>JAPDVR010000011.1:26904581-28104581 GCA_026230005.1 Gila orcuttii
TTATTCTAACTAATCCCAATACAAGCATCACTGCAATTTGTGAAAGACAGAAGGTGAGAAAAGAATGTGTTTGATTCAAATAGAGTGATGGAGACAAACTGAGAGGCAGATCGAGGTAATGGAAGAGACAGAGTGTGATGGTTGGAAATGCTGAGACAGACAGTGAAAGATGGAGGAGTGTCAGTCAACTCTGCTGTGATGGAGACCAGGGAGACTTTCTTAAACAGCTTGTACATTCTCAAACTTACACAGGTTTGTAGCTGTTAAAGACAATTTATGTTCTTACTCTCAAAACTCTCAGATGTGAATTAACTAAAGTTGTGGGCAGTGAAAAAAAAAGATTGGTATTACTTGTTCAGACCCTGCGTCCATTACAATGGACATCACATGTCAACCCCCTTTTTTTTTACTTCTGGAGCATTTCACCTAGTTTAAAGCCTGCAGTCCATTAGATTGGACGCTTGTCATCCAATCAAATGGCAGTAAAGCTCTGCATGTAGTAATTATAAAAAAAACACTACATTGAAGAGAAGCATGTCAGCACTTCTCTCCAAACACAGAAGCAAGCAACATTTCCTATGGTTTATTTACATTTTTTGATATGTTTGCCAGTATTTCATAGTTTGTATGTATAAAAGAAAGATTGAACTTATTAATTAACGTTAAAAATCTATTGTAGAATTGCACATTTTAAATCAGGATTTTTTCAAATGTGTCTGTCCATTAGAATGGACAGTGGGTTCAAAACCCTGTTACTGAAATCACATTCCAGTAACTGAAGTCCAGTAATGCTGATTGAAATTTCTTATATAAAAAATCTACATCACAGTACCGATACATTTTTGAAACTTTTTCATATGCAGAATATATAGTTCTTGAAGTGCTTGAGCATATAGCTGATGGAAATATCTCAGATGTTGACTTTATGTGAGGTGATGAGGAAGATGGAGATGTAAGAAAAATATCAATATTTAAAACTGTATAAAGTAAAATGACTAGCTTCTGGCCAAATGAACATACGGATTTGACCTAAATCTAAAGCGTAAACTTAAATATTAATATTTTTCTTACACAAACGCATCGCTTCGCTTCAGAAGGCCTTTATTTACCCCCCAGAGCCGCATAGAGCACTTTTATCATGGATGGATGCACTTTTATGGGCTTTCAAAACAGAAACAACCATTCACTGCCATTATAAAGCTTGGAAGCCAGGACATTTTTTTATATAACTCCGATTGTGTTCGTCTGAAAGAAGAACGATGTCATACACACCTAGGGTGGCTTGAGGGTGAGTAAATCATGGGCTAATTTTAATTTTTGGGTGAACTATCCCTTTATCGGTATAGTACACCCAAAAATTATATTTGTCATTACTTACTCATCCTCATTTTGTTCTTAATCTGTATGAGTTTCTTTATTCTGCTGAAGACAAATGAAGATATTTTAAAGAATGTCGATAACTAGACAGTTGACAGTAGCCATTGACTTCTATAATATTTTTTCCTACTATAGCCTATATATTCCTTATAACTACATATTATCTTATTATGATATAATATTATCATTATTAGTAATTATTTAGAAAATTATAATAATATTTAGCAGTAATGTATCAATATAGATACTACAGTACAATACCATATAATTAATTACAGCAAAAGCAGAACAAATGACGAAATACAGTAAAAATACAGTAAAGTAGGCTACTATTTGGTAGTTTACAGTACTGATCTTGTGTACTGTAAAGTGAATTACAGTACAGTTACTGGAAATCAAAATACAGTAACTTGCTGGCAACCGTGCTGCTAGTAATGTACTGTAACAGTACAAGAAAATCGTTAACAGAGAAATTGTTTCAAAGACACACATAGGAAATTACTCTAACATGAATGCATTGATTGATTCCTAGGTTTATTTTGTTATGAATAAACAAATGTGTGATCTATAAAGCAAAAACCTTACAATAAAAGTTGAAATATTGTAATGTTCAATATTGTAATGTTTTTGATCTAAAAAAAGAAAGATGTGCAAAGAAAATGACCCTAACATGACCATATTTATTGATTCTAAGATATTTAGTTTGTTACAAACAATGTGCAATCTGTAAAACAAAAACCTCAAAATTAAAGTTGAAATGGTAAACTGTTGAAAAGTTTTTGACCTTGAGAAAAAGCTTTAAGTATATACTAACAATTTTTATGTTTATTATTTAATTTTATGTTGGTACATTTTTGTGAAGTACATCTGTTTTGACCTGATGTCCATTGAAATGGACAAAAAAAATATATTAAAGCCAAACATTTTTTTTTTTATTTTTTTTTTGGTCTCATTTATAGAAGCCTCAGGAGCTGGGAAAATGTACTTTTATATTTTTCAGAAACTTAAAACATAATTCAGGTCTGAAGGGGTTAATGAATATCCATGTAGTGTGCCTGTTTGCTTGGGTTTTCATGAACTACCGTAATTCCTCAAATAAAAACCGGTGGTCAATTAAACGCCGGGCCTCTGATAGTGGCCGGGGGCGGGGTCAACACAGACAAATAAAGGCCGGTCTCAAATTAAGGCCGGGGAAAATTTAGTGTTGAATGGTAATCTCCTGTGCCTTTCATATAATGACATAACGTAACATACTCATTTTCCACTAGATATTTTCCTCTACATCTCATCATCGATGTCGGCCCGCTCTGACGCGACATAACTGCCAGATTCAAACTGTGCTTTCACGCTGAGCTAAAGACGGGCTTTCAGCGCTTGTCATACAGTATATCACAACTATTCAGTGTTTTTAACCACATCATGTTTATTTTAGGTTTCAGACATTTAAATACATATAATTCATAGAAGAACAATACATTTATAGTTTGTAAAATACACAATAGTGTCTATGGAAGCGGCAATAACAATTCATTCAAATACATTTGCCGAGGTGTTTTATTCATATCACACTGCAAGTAACTATTAAGTTTACTCTGTTCTTCTCCCAGTTCACCGGCCACTTACTTTAATGTATTTCGTGAGAAACTGATGAATTCACGTGCTGTAATAACAGTGGCGGAGCCAGGATTTTTTCATAGGGGTGGCCAGGCAAGGGCCAGCAAACAGTCTGTGGTGGCATATAAATCTTGATTATTTTAAGATAAAAATTAGTTTAAATAAATGTATTGGACTGTTTTAGTGCCTTCCTACACAACTGAATACAGTTCATTTGTACTTAATTGTAATTGAGATAGTAGTGAATTAGGAATCATGGAATACTGAGTGAATTTGATCTTTTTTATTATTATTAGCTACTTACTACCAGGCATATTAATAAAGAGCACACACACTATAGCTAAAGTTCAGCTTGTTCAGTTAGCTTGGTTCTGGTTCTCAAAACCCCCAACACTGTTGCACCTTCATGGATGAGACATGCAGATAACTACTGTAGTTAGAAGATTATTTAACCTTCATTGAATTTTATATAATCAATTAACTCTTCAACTTTCTATATTAGTATATTAGTTGTCAAAATAAAGAATCTAAACCGTTCTATCATACCTTAATTAAAAAGGGGGAAACATCTCTTTTGAATCCCTATGTGCAAGAATGTGAACAAGGCGGAAGTAAACGGCACATAAATACCAGAATGTAAAATTAGTTATTTTATGGATTTAAAAATGATACATTTTTGTTTTTCCTTTACAAATTAACGCAAAATTACCGCTTATCTTCTAGTAGCCTACAAATGCACAGTGCTCATATTTATTTGAACATTAAAAAAAATCACATAGCCTATCAGTTTGTGCCTTAAATTGTGATTTCACATGGCAGAATATTTTAGTCGAGACATATGTGACGCATATATAACAAATACATGCATGCATGCAGTTTCGACACAGATTTTATCGCCTTTTTGATTATTTCATGAGTTAGCTAATTGACGACAGAATTACTGCTACAGCACTCCACATAGCGCGTGATGTGCAAGTACAGTACAACGGCTGTCAGGACAGGAAAGTTAGTTTTACTGACATTTGTTGACCTTACAACATCTCATCTTACCGCAGATAGCCTAACGTTACTGATTCAGGACAACACGCTTTTCTCCGCATCTGACAGAAGTGTCACAAGCTTTCACACAGATCTTTCAAAATAAAAGTAGAATCAGAAAAAAAAGAGAATTACGTTGTTGTTTCTTTGACTGGACATATGCGACTCACTCAAAATGGTCTCGCAACCCACCAGTTGAGGAACATCGAATCTATAGCCTATTTACTCTGCTCCGATCACTGATCAAGCTCATTCGGTAGCCGTACATTTCCGCACTCGTTTGACCTGCGCCTGGCGCTGAGGTGAAGTTGGAGTGCGCATCTGAAAAGTCTCACGTTTTTTGTGGTCTTAAAGCGACAGTTATGTGTTTTAAAAACAAAATTCTTGTAAAAATAAGAGCGAGACAGAAACAGCAGTTGTGAGAGGGATGGCCAAAGGGGTGGCCAAGCTTAAGCCAAGGGTGGCCATGGCCACCCCTGGCCACCCCCTGGCTCCGCCACTGTGTAATAAATCCAACAGACAGGAATCTCTGAACTGCGGCCCAAACAAACATCTCACGTTACAGATCAAGATCATTTATAACGTTAAAGGTTTTTAAACAACACAACAAACTCTCTTACATGTATTTGAGAATCGGAGTTTGGAAGTTTAAGCAAGTTTGCTAATATTTAGAAAAAAAGTGCTACATCTGTCATACAGCGCTATTTTGGCTGTGGTGAATCACGTGCGTGCCAAGCATGACGCGTCACCATGGAAACAGGGCGGGCGGGGGGATCGCGATGCAGTCTCAACATAGCGTTCTCTGTCAGCCATCGCGATAGATGATTGCATCGTCTATCGGCCCAATCCTATTAGGCCTATTTATGAAAAAGATGGAATTAGAAATAAAGGCCTGCCTCTAATAAAAGCCTGCTTCAAATAAAAGCCGGTTACCTTCTGCAGTTCAGGTAAATAAAGGCCCCCGGTTTTTATTTGAGGAATTACGGTACACTACACCATTTTCAACTTTAAAAAAAGAAAACTTTTTATGTGTTTTGGCCATTTATTTACACGACAGTGGCGTTTGGGGGCCTGAAAGCGCAAACTTTTAAAAACAGGTTTTAAAGTGCAAGTTTTTGAAAACAATCCCGTTTGTCTCCGTGTAAACTATAAAAACACGAATTTGTGAAAACGGTTATGTCATGCACATGCCGTCTTCAGTCTACAGTCGTGTAGTGTTTCTTTACAAAGTGACATTGCCACCTACTGGCCTGGTAGCAGAGGACAGCGATTTTAGTCGTTTTCGCAGATCTGTGTCAACAGGGATCGTCTTGACAACGTTGTCATCTGTACGCGAAAAACGCAAAGGAAAAAAATCATCGTTGTTCATTTTAGGTCATCGTTGTCATGAAACATACCCAAAGTTACCCGTTTTCATTTCTTCCATTGTCCTGCTCTTGATTTGTTTCTATAGTTATTAATTAATTAGCCAAGTTCACACCTGTTCATCACTGAGTTTATCACCCTGTGTATTTAAGCCCTTCAGTTTCATCAGTTCATTGTCTGGTATCGTGTTGTTTACGCTGTTGCGTTTGTGTGTTCTCCTGACTTCCTGCTTTGCTTTGGGTTACTTTTATTTAATAAATCATACTACAATTTTCATCTGTTTTCATCGCATCATCATCTTTGGACATTCGACTTGACAATTGTTTCAAATTAAAAATAATAAGTATTACATTTTTTTTTAATCTAAATAATTTACAAATATATTTATATTAACTTTAAAAAATATATATGTTTTATTTAAATATTACTTTTTATAACATGCTTATATGCCTATTTATAATTGTGTAGTATAAATATATATATATATATATATATATATATATATATATATATATATATATATATATATATATACACAGTGAGGATTAAGGCTGACAAATATGTTGCAATATGTTGTGCCAATGCTATCTCACGACCAATTCGTACGAGTGAGTACGAGGTGGCTAATTCATACAAATTCGTTCTACCTCACTTATATGAATTCGTACGATTTGTCTGAACCCCAGTAATGGGTAGGTTAGGGGCGGGGTCAGGGGTATGTCATTCGTACAAATTCATACGAATTGGGCAACTCATAACAAATAATGATTAAATAATGGAGAAAATATATTTTAACAATGTAGTCATACACATTTTCTGGATTTGACAACGATTCTGTACATTTTTAGCATAGTATAGCAGATAGTTGGTAGTCTACTAAATCATCTAATTGCCCCATTGCCTAGTTAGAGGATGGGTGTTGGATAATTTTTAATATTTAACAAAAAAAATTAAAATATTTTATGGGCATGGTTTTGCTGTTAGCTGATATGGAATGGTTCCTTTAGTAAATGGAGTGCTAAAACAACACTAATGCAAATTCACAATAAAATGCAAATAAACAATGCTAATAGTACATTTAATTTAATTTATGTCAGTTTCATCCTCGGACTGTTACACACTCCCTTCGTCATTTTATAAAGGCTACTGTGGTATCTCATGTTTAACACATGCACAAACACACAAAATCAACCACAAATGACCACCATGCCTGTAAGGGAAATAACTGTCTAAAATCTTCTTGAACAGCTTAAATTTCACACACAGTCTCTAGCCTGTAGCGGCAAAGCACTCTTTCCGCATTATAAGTCTGGTTCAACCCTGGTTTGACAGAATTAGGATGAAAGGAAGCATTGTAAGGAACCGGTAATATGTCTTTGACTGTAGACATCTACAGGAGGACAGATAGCCACATTTGCCTGGTCAGTAACAATAACTGCTTACAAAGGAACGAGAAGATCCCAATCAAAGCCTGTACATGTAATTAAAAGGATTTGGTGCCCAGCGAGGGTCTATCTGCAGACCCGAGGCAACAATGTTCATCGAGAGCTGAGCTGAGAGAGACAGCAGGCCCTGAGACAGCGCTTTATGAGAGCTTGAGACGAGTGCTCTGATGACAGGTTGTCTCCCACAGAGGAAACAGAGCCAGGGGTTCAAGTTTGGGCTTCAAAGCCTCTGGCCTGAGCAGATAATCGAAAGGCATGTGAGCTGGAAAATGTAAGGCTGAATCAAAGACTTGATTACTATTATAGCAGTGGCGCCTCAGGCTAGAGGTGAAGATGATGGTAGCTTGCTTTCTGACACCTTTTATGCCCATTAGATGTTCAGTTACATCAGAGGCATGCAGGGCTGTGGGCAGTCATTTGGTGAACACTCCTGGGGCTGATATTGTGTGTGTATGTATGTTGTTTCAAGTTTTGGATATGCTTATGGAGGGATAAGTGTGTCTGCTTTATAGGAACTTATTATATATAAACGAATATAAACAAATTTATATTCATATAATGCTTTTAAAAAGACTAATGCATTTACATTATTGAATATGAAAATACATGAATCATTAAATAATATATTATTTATAAAATAGATATTTTTATTTGAGTAAGCAATGATTTGAACCATAATATACACTATTATTCTGCCACGTCTTTTCGGTGGCTTGTTGCATGAAGCCGGTTTTAAGTTTGCGATTAGGTTTTTTGGGCTCAAGAAACCAGGTGGATTGGTTTTTAGCGGGTTTCATTGCCATGATAATATAAGTTACAGGGCTAACCTGCTCAGGAGTAGGACTTATTCTGGGTTTGAGATTGCAGACCAAAACTGGAAATACTGTACATACAGTACATGTAAAACAGTACATACTTTTAGGTCATAGTATAAGTAGGCAAATTGGAACGCAGCATCTGTCTATATAGACCTTAAAAAGTGTGCCAGAGAAATTGTGCAGCCATCTTTAGAATTTTGACTTTGAACTTTCATTTTCATCGGAAGTGAGCAACCCTATGCCATATACTCACTCAGAAGGGCAGAACATTACCATAAATTATTAAATTACTTCCTTGAAGTGACCATTGCATGTTCCCTTCGCTAACAAACCTGTGGAAGGGCCCTTCGTGAAGGGATTCAGTTGTTTACTTTACGTAACCGTATAAAGAACTCAAATAGGACATAAAGCATATTTTGCTGCGTGGCCTTTGTTTGTGAACATCAGTGTACACTAGTTGTTTTGTTCGAGTTTTTGAGAAGTTCTGAGAAATCTGATTGTTTGGTTCTTTTGATTTTTGATATTTGATTTTGATGTTATTTAATAAAGACCGCAGCACAAACATCCTGCTGCTTTTGTTCCCATTCCTGCTGCAACCAATGGTGACACATTTGAAAGTTTGGGTTACATGAACCCAAAAATACTTTTTTCTTTCAGCAAGTGTGCATTAAATTTATCAAAAGTGACAGTAAATACTTTTACATTGTTACAAATTTCTGTCAAATAAATTATGTATTTGTATTACTTTCTATTCAAAGAATCCTGAAAAAATTATGGTTTCCACAACAACAACAACAACAACAAAAAAAACAGTACAACTGTTATCAACATTGATGATGATAATAATAATGTTTATTGAGCATAGTATTTTATAATGATTTCTGAAGGATCATGTGACATTATTTCTGAAGGATCATGTGACATGATTTCAGAAGAGAAATGGCTACTGAAAATTCTGCTCTGTCATCACACAAATTAAATTAATTATAAAATAATTAATACAATTTTGGTTTTTGAAAACTCAAATCCGTAACAGAATGATGTTTCAAATGATTACTTATTAAAATAAATATATAAATTTTAAATAATATATTATATAATATTTCATGTATGTAAATAAACACATACTGGTAATTTTAAAAGCATTAAATAATGAATATAAATTAGTTTATTTATATTTTATGAGTTCCCATTTAATTTAACTAATACCACTTAAGTTGTCTCATAAAGCTCCACCCCAACATTGTGTGAGGAAATTTAGTTTGACAAATATTATCTCCTCAGATTTGCTAGGGACCCACAAGGCATCCATTTCGACCCAAATTCTGTTCCATCTCCAGTCACACTCAGTGTTATAAAACAGCTGAAAAACAAACCTCAAATATTTACTCTGAGCTCAGCCATGTTCATTTCTGTCCTTGCCATATATTATATGATTATATCGTGGAAAATACGCTCAAATTTCAAGAAAGGCTTTGTTAGTAATTTTGGGGATTAAAGTGATGATAAAAGACAGCGAATAAGAAATATAGAGCATATTGGTCGCACACAACCATGATTCCCTGAGGGACAATCTTTGCCTTTATTACATCTCTGGACTCACTGTGTTATTTTCTCTCTCATGCTCTCTCTCTCTTACACACACATACACTCAATCTCTATATTACTTAATCACATGGAATTTGTGAGACATGGACAGGGCTTTGCAAGGGCCCTTTTTTACAGTGTGTCTTTGTATGTGTGTTTGCTTGAAAAGCGGATGAAATTCATGTGAAACCTATAGCTGTTCCCTGGCCTTACTTGTTGTGTAGTTGAACTGAATTATTATTGAGAACCAATAAAGGATTTATTTTTTCTTTTCTGCACACTCATTTGAGGGCAGGAAATGAGAAGAGATGACTGGAAAATACAGAACGCTAAAAAGCAGCAGTCCTGCCCAGATGTGTCAGTGCATGTGTAGGAACTTCCTTCAGAGATCATGATGAGATCCGTTTAAGGCCGAGAAGGGAGGAGGAGTTGAAGGGATATTTCACAATCAAGCAATCCCCAGGCTAGAACTGCCTGTGGTGAATTGAACCCTGCTGCTTCCCTTAAACACCGCTTTAATATTTGCAGGATAAATGGTATCTGGATGCTATAACAATATATAAATATAATGTTTTTGCACATAGATCTGATCTTTTTCACCTACTCATTTTGCCCATGAGGTAATTACATTTTATTTTTTTACAACGCCAGCTTTAATATGTGTCCAAATGATGCTGTTCTGCGGCCAAGAGAGCAGGTTATGACACATGATACGATTAATAAAGGGAATGTCATCACTCAAGACTCCGTCTTTAATTGATGTTTTAGGGAAGGACATGAATTGCTCTAGGCCGATTAGATGATGCATCTCTCTGTGAAGTATGTAGCCTACAGTAAATGTATACTCATTCTCTCATACTCACACATATATTTTTATAGGCCTATAAAGGGTTGGTCGGGGCAAGATGACTCCCCAATCCACCTTTTTCTTTCTCTTGACCAAAATCTCTTCTCAGCACTTTTGATGATTTGCTACACTATTTGTAATTTTGCCATTTCATCTGAATATCAACATTTGTGAGATTTAGTCAGCCGAAACCGTTTTGAGGTTAAAAAAATAGTGATCTACGATATTGTATTATGTTGAATAGCAAAGTATTTTATTTGTTAATGAGCGACTTGCGGAGTCATTTATGTTTTTATGTTTGTGGAATAAAATGTATAGTTTTTATTTTGAAGTAAAAATATAAATTAGACCAATTAGAAGGGGCCATCTTACCCCTTTTTAATATTTGACATTTTTGTGCTACAACAACTATATCAGCAAATGTTTCTATTTATTTCCTATAATAACACATTGATTGATGGATCATCATCCTGCACATGATAACCTTTAAAATTTAAAAGTAAGTCAACATTGTTCTTAAGGGGGACATCTTCCCCCATCCTACCACATACTGAAATGTGTACAAAACTGAATTTTTGTATTTACTTTATTGTTTACAATGAGATATCTATCTATATCTATATCTATATCTATATATATATATATATATATATATATATATATATATATATATATATATATATATATCAGAGGTCACGTTAGACTTCCGCATTGTCCATCATTTTGATGAACAGGGTCGTATAAAATCTGTCACAATCTATTATTACACGTCATTTTATTTTTCGTATTTCAATGATAATAAGCAATTTATCAGGCTCTGTTTTTGTTCACATTTTCATTTTTATTCACAAACTTAGAGGACAAGCATATAGGCTAGATTATGTATTTATTTATGAAGAGAAAGTTGAACAGAGATTGTGATTTTTCGTGATCGTGAACCCACTTTTGAGGTTTCATCATAAATGTTTGTCCAATAAATCGCAATAAGCTTTGTTTTTGTTACTTTGATAAGAAACAACGTTTCATATACTTTCAGGCTTTCAAATTCTGTCCATTTTATCACAAAGTTCAAACAATCAATACCGTTTTGGCACTCCTTAATGTGGCGCGAGAGATCACTGTAGCCTCAGTTCAAGCGAAGTGAAGCGCGAGTGAACGCGATCATCCCTTTCCCTTTACTACGTTACAGAACTAAATAAACATGATTGAACATCAGAAAATATGTTGAAAGATACAGTCCAACTTACCGAAATCCGTACATGTCTCACGCAATCATTGTTTTAACCACAGAAAGACGTCAAGAAAACAGCTTGTAAACAATGTCACATAAGTCGGAAAAGCCATTCGTCTACCATTAACTTGAAAGTCTGCAAGAGCGCACTCGTCACTAAGTGGACAGGGGTGAGAATTACAGTTACAAGTTACGGCATGCCTTGGGCCTGGTATGCCATGGCAGTGGCATCCACAATCCAATTGGCCATCCTTAGTTTGGGGACAGCCTTCCCCTTCTGTCCCCCAAAACAGACAAAGAGCTGGTCTCAGCAAGGTTGAGCCAGAGATTGTGCTACATAATGGATGAGTGGTTTTGTGAAGAAAGGCACTGGGCTGGGGCGAGGCTGTACTGTATGTATCAACAAAATAGAGAACAGGTGGAGATCATAATCAATTAGTGAAAAACCAAGGAAACCAAACACAGATTACTGATCTAAAACAATTGCAAAACCCAGCCAAAACAGACATAAAACCCAGAATACCCCTAACAATATGTGAAGACTTTCATATTTGCGTCCAAAAATTGGCAGTGTTTGAGATACTGTCCCATTTACTATTGGGAAGTGATATGGAAGGGTCATAAGATGCCAAGATTCTGTATTATGTAGTACAAGATTCTGTACAATCCCCCTGTAGTGAATAATCCCTTTATTGCTAATAAGAAAGCAATTCAAACCGCGATTTTTAAGAATGTCTTTGGCTCACCACAGTTTAATTTACATAAGCAATGGTTATGAATTTGCACATGGTTTGTCTTAAAGGAAATTAAAAACACCACATAGACATAATAAACAACATAAAAAAACTTGATTTTCACCACAGGGGGACTTTAAGGGAATCTGCCAATTTGTTGAGGTTTACTACCAAACCTGCAGTTATTTGATATATTGCTTTTGGCTTTTACTGACATTTTTATTATAAATTTATGTATTCTAGATACTGCAGACAGTGAACTTTTGGCTCAAAGAGGTTTTTTTTATCAATTTCAAAGTGAGCGATACCTTTAACTTTCAATTTATTTGCTTTAATCTGTAATTTGTTGATTAAAAAGTCAGGGTTGTAACAGATGGGTGTGTACACATGGTGCCAGGGTGAATTCTGCGATTTTATCATTCCACATGTCTGTCAGAGTTGTGAATAATATAATATTTAGGAAGAAACTGTTCCTTGGATAAGATATGTCTTGAATTGAGATTTCTTTGCATTTACGTTTTCATTTATGTCAAGCCAAGGCTGACATAAGTAGGTGGGATGAATCCATTGTTCTTTCTTAACACAGCTCATTGGCCAGTTGCAACAGTTGGGGGCCTATGATCTTTCCAGATTTGTGGGCTTCTAAAGAGTTACTAATTAACTTTTTAATTATTATTTTCCTCGTAAAATTTATTAAATAAGTAATATTGGTTTCAATATTTTCAATATTCAGTAATTTTGATGGTCCCTTTAACACATTCTGTTGACTATAAGTAAAATTGCACCTACAGTACATTTCTACTAACTCTAGAGTGTTAGTAGAGTATTCATAGACTGGTAGGGTTAGAATTAGTTGACAAGTAGTTGCAAAGTTACTTATAATCAGTTGCATGTCTTGGGGAACCATCAAAATAAAGTGTTACTGTAATATTTAATATTTAAAAAAAACACAAATATTTATATTCTGATTGGATGAGCTGAGTTCAAAGCGATTGTAAATTGAGCATAAACACACACAGTAACAACCACACAGTCTAATCATAGTTCATATATTTAACTAATTATTAAAAAGAGGCATCTTTTATTATAGTGCTTTTGCCACCGTTTTATAAAAGCCACTTATAAAGGACCTATCAGGCCCTTTTAGTCTTGATTTTGTTTATGGGGTCTACTAGAACAGGTGCTTGAATGTTCAAAAATCACCATATTTTTCACTTATACGGGGCTGTTGAATGCTTGAACCTGATGCTGTGTCCGAAATCTCCCACTACTCACTATATAGTGGACTATATAGTGAGCTCGCCATTTTGTAGTGCTGTCCGAATGTATAGTGATGATTATTATACCCTATATAGTCCACTCAATGTATCCCAGAATGCATTTTGAAAAGTAGTGTACAACCGATGGTCACTAACCCAAGCCCTACATACCATCATGCATTGCGCTGATCGTAAAAATTGTGGATGGACGTCAAGGAGAGCAGCGTGACAATACGAATTTGTCATACAAATGTAAGTTATGTTCTTTCTCGTTTAACTTATGATATGTAGTAGTTCTACAATTTTGTCAGACATGTATAAATTGTTTGTAAGCACGTATTGCCCCATTATGCACAAATCATTCCTAACGACCCAGCTTGCTAACATTAGCCCTATACTGTACAGTAACGTTATTAACAAATGTGTCACGCCGCTAAACTAACATATTTGAACACAAATAAAAGCAAGAATGGATTGTCAATTTATTTTGATCTCGTCAGGGACCGACGATGATGTGGCCACATTTATTCGCCTGAGAAGAGAGAAGGACCACCTCTTCTCAGGGAAGCGTTTTGCCTCGGCAGCTGGATGGGAGTGAGTTGTGTCAAATTCTTGCGAAGGAGTATTTTGAGTATTCATATACGTGAAATTATACCTTTTATTATTTGACTACATTGCCATCACCGTTAATAATACTGACAGATTTGTTTGTTGTTTGTCAAAATGCATATTTCGTTTTGTATAACGTTAGTGTGAGCAGAATTATTAGGCACGTTGATTTTCTGAACATATTTTATTCCCAGGCACATTTTGGGAATAAATAAATAAATGATTAAATACAACATTAATAGTAGTTTTTAAGAGTAATATGGTTTGGAATTGCCAAAATGTGCCTGGGAATAAAAGCTGTTTTATTAAGAGTATTATGAGCAAGGTATTTGATAATGTAGATCTGTTTTTTTTTTCCTAATGTCGACAGGCAAGAGAAAACGGTGTGGCGCGAAAATGAAAATATATGAAATATGTGTATTAATTTTATTTATGTTTATAAGTTATAATCATGTGTGGAGTAACGCATTATAACAGAAACGGCCAGAAATTACTTTTAATTTTACAATTTTGGAGAAATAAGCTGAATATAATGTAATGTATTTATAAAAAAAAAAAATCTATTTAGCCCAGAGCTGGCTCGGCACCAGCTGACAGATGATGGCGCGTTTTATACTGCGACAGTAATGACGTAATCAACGGCGCCGAGAGACGATCGAGTAGTGTCCGAAAGTGGTGTTTCTATTATGCTGGTGAGCTCACTATATAGTGCTCTACTCCCTACCCCCTACATAGGGGTTTGAATGGAGATTTCGGACACAGCCTGAGTGGTTGAAGAAGAACAGTCTAAGGTGTGCAATTATTTTCAGGGAAACATAAAGTAGTTCCAGGCACGTCTTGACCGCATTACAATTCCATATCACCTTGCCAAATTATTTCAGTTATTTTAAAAGTCTTTACAACAGCAAAAGAACCAAAACCCACAATGACACTGACCAAGCAAATAAATATAGTAAGCAATAGGATAAAAATGACACATTATGTCCAAATTTTGCCACAAAATTACGTTTTATTATATACGGACTGCACATACTCTCTTTTCCCCGCTTTCTCTAGTACTCAAATGCATACACATAAAGTATGGACACACACTCGCACAGAAACGCGCTGCTCTGACGATTTTATCAGTAAAATAGTTTAATAGCGAGGTAGATAAACTTACAGTTTCGCTATTAGTAGAGACACTGCTGCCGAACACTGTTGAGAGATGCACCAGACTCTCTCTCTCTCTTTCTCTTTCTCTCACTCTCTCTGTCTCTCTCTCTAAAATGACGTTTTGGAATTAGCAACGGAGCCTTTGGATTAAGAAATTAGTCCTACAAGAACGTTTTATGGACAAAAACCTGACAAATGTCTTGAAATACATCATCTGAATGTTTTGAGGTGTAACTCCGCTTCGCATTGTGGCTGCATTACCATCTTGGGTGTGCATTATTTTTCTAATAATTCAACAGCCCATTGTCAATTATTCCTTACATATTTTACATTATTGCAACACCTCTCTTCCCAGTCTGTCAGTAAAGCTCTGTTCAGTTCCTGTCTCCATGAAGTACCCTCTGGGTCAGTGTGTTGTGATGCTGAATGTGATTTCGCCACAACAACTTTTATGATCGTGGAACAACATTCCAATCAGATTTTAGGGAGACGTTTACAGTTTAAGTCAAGTTTAGGCTTACAACCACAGGTTTAGGCGCTTAAGTGTTTTTCAAGTATCATTTCCCTCTGATTTTAGGAATGAGTTATGGGTTATGTTTTAGGGTAAGGATAGGGTTAGAATTAAATTTTCTCAGGAATGTTATTCCAAGATCAACAAAATATGTTGATCCAGGAACATGTCTTACTTGGCAAAATCACGGTGACTGTGATAAACAGGCCTTGCCCCCCTTTATTTTGAAAAAATTGGAATATTGTACACTCCCAGGAGAAAACTTGATGAGGAATATTGTACGTTCCCAAAAAAAATTTAAGACAGCAAATTAGGTGTTTCAGTGGGTTCAGAAACAGTGCTTATACTGTAGAATAATTCCCTTTGGAGTAGACATTTTGTTTTGTAACTGCAGACCTTTTTCACGCTCAAACAACAACAGTATGCACTAAAGAAAGTTGAAAATGTAAAAAAAGCACAATAGGTCCACAATAAGTCTCGTATCCAGTATAAAGGTCATCCACTGTCCTTTATACCATGACCGTATTTATTTTCTTATCTCTTTTTTTAAAGTGTAATAGGATTTTTTCTTAAAATGTTTATTTTGTTACTCGTTCATAATGTTTTTGGGTTAGTTAGACTAAGCGAATCTGTCAGCGCTTGTGTGTCTCCACAATTAACATACGAGTGCCTTCATTAGCACTTCTGTGTCTGTATTCA
The DNA here is from genome assembly GCA_026230005.1 of Gila orcuttii. NCBI lineage: Eukaryota > Metazoa > Chordata > Actinopteri > Cypriniformes > Leuciscidae > Gila > Gila orcuttii. Next base: position 26,920,871 of record JAPDVR010000011.1, read on the forward strand.
TTAGCGTGTGTGTGCGCGGCCCTTCTCTGATGGGGGTAAGGGGAGGACCTGTGATTGCTAAGTGTAGAGTCTGATCAAGGCTGACAGTATTTAACATAATTAAGAAAAGCTTCAGTCACAGTGGCATTAAATAAACACCTCACTGAGCGAGGGAGGATCTGATGAGAGAAAAAGAGGAAGAGAGAGGGAGGGAAGGGTCATTTCTCAGTCATGGGATGAGACGTGCGTGTTAGTCTTCTCATTACTGCACAGCTTGAGTGGCACACACTTCCTCTCTCTCGATGCATTGTGAGCACACGCCTACACTCACAAACTCACACACACTCACTGACTCGCACTGTCAAGGTGGAGCAATAACTTTTTTTTGACATGACTTAATCTTTCTTGCTTGGCAAACAACACTGTGCCAATTGAGCAAAGGACAACCGTTTTAAGTGTTCATGCTCTAGAATGATGAAAATCACAGTACAATCTGTGGGTAGGCCTACATGTCGGCGACCTTAAATACACGTCTCACCGTTGGCAAGCGAAGGGGAAATCATTAGTAGCCTACACTACAAGCTGCTAACAAAAAGCTACATGATGAAGCTAAAGGGTCAAAAGCTGCATCCAAAATCACATACTCTCTGAGTAGGTAGCATTTGAATAAGAACTTTGCGCATTAAATGGAATTTGCAGTTTTCCCAGTTGTGACATATATCCGAGTGAAACAGCTTCTCAAACAAGAAAAAACATCTAGGGCGGGACTTGATTTTGTCCATCTGGAATTGATTGGATCGTTATAGTTTGCTATTGTTGCGTTCTCTTGTGAGTGACAGGTAGGGGTGTACCCAAAGCACACCCCTAGTGACAGGTGGTTGTCCCAGCCCTTGAGTCAGTAAACATGTCATCAGAAAAGAGAGGAGATGTCACTGCAAGGGAGGGGACATTATTTTGATTAAAGATTACGAGGGCACATGAATTTAAACAAATAATGATGTGGGTGGATAAATCATAAATAGGAAATACTGCATTAATTGTTTACTGGATAAACAAGATTTGTGAATTTTGAATTCATGGTGACTTTAATTGTGTCCCAAATTTTGTATTATGTGCACTCATATATAGGTATTTAACCATTTGGTGTATTAATTTTATATCCTACAATTATTTTGTCATCCAGCATCCGTGTACCTCTCCATAATTAAAGCTGTGACAGTTGAGTGCACGAAGTGTCCAACGCTCCACACTTTTTTTTTCCCTTCGGTTAATTAAATGCATCATCTGAGCACTTGAAGTTTCTTTTTGGAATTTTCAGTGTGAACAAACTACTAACACTAGTACAAAATGGCATAAAAGGTAGTGCATAGGCTACAGAATTTGGGAGGCACATTTTTTGTTTTATGGATGTAGTAGGCCTAGCCTATGCTTGCAAGTAAAAAAAAAAAAAAAAACCTATAATAACTATACTAAAATGTAAGCCTAATTTCTTATGTCTTTAAACGTTTTGTCTAAAATATATCAATGAAAAGCAGCATTTAAGTGTTAAAATATTACCTAAAATGCATTGTTGAGAGTCGAATCTGTTCATGATCTGTTTGAACCGATTCATTAGAATGAATCAGGCTTTTCATAGGACAGTTTCAAAACGATTCATTAAACAGACTAACTCACAGAGTCAGACTTGGCCACGAAACAAATGGGTTAAGAAATAAGAAAAAAATATGAGGACAGTGCATTCGATTATATCCCCTGTTCGAACGGCATTAAAGCTACTTGCAAAACTACACGTATGCTGCGTCCCAGTTCGCCTACTTATACTACGCCCTAAAAGTATGTACTCTTTTTGTGAAGAAAAAGTACATACTTTTGAGTGTGTAGCAAAATAGTAGGCAAGCTTTGGGACATACTACGTCGTCATCTTTAACGGACAGCTCTATCTCGTGCATCGCGTGCATCCTGTCACCGTAAACTGCCCTGTCAATCATCTTGTCACAGTTAAAATCCTCCATTCAATCTAATATAATTTCTTACGTTTCGGAGAGAAATGTTGTTGCACGTTCACCTGCCAGTCGCGGGTCTTTCAAACGGAGACTCTCCTCGTGTGTTTGCAATTTGAATGTAATGATGCATTTAAAAGTTAATGGCTAAATGTACCTTTACAAAAGTTCACAATGCTGCTGCAGATGCAATAAAATGTAGACAACATTGAATAAATACATTTTCGTCAGGTTAGATACTGATAATTAATCACTCAAACCCCTTTACTAAACCTCTACATAACCGCCGGACTCGCGCGTCCTCCATGTCTGTAGTTTTTTTTTTTTTTTTTTTTACACTTTTCACTCGTGTTTGTAGTTCTAACCGAATCCTCGTCCAACGCGCGATGGGTTGTGGGCAATATCAGCCGTTAGAGTGTGCATCGATCTCATAGACAGTAAAGATCGATCTGCACTTCGGATTCTGACCGGATATAGAGGGAATGCATTAACGTCACTTTCCCGCCGGAACACGCCCCCTCAGCCGGACTGAGTGGCAGAAGAGCAGCTGCGTGACTGGATTTAATAGGGGAAACTGCGAAAACGCAAGTAAAACAAACGATTATCAGTTTAAACTAAAGATTGGACTCAATATAGTGTTCCTTACAACTTACTAAAGATCCAGTGATCCATGGATATTGACATGCAGCCAGAAATCGTGTTTCCTGACATTTATATGTGCCTGATTTCGACACCGGGGAAATACATACAGCAAATTTGCCTGTGAACGCTTTATATAAATACAATATAGGCAGGTCTAAATCCAGGTGATCACTTATATCAATGTTATATATATCATCATATCGTCTAGACTTAAAACTTGTATAGTTTTTTGTCAGTGTTTATTTAAAAATGTCAAATTATACAGAATATACAGTGGTAAATATTTGATTGATGAGTTGTCACTGCAATATATAACAATACAATATATAGAGAATGATTTTACCACTAAATTCAGCATATTGACACAAAAATGATTGCAAACATTATCATATCAACGTTCGCAAAATGTTTTAAGGATATCATTGAGGCCTGAGATGACGGAGTGTTTTTTATAAAACGTTCTTGTAATGTGACGTGTTAACAAAGCAAGAACATTTTATATGTAACATTTTCAGGATGTTGTTGAGGTAAAAGTTTGTAGAATGATCTTTTATAAAACATTGACACAATGTCCCATAATAACAGAGGATGAACATAATCAAATTAACGTTCGTAAAATGTTTTTGACACAAAAATGATAACTGCAAATCCACCTTTCGCTGCCTGGAGTCCAGTTGTTTCTATGAATTGCAACGATCTATTTGCTTCTCTGTTTAGGTAGTCTGTAAAAATATACCTCATATTTCTTGTCAAATCTAGTAGTACAGTCAGTCTCAAAGCTCTTTCCCGTTTTAGACGCGTTCTGTGTGTTTTTCCGCAGCATTCACACTGAAAACCAATGCTGCCGCTCAGTCTTTCTGCCACTCAGTGAGCGGAACAGCAGCGACTTCCGCTTACTGTGACGTCATGCGCATTCCCTCTATAGTAGACCATCCGGGTCTCTTTGGAACACTCATTTCAACATACTACGATTTGGGACGTACTAATTCTATTTTCGAATACTATTTAGGACGGATAGAATGCGAATTGGGACGCAGCAGTAGGCTACAAGGTGAGTGAGTGAGTGAGTGAGTTAGCGTCTTTTATTAAATTACTCTCCAACACTTATGCAAAAGATAAGCGAAACAGGTCATGCGAGTAGAGAAGTTTATCAGAAATTTAGAAGTTAGCGTTTGTATGCCAACAACAACAGTAGCCTACTCCTTCTCTGTCTGTTTATGAGCCAAAAGGCAGGTAAACAGTCACGCAGCTAATTTAGGCCTGGACGTTATGCCTGGACATGCAGGCTAAACAATATGCAATGTTACATATGGAATGCCAAAGCTGACTTAATTAAAAATAAATAAATACATAAATAAATATACGAAGAAATGTAAAAAAGCAAAAATACATAAATAAATACATAAATAAATATACAAAGAAATGTAAAAAAGTACAAACAAATGAGTATTTATACTTTTATTTCCTTATTTATGTATAATTGTATTTTTTCACACATTTATTTATTTTTTTATTTATACATTTATTCATTTATTTATTTCCACTTTTATTTATTTCCACATTCATTTATGTACAGGTCCTTCTCAAAAAAGTAGCATATTGTGATAAAGTTAATTATTTTCCATAATGTAATGATAAAAATTAAACTTTCATATATTTTAGATTCATTGCACACCAACTGAAATATTTAAGGTCTTTTATTGTTTTAATACTGATGATTTTGGCATACAGCTCATGAAAACCCAATATTCCTGTCTCAAAAAATTAGCATATCATGAAAAGGTTCTCTAAACGAGCTATTAACCTAATCATCTGAATCAACTTATTAACTCTAAACATCTGCAAAAGATTCCTGAGGCTTTTAAAAACTCCCAGCCTGTTTCATTACTCAAAACCGCAAGCATGGGTAAGACTGCCAACCTGACTGCTGTCCAGAAGGCCATCATTGACACCCTCAAGCAAGAGGGTAAGACACAGAAAGAAATTTCTGAACAAATAGGCTGTTCCCAGAGTGCTGTATCAAAGCACCTCAGTGGGAAGTCTGTGGGAAGGAAAAAGTGTGGCAAAAAACGCTGCACAACGAGAAGAGGTGACCGGACCCTGAGGAAGATTGTGGAGAAGGACCGATTCCAGACTTTGGGGGACCTGCGGAAGCATTGGACTGAGTCTGGAGTAGAAACATCCAGAGCCACCGTGCACAGGCGTGTGCAGGAAATGGGCTACAGGTGCCGCATTCCCCAGGTCAAGCCACTTTTGAACCAGAAACAGCGGCAGAAGACCCTGACCTGGGCTACAGAGAAGCAGCACTGGAGTACCCACAGTCAGTGATGGTCTGGGGTGCCATGTCAGCTGCTGGTGTTGGTCCACTGTGTTTTATCAAGGGCAGGGTCAATGCAGCTAGCTATCAAGAAATTTTGGAGCACTTCATGCTTCCATCTGCTGAAAAGCTTTATGGAGATGAAGATTTCATTTTTCAGCACGACCTGGCACCTGCTCACAGTGCCAAAACCACTGGTAAATGGTTTACTGACCATGGTATTACTGTGCTCAATTGGCCTGCCAACTCTCCTGACCTGAACCCCATAGAGAATCTGTGGGATATTGTGAAGAGAAAGTTGAGAGACGCAAGACCCAACACTCTGGATGAGCTTAAGGCCGCTATCGAAGCATCCTGGGCCTCCATAACACCTCAGCAGTGCCACAGGCTGATTGCCTCCATGCCACGCCACATTGAAGCAGTCATTTCTGCAAAAGGATTCCCGACCAAGTATTGAGTGCATAACTGAACATAATTATTTGAAGGTTGACTTTTTTTTTTGTATTAAAAACACTTCTTTTATTGGTCGGATGAAATATGCTAATTTTTTGAGACAGGAATTTTGGGTTTTCATGAGCTGTATGCCAAAATCATCAGTATTAAAACAATAAAAGACCTGAAATATTTCAGTTGGCGTGCAATGAATCTAAAATATATGAAAGTTTAATTTTTATCATTACATTATGGAAAATAATGAACTTTATCACAATATGCTAATTTTTTGAGAAGGACCTGTATATATGTTTTTATGTCTACATTTATTTATTTTCACATTTATTTATTTCTACATTTATTTATTTCTACATTTCTTTGTCCGTATGCTAAAGAGGGGGGCGTGTTTAACCTCAGACATCAGCAATCGAGCTCAGAGTGGCAGTGCTGAAGCTTTGAGGCCACAGTGACACCTTGTGGTGTGTGACCAAACGAAACGCAAGAGGTGTGCGGACAATATCACATTTTAAGTCATGTATATCACCCTAACTGTATGTAGGGTAGGCTATATAGGGTTAACACACATAGCACACATGAACAGAAACTGCACTTCAACGGGTCTGATAGCAGACACTTGGACATGGAAGCGCATGAAAGTATCCACTATTAATAACAATGTAAACGCGGTGGATAGGGCTGATAAGAGCTTGCGTTTATTGTCGATGAGACTCGCACACCAGCGCAGAACGCGGAGAGAAACCAGCGCACATTTCACTAACTCCTACGCAAGCATATTGATCAATGAGTTTGAAAAGCGACTCAATACACGGTTTACAGCCACATATATACATAAATGAATGTGGAAATAAATAAAAGTGGAAATAAATAAATGAATAAATGTATAAATAAAAAAAATAAATAAATGTGTGAAAAAATACAATTATACATAAATAAGGAAATAAAAGTATAAATACTCATTTATTTGTGCTTTTTTACATTTCTTCGTATATTTATTTATGTATTTATTTATTTTTAATTAAGTCAGCTTTGGCATTCTATAGTTACATGTTTATTCTCTGAATACTTTGTAGGCCATTAGATGTTAGTTTAATTAGGCCTAGCCTATTCTTCGTTGAATGAAGATTTTATTTTAAGCCGCAAGGAGTTGTCTCAGAGTGATTGAAGATTTTGTCTTTACATATTTCGTTCGTTGGCTTCATAATTCACCTCCGGAGTCCGTTCTTCTGTTTCTCGTATTGGTTGCATTACTCCTTTTAGGCTAAGTTACATTATCTGAATGAGTGAAAATAGCTACCATTTTAATTTAACTTTGCTCCGTAATCAACTTTGGTTGATAAATTAATATATTTTAATAGCTGTGGGGGTGGTGTGGTCTTGTAAATACCCCCCCCCCCCAAAAAAAAAAAATAAATTAAATAAATTAAATAAAAATACAAATGGCATTTCATGTCATAAAGGCTGCTAACAACATCTCACATAACTTGTTTATGCTCCAAGGGACTAATGAGTGTACACATAGTAGAGTGACATTAGGATTGTCCATTGTTGAGATAGCTTTGACTTCTCAATTTAACAAACTTCCTCTTTAATTTCCAGTGTCTTCGCCCAAGATTAAAGTCTCAGTAAAATTACTTTCCTCCTCATAGATTCGGCTTCAAATGGTGGATGATTACAACCATATGTTATCCTGTCCTGTACAAGACCTGTAAAGATAAGGCTATTACTGATATGTTGATAAAAGAGACGGGATGACTTTCCCCTTCATGAATGACTCTGAATGCCATGGGATGTTTTGTTTCCCTATTTAAATCCTATTTGACAGATGGCTGGGGAATGCATTTAAAGTAATGAAATAATGTTGTTTTTATAATGAAACATTTGCTTTCTGTACAACTACCCTTGCGTTATACTCGATCGCATGGCTGGATCTTATAGGCATATCTTCTAATTGCATTTTTCTTGGACGTTAACCTCCAGCGTCTTGCAGAACTTTGATGTATATGCCGGCGAATACTGGGCAGCCAAGCAGTCTGGGGACTGGATGAAGAAGTGTCTGCTAGTGTGACAAAAAGCAGACATCCATACACACACTCCTCCACGGCAGATACTGGAAGAACTTTTCTCTTTACCCACAGACACCCTGCAGACAAAGCAAATAAGAAAAATGGAGGACAACATTATGAGATGCATATATATTTAGTAACATTAAGCATAATGATAGCTGGGGTTAGCCTTCAGATAATGGCTCGTGGGCAGTCTGGAATAGATTATTTCTTTAGAAGTACCGAGGGTTATTCTTCCTATGGTTCGTAATTTAATTAATTAATTAATAAAAAACTTTGCATAACAAATTAAGCTGAGATAATTATTTTCCCTGCAAGCACTCAGGTGTTAATGGTTGATTAAGTCTTCATTACGGGTTAACTATTGCTTGACGTGATTGCTTGTTTTCTCCCCGTTTTGTTCACTGTTTATGGAAGTTGTGAGTAATTTTCTGTTCAGATTGTACCTGCGGCAGCACTTTGAGAGTATGAGCGCATTAATGACTTGACAAAAACTAATTCTGTCAATCACTGTTAGTGTGACAAAATGTCAAAGTGACAAGTAAATAAGCAGTTAGCATTAGGTGAGGCATTAAAGACAAGCACCTTGATTTCTCTCTTGTCATCATCAAATAATTATCTTGTGCATGCCTAATGTTATGTAAATTTGTTATTACGCCCACAGAAATTCAGTAATGGGCATACACTTGATCTATAAATTGTTTTGCAGCACGCCATTAAGCACTAGAGGTTCTCATGTCACATTTTCCAAGTGTCAAGGTGCACTCTGGATTTTTTTTATGTTGTGCTGGCCAATATGATGGATGTCATGCACTTATATTGACACCTAGTGGTGTGGATGAAGCATTTTTGGAAAAACATGAGGATAAATGGCAATTTTCATTTTGGGGTGGACTAGGCTTATCCCTTTAACATAACGTTTTGTGGTGAAGTAAAACACAGCAGGGAACATGCAATTCAAGCAGGTTGACATTAAAGCTCTAATGTAAAAATACGTAAAAGTGGCCGAAAATCATATGATACGAACGACATATGATTGTTTGTAATATATCAAGTCCTCAAGTATATACCCCAAAGTATTCTATAGTTTCTATTTATTTTCTATATTCTTTCTATTGATTATAGTAATATCTTGTTATCAATGTCAAAAGACTTACCATTTCAGTATAGTTGTTTAAATGAAAAGTATTTATTTCTGAAAGACTTTGCACAGTTAAAGGTTGTCTTAATACAAACAATGGCCAACAAAACAAAAACAAAAGTATGAGTTGTTAATTTACTTCTGCATTTCTAAGTAAGATTAATACAATTATTACATTAAAATAAGTAAATCTACCGCTTTGACTGTGCTACCAATAATACTTCTTCATCTAATGTATATATATATATATATATATATATATATATATATATCAATTTATTATTCACTTCTTGGGGTGTAAAATGTCAAATGTTTTAATTGGAGAAAAAACACTGAGTGCATGTGCATGTGCATTAGTAATGACTCAAGTGCTATGTAAACATATATTTGTCTTATCTAAATCTTTGGTGACTCTTCCTGCTAGAGCAACTCTGCTCTTATACTCAGGGTTAAAACTCTCATTCTTCTTTTGACAGATGAGTCTGAGTGCTTCATTTGCAGAGATGTGGGCCTGGTGGGTGAGGATCCACTGAGAACCTTCTGTGATTGTAAGAACCTCGTGGCTCACCACAGCTGCTTGCTCACCTGGATCAAAAAGGTACAATCAGCATTTTAGTCATCCGGGGCCGGTTGGACCAGCTGTGCGTAAGTTACAACTTAGCCTAGTTTTGAAGTAAATGGGCACTAAGTTACAACTTACGCACTACAAAATATTTTTGCGTTGCACCATCAAACTTAGTTTAAACGTAACTCTACGTTCCAACTAAATGTTTACGGCAGCTTCTGCCCATGAATAACGGTCGGAATGAGATGGCTGCCAGATTAGATTACATCGATGAGCTCGTAATTGATAATGAAGAACCGCAAATTCATCGACGAGTTTTATGAGACGAGGATCATCCTTTGGATATTTATGATGATGCCGACATATATACTCGTTTGCGCTTTAAAAGAGAGGGAATAATGCGGATAACGGACATGATCGCGCCTGATATTCAACATGAAACAGACTGAAACAGCGCTCTCTCCCCAAGCCTTCAAGTCTGCGTCGCATTACGTTATTTTGCTACTGGATCAATGCAAAACTTAGTAGGCGATAGCATACAAATTCATAAATCTACAGTATGTAGAGGGTGTCACTTGCCTTGTGTCGCCACATGAACAACTACGTGTGCATGCCAAGCGTAAATGTGCAAAACACAAGCAGGCAAAAATTCCATGCCATTACCGGTTTCCCTGATCTTTGGCTGTGTCGATGGTACACAAATCAGGATAAAAGCACCCACAGTGGATGAGAATGCTTTTGTGAATAGGAAGGGATTTCATTCACTAAACACCCAAGTCATCTGTGACCCAAGTTTGTGTTTCTTAAACTGCGTTGCTAGATGGCCAGGTTCAAAGCATGACAGCTTCATCCTAAGAAGATCAGACATCTTTGAAAAGTTTGATTCTGGGGAGTATAGTGGCATTCTGCTGGGTGATTCTGCCTATCCACTTAAAAAATGGCTGATGACACCATACTTAAACCCTTCCACACAAGCAGAGGAAAAATTTTATTCAGCACTTACCAAAACACGGGTAACGGTGGAAAGAAGTATCGGTGTTTTAAAAAGGAGGTGGTCATGTCTCCACAGTGGTATGCAGCATATTTAAATTAGTTTGATTGTTTATTTTTATCAGTTTAGGCTAATATTTCAGATAAAGTATAAGTTTTGAATGCACCCAAAATGTCCTCAGTAGGAATTGCAATGGAGCCAGAGAGAGCAGCAAAGGTGACAGGAGCATTCATTGTATTGCACAACTTGGCCATGCTGTGGAAGATACCAGTTGATAATCTAGGAGGTGAAGAGATTGAGGAGGTCCCGCAGGAAGAGCTCTGTAGACAACTTCAAGACCCAGTGCAAGAGGGTGTAACCCTCTTTTATCACACAGAATCATTTCACTTAAACTGCACTAAAACACATAATTTACCTTTTTATATAACATGTCAGTATTTGTCAATAAGTTCATACACAAATTGTTTAGAATAAAAAGACTACTATTTTTCATAGACTATTTTTAATAAATTAAACTTAAAATTCCATTCATAGTAGATTTGTATTCCTCGTCTCATTTGTGAACTGTATCTCAAATCTAATATCTCTCAGTTGTGAATTCAATGACACATCCGGAAATATATGTTCTTTTTAAAGTAAAAACTTCTTGTAAATTATATCTTGTCAAATATTTATTCTTGTCAAATGTATTTCATAGTGTCTGCACACACTACAAATAAATTCAATAAATATACAAATTATACTGTATTGAAGAATAAGAATAATAAATATATAAACATAAATATTGCTGTGTTGCAAACAAGTTATTAAATGTAATAATGAACAGAATAGGACGCAACAATTAGCCTACACACTTTAACCATTAGCCTTAAACAAACAATTGGCAGTGAAACTGTCGATATGATGACCTACATTTCAACGATGTTAAAGGAGTAGCCAAGAGGCTTTAACTCCTCTTGTAATGTAATGATTTCTAGTTTTAATTTAACATTTTCAAGTTCTATTTTTTTGCGTTTACTTTTTATTTTCAAGATCTGCTCTTCTACTTTCGCACATTCAAGTTTGAGAAGCATACAGCGGCTATAGTTTATGTCCTCCTCCAGCTCATTTGGACGTTTCCTTTTCTTTACATTTTCGGCTGAAGGTAGCGGTTCTTTATCTTGCGTGTTCTCTGGACGAAGGACAGGCAGATCTCCCGCTGATGCTGGCGCTACAGTGTTTTCAGCACAAGTTTCTGTTGCGGGAGTTGGCTGACTCGATGCAATAACACCTGCCGATGAATAAACAAGAACTCGCTTTTTTTCAAATTTTACATTATTGAGTCCTAACTAGAAAAGTAGCCTATTTTATTTTTATATTGCTCATTGGCACCACATGTATTTTTAGGAAACATTCTAAGATTAAAAACAAGAAAATATAAATACTTATAGTAGCCTAATGTAGGACAACTTAGTACTTTCAGTAATGTCGTCTGTGGCTTCACTTCCACTTTCAACTCCAGTGATTCCACAGACGGCGGGTGAGTTATCCAATTATTTCCAGGATAACTGTTGAATATGGGCCAGGCTCAGGTCTCGGTCCACCTCCAGTGGGGACATGTTTTGTGCAAGGAAAATCCTCAATCGCTTGTGTCTTAAGGTCGCTCCACTTCTTCCTAACTTCCTTTATCTCCCTCTGCTCACAGCCTTTTGCATTTGTTTTGTTTATTATGTCCTGCCAAATATCAAATTTTTTTCGGTTCGTGACAGATGAATTTAATTTGCTTTCAAGGACTGTTTCTTTGTATCCATCAATTAAAATAATAATTTCTTCATGACTGAAATTTTTCTTCCTGATTCTTTTCTCCTCCATGAGTGGGCTATTAAGATATTTTCAATTAAAATGTTTAATGTTTTGAGTTTGATAACGTTTGTTTCAACGTCTTTTTTAAACTGTCGGTTAGTCAAGAATGAGTTTGAAATTACGAGCTGTTCAGACTATTTCCTGTTTACCTATTAGAAGGCTTATGATTGGCTTAAGAAAAATAGACGTCATTCTATGTGTCAACGCATTACTTTACGGAGAGCTTACGAACTGCTTAAGAAAGAACTTACGAACGGCTGGTGCAACCCTACCCCGTACACTACAAAACTCTGTCTGGTAACCCTTTCAAGTTGTCACTCTGGGACTGAAGCCCAATTTATACTTCTGCGTCGAACTCACGCCGTAGCTACGTCGTAGGCTGTGTGTAGCGCGCATACCCTGATGTGCACCTCTCCAAAAATGTAACAATGTGTCAATTCTACGTGGACGCAAGCGCTGTGATTGGTCTACTAGAACCCCTACCTCGGGTTTCACATGCTCCCTCTGCACGTGTAATTGCGCATCAACGCGGACAACAACGCAGAAATATTAAGGAAAACCAACACGTAGCCTGCAGCGTAGTGGATACGGCGTAGGTCCGACGCAGAAGTATAAATCAGCCTTGATCTGAACAAAAGCCTCAAACTGTAGCTAACATAAAGCATGTGCTTGTTTAAATCAATAAACATCAGTCCTTTTGTAGATTCTTCACCACCCAGGCTGTTCTCCATTCTCCAACTAGTGGAAGCTATGTAACACTATGCAGAAAACATAGTTGTTTTGTTGTCTCCTAACAATTTTTCTTGTTAATTAAGACTTCAGATGGCCTGGTCGGATGAGCGTTCTGTCTTTTGTTGGGGTGTAGCTGGATGTCTTTTGTCTTGTAGCCCGAACCGTGCATGTGCCCTCCTCTGGCTCTGCGCTACATTAAGTCCTGGAGATGGAGGTGGTAGGGGGCCTCCCTAACCCCAGCCTCACAGGGCAGGCACAGTTTGAGTGGGCAAAGTGATAAATACACACGGCTCGTCGTACATCATCACTGCACTCCAGATATCAATAGCCCACTGGAATGATTAATATCAACCGATACTTCCTTTAGTTAGTTCTTTTTAATTAAACCATGCTTTGTGCAAGCACAAATGGATTCTAGAGCAGAGGAAAGGAAATATTCTTAAAGATTATGTTAACAAATATTAAAGGGATAGTCCACCCAAAAATGGTGCCATTTACTCACCCTCATGTCATTCCAATTACATATCACTGTCTTTGGAACACAGAAAAAGATTTGATTTTGAAGAAGAGCTGTTTCTGACCATACTATAAATGTCAGATTGGTCCAGAATAATATTGGACCCTATTGACTGTTCGCAAAGACCCGCCCTCTTTAGTTACTGTTACTACGTCCAACAAGCCATGGCTCTTTCACCCCACATATCATGTTCTCGCACAGTGAAAAATACATTGCGGAGCAGAGAAGACACTGACAATGCACCAACATACAGGACAGAGCAGGTTACTTTTGATATAAAACAAAGTCTCAGCTTTCAAATTTTGTCTTTTCTTTAAGACTTTTAAACAATAAAAAACGTTTTGTGGCTCTTTAATGTGTCGTGACAGATTGCTGTAGCATCTCAGTTAAAACTGCTTGTGAACCGATCATCTCTTCCTTCCGGTTAAGTTATGGATATCAAATAAACATTAAAGAAACACTATGTCGTTTTTCAACCTTCATTATATATTTCCAAGACCCTTGAGATGGTACATCGACTTACAATAGGTTGAATGACACGTCTGCCGTAGCCTGACAGTGTCTGTATCGCTTTTACTGGCACTATGTAACTTCGGGTTTCGGGTAGTAACCCGAGCACAAAAAAACTACAAAATTCGACTGCTTTACGGAATACGTCACTTCCCCCACCACCCCAACTTCCTCAAATTCTGACGTGAGAGCCCAACTAGCGTTTGATACCCGTCTGTATGTTGTTGTCATGACCGAAGCAACAACTAAAAGGAAAAAGGCAAAGGTTTTGTCAGAGGAGACTAAAAGAAGAAAAAGAGAGAGTGAAAAATTAAAAGACCGTACGAGGATCACTATTGGAGGGAGAGTAAGACAGTTTGAAGACGGTGAGAGTGTGCGCGCGCGCGACCGGCTCTCTCTCTGTCTATGCTCGTTCTTTCAGTAACATGCACCCTGTCACAAGCGCAGCAGTCAGTCATCTATAAAGTGTTTATAAATTTATAAATAAATCAGGGAGTCAGGGAGCTGACTACTGCGTGAAATGTAAAAGGCTGAATACCATGTTACGGAATCTATCTGGTCCTCCATTTATCTTCATGAATCAAGTAATGCGGGTAGAGTAGCAAATTATCAATCTGGTAGCTACACTAACATGCTAGTTTACGATGGTTATAATAAAAAATCTTTCAGGATAACTATCCTAATGTTTGCAGGCTGATAATCATGTTTGTTTATTTATTTTTCCAGTGAAAGTGTCTTGCCTCAGGCTATAATGTAAATCGATTTTCAAATTTGCAAATTCATCTATGGTAGCTTGATATTATAATATTGACGATATATGGCTATTACCTACCACACAAACATTGAATTGAATTAGCATATCTGTTATGTAAAACAGTAGACAATAGGCTACTGTAATGACGCTGTCTTGTAAACGTGAGCTACGCGATCTTTTGACGTTTGAAAAAAAAATAAAACCCATGAAATTATATTCATATGACATGCTGAAATATATGCCAATGTACCTGGGATGAAGACATTTCACACGCAACGCTGGCAGTCTGCCCGTGAGAACTCAAGACAGTATCGGCTTGTCAACAAATGCACACGTGGTGTATCGCCTGGTGTAACCATGACAGATTTTACGACAGTAGTAGAAGACAATACTGTTTCCCAACTGTAGGGGGACCCCGAGAGCAAAAACCGCAAAAACGACATAGTGTTGCTTTAATGAACATCAGAAGGAATGCTGTTTCAACCGCAGAAAGTCGTCAATACACACCGTTTTTCAAGTTCAAGTCCACTGATGTTTATCTACTACAACTCTCCTGACTGCTTTGTCGGATAAAATGGCGGATTATGATTGGTCAGATCGCCTGTAAGAAAACTCCGGGCGAAGGGTGAATTGACTTTCTTTTAATAAATACAATTTTAGTTTATTATATCAATTAGTGCTGTCAATCGATTAAAAAATTAACTAATTAATCCCACATTTTTTCTGCTATTAATCACACCTAACATTAAAGTTTTTAATATAATTATATATTGAAATACTTTTACATTAAATCTCCAAAATAATGTAGAAACATTTTGACATAATTTTGTGTTTTTGACCGTTGCATGAAAGAGAACAGTACATGCCCAGTACAGATTTTAGTTGTTTTTTTGCGTCTTATCACGCTTGAATGGTTTAATAGCACTTGCATGAATGATAGCGTGATCAAATTATGTAGCACAGCCAAAGGATGACAGAAAATAACTGATATTTTTAACATTTTGCAAAAAAAAAAAAGATTTTCAGTGAATAATGACAATTAAAAAAAAATATATATATATATATTATATATTATATTATATATTAGTAACAGACCGAAATTGAAATATATATATATATATATATTTATATTTCAATTTCGGTCTGTTACTCTGTTACTCTGTTACTCTTTCGGTCTGTATCCCTGCTTAAAGGGATACTCCACCGGTTTTTCATATTAAACTATGTTATTCCCTTAACTAAGACAAGTTGATACATACCTCTCTCGTCTCAGTGCGTGCACTAAATCGCTCTGTCTTGCGGCGAAACTTTTTTAGTACTTTGCTTAGCCCAGTTCATTCAATAGGATCCAAGCAGAGAAGCGACCAAACACCTCCACGTTTTCCCTATTTAAATACAGTTACTAGAGTAGTGTAACTGTACTCTCCCTCCCCTCTCCTCCTCCTCCTGATTTTTCACAAGTGATGATATTGCTGTCTGTGCCGAGACGAAGTGCTCCTAAGCACTTGCTATGGTATTCCGCCATACAATATAGTTATCCATTTTACACGCTTAGAAAAGCGCAACATTTTATTTTGTCACCATTCTTGGTCAAGTTACACTACTCTAGTTACTGTATTTAAATAGGGAAAACGTGGAGGTGTTTGGTCGCTTCTCTGCTTGGATCGAAGCGAAGTGCTAACAAAGTTAAAACTTACAAAAAAGAATGATCAAGCAAATAAATACTAACAAATCTAATTGTATTTCAGATCAATGGTCGTGATTATCCGGACCTCCCAGCATGAAAGCGCACCGGCAAAGCAACTCAACAGCAAAACTCATTTTGACTATGTCTGTTGCTGTTTTGTGCTGTTTAGACTATAAATACGATCTGCCAGCAGTGTGATCACTTGCCCCAACAGTTAATGACAGTTAATGCTGTTTTTGTCTTCTCATGCATAATGCACTGAAAGTCCTTCTAAACCCTGTTTATTCAGCAGCCTTTCCATAAACACTGGATCTCTGAGTCCCCCACAGACCCCACCACACTTTTCCAAAACAGCACACTGTACCAAGACGCCCACAGACATATGCACATACACATGAAAACACATACACGCATACAAACACACAGAAGCCAAGCTTATTGTTTTCCAGAACGAAATTGAAACCATCAGATTTCCCCTGCCATCATGCCTAAAGTATTCCAAAATAGAGAGTCCAAATCCACAGTGAGATTATAGTGATCAAAAGACGCATTTTTCAAATGTGACAAAGACTGCTAAAGGATTTGTCTTTATTTTACAGTTCACTTATTCCACTTTGGAAGTCTGATCGTGTCTTGTTTTAGTTCTCTATTTTCCTATACATCTAAAAGAGCATGTAAGTTTGAATAAGTTTATTAAGAATAAATAGATGTCCATGAATAAGATAAATTGCATTTTATGTGACAGATTTGATGTCTTTTATTGAAACAATAATTTTTTTATGCAGGGCACCACAAATATAGATCCGTCACCAGAAGCCAGTTTGTGTTTGTACGTATTCATGCATATTTATATGCATTGCAATATTTACAATATACAGTGCGTATATATTGTATGTATCTTCTGTACCGAATAATTAGCAGTTCCCTTGCAGCACTTTTAAAATGTTTAAAACACATTTTAAATATAATAGTTCACATATTTTCTTGTCTATAAAACTGTTACTATCCATTATATTAAAATAGAATTTATATATACTATTATATATTTATACTATTATATATAATTTATAAGTATTAACTTATTTATTATCATTAACATTCAGCATAATTAACAAAAAAATCATCTTCTGCTTTGATGAAAGCAAGAACATCTGACTGTCTGAACAAATGAGTTGATTTGGTAAATTCCATAAATTTGGGCTTAAATTATATTTTAAATTTCAGATTTCTAATGTGGTCTCAGACTTTTGGACCCCACTGTATAGACAATGCTTTTGCTTTGATATAATTGGTAGATGGATGTACTGTGTTTGATGATGAATACTGCATTCTATTTTGAGGATATTTTTACTCTTTTAAAAAGAGCAATTATCTTGCTTGACAAGCCTTTTTTATGACCAAGATTAGTGGGACAGTAGACCCCGTTCTTAAAATACACACACACACACAATGACTCACGCTTCTTTTAAATGGAAGGAGAGGAGAGAAGGAAAGGAAAGAGGAGACGTGGCGAGACAGTGTGCCTCTGACAGTGGAGCTGAAATCAGCGATCGACCTGTCACTTCTTGTCTGATTGCCATCTCCCTGAAAGAAGGTCAGGCATATACGCCTAAAGTGCCTCTTAACCACATTTTATGAAGCCAGAAAATGTAATCCAATAACCGTTTGACTCGTGATTGCTTTACGCTTGGCGGCTGGGAACGATATACTCTTAAAAGCAGCTTAGGTAAAAAAGAGAAAGAAAAGAGAACAAAGGCAAATTCCAGGTCCTTATCTAATTTCAGGAAGTGCAGTTACAGTGTAACTGCAGTGGCCAAGAACCAGCCGAAGAAAACAAAATGCTCATAATTCATTTTCTCTTCCTGGCTAATATATACTTCAAATACGGTCTGGCTCATAACAATGTAGTTGGACTTATTGTCCGTGACAAGACAGAGAAGAAGCTTTTCAGGCCAGCAATCTTTCACACTGCCCTCTTCCTCTGTTCAAGCTCAGAGAGACAAATAACATGGCACAAAAACTAATTAGCGAGCGGGAACTAGTTAAGAGAATGGCCTGAGAGGGGAAAGCAGGGAGCCCGAGGCTTGATTTAAATATAGGGCCAGAGTCAGTGACTGAGTGTGCCTGGGAGATCCTGCCCCCTCTAGGCACACCACTTGCTGACCTTTGACCCTCATTAGGCAGAGGGCATTGCTGGTAGGATGAGGCCCTCAGTGGTGTGCAAGGGCGTATGAGGAATCGGAACAACCACGTAAGGCCCGCCCCACACCAGAACCACGACCCGTCATTACTCAGAGTGCTTACCCCACGAGAAAGAGAGAGAAAGAAAGTTGCTTTTGAGATACCACAGATCAAGGACAATGTCACATATTACTGCTCCGCACAGAGCTCATGTCAAAACCACCACAATTACTTGCTTCATATACCCACATAAATATGTTTTCGTTTTTTTTTTGTTTTTTTTTAATGAAAGTCTGCCATCTGGTTTCAGTCTATTGCAGTTAATGGAAATGATCTTGCTTGAAAAAAAATAATACGCTTTCCAAATATGTAATCTAATCCATATGAAATAACCCTTAGAGTTGTGGAGTAAATGACAAGAGAAAGTAGATATGATTATGGTGTGCAGAGAGTCTTTAAAATGCTAACAACTAGCTGCATTTATACTGTTCACATGCAGTGCAGGTTGAAATATGGCTTTAAGAAAAAAAATATATACTGGCAAAAGCTGTTATAATTGGATGCAACATTAACCCTGTAAAGCCTGACATGAGATAATACAGAAAAATATTTGTTTCAACCTTTAAACAAAATATATAAAAAAATATATTTTAAAAAAGTTTGCATAGGCTATGTGTTTTTTTGTCGAGGATCATAAATGATTACATTAGGCTTTTATGGCTCATATATTGTTTAGGGTGAATAGATCTTGTACTGAAGAAGAAAAAAACAAAGAGAAAAAAAAATATGGTATGTGGTGCAGATGTTATTTATATGGCCAAAAAGTAAGATGAAATTCTGATAGATTGTAATGTATATCAATGTGATCTTTAACAGTATAGCAGACTACTTACATAAAATGCATATAAATATCAGTTGTCACTCTATATGTCTTAGTAAGATAATATTAAAATGCTTAGTTTTATGATCAAAGCTCTGTAGTTTTAAAACATTCTGTATAATGCAATGCAATATAATGATGATTGAGATATGTAAACATTCCTCAAAAGCCTAATGTATTATATTTCATAAACACATTTTAAAACATGATGTATGGATAATCAAGTAAGCCTAACTTGCTTTAGTCCAGCAAGTGTTTATCTTGAAATATTAACAATATAAAAGTTATTCATAAGCTTACTTTATTAAAATCAATACAGATTTCACAGCAAAAATACACCACGGCCTGAAGGTAGACACTTTTAGAATGATATTAAAAGGCCTTTTACTTGCTAAAAATGTTTTAATCAGACAACAGAAGCTAACTAGTAAATTGTGTACAACAGGTTTTTCAGCAAAGTTTTGATCAAGTTGATATTTGAGAGGCCAAAACAATATACATTAGGCAATGTCAGAATAGAATATTTAAATATGAAAATGAAGTATTTAATACACTGTTATTTTTCTAAAAGCATTAAATTATTTTGAGAAAAATGCAGAAAGATTTATGAGGCACTATTAGAAAATGTGTTACATGAATGAATGTTGCAGAATTTTGTCTGATTTATTGTCCAATTCAATAAGGTTGATGTGTAACAACGCTATCTAAGGACTTGCCTGTTTCTTGGTGTGTGTGTGTGACATATGAGTGCAGTTAAGTGGGTTCTGTGTGTGTGAAAGTAATTTTAAGTGGTTGAGTTTAGATACCATTTCTCTCTCGCTCTCCCTCCTCTCTCATGGTTTGATAATTCCCATCATTGCAAACAGACATGCATTTCCATTCATTAGCCAAACACTCTTAGCAATCAGGCCATAGCGCCAGGGGCACCAGGCCTCTTGTAAAATCACATCGCTTAATAGCACTGTTCTATAATTATATGCCATTAACATCTATCAAAATGAGCTCCCACATGTCATGCATATAAGCTCTGGATTTAGCAACTGTGTTCCCCCACTCTCTATGTCTTTCCATTATGGAGACCAGCATCCATTGGGATAAAATAGGCTAATTGCTAATGTGTAATATTTGTACAATGGGCTCCTTAATTATTTAGATAATTAATTCTAGTTGTATCCCATTTTATCAACCAAGCAACCTCTTAATTATCAAATATGGAATAGCTGAGCTATATCAGATGCATGATACATAACATGTTGATTATGAAAAGTGGTCGTTCACCATCGAGAACATCTGTTGTTCCATTAGTGCTCATCTTTTTTAAATAAACATCTTAAATGGTCAGTAAAGGATAACTAAATCTATTTTACTCACTGGAAAAAATGTTTTCTTTGGTAATCTAAAAAAGAAGCTGTGATGTATTCAAATAAAAAGGGATAGACCTCCCTTATGTCATCATTTAACGTAAAAAGACATATTTTTTGTCCATACAATGGAAGTCAATGATAACCAAAACTTATCTTCTTCTTTGTTCTGCATTAAAAAGAAAGTCATACAGGTTTGGAATGAGGGGAATGAGTAAATGATGACAGAATTTTCATTTTTGGGTGAACAATCCCTTTAAGTAAATCCCTTTATTTAGAAATCATGTTTAATATGACTGAATCGAGCTAATTTCATCAGCTTAGATAAACATAAGTTTAAAGCATTTGTTTAGGTAGAAATAGCATCTCTGCACAAGCTCATACTTGATTCTTTTCTGAAATTTGTATAAACTTTATAGAGTGGCAAAATATTTTTACTATTTGGTTTTGCTCATTTAGATTAGGTTTAGCTTTGTTGTCATTGTGTTACAGTGCAAAACCAATGAAATACACTTGGCTTCCAGTTTCAGTGCAAATCGTAAATAAATTATGGTAAACTACAATTTGTCAATCAGCGTTGGATGAAAACATCTGTTTAATGTTTAAATGTAAATGAGTACTGCAATGTAATATAGTGCTCTCATTTTAATTTAATAAACGTCCTTAATATTTTGCATTTTTGTGTAGGGTCTGGGACGAGAGGAGAGACTGAGGTGTAGCATTTGCAATGCTGAGGTAAGTGCATGTGTGTGTTTGTTATTTTAGTATTATTTATACACTATTTTTGGACTCATTAATATTTTGAATTAACTTTTATATTTATAATGTTAGTTTTAATTAAAATTTGAGTAATTATGTTATGTGATTTGGCCATTTTTTTTTTATATTTCTATTTAGCCTTAATTTATATTTATTTCTGTTTTAGTTTTAGTAATTTTAGTATTTCAACTTATTTTATTTCAGTTAATTGGCAGCATTTCTGATTTTCATTTACCTTTTATGTTCCAGCTTAATTTCAATGAATGAAAATGAAAACAATTTTAATAGTTTTAGTAGTAGCTTTAGTTATTAACATTTCTCTTCCATATCCAACTTTGTAAGTTTAAAATGAAGGAAACATCATTTTTGCAGCTCACCCTTGGTTACAGTGGTCTTTTTCATGTTCCATCACTCACTGTTATTGCAAGCCTATAATGCAGATTTGTTTGCTATTTGTTTACCTAGTATGGCGATATTGATAGTGAAAGGACAGCAGCTGCACTGTTCCTTCTCAGTTCCGGGGTTTCATAACTTATTACTGAAAAGCAGTTCTGACAGAGAACAAACTCTACACTATAAACTCCTAAACCTCTAGTGTATGTCTATGATTGTGTAAGTGTGGGTGCATGTGTAATAGGTTGATGCCCTCTTGCAGCAGATAGTATTTAACTCATTAGAAGAACATCAGCTCCTGGAACAGATAGAAGCCCAAAGGATCCAGAACACAAATACTACTAATGAGCAATCATATCTCTCTCTCTCTCTCTCTCTCTCTCTCTCTCTCTCTCTCTCTCTCTCTCTCTCTCTCTCTCTCTCTCTCTCTCTCTCTCTCTCTCTCTCTCTCACTCTCTCTCTCTCTCTCTCTCTCTCTCTCTCTCTCACTCTCTCTCACTCTCACTCTCACTCTCTCTCTCCCCATGTCATTGGTTTGGTCGATGAATATAAAAGCCTGTTTTTATTACATTAATAATATGCCAAGACACCCACTGTGGGAAAAATAAACGGTCATAATATTTGGCATGGGAGACGGACAACATAATATCCAAATCCATATTCAGTCTGCGAGCTCAAATTTAGCACGCTTTCTCCCCGATGTGTTCTCAATGCTAATTCTGCGTGGCCATCTTGCCGGGCACGGCAGGAGCTCATTTGTGTGAAATGGTGGATGTTGATGTGGCATCACACAGAGGGTCAGTTCTCCGCTTAGACGTGCGGTTCAACCGCCCTACTGCGTTTAGGTGTTTGCTGTGTATTCATACAAACGCTACATCTCAACTTTACATATGGCCGTGCGGAGAATAAACAGTCTGATTTGTGTTTTCTTGTGTGGAACAGTCTTCTTTTTTCTCATTTTCACTCCAATCTATTGGATTTTTCAGTCTTTAAAAGGCTAGCATTTTAAACCATGGTCTTGATATCAAATCCTCTCCTTATTAAGTGCTTTTTAGGCTGTTTTTAGTGCTTTTTCCACATCTAAGCAACCCACTCTCAAGGCTAACTGGCAACACCAATCCTTTTCCCCCTTTCAGGCCTGTTTCATTTCATATTCCTCCATCTCTAATCTCTTTTCTGTCTTTTTGACTTTTTTGAGCAATGAGGAAACCACATTTAGATAACCTTAAGATGGCTTAATTTAATGAGTTTCTGCTACTAATAGAAACCTACTGTATTTAAAATAAGGGTAATTATTTAAAAACAAAAACTATTTCCAAAACACCTGCATATTTATATCAGTGGTATTCTTTTTGAGTCAATAGCATTTAAAAAGTCACTGTGTCTAGTCTGACTGAACTGTAGTATACCATAGATTATTCCCATATTCCCTGGCAGGAAATATCAGCTGCCATGTTTTTAGTATTGAGGGCATCATCTGATTATCAATATTTTACTGTTAAACCTCTTTATTCGGTTTGTGATTCTGCAGCATTAAAGGATGAGTGCATTAAAAGGTTAGTTTTTGGTGCTTTTTATATCAGACCCAATAGGACAACATGATCCATCCAAATATTTTATCCCATTTCCCAGAACCGATGTAAATGTAGATTCCTGGCTAGTACATGTAGCCTGAGTGATCATATAGACTCAAGGTCTCTCCCTGGCCTTTTTTTATTTTTGTCGAGTTTTGTGCCTTGCAGCACCAAGTGGCCTCTGCAAACCTCCATAATGGCTTCCAGACTCTCCCACCTGACCATGGTAATGCAACCCAATACTGTTTAAATGGGAGTCATTTTCAGCTTTTGTTACCACAGTGAGCCTCGGGGCAACAGAGGGAAGCTGAGGACGCTGAGCAAAACAATTTAGAGGGAAGTGTAGCAGCGCTTCTGTCTCTCTTGAGTGAACACAGCTCCAGCCCGCCAATCCATGCTAGCCCATTTAAAATCCTGTTAAACTGCAACTTATCCCTACGATTCCTCACCTGTCATGCAACAACACATCTTACCAACATGCTCTTATGAATATGTCATATGTATTCGTGTACACAGTTGTTGTTGTTTTATGGTGTGTGAAAACTGAACATACTCTTGCAAAACGTTCCACAGCGGAGACTTTCCTTTGAATTCAATTTTTTGCACCTCACAGAAACTTTTCTGTTTTTAGATTTTCACTAAAGGAATGGTTCAGACCAAAATAAAAATTCTGTCATCATTTATTCTCCCTCATGTTGTCTCAAACTCATTCGATTCGATTAATCCTATAGGATTATGATAAACGGATACATTTTTTATAATTTAATCTCTTTAAAATCAAATCAAAACATTCATAAATGCACGCATACAAAGACTTCATCAGATATTCCATAAAACATAAAATGTCAAACTTCACTTGTTCTGTCATGTGATCAAACGTCATGATGTTTTAGTTTTGTGTCACCATATTTCATGTAGTCTGTGTATGTTATGTGTGCATAGATAAATATTTGATTTGGTCATATAGATTAATGTCATGCTACCTTTATGTCCATTTTGTGGCTTCAGATTTGTGGGTACCATTGGCTTTCATAATGTGGACAAAAACACTTATTTTGTGTTACACTGTTAAAAAGAAAGTGACATGAGTTCATAACAACATGATAATGGGTTTAAAGTAGAGATGTACCGATTTTCTTGGCCGATTTAGATTTTTTTTTATTAAGTGTGACCTGCCGATACTGATTTTTGCCGATTCAGATTTTCTTTCAAAGATCTATAATTGACAGTATACAAACAAAAATTTACTTTTCTTCAATGCAATATTTTATTTTCATAAAAAAAAAAAAAAAACACAAGTAGAAAGACAGTAATAACATTGTGTCAAGTTCTGTCAATACAGATTAATGGTACAAAAGTTATTCAGTCAAGAGTAGAGAGAGATTTTCTTGGTCTTTTGTTCTTTTATTAACATGACTGACAGCAGCAGGAATATTAGACTGCTGTCACTTTAAGCGTTTATGCATGGATCCAATAGAGTGGTGCAGGTATGACATCACTTTGTAGGCCAAAAGGTAGAAACAAGTTAGCATTTCTGGCATCATCCCAAAGTCAGTGTTTTTTTTTTTTTTTAATGGGTTTTTGGTTAAATGGCTGTGATGAACAATCTCAAGACACTTTTACGTGTTATACAATGACATCAGGGTTACCCTTTTTTGAAGCTGTTACATGTCTTGAAAAAGGCGGTTGCTAACAAGTGGCTAAATGGGACTACAGAGGTAGTCAGGGATATTAAACGCATAACAGGTAAGCTCAGTCCGCTTTTACAGCCTTTTTATGCTTATACTCGTGCTCTTATAAACTATTCTAACTCAAACTTTCCGGGAAAATGTTTTTCAGTTCAAACTGAAAGAGTTGTCGGAAGCTTAGTGATGGTGACGTTGAATTCGTGGGGCTGTGGTGTAGTTCGTTTATAGCCTACCTTTAGCTTTTTACTTCTGGTGACTGCATTTAGGCTTCAAAATTCACAAAATTTGTGTTTATCTGTGAAAATTATCTTGATGGGCAAAACGTGTAAGTATCATAAACTTTTGTTGATCACAGATCTTTTTTGTTTTGCGATAATCCAAAAGCCTATGGAAAAATCCTATTGGGTTTTTGTTGAGGGAACCAGTGTAATGCTAACTGCCGGTTGGCCTACAACATAATGTTATACCTGCACTCTATATTCTGTAGAGTTACACAACATGCATTATCTTTCTAAACTAGGTTCCAAAACTGCTGTTTAACTGAATACTCACCAAGATGGACATTTTGACATTTGTGTGTGAATTTGACCGTTTAAGTGCATTAAGCCACTCATTTTGATACTTGCTACTCAAGCTGCTTGAGACTGAGAGCCAGCTTGTGCGCTCCACTTATATAGATCAGTGGTGCGCAAGCTTTTGGTGTGAGCACGAAACCTGCAGAAGTTAGTAAAATTATGCGTAATAAAAGCACTATTTAACCGGAGCGAATGAGAAGAGTGAGTGAGATAAGGCGGGTGTGGGTCACTTCGCCGTCGGAGAAAAGAGAGTGAGACTGACGTTATTGCATGTGTCCCGCTGGCAACAAAACGGACCGGCTCGGAATCGGAAAGACGTGACACTGACCGGCTAGTCACCGGTCCGGGGCGATCATGTGGATAATCCACCGATTCCAGTCCCTGGCCGGTCAATTAGTGCATCTGTAGTTTAAAAATATGTTTATTAATACTTTTTTTTCACACTGTCACACCATGTTTGTTCGTTGGCCACGAGGATAACTGCCCCCCCAACTAATCCTGGTTTCTCCCAAGGTTTTTTTCTTCATTCTGTCACCTGATGGAGTTTGGGTTCCTTGCCACTGTCGCCTTTGGCTTGCTTAGTTGATGAACACTTAATATTCAACAATATTATTGATCTGACTACTAACGCTTCTGTATGAGAACTGAACAGAGCTGGACGATGACATATTTTTTTTGCAAAACTGCTTTATAGAATAACTTACCGTATTTAACAATTGATCTTCGGAACTGAATCAACACTGAACTGACTTCAGCTGCACAGTGAACACTTTTTTCTTTTTAGAGCTGCTTTACAGCCAAATTGAACTCTGTTTGCATCATTGAATCATTATTTTCCAGTTTATCACTGTAAAGCTGGTCCCCACATGATATTTTATTGTTGTACTATACTTTTGGGGACATCAGGTTGCTACAATGCAGGAAAAAACCTGACCCACATACCAGAACAAAATAAATACACTCAAAAATACATCCCTCATTTTGTGTCCAGTTTGGGGTAATGTCATCAAAAATTAATAATGCCAGTCAGTGTGTTAAAAATCATGGTGGGCTGACATACAGTAGCTCTGTGACAGACAGTGTCAGTGCAGAGGAGACAGCTTCCTTCTCACTCACTGATGGAGTTTCTGCGGCGCCCGCTCTCAGATCACTTAATGCATCAGTCTAATAACCTTTTAATGTCTGTATTATGGCGGTCATTTAATATTTGCTCTCGGAAAGATGCGCATGTAGATCAGCAATGACTGTAATGATGATAATGATAATCATATGCTCATAAGCTGCTATCTTAAAGCATTGCATTACTGTGCTCACCGGTGGTTAAAATTAAGAGCTTTTAGCCATTATGGCTATAGAAAAAATAACCGCTTGCAATTCTGCTAATGTAATTTCTTCATTGCATGCATGCGCAATTTAATTTCACTGCATTTTGTTGACACTGCTTTTTCTTATATTCCACCCCCCCCCCCCCCCCCCCCTTGTCTTTTTCCATCTTAGCAAGTGGGTCTAAAATGTGGGCCATTTGCATGAGTTATGCTAATTTGTTAGGGCAACGAATGCATTAATTTCATTAGCAAATGGCCTCAAAGCAATAATTACCAGAGTAGGTGTGTCACAAGCAATCATGTTAAAATTTGCCAGTTAATTATTAAGATTTTGTTCGGAGAGACCTAGATTTGACATGTGTAGCCGAAGGAGAGACGGGGAGAGAGAGAGAGAAAGAAGGAGGAAAGAAAGTTAATGTTCTCCAGCAGCTAAGGTAAGGTGTGTGTTGTCGTGTTGAAGGGAGGAGGGAGTTGGCAGGAGGAAGAGTGGTGGGTTTGGGTTGGTTTGCATGTTGACAGCTTACATTCTGGACTAATTACCGCAAATAGCACTGGGCTAGCTGGTACTCAGTGAATCCAGAGGGGTGTAATTATAAGAGAAAGGAGGGCAGGGGCTACTGAAGCGGTCTCTGCTCCCATTGATTGGAGTCCACTCGAGAAGGAGGGGAAATGCTTCTCCTTAGCTGTCATAGACTTGCACTTTGGCCAGACAGCAGTGGTTGGTTTTTAGGTCTTCTGTAAGTTTATCTGCTTGTATTTACAGCAAGAAGAAAAGGGGAAAAGTAAAATTAGTTTTTGTCTTGTGCAGTACAAATTTGTAAAAAGTCTTCAAATTGTATACATTCATGTGAAATAATAATATATTTAATTGTTATTTAAAACATTTAAAACTTAACAGGAAATTGTGGATTATAAAGTACAAATAGGAAATAGTCACATTGTGACAGTCATATTTTAAGATATAAAGTCACAATTGTGAAATAAAGTTGCAAGATAAAACCTTGAGAAATAGTCACCTTTTTTATACTGAAGTTTTCTTACATGCATTTATGCTTAAAAATTAGAAAAATATTTATAATTTGCTCAAGATATATTCTCTGAAGACAAGCCCTAATTTCACTAGCAATCATTTTTATTTAAATGACGTTTAGGTTTAAATGATTGATTGATTGATTACTGACAAATACTGATTAAGGAAGCATTTTCTAGTGTTATTGTATATTTTATATATATCAAATGATAATGAAGTCACTTTATCACGTCTGCTGTTTGATTATCGCTTTAGCAACTTTATAATATTCACTGTCAGCTCGATACTCGTGCTTTTGATGTTCCTTAGGACTGTGTCTTAATCATCTTGGCAGCTTTTTTTGAATAGGTTGAATACCTATGAGGTTGACACCTAAACTCATCCTCTTCAACTCAAGGTATAAATCTCCAGGTCTTCTTCTAAAACTCTCTTTAGGGTTAATTCCTCTAGTTCTTATCCACTGAACACCCTTAAAAACTTTTCCCTCCCTCTGTCTCTCAAGTGTCTCCTTAAAAGTGAGCACGCTTTTCTCTCGTCTCCACCACTTTGGGGGGAAAAATGCTAATCATTACTTCAATTCAGATGAAAAGCAGCTTATCCTGTGATGTGGATGAGACCAGTAGCTGCTTGCCTCGTCATTTAGCTAAAAGCAGTGTGTGATGTTTGTACAATGATTCTGTCCAATACATCCATACACTTCTCTTCCAATATGACGACTGATGAGAGGATATGTCACGCGCTGAACTTCAGACATTCTTAGCAAGGACTTCTTGCTATACTGTCTGTTTTTGTTTTATTAGCTGTGTTCTAATATTTAGTGAACTCAGTTAAGTGAACTGAGCACACTCAAATACACTACAGTTCAAAAGTTTTTATGCTGTTCTTTATGCAAAAGTCTCATACTATCCCAGGTGGCATTTATTTGTTCAAATACTACTAATAATAAAAACATTAATTTTGTAAATATTATTACAATTTAAAATCATTTTTTTTTATTTGAATATATTTTACAATGTAATTTATTCCTGTAATGACAAAGACAGGAGTAATAAACATTACTCCAGTCTTGTCACATGATCATTCAGAAATCAATCTAATATGCTGATTTGGTTTTCAAGTAACAATTCTTATTATTGTCAATGTTGAAGACCGTTGTGCTGCTTACATTTTTATGCATTATGTTTTGATTAATAGACAGATTTAAAAGAAAAGCATTTATTTGAGAAAAAAAAAAACTTTCATACAATTATAAATGTCTTTACTATATTTTTTTTCATGAAGTTAATGCATCCTTGCTGAAGAGAAGTATTATTTTTTCAATAAATAAATAAATCTTACTGACCCATTTTTTAGGAAAATAGTTCATATTGGTTTGTTGAAATATTTGTATCGATATTTTTTGGAAATTAATGAAATTTTGCTTTGTCGCAGTGCATTATGGGATTGTCTTCACTTTAAGCATACATGTGATGCTGCCATTGAATTTAGCAACAAAAGAGGTAGTATAATTGAGATGCTTACCTTTGAAAACATTAAGAGTAGCTATAAAACTGAACAATTGTGTTTGGATCCTACATGGTTGTGAAATCAAAAGAGAACTAAAGTGCAAGAAGAAAGCAAAATAATGTAATTTCTTTCCATTTAAGTGCATTGCATTGGCTAATTAAGCAGTCTGATGCAATTTGTATCGCTAATACCTTCCATCGGTATGATGCAGTCTGACTGGAGAAGGTCATGAGGTTGCTGCTGCAATCTGAGCCTAACGAAGCTACTGGACTGAATGAATAAGTTGGGATAGTTGATTTACTTTGCATCAGCACTGCAGCCAACCATTGTTCCTGACTGCAGTGTGCTTGGGATTTGCTAGTTTAACTCCTCTTATTTAACCTCTGTGCCCCTCTTCCTCCATCTCTCCACTCCTCCCCACCTCAGGCTGAACTCATTTGGGTTCCTGCATGGGAAGGTCCTGGGGCGGATTCAATCAGCCGCAGCCTTAATTGGCTCTCAGGCATTCAAATTGAAACCGATGGAGAACTAATAACAATTGCCCTACTGGTTTGTAGCTGTAGAAACCGAGCGAAAATTAGTTGTGGTGCCAGAGCGGTGCACTTTTTAATTGCAGGAAGGATTTTGGTGGGTTTGGTTGAGAACCATTAAACACACACACACACACACACACACAAACACACACACACACACACACACACACACACACACACACACACACACACGCACACACCCCAAGGGCTATTCTTTGTTTCAGCGACCTCAGAGTGATTTTGTAACATGACTGTGACTGGAATTTCTAGTGGCCGTGTGTGTGTGTGTGTGTGTGTGTGTGTGTGTGTGTTTGTGTGTGCGTTTTTGTGCGTGCTGCCCTCTGGTCCATTCCACCATGTCATCACCTTCCACCTCTCAGTCATGTAGACAAATGAAAACACACACTCATGAACACACTCAGGTGTTCGTGGGCCCTTCTCTCAGTTTTAACAGACAGTTCAGGCATGTCCCGCACTTTGAGCTGCTGCTAATGTTTACTGAAAAGCAGTTCATCGCGGCCATTATTGCCCTGCATGTTTTGACAACTGCAGATGAAAGGCATGATGGTGAGAGGAAGACGAGGCCTTCACAAGCAAAGCACTTTTACTAAATGCTGTTGGTGACCTCTTGATCTGTCTAGAAAGCTGCACTAGCAGATGGTAAAACTCACAGGATGCTTCTCAAGTCAACATTTGAGTTTGTACAAATAGTAGTGAAATAACAATTTAAAATATAACATTTACTTCTCAAATGACACAAAATTATATCTTGTACTATATATTGTAATGTCATATGTATATGTATATATACACTGTATGAAGTAACAAAGCTGATTTAAGCAGTCTTGTTCAGTGCTTTTACATTTTAAAAGGGTTATCTGTGCATTTGGCAAAAAAAAAAAAAAACAGCAATAATGTTGTCTGATTTATCCTGCCTGTCCCATACAAACAATGTGTACAGGTTTAAGTTTCATTCCTCTCTTCTTAATTCTCTCTCAGCAGGAGTATGTGCCCTTTATAGCTGTAACCATACCTGACAGATCAGAGGCAGGGACCTGAAGTGTGTGTGTGTCTATGTTTGTTTTTGTGTGTGTATGAGTGTATTTTCATACAAGTTGTGTGAATGTATGCACCCAGCCAGTGTCTGTCACTATTGTGTTGCTGGTGCAGATGCATTGTGGCACTCCCGGTCCTCATTACACATGTGCAACTTTAATAATAATAATAATAGTAAAACTTAGCAGGGTTTGAGAAAGAGCCTTAAAAGAGAAAGAGTTCTGACATCATTATTACAATAAGAAATTCAGTTGATGGTCTGTGTGCTTTTTGTGTCTTGGTACTTGTCCTTCTCTGTGTGTTTTGAACAAACCGATGTCTTCTAAAAATACAAAATAGCACAAACCACGAAATTAGTTCAGTCATAAAAACAGAGGTTCATGGTCTGTGTGGGGCTCTGCAAAAAAACACTCTGCTTGTTGAATTGTAGACCGTGTACTGTAATTGGTAGGCATTCACATGTGCTAAGAGAGGACATTAACTAAACCATGCCTTGATGCCACGGCTTTGGTGTTTGGGTGGAGACTGGTAGTCCATGGGCCCATTACTGTTGCTTTTTGTTCAGCCCATCTGTGTTTTTGAGAACCCTGAAAAAGGTTTTGATCAACTTTGAACTGTTTTAAAATGTGATTTATTCCTGTAATGTCAAAGTTAAATTTTCAGCAGCCATTAGTCCTCAGTATCACATGATCATTAAAAAATCATTCTAATATGCTGATTTGGTGCTCAAATAAATGAAATAATACAAAATATTTATTATTTTACTATTATTTGGGGAATGTCCTTTAGAAATATTTTTTTTACTGTCACACTTTCTTCAATTTAATTTGTCCTTGCTGAATGAAACTATTATTATTATTATTATAAAAAAATAGTCTACTCTGGAGAAAAAATATCTGTCAAACACATAATATCAGACATTATTAGACAGCAATTTACAATCAGTTGTGTTTCTTGGAAGTTCAGCTACAGGATATTTGTAAATTTGAGTTTTGTAACATTCTTTTCTTCTTGTTGCTCACCAAATACTTCTCAACTTCATCTTATCCCCTCTCACATGGTTCCAGGCTTTGTAGTGAAGTGAAGATTACATTTAGCTACTGTGGTAACATGCCCCTTAATTAAAGGCAGAACTGATACATATGCATTGATATTGCATATTACACTGGCAGATAAGGAGGAGTTTATTTGATAAACTACAAATAAAGCATCCATTCACATCGAAACAGCCTAGGCTACATGATAAACGGCACTAAAAGTCTTATGAATTATTCTGAATTCGCAGCAATCAGGTTTTAAAGTGGCAGTAAATCCAGTCTAAATAGGTTAATTCATTATTCTCTCTGGTGTGGCTGGGATACTTAAAGAGTGTTATGTCTGGATTGTCCCACGCTCTGCTGTGTTCTAGCGGACGCTGTTCTAGCTTGACCTGATATACGGTGCGACTCGAATTACGGAGACGGAAATGTGGTCGTCATCTTGTTAGTATTCTGATGTAAGCCTGGGGCATGGGTGTCAGATGCTCTCAAAATTTACAGCTCAATTTGGAAACCACAGATACAGCTGAGCATGGCTTTGGGGTGACTTATAATGAAAATACCAATCCACATTAGCTCCACTTGCCACAAGCAAAATGTTAATATCAGAGCAAAAAAAAAAAAAAAAGAGAGAGAGAGGTAGATAGAGAGAGATTGAACAAAGAGACATCAGAAAGAAAAGAAAGTTTAGTGTCCACGAATGTCATCCAATGTTACCGGCAACTTTGAAGCTGGCTGCTGGTCTTTCCGGGTTGTTGGACAGAAATTTGAAACATTCATTGCTTGCTGAATTGTTGGTGGATTAGCAAGGTCTGGCAACAGGCTTTTGCATTTGTGTCAAATCAATATTGTGTTTACATTTTGTATTTTATGAATGCACAGGGTATGATCTATTTAATTAAGTTCACGTTTCATGGAAAAGAGGTACAATTTTGGGAGGCAAGTTTTAACTTTAAGGTTCATCCTTACTCTGCCTTCTGGCACCAACTAAATTAAATACTTTTTATTCCATCCTAATTTTATTTCAGAAGGATATTGCCAGTGATTCTTACAAATAATAAAGGGAAATTAATGTATTACTGTCTGAGCACAATGAAAACATATTTATCCTCAATCTCCATGTGAATTGCCCTAGCTCAAATAGTCTTCGATTGAATTCCGCAAACATATTTGCATAAGCTTTGAATTTAGAGTCCTCCTCAGGCTCCGAGAATTGTGTCAAATCCTCTCTCTCTATTGTCATCATTTGATCGTGGTGAAGTGGTACTGCTGATGTATATGATTATCTTAACTAAGACCTACAAATGAACAGAAATTGGGAACAGGCACACCTTTTTTCTCTTATTATTCTCTATTGTCTTGCAATGACTTATCAGTGATTTTAGGGGCTAACAGTACTTCAATAACAGAAATAAAACTTAGTTTGAAATTTATTCTTCGTTTTAGAACATGCAAATATATATAGGCTAAACTGTAAAAAGTGAATTTCCTGTTGATAACTTTTTCTGTTTGACCTGACTTTTAAAAATTGGTTTCAGGTGAATTTAGTCATATTAAATACTATATTTGACTTGAATGACACACATTAATTTAGATTTTATCAAACAAAATGCATTTTTTAGGTTATGTGTAAAAACAGTTAACAGTGTATGGAAGACCGGAGGTATTTGCAAATTTTTTTGCTCTAGTGACTTTTTTTCTGGGTAGGTTAATTTTTGAGAATCATTTTCTATCCGCTCGTTAAGTTGTGCAGTAAAGAATAATATTTTGTTTCAAATTAGCATATTATCACAATGGCTGTTAATGAACATTATTTATTCACATTACACATTTAAGGTAAGTGTCATAACCAAGGAGGGGCAGGCATAACAGTCCACGGGGGAGTGGATGGAGGGAGGGAGGTGCCAGGGCGGAGACGATGGATAGAGGAGACAGCTGAAGACCCCGAGCACGGCCAGGATGAAGGCCCACTGTGGAACCAATAATGGGAGGAGCCAGGGTGGAGACGATGGATAGAGGAGATAGTTGAAGACACCAAGCACAGCCAGGAATGGCAAAACCGATAGTGGGAGGAGCCAGGGTGGAGTCATTTGTCCGACGACCAGTGGTGGATCCAGGAAAGTCGGAGACCCAGGCAGAGCCAAGAAGACCGGGCGGCACTGTAGGTCCTGCTGGCCAAGGCGGAGCCGTGGTGATGAGTGGCTGAGATTATTAACCAGGGTGTCGGAGGACTGAGGCAAAGGACCAAGGCTAATTCGGAGGGAAGGAGGAGCCTGACGGAGCCAAAGGCGTAGTGGGGGGGAGAGACCTCTGGACCTTCAGTGCAGCTGAAGGCCTGTAAGTCTGTGACACAGGCAGAGCAACGATTGACCAAGGTGGAGCTGTAAGGACGTCGGTCCCAGGTAGAGCCGAGGCAGGGAGGAGCCAAGGCGGAGCCGAGCCGATGTGGAGTGACAAGCTCGGCTGTCTGAGGTGGAGACGGGATCCACGTACCTAGCCGGAACTGGAGACTGGAAGGCATGAAGCAGATCTGTGCATGTAAATAACAGAAGAGAAGACGAGGGACTGAATGGAGCCAGCAAAGTGGTAAACTCCATCCATGGCTAAATACCGTCACGAGACCGATAGCGGACAAGTACCGTGAGTGAAAGTTGAAAAGATCTTTGAAGAGAGAGTTCAACATGGCCGAGGAAACTGGCTGGCTTAGTTAGAGGAGGTGGAAGAGGGAAGCTGGGTGGAACCATCACAGATGAAGGAGATTTGGAGCTGGACGGGTCCAGCAGAGACGCAGGAGACTTGGAGCTGGGCAGGACCAGGTGGAAGACTTTGGGGAATGTCCTCTTTTAAATTTTCAGACAACTTTACAGAGGCCAGACTCAGCTCACCCTCAGCTGTGGGAGTATGGGCAGGTCTCCAATCCATTCTTTCAAACTCCACGACGACACCCACTGGTGTGGACAATGTTGCCAGCTCACACAT
The DNA here is from genome assembly GCA_026230005.1 of Gila orcuttii. NCBI lineage: Eukaryota > Metazoa > Chordata > Actinopteri > Cypriniformes > Leuciscidae > Gila > Gila orcuttii. The sequence continues at coordinate 26,955,941 of JAPDVR010000011.1, forward strand.
CTGGTCAGTCAAACTGTTAGGCTCAGGGACGATCCTGTGCTCAAGTGTCAGCTCTGGCACTGGCATTAAGGAGGTCTCGGGCTCTGTGTCTGCAGTGGGCTCTGGCACAACGTCCATGATGAGCATGTTGGATCGCTGACTGGGCTTTGGGTCTGCAGTGGGGCTGCAGAGGACATCTTCATCTGCAGTGCAGATGGTGTAGGGGGATCCACATCTCACCAGCACCCACTCAAGTTCAGGGGGGGGCATGCCTTGGACTTCTCGTTGAGGATGGTGTGATAAAAGAATCAGACCGAGTAGTCAGGGTAGTGATTGAGGCATGACAGATCTACGAAATCCCTTGTGTGGTCTTTGAGGGAACACTCCTCCTGTAACTGGAACGTGGTGGCGTCAGACTTAACTTGCCATTTATAGGTTTTTCATTTATAGGAACAGCTAAACAGTAAAACAATAATTTTGTTAAGATTTTTTTTGTTAAGATTTAAATGAATTAAATTAAAATTTAAATGAATAAGCTTAAAAAAATGTCACAACATTTAAACGTTATTACACATTTGATGGCTTGCCCTGATCTGATCATTTACAACTTCTTGTGTAATGTAAATATCATGGATGTTTTATTTTTTTTAATCACAGGAAGAGCTCATCGCAGTCTCATATGCCCTCTTTTTTTTCAATTAGATTTTTTAACGGTCCATTTAGTAGGTTTTATGCCAGCTGAGTATGGCCATGAAGTAATTACAAGGATTATTTACTTCTGTTAATTGAGGTCTTATCTTTGAATGGGTGGTAAAGGTTAATGTTCTTTTGATATATATTTTCTTTCCGTCTCCTCAGACAGACATACAGCCAAAGGAGAAGCGGATTCCTAGGGGTTTTCAAGTCTGAAATGTTCAAATTCAGTTTGAGAAAAGGAGGAACGTTGGTAGGCTTCAGCGGTGGGGTATATTTCAGGTTCCATTTCCAAGCTTGGCCCCTAAGATGGCCCACATTGATTTCCTTCACTTCTGCTCTTTGCTTGGTCTCAGTGCTTTCATTAAACCCTAATCCGTCTCATTTGCTATGCTTTCAGGAGACATGGAACTAAAAGAGGGAGGTGGATAATGAATTGAAAAGAAAATGTGAAGTTACATATGTTTTTTTCCCTGCTCTTTAAATGACCCTTGTCTCCACATTCATGGTGAGGCTGTTTTAATAGTCTTCCTAATAGGAATTTTAAATCACAAAACTGCTAACCTGCAGGTTAATAAAAATGGTAATTTGGTAATCTTGTATCTGATTTAATTGGATTTCAAGAACCTCTTTAAAATGTGTTTGCATTCTGGAAAATTTACATGTGCTGTGTTATAAAGGAACTTGAATCTCCAGCTGTCAGGATAATGAATTAGACCATTTCATCTCTATAATCTTCTGACAATCTCCCCTTGTACTTTCCTGTCACAGTTATCCATTAAAGCAATGAATTACCTAAATATTTGAAATGTTTTACATGGCTTTATGGTTTTGTGATGTTGCTGGGGCCTCAAAATACCATGTGTTGTTTAGTCAGAAATATAATGGGGCCTGACAGTAGAACAAATTTGACCTTTTGACCTTCTAATATTTCTTTGAGTTTGCATTTCTGTGATATTGTATTGTGTTGTATGTAGTGGTTGTCGATACTGTCTAAGTGGACAATCGATATTGTCTAAGCCGATATGTTCTTTAAATTAAATAGTGCGATTTTATATATATATATATATATATATATATATATATATATATATATATATATATATATATATATATATATAGCAGTGGCGGCTGCTGGTCTTTCAAAGAGGGGAAGCTGTAATAATGAATGAATGAACAAACGATCTAAAAAAAACATTAAACTCGACAGAGGAAATGTGGGAATTAGGTTAAACTAAAACAAGGAATGTGGTGTATAATTGTGTAAAATGTAGGATGAAAATTGGCTAGCAATTTCTCCAAGCAAATACCAAGAAATAGGTTGCAGCAATTTGTCTTTCGACTACACTTGCAAAATCTGCGATGGGACTGAGCTCGAATAGCTTGAGCGTCAGCAACTTTTTATAGTACAAAATCGCTGTCAATCAAAAGGAGATGCAGTCTTTCTACAGACCCTCCAATCATCGCGCAGAAGCCCGGAGTCCAGGCCCGCCCACTCCTCCATTCACCCCAGAGAAGCTGAACGTCCGTGGGCGGGACATAATCGCAGAGTTACCCAATGACCGTCTAGTTTCGAAGCACTGAAAAAAACGCCTCGGTTACGACTGTAACCTCGGTTCCCCGAAGAGGGAACGAGACGTTGCGTCGATTGACGCTAAGGGAACGCTTTGCGTGTTGATATTTATATTTATGTCCCGCCAAAGCCTTATTTGACCGGTGAGTGGACTGACTGACTGCGCTTGTTAAACTGAGAGAACAGGCAGAGAGAGAGAGAGACCCGGTCGCGCGCTCACTCTCACCGTTTTCAAACTGTCTTGCTCTCTCTCCCTCCCTCCCTCACGCATATTAATGAATTGAGTTGACTGAATATCTTTGAGAATACACAATGGTAAAAGGTCGGAAGAACGAAGTTTCACGTGAAGCATTCAGATATATTTTTTCCTGAACTACTGGTTGTGAATTGTGCTAAAAAAAAAATATTCTCTGAAAAGCGTTCCACACATTCAGATAAACCTTGTGTTAAACCTTAAATAAATAAACCTTTTCCCTGAAATCTTGTGTGATGTCCTAAACTGCCGGGATAATCACACAACGTCTGCCGTGGTCCATTAATTACACCTCCAATTCGCGAACTAATCCTTTGAACCGATTCACTTTAATGAATGGTTAAAACAACTGATCTGTCCAACACTGAACTCACGAGACATAACAAATCGGTAACACTTTACAATAAGGTTCCATTTATTAAACTCTAGTTAACTACATTAGTTAACTATAATAGTTGCTATGCAGATTTACTCCAGTACAAAATCACCTCAGTCATTCAGATGATTCATTCTTTCCAAAGAGAGCTAATAAAGTCATCTGGTGAAATTGTTTTCATATCGCGATATATACCGCAGAAAAATAAAATATCGCAATGTGATTTTTTCCCAATATCGTGCAGCCCTAGTGGTAAGCACCTAAGGCCGCCACGTAAACCTTTAAAGTGGACGGGGATAGACCTGCAGTGAACCGCTTCATGCAGGAACTCCAGCACTGTACCAACCGGGCAGTTAACTGGGTCCAGCTGACGGTCACTACACCATGAAGTAAAAACCGTCCACTTCAGGGCATAAAGTTTCCTCGTGGAGGGAGCTCTAGATTGTAGAATGGTCTCCACAACCTCAGTTGAGAGACCTGACCCTATGAGCTGGGCCCTCTCAGAGGCCAAGCCCACAGGTTCCACAGTTCGGGACGAGGGTGAAATATAGAGCCCTCTGCTTGGGACAGAAAGTCTCTCCTGACGGGAAGCTCCATAGGAGGCCCGTAGAGGAGAGACAATAGATCTGGGAACCGTACTCTGCCCGGCCACCGCGGGGCTAAAAGAAGTAGGTGCAGATGGTCCCTACGAACTCTCTCCAGAACTCCCAGGAGCAAAGGGATCGGGGAAAAAGCATACAAACGTAGCCTCGGCCACGTCTGTACCAATACATCCAGTACGAGAGGAGCTGGATGCGTGAGGGAGAACCAGAGTGGGCAGTGACACGTCTCTCGATACGCAAACAGATCCACTTGAGCCTGGCCGAACTCCCTCCATATCTGTTCCACCACCTCGGGGTCGAATATCTAATACCCGGGCCTCAGCCCCTGTCTTGACAGGATGTCTGCTCCTAGATGACTTATATAGGTGACCACTGATGTGCTATCTGTCTGGACCCACACATGGTGGCCCCTGAGGTCTGGTAGGCCCTATAGACCCTAAGTCGAGCATCCTTCCAGGATCGCTACCCAGCCCGTGAGGGAGGCATCTGTCGTTAGCATCCTGCGACGACTAGAAGCTCTCAACATGGGGACCTGGGACAGGAACCAAGGTTTCTTCCACATAACCAGGGCACGTAGGCATCGCTGCGTAACCATGATCATGCGAAATGGGTTGCCCCTCGTGGAAAACCCTTACCCTGATCTGAGCGTCCTTCCAGGATCGCTTCCCCAGCCCGTGAATGAGGCATCTGTCGTTAGCATCCTGCGATGAAAAGAAGCTCTCAACACGAGGAACGGGGACAGGAACCAAGGTTTCTTCCACATAACCAGGGCACGTAGGCATCGCCGCGTAACCCGGATCATGCGAAAGGGGTTGCCCCTCGGGGAAAACCCTAGAGGTACCAGCCTCTCGAGACTGGTTTCTGGATTTAGTTTTTGTTGAGCAATCAGCCCGTCGCCCAGTAACGGCGAACCGGCAGGGCACGACTAAACTGACTGCTCTAGGACCCTCCTCGGAGAGGGCGGGCATCCCAGGGCCACTACATTTCCGGGTGGCACCTTAGATATGTGCTCGCTGGAGACCGCTGCGCCCTGTAACACATGAGGTGGCAGGGTTAGCATAACGGTCCCCCAAGGGCACCGAAGGGAGACGGGCACCGTAAAATGAGGTGTTAACCTCTCTACTTCGGGGGGAACTGCCCTCGATGGCTTGCGCCCTCGGACGTCAGGCCTTTTCTTTGCAGCTTTCTTGGAAATAATGACGGCCCTCAGATCGGTCTTATCCCTTGAAGGCTGCTGTTGACCGCGCTTTCCGTGTCCCCAGTCTTTTTGTGGGGGAACACAGGAGGCCACGCTCTGTTTTTGTGTGGCACGGTGTGAGAAGCAGGTTTTAAAAGTTTAGGGCTGCTCCCGCTCAACAACCCCGGAGACATGAGTCTGGCGAGGGAGAAGTTTTTGGAAGGCAGCCGCTTGTATGGCTGATTCCTGAACCCTCTCGATGACTGTGTTCACTGCGTCACCGAAGAGGCCAGATAAAGAGATAGAAAAATCCATAAAACTTTTCTCATTTTCTTTAATATTGCTCAAATTGAGCCAGAAATGTCTCTCAGAGGCCACCAGGGCTGCCATAGACCGGCCGATAGAAATAGCCGTCTCCTTGGCGACCCTGAGAGACAAATCTGTGGCTCGACGCAGGGCTTGATGGGTAATAATGTGGCTTTAAGGGAAGATGCAGATTCAGGGGAGAGATAGCTTGCGAGTGTCTCTTCCACCTTTGGCATTTCCCCATATCCGTGCTCTTTATATTGTGAAATAGAAGAGTAGTGTAATGATTGTGCACTGTACATTCTATATGAAACAGGTTTCTTCCACGATCTCGACACCTCAGTGTGGAGATCGGGAAAAAACGGAAGGCTCAGGCGTTGAGATTGTGAAGGAGAGGGCAGGAAGCGTTCGTCTAGTTTGCTTTTTAAACGAACGTCCTGCTTATCTGCCCGCCAATCGATATGTAATCTTTCGACCGCTCTCGTCAGGGGCGTCACTAGGATTTCCATTTTAGGGGGGCTAAGCTCCCAATGAGGGTATGATTTTTTTTTTTAAATAATAAAAAAAGTTAACACTTTAGTTTAGGATCTAATGCTCACTATTAATTTCATTACCATGCAAAGGCAGGGTTTTATAATCACTGTCGTCCCAAATGTGGGGTAGGGCATATATGGGGGGTTCGGGGTTTCCCCAAGAAAATTTTGATTTCTCTGATCTACATATGTGCATTTTAAGATGTTTTGAAGGCCAAAAAAATTGGATAACAGCTTTTAAACCATGTCAGTGGGCAGCTGATTATTTTTCTCTCCTCATCAGCATCACACTCTTTTTCTCTTTGTTTTTATCTTGCCCTGTCTCTTCCCCTCCTAAAGCTGAGCTTTGACTGATATAGGCTTTTCATTTTTGTCTGTCAGTGATGAAAGTAAACAGAGGGTCAACTGATAGGTTGCATTCACAATATGTAGGCTACACATTCATTATTGATCTTATGCCTAATACAGGGCCGTAGACAGTAGAGATGCGCGGTTGGCGGTTATATCCGCGGACTCCGTGGATAAACCGCGGATCGGGCAGATGACGTGACGAAAAAAAATATTTTAATTAAATTCGGGCGGGTTGCGGGCGGTTTCTAGTCTCGCGGATGTCATCAGCAGCGCCTTGTATCGCCCAATCAGCGGATGGCGGGCGGGTGCGGTTTTGAAAATTGGTCAAAAACGTTGGTGCGGATGGATGGCGGACGGATGATGAGTTTTGTGATGCGGTTGCGGATTAAATAATAGCCCATTCGCGCATCTCAAAGCTTTATAATCAAAGAGGTCCTAAATTTGAGTTGGTAGTAGGGGGTTCAAATTTTTTATTTCTCTGATATGTGCATTTCAAGACGTTTTTAAGACCAAAAAAAAGGATAAAAAATAGCTTTAAAACCATGTCAGTGGGCAGTAGATTATTTGTCAATACCTGCTCTCTCCTCATCTCCATCACTCTTTCTTTTTTTCTCAGTCTCTTCATCCCTTTTTCTTCCCCTCCTAAAGCTGAGCTTTTTTAATTTACTAAAAGCTACAATTTGTATTATAGCCTATTCTCAATATGTACACATTCATTATTAATCTTGTGCCTGAAAACGGCTTTGTTAATGTTTCTTGTCCCCTCACAATGACAGTAAACTACTTATTACATTACACGTTACATAGGCCTATTTTCAGTTCAAAATGGCAAAAATAGACAAAACTATATTAGTTTGCCTGATTGTTTTTTGTCATTTGTTTAACATTTATGACCTAAAAAAATGTCAAATATAAAATGTTAAGTTTAGCTACTTACATCTTGACCGTACGCGTCGAGTCGCACTGTTAAACTTCGCGCTCAGCAGCGTCTGTGAACATAAAGCCCTCCTACTTTGATTTGATTGGTCATCTCAAATATTCTGACATTGACGAGCAGTGACAGACCAATGAGGCTCAGATGAACACACACACCCTGTCCTCTGTTTCTGACGTGCTCTGTGCTCGGCGCCGTTGCGGATTGAAGATGAAGAACGCGCTGAATCTGATTATAACAAGACTGAAGCGAACACGAATTTGTGTAGCCTACATTAATCACAAATTTTTAAAAAGGGCCTAGCGACGCCCCTGGCTCTCGTTACAACCTCAACGAGCTCCTCAAAAGCATGAGACTGAGGTGGCAAATCCTCTGTATCACGAGCATAAACACTAACAACATCCAGTCCCTCGGAACTGGACAACTGTAGTGTTTGTGCCTGTATCGGGGTGGAGGAAACCGCAGCGCGTGCTTCCAAACCCTGATACGAGGCATTAGATCTGTCAGGTGAAGTCAGAGATAAGGCAGAGCCCGTCTCTAACCTCGCTGACAGATCCATTCGCGAACCCCAAGTCTGAAGTCTTTGCTGTGCCTCGGCAGAAGCGGGACCTGAGCCTTGGGGAACGCGAGCCTGGGCGTCCTCGTTAAAAAACGCCAGGCGGGATCGGAGTGTTCGCAAGGGAAGCACAATACAGTGCTCACAGTCAGCACCCTCGTGCGCTGAACGTGCATGCTCCTCTCCCAAACAAACAACACATAAAGTGTGTGTGTCCCCACCCGTTAAATAACGCGGGCAGGGGTGCACACACACTCTAAACTGCTGCTTGCTCGCCACAGTCTATAAAAAAAAAAAAAAAAAAAAATATATATATATATATATATATATATATATATATATACAGTATATATATAACAGACAACACCAAATAACAAGGACGATTTCACATAGAGCACTTGTGAAGACACAGAAGCTGTCGCGGCTGGGTTTGAACAGGCTTATATACTTCCTGGTTCATGACGTCACCCGCCTCTGACGTCCCGTCACACCATTGGACTGATTTTACATGTGCTTCAATACATCAAAACGCAAAGCGTTCCCTTAGTGTCAATCGACGCAACGCGAGTTCCCTCTTCAGGGAACTGATCAAAGCAGCCCCATTGAAGTCAATGGACGCTCGGCTTCAACAGGGAAATGCACTGTGACGCTCCGGGAATGTATGAGAAGTAAATCGAGTCAGCCGACCTGCTATATGTAGCTGATTCTGAATGAACTCGTCTTCAAGATGAACGTGTTTCTAACACATTTTTAGTCAAAAATGTTAACACAATAGTACAAATTTGACCATTAATTTTTTTACATTATAGGGGAAGCCGAGCTTCCCTTGCAGTCTTAAAGAAATCCCCACTGATATATATATATATAGCTATATATTAGGGGTGTAACGGTACATGTATTCGTATTGAACCGTTTCGGTTCGAGGCTTCCGGTTCGGTACGCATAAAAACCGAACGATTCCTTGGACCATTTTTCCGCGACCACCACAATGTTGCGCAACATCAAATGGCAAGCGTAATGAAAGCGGAACGAAACTGCCCTACTGCTTCACGGATCGTTTATTAGTTCGGACCAGCAACATCTGTGCAGCGCGAGCCGATCTCGATCAAGCGACACTGTTACTACACAGCGCTAATAGATCCAGTAAAGAAAACATTTGAATTCGCCACTGAAGTAATAACATCGCTGCGAGATCTAGTGAGAAGCATTTTCACATTTCTCCGTTATTAACTGTAGATCTCTATTAGATCAAACAGCGCTGACGTGGAAACCAGGAGAAACATTGTGCCGTGAATGAACTAGTAATACTTTACGTCCACAGTCCAGCAACATTCACCATGGATTTAATATAGTAACAGTAACTGTAACCAGTTTGGCTGGAATAGTGAAATGCTTTCAAATACTTCACACATCTTTTTTCAGCACTTCAAAACTCAAATATTATATAAATAAATATATATTTAAATGTAATTTTTAATGTGATGACCAAAACAATATTTGTTCATCCTTCAAAGATGACCCCCATTTATAAACCTGAAAGTATGTAGGAAAACTCACACTTATTTAAAAAAAAAAAAAAATTCTTTTAACAAATAGGAAATTTCTCTGGCATTTCTTTCTTTTTGCTGTATCGAAAACGTACCGAACCGTGACTTTAAAACCGAGGTACGTACCGAACCGTGATTTTTGTGTACCGTTACACCCCTAATATATATATATATATATATATATATATATATATATATATATATATATATATATATATATATATATATATATATCGGCCACCCTGTTGTCTGGTGGCATGGGCAAAATATTGGCATTGGCCACACAACCTAAATTGATCGACCAGTATTATTATGATCTATATCACAAATAGCTATTTTTGCTGTATAGACTTGTGGCCAAAATCCTGTCAGACTTTCTATCAGGGCAGCAGTTTTGTACTGCTTTCTTACTCAGGCCACAGGCTTGAAGCATTTATAGCCTTAAGGATGTCTGTGTCAGTTAGGTTGGATAGTGAATTTCTAACACAATGCTCTTTCAAATGGATACAGTTACAGCTGAGATTCTACTCAACCCCCTTTCCTTTCATTTCCACCTTTCATTCAGTATCGTCTCTCAACCCTCGAGGAGATGCACTGCTCCTCTCAAAGGGCCAGCACATATCTGACATCAATTATGAGATTACTATGCTTTAATGCTCAACTTTTTCTTATACTGTAAATGTGTCAGAAGGAAGGAAGGTGTGTTTTTTATATTGCTACTCGGGTTTCAGGCACTCTCCCCAACACGGAACAGGCCATAAGGCAGAGCAGTGTAGACAAGACACAATCATCCAAATGAGTTTGACAGATAGAGTACAATACACCTTGACACTAAGTGAGTCCAACTCTGGTCAATATTTAACCTCTCGGTCATGTCCGCTTAACCGAGGGAGGTCTGAAAGTGGAAGTGAAGAGTATGTGTGAGAGTGTGAGTGTGAGGAGTGTGTTAGCGCATGTAGGTTATGGAGAGCACTTTTGGTCTGGTGTTGTTAGCCTTAGGGCTTTAGCTAATAGGCCACCCAATTCCTAGCAGGCCCCGGGGCTCCGAACAGCTCGGTATTAGCGTCCACTCACCATTAATGATGAATTCTGCTCTTGCTTATGCCCAAAGCCTACAGCGTTCAATCACCATCAAATAAACTTAATATCACCACATTCATCTTTACACACATAAGTGTGTAAAGCCCTAAAAATGTATGGAATCCTGTGGTTAAAATGGAATTTATTGTATAATGTGGATTGTAACAAGATTTGAAAAAAATTAGGATGAATAAATCAAAAGTAGGGCTGTACACATAATTTAAATTGCAACATGGACCAGTGTCTATGAATAGTAAACTGTAAAAAAGTCTGCAGGTTTTGCATGTATTTGTGAATGAATAGCGCAATTTTGTCTGCTGCAAATACTCAAGCGTGCTTGACGTTCGTGGTGTTTTCAGCATATGCCACCTCACTATTTGAGGACACTCAGCATGAACTTAATTTTCGGAGCTGAGAGTTCACTTCATCATTTCATGATAAAAATATTGTCAGATACACAAAGAAATTTAAAGGTTTTAAGAAGTACAATTATTTTAAGTACATCTTGCTGTACAAAAGTAATATATTTCTGTCATAGGTTTTCACTACAACCAGCCAAAATAAAAATTGTATTTAATAAAAAAAAATATATAAAAAAAAAATCCCACTCATCTTCTATAGGGTTCAGGTCAGGGACTGTGATGGCCATCGCAGATGCTTGGTTTTGTGCTCAGTGACCCATTTTTGTTTTGATTTTGAAGTTTGTTTTTGGATCACTGTCCTGTTGGAAGATCCAAACATGGCCCTTTATAAGATTTCTAGCACAGGCTGTCAGATTTAGATTTTTTTTATCTGTTGGTATTTGATCGAATCCATAATGCCATGTATCTGAACAAGATGTCCAGGACCTCTGGCAGAAAATTAAGTAAGTATGAAAACTTTATTAGGCCCACAGCATTAAAGATACAGCAGAGTATTTCACTTTACACATGGGATACTTTTTTATCCCTGTGTGCACAAAACCTGCTCTAAGCCATGTCACGCGTTTTTTAGGCCAAAACTTTTTTTGTCACATACAGCAAACATCTCCTCACTATCCGCTAGCTGCCTGTCCCCTGAACACACTGTAAAAAAACACGGTCTCTGCAGACACCCCAGGCTCCACAAATGGCAACAAAAACAAACTTGGCTATCCCGCACCACGAAACATAACAAACTGTTCCAGCCAATAACCGACAAGAAGGATTTGGGGGGTTAGTGCGCGGATGAGGAGGAGGGAGGGTCTAGCTAGCCTCCATTTTGTTTGACAATACTTTAAACGTCAACAAGAAGTGACGTCACCCGACATCGCTTAGAGCACCTTTAAGTGTTTGCTGCCAAAAAAGCTAATTTTTTTGTTTCATCTGACCATAGAACCCGTCCCGTTTGAAGTTCCAGGAGTGTCAGTTACTTTTCAAACGTTCTATGGATAGATGAAACAAAACAAAAAAGAGCTTTTTGGCAGCAAACACTTAAGATCTTCCAACAGGACAGTGATCCAAAAACAAACATCACAATCAACACAAAAATGGGTCCCTGACCTGAACCCTATAGAAAATGAGTGGGCTGAACTGAAGAGAAGAAGCGCCAACATGGATCTGGGAAACCTGCTGTGAAGCACTTTTTTTTTTTTTGCCAAAAATTAAATAAATTGTTCAATTTGATTACACTTTAAATAATTTATTGATACAACTTGCATTAACATTATGAACTAAGAATGAACAATACTTCTACAGAATTTAATAATCTTGGTTAATGTTAATTTAAACATTTCAAAAATTTTATTTGTCAACATTAGTTAATGCACTGTTAACTAACAATGAACAATTGCATTTTTATTAACTGACATTTAAAAAGATTCATATATACCGTAACCAATGCATTCACCATTGTTAGTTCCTGTTAGTTAATTCATTAACTAATGTTAACAAAATGAGAATTTATTGTCACCGATTTATTAGATTGTTAAATTTTTACAGGATTGTTTTTAATAATACATTTTATAAAATTAAAAATCACAGAATCCTTTTTTTTTTAATAGATAGAATGGAACAATCTAAAAAATATATACATTTCATTGGACACTATTATTGTAAACATTTTTATAAATTATTACATTTGATTTGACATTTTGATTTTTACGGTTTAACTAAAAAAAAAAAAACAGAAAACAGATTTATTTTTTTGGAAAACAAAAAAAAAGGCTTAGTAGAAAACAATGGTAAATTTTACATTTGCGCTTGAAAGAGGAGTTCATATTGCTGTCAAGTTGAAAAATTATTCTGATCGGCACCTCAAATATCTGCGTGCAAATTTTAATTTCGCCACAGCTTGTCCATCCCTTGTATTATTTTGTATAAATCCAGTTTAAAATTCATAGCTACTGTCTGTGCATCACGGAGTGGTTCACGGATCGGTCCGGGACACCAGTGGCGGCGATCTGCATGCTTTTATGCAGCGCACCCTACCAAGGGCACTCTGCAAACATCCATTATATCTGGACCTTTACCTAATGCATTCTTTTGTGAGTGACGCCCTTTTAAATGCTGCTCATAATCTCCTTTCACTCTCTGTATTGATATCTAGCTCTGGGCGTGTTATCTCTGCATATAAACACGGGTAATGACAATCTGCGCGTTTACAGGAGCAAGAGGAAGTGAAGCAGCAGACACTCACTACTCCATTAGCATGTGAACGTGACAGCAGGCTTGCACAGTATCGCTACGACTGCTGTCCCCTCTCAAGGTTGATGCTGATGGTCTCGTTCAGGGGCGGAAGCTTCATGTTGCTTTTTACTGTTGAAAACTGAATGACAGTAAAGTAACCATTCACTCTTAGACAAGCTACAACACGTCTGATGTGTCAAGAAGTTTTCTTACCTCTCAACTGTAAAACAATGCAGTGAAAGAAGTAATATTTCTGAGTACAGTATAGCTACAAATTAGATTATTAGTTGCAGTGTATAAGCAAATTAATTGATTAAATCATTATTCACCATTCAATCTTAATCATAATTTAGTTATATAATTGCTGGACAATTATGTTCTTCCAAAGGCCCCTTAGAATTAAGAGCCCCTTTAGCCAGATTTGATGTCGACATTAAATGAAAATTCAACCTATTCACCCTAAATCCATGTTATTGATCAACTTCAGAAATGTGTTTGTAACTCATATAAAAATGTGAATAATTACCAATTATTTACTTTCAAAGTAAAAAATGTATGTGGGAGGGAAAAAAAACTCTTTCTCTCTCTTTCTTAATGAGGCACCTGAGCTTGTTTGTCTTTCAGTTTTTCAAAGGTTTGACAGTACTAGGAAAAATCATAGAGAAATTTCCTGTGAAAGATCTAATAGCAAATTTAGAGAAATTCAACTGAAGTAATTTAATATCATCAAAGCTTAGCAAGTTTGAAATTTCAGATATGTGTGCAACAAAACCAATATATATTTTTTTCCTTTAAAGGTGCATTGTGAAATATTTCTAAGTTAGAAATATTTCACAATGCACCTTTAAAGGAAAAAGAAAAAATGAATATCTGACATTTCAAACTTGCTAAGCTTTGATGATATTAAAAAGGATCTATTGACAGAAATGCAATATAAGATACATAACTATGTTTTCAGTGGTGTATAAAGACCTTGCATAATGAACCGTTATGTTTTTATTACGTTAGAATGAGACTTTTATATCTCCATAACCGCGGGCACCCCCTTCTATGGAGGTCGACATTTTATGTCGTCATGTTTCTACCGTAGCCGACAGAGAACAAACAGCGCTACAGAGCGCGTTTCGTCACTACCTTGAAAAAGAAGTTTTCAGTGGTGTATAAAGACCTTACTTAATGAACCGTAGTATTTGTATTACCTTAGAATGAGCAGTTTCTATCTACATACACTGCGGGTCCCCTTACATTGAAATACGCCGACATGTTTCTACAGTAGCCCTAAACGGACAAACACGTTTCGTTACAATGTTGCTCTTCATGCAAGGAAGCAAGCTTAGTTCAGCGAATAAAACACTGACACAATGAGGAACAAGTAACAATAATATTCGTAATAACATATAGTTTTACTGAATAATTAAGTAAACATAATTTCTTAATTTATCCTTGTAAAGAAACCTCATTGCTGAAGTGGCTTCTCTCTGCTGTCTCAGACGATGACGTATTTTCCTGTCGGCCACCGTAACTTTTGTTGGTTGCAATTCGTAACCTCACCACTAGATGCCGCTAAAAATCACACACTGCACCTTTAAAAAGTGAATGTGTTTAGTCAACATTTTTCCGTGAGCATCAACCTCCTATAGATGGAGATTAGTCTGAGATCAGATCCATGAACTGGCCTTCTTGAGCAATGGATTCCCAGTTGACTATTACAACGAAGCAATGGATAGTCACTCAAAACATGGTAGCACTATACGTTCCCGAATTCTCATGGTTTCCGTGCTTCACCAGTATCTCTGGATTGCGAGTTGGTTTATATATCCTCGGCCTATAGACTTAACCTTTCACCCAGTCAAACTCATCATAAGACAATCTCAGAAAAATAATTGCTACATTCCTGACATGAATGCAGCACAATAAGCCAAGTTTGTCTGTTTAACAACTACAGCAACATCATTTACAGATGCACTGTTTACCCCCCTCCACCTCCCTTTGTTTGGCCCTGTGTGTATCCTCGTTATGGTTGCATAAAGATTAAGGAAACGAGCACATCATAACTCAGTTCCTTGCCCGGGGGGGGCAGCAGCAGCCTGCATCAGAACTGCGTAATCTCCTATCAGTGTGGCGTTCTCATTTGGCTTAAGAGATACAACGTTTTTATAAGCAGCACCTCCGGTTACAGGCAAGATTTACATACTGAAGATGATAAACTCATTCTGGCACCTGTGTAATTCGCTAATGACACATAATTTTAGCATGAACTGACTGTGAGAGAGAGAGATGGAGGGAGAAAAAGGGGGAAATTCTGCATTTTGACAGGAATGGAGCCGCCGTCCTTTCAGCACGGTGTGTCTGCAAACGCTTGCACAGTCTTGACGGGTTGTTTTAACAGTGACTTTCTTTAATTAGGTGTGCTCACTTTCGGTTTTATTTGCTAAGATCACGGAAATGCCTGAAGATGAGTAAATTTAATTAAAGGAGGTTGATGAAAGAACAAAGCCTTCACCGTCTTGCAAGTGTTTCCTCTGATAAAACTATGAATATCCTGCCAAAGACAGGTCTAGCAGGGTAACAACTGTTACAGAGACATAAAGATAAGATTAATTTTCTTTCCGCTATACATTTGGGTAAATATGTTTACTGTGGCATTACACTGTTTGTTGTTTCTTCTTAAGTATAACACATTATTTTTGTAATATGATGTTGTGTATGTAACATTTAATGAATAGTTAAACTAAACAATTCTTAATTTACGCACACTCCTGACTTTCG
Source organism: Gila orcuttii (assembly GCA_026230005.1). Lineage (NCBI taxonomy): Eukaryota > Metazoa > Chordata > Actinopteri > Cypriniformes > Leuciscidae > Gila > Gila orcuttii. The sequence goes on from JAPDVR010000011.1 coordinate 26,971,315, forward strand.
GAACCTGTACAAACACAAAAGGAGTTCTCTAGCAAAACGTCCAAGCTGTTCATGCAGTGTACAGTAAGTGAATGGTGAGCACAACTGTCAACGAGATTTTTGAGAATTCAGCCTGTTACCCACCCAAAGCAAAGTTTCAAAAGAATTGGAATATGGTGTGTTTTACAGACTACTTGTATGGTGTTTTATTTTTATTTTATTTTTCCATTTGGATCTTTGATGACCTGTGGTCCGTCCCCTTGCATTGTATGGAAGTGAGCAGCATAAACTTTCTCCAAAACTACTACCTCTGTGTTCAACAGAAAATGGAAATTCCTTCAGGATTAGGACGAATTAAAGTGTGTAAATGATGACAGAATTTAACAGTAACTCCTTTTAAATGGATGCTTCTCCTAAAATTAAAATTCTGTCTCATTCTTCTGTGGAACATGAAAGAAGATGGTTTGAGAAATGTTTCAGTGTTTTGTTTTTTTATGCAGTGGAAGTCAGAGTTGACCAAAACTGTTTGCTTACCAACATTCTTCAAAATATCTTCTTTTATGTTCCACAGAAGAAAGAAAGCCATTCAGATTTTAATGTCTTTTTCATTTTTGGGTGAAATCCCTTTTTAAACTAACCGTTTTTTTTTCCTTCAAGAATTTAAATATTTTTTACTTGATTCATGCTTGAGGATTATCTCATACTTGTAATAATTTATAAATAGAATGACATCATCTGCTTGCTGTTAGAACCAAACACTTCTCGGAGAAACATTATATTCTGTGAAAACAGCCATAGGTTGTTAGCTAATCACTCAAAATTTTGAGTCCAACACAATCACATATGGTTGTGTAATGTTACTATAAGTTTTACTTTTGCAAGCAAAGTGCAGGTTTTATTGTTATTGAGAATATGTGGATTTTTTTTGGCTGTGTCCCCATTCCACTAACCACAATACACCTGTGATTCTGTGACTGAATCTGCCAGAGACATCCACATCCTCATTACGCATTCTTATCTCCTTTCACTTGAACATTTGCCAGATGGCACATCCATATCAAAAGATAATAATGATGTACTAAAGAAAATTAAGACTTTATTAAACTCTATTTTATGTGGAGAAAAAAGGGGGAAATCAAAATACATGGAAGCATTAGTTGATCCCTGATGATCCCATCTGTGTTGTGAGAGGTGAATCTCTCTGTTAGAGATAAGCACATTTACGAGCCGAGCTGTTTAACGCTCTAATATGAGATGTAGTCTGTGCATGCTAATCTAAAAGGGTGCTTTCCCATTCCAATAATTACAAAAAATGTATCCATTTTTTAATCTAAAAGACTGTTGGTAGTAGTTCTTAAAGGAATTCCTTGTAAAGAAGTAAAACAGTTTAACATAGTTTTTTAAAGAAAAAAATACTTATTACAGAAATAATATACTTAAAGGGATCGTTCCCCCAAACATTAACACTTTAAAAGAAGATATTTTGAAGAATGTTGGTAACCAGACAGTTGATGGTATCCATTGACTTCCTTAGTATTTTTTCCTAAGTCAATGGCTACCCTCATTTTTCAAAATGTCTTCTTTTGTGTTCAACAGAAAAAACCTCATACAGGTTTACACAACTTAAGGGTGAGAAAATGACAACATTTTCATTTTTGGGTGAACTATCCCTTTAATTTTAAAACTGCTTGATATGTGCTCAGGCATTTTATTGCATTTAAAATGAAAATGTGTTATATTAAATACAATAAGATGAACTTTAAAGTGCTTTTTTTATCTTTATGTAATCACATTACCTAAAATGTCATTCCTATTCTATTTTACACAATTATTACACATTTGTAAAAATGAAGTTGCAATTTAGTATATTCAAAATATATTACCTTTAAATGTAACACCAAATAGCACACTACACTTACATTTATAATTAAGCATATTAAGTACATTAAGCACATGCTTTAGTATGTTTGTCAACACAGCATAATAATAGAACTTCTTCAAAGCACGAAAAAAGTTTTAAAAAACAATGATTTAAAATGTACTTTAAAGTAAAACTTTTAATTTGAAATTCTTAATTGTGTTAACAAACAGAATCATGAAAGTGTACTCTATATGTGACCCTGGATCACAAAACCAGTCACATGTCGCACAGGTATATTTGTGGCAATAGCCAACAATACATTGTATGGGTCAAAATTATCGATTTTTCTTTTATCCCAAAAATCATTAGGTGAATAAGTAAAGATCATGTTCCATGAAGATATTTTGTAGATTTCCTACTGCAAATATATAAAACATCTATTTTTGTGAGTGCATGCAGCACAATCGCGAACATAAATGGACAACTTTAAAGGCGATTTTCTCAATGTTTCGATTTTTTTGCACCCTCAGATTCCAGATTTTCAAATAGCTGTATCTCGGCCAAATATTATCCTATCCTAGCAAAGCATACATCAATGGATTATTCAGCTTTCAGATGATGTATAAATCTCAATTGACCCATGTGACTGGTGTTATTTTTTTAGTATGTTGTCTGCAAGTACAGTTTTTTATATACTTTTAAGATTTGAAGTACACTACAAAAGCACATTAAATTCAATTTAGTGCAATTATTTACTCTCAAAAGGTGAATATCTGAAATGATTAAAAAAACATGAGTAAGCAATATTGCAAGTTTTCTGAATTACAATACGATACCAATTGTGTGTTTGCCATGTTTTGTGGTTTTTCATTTTCAAGGTCTTATATTATTGCTTGTGTTTCCTTTCTGTTGTCATGGTTTCTAGCATATCATTGATTGCCATGGTTACTCATTGTTTTATTGATTTCACACACTTGCTCCTTGTTTTGTTCATTGAGTTTCCTCAGTATAGTCCTTATTGTCAGTAGTTCATTGTCTTGCTACTTTTGATAAAAGATCTAGAGAAGGTCTTCAGTGCCTTTATTTAGTCTCGTTTGTACTACTGTAATATTCTTCATGTGGGAACCTGTCAGGCCGTCTTTTTACTCTTGCAGCTAGTTCAGACTGCGGTGGCCAGGCTGCTTGTGAGTGCTAAGAAGAGTGATTATATCACCCCTATTTTAGCCTCGCTCAGGTGGCTGCCATTTGAATTTAGGATAAAATATAAAATATTGCTGTATGTTTTTAAAGCAGTGCATGGGATGGCTCCTGCTTCTGCGTCTGAGCTCATCACTTTTCGCCAAACATCTAGGTCTAACATCTAGGTCCTAACAAGTTGCTTCTTACTATCCCACAAACTAATTTAAAGCTCAAAGGGGATAAGGCCTTTGCCGTTGCCTGTCTGAGGCTGTGGAATAGTCTGTGACATGAAATAAGAGAGGTCACATCTACTGTATAAACACTTTTAAAGCCCAGTGTTAAAAAAAAATATTTCTTGTCATTAGCTTTTTAAGAGTTAAACTAGTGTGATAGTATTTTAGTTGATTCCATTTTAAAGTTATCTTGTTTTATGTTTTATGGAATTTTATACAGTATTTGTATATTGATTGTACAGCACATTGGTCAGCATTGGCAGTTTTAAAGTGCTTTATACATAAAAATGAATGAATTTTGTTGTCTGTGTTACAGTGATGAAGAGACAGAAATTGAATTTATTATTGTTATTGTAGGGTGAACAGTCATCTAGTTGTTGGCATATTAGTTAGTAGTTAGCAATTTTCTGGGCAACTAATTAACAAGTGAAAAATAATAGTTGTCACCTTCATAGCTGTTTGTTAGGGATACTGTTAACGGCTGTTGTACCTCCCAGCCCTTTCATATAAGGACTTCAAAGTTTCTACTTTTGTAAATTAAATCTCAAACTTAAGGCACTTCAAAAATATATCAGACATTTTTCTGCAGAAAGAAAAGGACAGTAATAATAAAGAATGTTGCTCTTTGGTGTATTTTTCTTTCACTTAACAACCTGCACTCTTGGATAGCTCTGGATTCTTGTTTCATCCAGATTACGGCTCTCGGCTCTCTGTCGTTTTAAACAGGCTGACTGATGGAGATGACAGGCACCACTCAAAGTTCACCACTGAAAATAAGCTCAAGAAGGGCAAGTGCACTAGGTGCGAATTTGGAAGTCTGAAAAACAGACCCCAAGTAATTTCACCTGTGAGTGAAAGAAGAAAAAAAACGGCAACGTGTAAGTGTGAGTTGATAAGTTGGCAATCCAACAAGAGAGGCTGTAGAGAAAGTTCAGCCCAATCACATTTGTGTGAATGCTGGTTGATTGAGATGCCTGCAGACTCTCTTTAAATAATGCAGTGAATTATCGATGTGAATAGTGAATAGACGATGCCCGCTAGCATTCTCACAGTGTTTATTTAAATGAAGTTGGGTCAGGCTTGTCAACTACAGATTAGTCTCTGTTGTCCAATAACATGCTCACTGCTTGGGAAAAGAACAGTTCGACAACATGTTTCTCTTGAGCTGTCTGACCCTGCAGGGGAGTTGGAGGGACGAAGGGTGGAAGTGGGCTGTTGTTTAAAGCAGGTTGAGTTCATCTTCACTTCAGGAAACAAAAGATTGCAGATGCGTGTTGAAGGGTTAGTAATATCGTCAGGTCTTATCTCTCTTTCCCATCCTGAGAATAATTCTGTTAGTAACTGGACACACACACACACACACACACACACACACACACACACACACACACACAAACACACACACACAAACACAAATAGAGATTTGTTAGGTTTATCTTTGTGGGGACTCTACATAGGTGTAATGATTTCATACATTACAAACGGTAACATATAAAGTGTATATTCGGTAACACTTTATTTTGATGGTCCCTTGTGAACATTTTGTTAACTATAAGTAACTTTGCAGCTACATGTCAACTAACTCTCATTAGAGTATTAGTGGACTATCTGCTTCATGTCTGCTAACTCTTTATTGTGATGGTCCTTCAACAGACACTCTACTCTACTGACTATAAGTAACTTTGCAACTACATGTCAACTTATTCTAACCCTAACCCTACCAGTCTACTAATACTCTACTAATACTCTAATGAGAGTTAGTAGACATGAAGGTGCAATGTTACTTATAGACAACAGAATGTGTTAAAGGGACTATCAAAATAAAGTTAAACCGTGTATTCTATCCCCTTACACTAACCCTACACATCACACAAAACTTTCTGCATTTTTACATTTTTAAAAAAACTTTAATTACTTTATTTTTATAACAGATTTACAAATGAGGATGTCCCTAAAGGGAGTTTTTTGGAAATTTTGTACAAATTTGTCCCCAAAATATAGTTAAGTAGGTACACACACATAACTTGAGGTACTGGATTACTTTGAAATTGTTTGTATTTATTTAAATTAATATGTTAAATCAATTAAACGAGAGCTATTCCCCAGTGATATTCCTGTAAACTTTGGTCATGTGGTTCAAGCACATCATATCATACAAAGAAATCTGTGTAAATGCATTTCCTTCTATTATGTTTTGTTTTTAAGTTTAATATATTACTCAGCTGAAAATGTGGTGTATTTGATTGTTTCATATTTAAAGCTCCAGTAGGTAGCTTTTGTAAACAAATATTTGTTAAAACTGTCATTATGTCCTGACAGTAGAATATGAGACAGATAATCTGTGGAAAAAATCAAGCTCGTCTGGCTCCTCCCTGTGGTCCTATTGCCATTTGCACAAATACACCGCTCCCGGTCAGAAACAACCAATCAGAGCCAGGAGGAATGTCTTAGCAGTGTCAATCACGCTCGTGTACGCGCTGATCACCCCTCTCTTGCACAGCGCGAGCGTGTACCGTCGTTCGTGACTCTCCTGTTCGAACTCGTTCATCCAAATGAACGAATCTTTTTTCGAGTCATTTCGTTCATTCAACGAACGAAATGACTCGCAAAAAAGATTCGTTCATTTCGAACGAGTCTTTTTCGGAGTCATTTCGTTCATTCAATGAACGAAATGATTCGAAAAAAGATTTGTTCATTTTGATGAACGAGTTCAAACAGGAGAGTCACGAACGTGCATCACAGAACAGAGCAAGGCGAGCATTTGTGCTTATAAAACTTAAAGTTTTTTATTTATTTTTTGAAATGACCGATCGTTTCGCTAGATAAGACCCTTATTCATCGTCTGGTATCGTTTAAAGCCCTTTGAAGCTGCACTGAAACTGTCATTTGGTCCTTGAAACGTTTGTGTCCTATTGAAGTCCATTATATGGAGAAAAAGCCTGGAATGTTTTCATCAAAAACCTTAATTTCTTTTCGACTGAAGAAAGACATGGACATCTTGGATGACATGGGGGTGAGTAAATTATCAACAAAAGTTTTTTAAAAGTGAACTAATCCTTTAACCTTATCTTACTAGCTATTTATAACTTATAGAAAGAGTGCAAGGTTATAAAGTTACATGTATTGCAAAATACATAATGATTTGAGGACCAAGGTTGTAGTCAAAGTATGGGCAGGCCATAGTCAATGTAAAGCATATTGTTGATGTTTTGTCCCTATTGGTGAATGTTCCATAACTGTTTATAATCCGCCGTCATCGGTGGTCCTGCTTACTAGCCTGCGCGTTCACGGCAGGCTCCGCTGTGGGGGAGGAGCTGTGGAGGGAGGGCTGTAGCGCAGCAGAGAGCAAGGGGGTTGGACCTGGAAGTTGTGCTTGTTCAAATTTTCAGGCTAAGTCAACATTTTCTCAAAACTCCCTACTGCAACTTTAAGTTTGCTTAAATTGGTCATTATTCTGACCTAGATTACATTTCAAATACCTAGATAATGCTGTAAGGAACTCAGCTTTTTGGAAATATTAATAATCAATAATATCTTGTTATTATTAATTATAAATATTTGGGTCAGTTAATTGGATTAACTTGATGTGGCTGAATTAAAATTACAATCAATTAATCAGTTCGTCCAACGAAATCTTTTGATTATTCATTTATTCTAAGAAAAGGGTATCTTCCATGGCCACAGAAGAATAATTATTTCTTCGCATATACCGCACGTTGAGCCAGTAGGAAAAACCGTGATCATAAAGTGACATTGTATTGCAAACAAAGCAGAACCAAATACATATTATGTACAAGTTTTATTAACTAAATATAGATATTTATATGAATATAAATAAACTAAAAAACATACACACATGAATACATAAATAGGTTAGTGATAGGATGAAATTGGAAACCGGAAGAGGGTCTATGAGAAGAACCATCAGAATTTCATTTTCACATTTCATTGAATTGAATACTTGCATTTGTAATGGGAACAATTCTTGAAGTTGTTGAAAATTGAAGTCGTTGATGGTTCCGGCAGTGTCAAGTGGAAGTTGGTTGAGCGTTCTCTTTCTCCAGGAACGCATGATTGGTTTGGTCAAGGCCTGGGACTCTGTTGAGGCCACACCGAGCACCCAGGAGAAGTGAGGAAGTCGGAAGGATGGGTGATTGGAGTCGTTTTTGGTTGGAGTCTTTGTTCCAAAACTCCTGAGATTGTCTTTGGTTCTTTGTGAGAGAGTCTCCTCTCTTTTCCATGAGGCCGGATCTGGTTGGGATCCAGGCCTGCTGGAAGGCCTCTTGGCCCCCATGGAGGTGGGAGGGGGGGTTTCCCCGTATCACCCGAGACAGTGTTTGCGGCAGGATGGAAAACCAAGAGAGGGCGGTCACTGTTGCCTGCTCTCTGATAAAGTCTGAAAAAGAACCAACCCCTAAGGTTTGAATGGACCTATGAGTAAGGTGACATGTCCAAGAGAGGAAGCGGCTCTTAGTTGATTTATGGTCTTTGTCCCCAGCGTGCTTAGACTGTTCATTCAAGCTCAAATAGACATAACAAATTCAAATTGCATTCTAAGAGAAGGTGATGTACATCAAAGTATGTGTCATTAAATGAGGATTAATTAGGTAGGAAGAATGATACAGGTGAGGTTATATTGACCGTTGGGTGGTTGTGCAACCACATACACCCCAATCAAACATACCATGTTGTTATACCTAATAGTACACGAGACAGTAAATCATCACAGTTTCTGTGAGGCATGTTCCTTCATAGATCAGAGTAATAACGCAAAGTTTATTTCATTAAAGATTGTCTCTCTCTCTTAAGCATGTGGCGCATGTGGCCACATTCCATTGAGGTCGTAAAAGTCTGTTATCAGTCTTAAAGTGTTCTGTAACCGGACACCCGGCTGACAAAGTAACTTCATTTGTGAGGTTAGTTTTGGGGGAGAGTTTCATAGACCTTTATATTCGTTAAATATAATGAATATGAATAATTAGTGTGTGTCTGATTGGTCCAGACCCTACAATGCCCATGATTTATTTCCAATGCAAGAGCATTTCAAAATACCAGAGGTGTTGAGCCAAGATAAAAATGGCCTCCGCAATTGGAACAAGCTGGCCACAAATTGAGCTGTCTAAATCTCAAACATGCCATGGTTAATCTGTTTGGTTAAAAAGGTTGCAGATTTGCATGGCAGCAGAGACAGAGAGTGAGGAGGACAAAAGTGCTCTTAGATTTCTTCAGCGGGCCGTACAGAAGTGCAGAACTGTGAGATGAGGACATGGAAAATGAGGTGGGGCCATTAACATTAACATGTACAAGCTGTGTACTTCTAGTCAGGTAGCAGGTGTTCCCAGAGGACTGATGTCCTAATTTTTATGACCCCTCGGTTTTGATAATGTTCTTCGGCATCTTGTACTGTTCTAAATAGGAGATTAATCAGTAGCACTTTAGCCTTGACTTAGGCTGCATTTACACTTGGCATTAACATGCGATCTTTATCTGGATGTTGTCCCACATACACATTGAAAAGACAAGTGTTAAACGCACTTCTGATCGGAATGTTATCTGATCAGCGTGTCCAGGTTCGGAGGTAGTCGAGGACGCATTGTGATCGGATCTCAGTGTAATGTAAACGCAATCCAGCCATCGTGTCTGCATTCACAGGTGGACGTCACACAAATCCCCGCCCACTGTCTTTATTCCCCCTCCTCTCTCCGGGACTGAGAGCTGTGTGGTTTTGCGATACAGTCTAGTGTGAAGTACATCGCAAATATACTGAAATGTTTGCCTTCGCACCCGAAAGGTGCAGAACCATTCATTTTCTGTAAAGAACGTGCATTTTTCCCACCACAGCTGGATACGTTCTCGGACCCATACGCTTCTCTGTACCGTTTCCATTACGACATCTATCCACATTATTAGTACTTGCAGCCTCTTCATTCTCCTCATTTTGCGAGATTTGTAAAATGTCCCCGGACTGAAAACTGTTTTTAAAAGAAAACCCACCACTTCAGGTTGACTTGGCACCGGAGCCATTTTTTTTTGCGGGAATACGAGATCCGATCTGTTATTCAGATACAGAAAACCACTTGATGTGGACAGTTGTAAACATACCGTGGCCTGATTGGCTAATGATTCGATCTGCTTGATCGGATCATGGGTGAATGCTTGTTAATGCCAAGTGTAAACGCAGCCTCAGACAACCTGCACTGCCTCACTTCTAGACAGGGTCTCATCAGCACCCCCTGCCAAAGACGCTGAAGTTTGATCAATTTTGCCATTTAATTGATTTAATTATCTCATCTCGCTCGCAACAACATCTGTTCTGTACTAATATAGTCTTGCATATGGCATGAAAAATATGATTTAGGGTCTTTTGTAACTTCCCAAGGAGATTGTGGCGCATTCTGAATAGCTCATTTCATCACGCAGTCAGCAACACGCCCATGTATTTGGATTGTTTTGCTCATCTATCACAGGAAAGGGAGTGGATTACACCTAATAAAGGTGCTGATGAAAGCTGAGACTCGGGTGCTGAAACAGGGTTGTGCTTCCTCAGCTGCGAGCGAGTCAGACCATCTGGATCTGATCTGGATAAGGCTGCAGGACTCTCAGTAATCGCTAGAGTAACTCAGGTAAACTATCACAGATGTGAGATAATTGCAAGGAGCTGGCTTTCAAAACAACATCATTTGGGGGAGAGTCTCAAATCTTCGAGCCTCTGCAACATTGAAGCTTATTGGGAAGTGAGAGTAGAAAACATTTTCGTAGGAGCTCATTTTCTTCCACTTTTTTTGGTTGTAACTTTTAGAGGGTTTATAATGTGTTCAGGTCTAAAACCTTGCTGAAAAGACATCTTAAACAAGCCTGAGCTGGTCTTCTGGTCTTTGCTGGTTTAAGCTAGTCTTATACTGGCCAAGCTGGGTTTTTTTTTTTTTTTTTTTTTTTTTGCAGCAGGCTGTTCTTTTATGATTATAACACTTTTTATAATTATTTAATTTATACGATTTTTGAAGATTTAGCCTACTTTAAACAATGTTATATAATATAGAAACATTACAACTTTGTGTATATTTTTTAAGTGAATAATTATCGTTATGCAGTACATATTCATGTGTCCATCATTAATATATTGGATAAAATATTCTCACTTAAAACTGATATTTTTTAAACATGAAAAAGATCAAATTTTATTTTCATTAATCACAATATTACATTAAGTGAACATAGGGGTGAGTTTTAAATAATTTTACTACTTTGGAATATGCCATGTACTTTAGTTCCCTTTCAGTCGCTTACATTCGACGTAGTCGACGTATCGACTGAATGGGATCACGCTTGGGGAGCCTGTCATTTTCGAGTACTGTTAAAACAAACAAAGCACATTGGCATGCGTGAAATGCATCACACACTCCGTCCCCGGGGCGGTGGTATAAATACGGAAGTGAATGCACGCACTAGTTGTCTTTCGCTTCGGAGCCGATCGGTCTTCATGTCGATGTCTCTGAAGAGTGTTGTTATATTACAACGAGCGAGAGAGTCGGCGCTTCTTCAGGAAGTCTCCTGGTGCTGGTGGTTCTACAGCGCGAGTCCGCATTACCATGCCCCACCCCTGGGTGCCTTGTGGGATGGGTGATCGAAGGATGGTGATGGATGTCTCCCCCGTTAACCATTCCCTGTGGGCTCCTCACTCCTCCATCACTCCCCAGCCGGTTAAATTTCCTGTTGAACGTGCTAGTCCCTCTGTAATGGACCGATCCTCGACCTCGCTGCCCCACCTCGGGTACGTCTGGTCCCCTGGCCCCTGTCCCGGTTCGTGGAAGCCAAAAATGCTTCCCAACCTGTCCAGATGGCCCCAAACTATACCATCAGTCTCAGCTTGCGATTCCTTTTCGCTCAGCTTCCGCCCAAGCTCAGTGATATTCATCATACACTAAAATTAGTGATATTTATTACACCCTTAGGTGTTAAGCAATGTTCCTTTCTTGGGTGCGCACATCACAGTCTACTGGCGAAGGACACGATGCAGCCGCTCACTCCAGCCGATATAAAGGCCGGCTTCTATAAGCCCGTACTTCATTGTACCCTAGAGAGGTGGGTCATGACCATCTTGGTCCTGTGTTAGTTGAGACGGGCCACGTACAAAGTGCATGCAGTAACGGAGGTCTGGGCGGCCATCCGACTGCATTGGCATCCGTTGCCTCGAGTTGCTTTCAGTTCACCTTGCTTTGAGACATGCTCAGCGAGCATGTACTGGTCTGAAAAGACAACATGGCGACCGCTGAGCTATGCTCCCCTCGCATGTTGCAACTCGCCCGCCACATCCTCCTTGGAGTCAGAAGCTTCTGAGGTCGCTTCATTCCATTTATTACTTCTGGCCTGCTCAATCATCCCGCTGACGAGCCTCAGGACAGCCTCTGGCCCAGTTAGAGTAGAGACTCCGCCCCCAGGCAGTCCAGCTGTTTGGGACCATTTTGGGGCCGCACATTTACATCTGTTGCCCCTCTGGACTCGTCCTTCCGCCAGTTGTTTTTTCTTCTGTCTTAGTGGACACCCCTCGACACAGAAATACTCTGGCCACAGCTGGCCCTGGGGCCCCCGCAGAAATGCGTTCCCCAGTGAGCCTTCTTACACACAACTGTGCTAAAGTCAGAGAAGAGATGGAGCAGGTCTTGCTAGTTGCCCCTTATTGGCCCAACCAGATCTTTCCTCTCGACAGCCCTTCCTGACTCCTTCCTCTGAGTACATTCTCAGGGATGGGGCATGATGGCACCCGCTTTTAGACCTTGGAGAGTTCCAGGTCTGGTTCTAAAAAGAACGGGACGCGGAGATACTTGTTACTACCGCAAGAATTTTTATGCCATAGAGCACCCTCTCAAAAAATTAGGCTTGCTCCCCCTTAGAAGTGGAACCTATTCGTTGAATTGAGTCTTATCTCCCCGAGGAGATCCCGAAGGTATTCAATCACTTCAGTGCTTTTCTGCTTATGGGTTGGAGTGAGGGCTGTCTCCTCCACCTCAAAATGTTGTTGCCTCTGTTTTGACGCACATCAGGATGCAGTGCACACAAATCCGTGGGAAGCACGACTTGATCATCAGGTTCCTGAGGGAGCAAGGAGACTGAATCTCCTTACTCCTTACTCTTTACCCTCTTGGGACTTATCTATGGTGCTACAGCACTGCAGAGACCTCCCTTGAGCCCTGCATGCAGTGAGTTAAAAATCCTGTTTTTAGAGAAACAGTTCTCCTGCTTGCTTGGTCTCTATCTAGAGGGTAGGGACTTGCACGCATTTTCGGTCAACAAATCGTGCCTGGAATTCGGGCCAGCTAACTCTCAAGATATTTGAGACCCCGGCCTGGATATGTGCCCAAGGTGCCTACCTCTCCTAGGGGACCAGGTGGCAGACCCAGCCCTGGCTTTTCTCTGTCCGTCCGCTCCATTGCGGTTATACGTGCTCAGAATGCAAAGCCTGAACCCCAGACCAGCTCTTGTCTGTTACGGAGACCAGCAGAAGGGAAGGCTGTTTCCAAGCAGGGGTTGGCCTACTACATGTGGTTGCCTTCATCTTGGTGATTTCCCAAGGTGCACATGCCCACCTGGGTGGTGAGCTCCTCCCAAGTGAGTGTATTGCTCCCTCCTAGGCGTTGACACAGAGTGCATCGCTGAACAGATGATAAATAGAGTTTGGGGCTGGGTGACACCTATCACATTCGCTAGAGAACTAGCCAATGTGTCGAACCGCTGCTTCCCGTGGGCTCCCTTCACATGAAGCCAGTTTCACTGTAAGCCCAGTTCGAAGTGTCAGCTTGCCGCGCCGTTCTCCTCTTATGGACTGGATACGTGCGCAATTCTTGCTCCAGTAGAGTTCCCCTTATTAGCCAAACCACATGTCCCTTCGGGCAGGATGTTACTTCCGCAACGTATTCCTTTCCAACGAAAGAGAATGCTTTCCCAGTGGTCTTGTGAAAAAACAGTGACTTACCTGGCCTAAGCCCTGTCCTATCTCGACCTAAAATTATGGGGGGGGGGAGATCAGAAGGCTTTTGTCTTGGCAATGGAAGGTGGCAGCACTAGTGGCGTTTTAATTGGGATCCCAATCAGTCGACTACGTCGAACATGAGTGACTGAAAGGGAACGTCTCAGTTACCCTTGTTCCCTGAAGGAGGGAACGGAGACGTAGTCCCGTCACCACTATTGCTGGACCACCACTGACACGGAGTTATGCTCGGCTCCTCAGCGAAAAACAACTAGTGAGTGCATCCACTTCAGTATTTATACCGGTGCCGCTGGGGCGGAGTGTGTGATGCATTTCACCCACGCCAATGTGCATTTGCTCATTTTAACAGTACTCGAAGATGACAGGCTCCCTAAGCCTGATCCCTAAGCATGATCCCAATCAGTCGACACGTCGACTATGTCTCCGTTCCCTCCTTCAGGGACAAACGTAACCGAGACGTTCTTCACTATAACACGTTAAAACTATAAAAATATTTTTTGTCAATTTTCCCGTCTTTTTAGATTTTTTAGATTTTCCTACATCTACAGTATCACTTTCCATCCTGTTTGTCTTTCGTAAATCCCTTTACCTAACAAAAGCCAGTTCCCTAATAACAGAAGTGAAATAATTTTGGAAGTGACAATTTTTTCATCCAGTTTTGATGATATATGTAACCTCAAGTAAGCTAACTTTATTAACTCTCTCAAAAACTGTATGTATTTCCACCCTGTAAGCCATCCTGTTTTTTTTTCCCTTTTACTCTAAGTAAAAAGTTTAAGCACCTATATCTGTGAGTTTGCTATACACTGTTATAGAAATAATTCCTGAAAATGCATAATAAATACATTCATTATTTTTTTATTTATATAGAGAGTGTAAGAAAGTACTGGATAATTGTGCCAAACTTTACATTAAAATCTAAAGCAAAATGCATACAATCTGAAACATCTGAAGAGTAAATTAGAATTTGTAGGATTTCAAGAATAATTTGTCCCAACTATATCAGTGCAAGGTCTGAATAGTAAACTCAATGAGTTGTGAGAACAAACAACTCAAGAATATTACAGCTCTGATGAAATAAGTCAGGCCAGGTAATGCAAGAAGTCACACCTCGCTTCTTCTGCAACACTAATACAGAATTGTTTTTAAATTTGCTTGTTATGAATACAAGGGCGAAATCATCTTGTGAATATATTTTAGTCTTGTGTGCAGGGCACTATAACATTATATATGTATATGTTTGTATTTGACCTGAATAGCTTTCACAAAGCAATTAGACCGGAAGAAGCTGGAGAAAGACCAGAGCCTGATCTAAACAGGTGCTTTAAAAATAGAAGCCATTTTGATGAAATTTGTTGCAATACAGCAATTACTGTCTCACCATCACATTATTTTTTTCAAATTCTCCCTAGAATTCTTCCTATCAGCGTGAGAGGGGTTTAGAGCATTTTCTCTGATCATGTTAAAGCAGACAGCATGTGACAGCAGGGGATGAAGATTCAATATGATCAGTGAGAAAACCAGTAGGGGAAACTAAGACAGTTGAATTCAACCCATGTGCGTTAGAGAATATTTTCTATAATTGTAAATAATTGGTTGCTTTGCAGAGAAGTGACACCGATGCCAAGTAATACCAGGCTACATGGTTGGATATTCTAACTAATTGGCTCTTTAAAACAGGCTAGGCATTTTTAAGGTCCTTAAATTGGTCCTCTTCCCTTCAGAGAGCAGTTTGAGTGCCAAAACTAATTAGACCATTGCTGATTGTTTAGAAACCCAGAGCACACTAAGGCAAACCAGACGTCAGAGAGAGGAGTGGAGCCAGGAGCTGACTTACAACAACTCAGCTGGGGAGGGAAGCAAAATGTTGCTTATTAGGTACGAACTTAGAAAAGGATTCACAGCAAGGCCCGAAGAGCTGTTACAACATGTGCTGGGCAAGACTTAAAACCGAATACAACTCTTTAATGTGTGCGTATGTGGCCTGCGTAGCCTTGATTCATCTTTCCTCTTGTCTAACTCTCTTGTTTTAGATCCAAGCTGAGTAAATTTGGCCTAACTCTGAAGAACAGTGATGAGAAGTAGTTAGAGTGGTTACAGTAGCATAGTATTTAGCTGTGTGTCTATGTATATGTGTTTACCTGGCACTCTCACATTCATCCTGGGCTTTAACAGATCCTTGACCTCTGACCTCTTCTCTCATCAGGGTAGACTTTTCTCAGTATGCGTTCTTGTCAGTACAGGTGTCCTCTTGTGGACTTGTGAAACGTCATCAGTCGCTGCCCAAGTAATTTGTCATCAGTCGTCATCAGTTGCTGGCTGCCCAAGTAATTTGACATCAGTCATCATCAGTCGCTGCCCAAATAATTTGACATTTTGAATTTGTTCTCATTCAAAAGTTCACATCTAGCCAAGAACAGTTTTCAAAGCTCAAATCTGTGGTTTATTTATAAAAAGTGCCTATTTAAGTTACTCCTACTTTTTCGGAGTTGTGAAATCCAGTCGATCACCGGTCACTCATGTACCCCGCCAGCCTTACCTCGGCTAGACCTTCTGAATATTTGCCACTGGCTCTGATGTCTCTATAATGGTTAAATATAGGATATAGTATAGTTTGTCTTGTGTATCTAATGGGAAAATTTGGACTCATGAATCTATTATTTGTTCCTGGGCATATAGTTTTGACTGAGGGCAAATTCATAACTTTATACATTTAAATATACTGTTCGACTAGAGCACTATCTTTGTACCTGTCACGGTTTGTTTTGGGTTTTCTTCTTCTTCTTCTTCTTTGGGGTTTTACGGCAGCTTGCATCCAATTTGTTGCATTACTGCCACCTACTGTACTAAATTCCTCTTACACTATATTCTCTTGTCCAATCCGGTTTCTTTAAAAAAAAACTACTAAATATTCCCTGCCTTTCTGTTTCTCTGCACATTATAAAATACTTTTAACATTTATCTCTACTCGTTCTAAACTATGTAACTGGGTCATCATTTCTTGTCTTTCTTGATTAAACTTCCCACAAGATATTAAAACATGCTCAACCATCTCATACTCCTGACACTGGCTGCACATTCCTGTTGGGTATTTTCCCATGGTTTTGGGTTTTGTTTGTGTTCATGTCTTTTATTTTGTAATGCATACTCTTAGTCTTGCTTCCTTTTTGTTATGTGCTTCCCTTGCAAGGCAAGGCAAGACGTTTATTTTGTATATGTTCACTTTGGGTTTTTTGTTTTTTTTGATAAACTGCACTTTGGTTCTTCAAACTTGCCTACAGTGATATTGTTACAGTACGTTTTACTGAAGTGTTTCCTTGTCTTTATTTCCTCTTTATTCCTATCCTAGCTTCTTATACTTTATACTTTATAATTTTATAATGGCTTATACTTTATACTTATACTTTTATAATGGCTATTACTGTTCATTAAAACTGACATTTAACAAAAAGAGACAGGGTTGTTCTTTATGTCGTATTTCATTTTATTATACATATACATACACCGAAGATAAGCAGAGCCTATGCACATATTGCCTGAACCACATTAACATGTTACATATTTTAAAAATGAAAACGAAAAGAGGCAGTATGGTTTTTTATACCATAATTCTTTGTATTGTTAGTATGTGAAGATAGACGGAGTAGCCAATGCGAGGTGAGTAATGTTAGCAAGTACGCTGCTGTTCCATTTGCTGAATTATAGGACTTTCATCCTCATGTCCTCGTTAGTTTGTACTCTTGAGTCAAACTTACAAGGAAGCAGGTCCGAAATTTGTGTACTTGGAATTGAGAAACGCCACTTGTCTCTGTTTCCATTTATTCCTGAAATTACCATTCTTATTATTCACAGCCTGCTGCATTTGGAGTGAGGAAATTTTCCAGTGTTATTTTAACTAAATGTATTTTCCCTCACTAATTCTTCACAGATGCCATAGTAGGCGATGCTCAGAACATTGTTTCATTTTGAAATTTGCTCATCTTACATCTTCAGCCTAAAAACCTCTTGGGCAGCATTTTTTTGATTGTGTCATTCTTTCAGCCCCTATGAAAATCAGTTTCTGCCCAAGAGTAAAAAATAAAACAAAGAAACTTTAAAATAAGAAATACATTTTTGATTGTAATTTAAAGTTATATTCTATGTTTTACAGGTGCATTGTGAGTCAAAATTACAACAACTGCAAATTTATTTCTCGTAAATTTGACTCATTACATGATAATTATGAAATGATGAGTTGATATTATGAGAAATAAAGTTGCATTGCAAATTTGTTGCAATTATGAGATATAAAGTCACAATTATGACACATAGAGTAAAAATTACAAGTAGTTTTAAGGTTAGATATGATTCAACTATTGTATTGCCATACAAAGTTGATGTTGTAATACATAAATTCACAATTATGAGATAAAAAGTCAGAGTTAGAAGTAGTGAAGTTTGTGATATTGAGAAAATTACGAAAAATTATTTATTAAAGGAATAAAGGTAAAAATACAGTAAATAGTTATATTGTGAGTCATGATATTTGAAGTAACATTTTGAGACAGTTGCTATTGTTGAGATATAAAGTCATAACTGCAAGATTTAAAGGAAGAATTCAAAGGAAGAGATTCAAAATTGTGAGATGATAAAAGCAATTAAAAGAAATAAAATCGCAATTATGCAAAATTAATTCTTAGTTGCAAGTTTCTTTCTCATAATTTATATTTTATTTTGAATAATTAACTTGCAATAAACTTGCGAATGTGAGAATGTAATGCAATTACCTTTCTTATATTTTTACTCAGAGGTGGAAACAAGCTTTCATAAATATCAGCACCAAACCAGCATTAACTAGAATGAATGGAATGGAAATTCATGCTGGCATAAAGCCGGTCTTTTCAGCAGGGTGCACAAAAACGATTTACCTTCATATGTGTGCTGCCATTTCTGCCTGGGCCCCACAACAGAATCCAATTTCCTGGTGTACAGTTGGTTGGGAGGTTCCGGTTTGGTGCGTTGTGGTACAACCAAGACCGCACGTAACATTGTAGGGATTATTCTCAGGTACGGAGAGAGAGAGAGAGAGAGAGAGAGAGAGAGAGAGAGAGAGAGAGAGAGAGAGAGAGAGAGAGAGAGAGAGAGAGAGGAAGAGAGAGAGGAAGAGAGAGAGAGAGAGAGAGAGAGAGCGAGAGAGAGAGAGAGAGAGAGAGAGAGAGAAAAGGATCAAGGGAGAGAACAAGCCAGTGTCCTAGTAGCCTCATTCTCCCTACTAGTAGAGCATGTCCCAACTGTTGTCAATTTATCAATGTAACGTGCACTAGTGGGCACAGTTTGAGCCTCCATTAGGGCAGGTGCCTCCATCCATCTTCGCCTCACTCTCTTACTCTACCTTGTCAGGGGAAACTAAGTGGGGCTTTTGAAGAAATGTAAACAACCCTCAGTGGACGATCATTGCGTCCAGCCCTCAGCAGATGGGAGAAGTTCCGTTTGGTTGTGTCAGACTGCTGATGAAAGGATCTTTGGTGCCTACGTATATGTCTTTTGTCTTGTTAAACCATTTTACTTGGTGGGAATGTTGTCACATGTTTGCTACTTTGTATTTATATTTGAAGTAAATAATGACTTCTTTGATTTGCTTTGAAAGCTTTGTGAATATCTAAGTTGCTTTTCCTGTGGTGTCTTCATACGTGTAGTTGTGACAGGCACATTAGATGTCACTTTGTCCTCAGATGTCAAGACTGTTAGCAGGAGGGCATAGCAGTGTTCAAGGAAGACTGAATCTACATTTCACATAGGCATGTGGAAAAAATCTTGTCCTTTTATTCCTTATTATTTAAGTTTCTTCTGAGGATTTTTACCCTTGGGCTTCTCTCCATTCATTCTGCTACACTCAAAGCTGTGCAGTCAGGGGTAAATATAACAAGCTTTTAATTAAAACAGAAAGAAATTAAACTAGGGTGAGGTAGATTAATTCAAATCTCTTGGATAACAATGATTAGACTCGTCACCAATGCTGGACATCGTCAGGAAAATTAACCACAAGTTTTGTTTTTATTTCGCTCTCCAAATTGACCCTTGTAGCAATGATGGGGGCCGCGGTGAAGGAAACGAATGGCTGTTTTGCTCGACAATCCAGCACGGTCCAGCTCGCTAACTGCATGTGCGTCAACAGCCTGGAGACAGAAAGTTGAGCTAATGATGATTTGAAGATCATCTCACACAAATCAAACCAACTGAACGCGTCATCTCTCCCATGTCACTGAGCATGTCCTGGTTATTTCTATTTTTATATCATTCAGGCCTGGTCTGATATGTTTTTGTCATCTTGTGATGACAAGGTTCAGAGAAGGTTTCAGTTCAGAATTCAGTTTCAGTGTCAATTCTGATTTAATTTTGATTCCAACCCCAGGCTTGCATTTAGATGTGCCTCCATTCAGTCAACCAACTGACAGAACCAAGTTCCCACACTATTATTTTTTTCCTTTTCAATAATCTGTTTCACTCGAAAGTACATCACAATAAGGAAGGGAAAATCTGTTGCTACTTCCAGTACATTGCAACTTTAATGGTTACATTAATTATTATTTTAGTAATTGTAAAGAATAAATATTTAAAATAAAAATTATTTTCATTGCCAAGTGTTGAGGTAATTTCATTAATAAACACATTCTTTTAATTTGTATGCTTACACTTTTTAATGACTTTTCATATCCCTTTCCATGGCCAAACATGCCATCCAATAATTGGATAAATAAATACAGTCTATTTCCACAATTTATGTTTTGTTTTGTTTTTTAATATGTAATTAAATATATTTTAAATAACTTTTTATATTACTGACAAAAATATAATCATATGAATATTTAACAACAAGTCTTTAACTACACTGATTTAACCCTCTCAGTTGTTTTTAAGCTGCACGTGTTTGGAGTCATTAAAATAACTCATGAGAGTCATTCATCATTGGGAGTTGGCCCTGTCCCAAATGGCACACTTCATGTGCACTTGTGGTCTTGTGGACTTACAATGGATGGCGTGTGCGTCCCCAACAGTAAAAGTGGCATTACATCACAAAAGTGTGGACAAGAGGAAGGCTTCACACCTGAGCATTTGTTTCGGAACCTGGCGCGTATTCTCCCTTGGTTCGGGTCGTTTAAACACGGCAATCGCACTCGGATCCCCCTCAAGATAGCGGGTAGGTGTTCTTGGCCCGATTGCAAACGAACTCTAGGGCGGTTTGATTGAGGTAAGAAAGCAATCCGACCCAACGAACCAATTGGTATTATAATTCATAACGGGAAATATGCTATATAGCAGTAGGGTCTGATTCTGTGAGCGAGCACATTAGTTATGACAGTTGAAAACCAAAGCACCACTTCATCTTAAAATGTTGTGTAATTAATTGTGCTTCTCCGTGCGAGAATGCTGTCCCGATGAAGCCTTGATTCGTGCTGCATTGTAACATTCGTAAAGTATTTCATCTCTTGAAACAGTAAACCTCTAGACAGCACTGGGAGATCCAGAGAGAGAGCGTTTGAATATGCTGCAGTATTAATATGTATGTAGTAGGCTTTATAATTTAAAAGTGGGAATTACGGCTACATTCGTATAGTGTTTGCGTGTGTCGCGACAGTTACAAATAAAGTCACAATAAGCTCATGGAGCGAACTTGTTAATCATCTTGATGGATGATGCAAAGGAAACTCTGACCAATAAAAGGACAGTTGTACTCACATGTGACTTGCATAAACCCATTTGGTAACACTTTATTTTAATGGTCCCTTTTGAACATTCTGTTGACTATAAGTAACTTTGCAACTACATGTCAACTAACTCTTATTATGGACTATTAGTGGACTGTCTGCTTAATATCTGCAAACTCTTTATTGTGATGGTCCTCCAACATACACTACTGACTATAAGTAACTTTGAAACTATACATGTCAAATAACTCTCATTAGAGTATTAGTGGACTTTCTGCCTAATATCTGCAAACTCTTTATTGTGATGGTCCTCCAACAGACATTCTACTGACTATAAGTAACTTTGCAACTACATGTCAACTAACTCTCATTATGGACTATTAGTGGACTGTCTGCTTAATATCTGCAAACTCTTTATTGTGATGGTCCTCCAACATACACTCTACTGACTATAAGTAACTTTGAAACTACAGGTCCTTCTCAAAAAATTAGCATATTGTGATAAAGTTCATTATTTTCCATAATGTTATGATAAAAATTAAACTTTCATATATTTTAGATTCATTGCACACCAACTGAAATATTTCAGGTCTTTTATTGTTTTAATACTGATGATTTTGGCATACAGCTCATGAAAACGTCTCGGTTACGTATGTAACCCTCGTTCCCTGAGTACAGGGAACGGAGACGTGTCGTCGGGGGAGTTCCCCTGACGAATTGGGATCACGCTAGGGAGGCCAATTGCCTTCGAGTGAATTAAAACGAGCCAATGAAAATTGGCATGCAAGATTTGCATTCCGCGACCCGCCTACCAGCGCGGGTATAAAAGGCGGAAGTAAACATTGCGCAATGCTTTTCGCTGAGGAGCCGAACGGTGTCCAGTCCTCCGCGAAGGTACAGCAACATGGCGAAGGGACGACACGTCTCCGTTCCCTGTACTCAGGGAACGAGGGTTACATACGTAACCGAGACGTTCCCTTTCGTCCTGGGAACTCCGACGTGTCGTCGGGGGAGTTCCCCTGACGAATTGGGATCCCTAATAACACGCCATGGTGCTGGCCCCTTCCAGCGCCAAGCTAAGCTACCCTGCAGCAGTTTCCAGAAATTTTGCAGGAGCTAGCTAGGGAATCACACTGCTGTTCCGCAAGACCCGCACAGTGGATATTGGATAACACTGGGAAAGCGTAGCCCAAGAGAGGGGGAACGCTGCGGAAGCCCCAGCCTGACTGAGGAAGGCCAGGAATACACATATATACTAGCCCGAAGGAATAGTGAAACATATGGCAGTCCCTGAGGTAGTCCCAATCCAAGGGAAGTGGGAGCGTACTCAACAGGGACGACGAACGAGTCCGTCAAGGGGAAGACACGGTTGAACTGCACGTGGCATCATGGGTCACAATAGAAACCACTGGAGCACCCAGTCTACTAGCAACTCCTTACTAGAGGTAGCAGACCTGGTGCCGGGCGGTCCGCCACGCCCAGCACCGGAAGGGTGAAGGAGGAACTCACGAGGCTCACCGACGTAGGGCGCCATACGGAGCAAGAACGCACGTATCCGCTGCGAGGCGGAGTGGCGTAGCAAGCCGACACAACCTATTCCCTCGACCCACTGGCCGTAGCCAGAACTCGGGAGGAAACAGGTTCCACACGAAGGCTATAGAACCTAGCAAACCTGTTCGGTGTCGCCCAGCCCGCAGCTCTACAGATGTCTGTCAGCGAGGCGCCTTGAGCCAAAGCCCAGGAAGCGGCAACACCTCTAGTAGAGTGAGCACGCAACCTGGGAGGACAAGGCTCACCCAGAGATTCATACGCTCGGGTGATAGCATCCACTAGCCAGTGGGCTAACCTCTGCTTGGAGACGGCCTTCCCCTTCTGCTGGCCTCCGTAACAGACAAAGAGCTGATCTGAGGTTCTGAAGCTTTGCGTTCTGTCAATATAAACCCGCAGAGCGCGGACAGGACAGAGAAAAGCTAGGGCTGGGTCTGCCTCCTCCTGGGGCAGTGCTTGCAGGTTCACTACCTGGTCCACGAAGGGTGTGGTAGGAACCTTGGGCACATATCCGAGCCGGGGTCTCAATACAACGTGAGAAAGGCCCGGCCCGAACTCTAGGCATGATTCGTCGACCGAAAAAGCCTGCAGATCCCCGACCCTCTTGAAAGAGGCCAAAGCTAACAAGAGCGCTGTCTTGATGGACAGGAAATTAAGCTCTACAGTCAGCAAAGGCTCAAAGGATGGACCCTGAAGAGCTCTAAGTACCAGAGCTAGGTCCCAAGAGGGTACAGAGTGCAAAACACAAGGTGGATTTAACCTCCTAGCACCCTCAAGGAATCTGATGACCAGGTCGTGCTTCCCCAAGGACTTACCTTCTATTGCATCGTGATGTGCGGCTATTGCGGCGACATACACTTTGAGGGTGGAGGGGGACAGCCTCCGCTCCAACCCATCTTGCAGGAAGGAAAGCACGACTCCGATCGGGCAAGTTCAGGGGTCCTCCTGACGGGAGAAACACCAATCGACGAACAGGTTCCACTTCAACGCATAGAGGCGCCTCGTAGAGGGGGCTCTAGCGGAAGTGATGGTGTCTACCACTGTGGTAGACCACCTGGAACCTCCGCGTCCCGTCCAGGGACCAGACATGGAGTTTCCAGAGGTCTGGACGCGGGTGCCATAGAGTGCCCCATCTCTGAGAAAGAAGGTCCTTCCTCAGAGGAATCGGCCAAGGAGGGGCAGTCGCGAGGAGCATGAGTTCTGTGAACCAAGTCCTGGTGGGCCAATATGGCGCCACCAGAAGGACCTGCTCCTTGTCCTCCCTGACCTTGCACAGTGTCTGTGCAAGAAGGCTCACTGGGGGAAATGCATACTTGCGTAGGTCCCGGGGCCAGCTGTGAGCCAGGGCGTCCGTGCCGAGGGTTCCCTCGGTCAGGGAGAAAAACCACTGGCAATGGGTCGTGTCTGGAGACGCAAACAGATCTACCTGTGCGGCTCCAAAGACACTCAAAATCAGCTGGACCGCCTGGGGATGGAGTCGCCATTCTCCTGGCAGGGGAGGCAACCGTGAGAGCTCGTCTGCCACACGGTTGAGCTCCCCTGGAATGTGAACGGCACGAAGCGACCTCAGATGCTTCTGACTCCATAGGAGGAGGTGGGAGGCGAGTCGCGTCATGCGACGGGAGCGTAGACCACCTTGATGGTTGATGTACGCAACGGTTGCAGTGCTGTCCGTACGGACCAGTACGTGCCTGTGTCTGAGAAACCCCTTGAGGCGACGCAGGGCTAGACGTACTGCTTGCAACTCTAGGCAGTTGATGTGCCAATGCAGTTGAGGCCCCGTCCACAGACCGGAACTGCATGCCCGTTGTACGTGGCCCCCCACCCGGTGGCAGAGGCATCTGTGAAAACCACAGTATGCCTGGAAACCTGGACTAGGGGCACTCCGGCCCGTAGAAACGCAGGATCTGACCACGGGGAGAAGGTTTGGCGACAGTGCGGGGTCACTTTGACCCGGAACGTGCCGCTGTGCCACGCCCACCTCGGGACTCGATCGTGGAGCCAGCGCTGAAGCGGTCTCATATGTAACAGGACGAGCGGCGTTACTGCGGCTGCCATATGCCCCAGGAGCCTCTGAAATTGTTTCAGTGGAACCGCTGTCCTGCCTCGAAAAGACCTGAGGCAGGTGAGCACTGACTGGACGCGTTCCTCCGTGAGGCACGCAGTCTGGGCGACCGAGTCCAGCTCCATACCGAGATAAGAGATCCTCTGCATGGGGCAGAGTTTGCTCTTGTCCCAATTGACCTGAAGCCCCAACTGGCTGAGGTGCCGAAGCACCATGTCCCTGTGATCGCACAACACATCTCGCGAGTGGGCTAGAATGAGCCAGTCGTCGAGATAGTTGAGAATGCGAACGCCTTGTTCTCTCATGGGAACAATGGCCGCCTCCGCGACTTCCGTGAAGACACGAGGCGACAGGGCCAGCCCGAAGGGTAAGACCTTGTACTGATACGCTCAAGCCTCGAAAGCAAACCGAAGAAACGGTCTGTGTCGAGGGAGAATCGAGACGTGAAAGTACGCGTCCTTCAGGTCGATCGCTGCAAACCAATCCTGGGGACGGATGCACTCGAAAATGCGCTTCTGCGTAAGCATTTTGAACGGGAGTTTGTGCAGGGCCCGATTCAAAACACGCAGGTCCAGGATTGGCCGTAACCCACCGCCTTTCTTGGGTACAATGAAGTAGGGGCTGTAAAACCCAGACCTCATCTCGGCAGGAGGGACCGGCTCGATCACGTCCTTCGCCAGCAGGACATCGATCCAGGCTTCCAGATACGGTCTCAACAAACCCACCCGAACCACCGTCGTACCCGCGGAGGGGCAGCGAGGTGGAAGGCAGGGACCTGACCCTGGTGGCACTGTAGCGACCAAGAGCGGGGTCTGGGCATTTTAACTTGACACCAACCTGCTTCCACCTGAGGGCAGACGACAGAGAAGGCCCGTGGGCATTCTGCTGCGGGCTGCCCGGTGGCGAAGGGAGGGGGAGAGACGAAGAACGAGGCCCTGACTCCTCGTGTCCTGGTCTCTGCGCCTCCGGGCCCAGCTGCAGACCTCGGCTGCGTCGCTACTATCTGCAAGCTGGGGAGAGGGGAACGGGAGTGGTGCAGCTCGGGGTCGGCACGCACTGCCATTCTGACCCTCTCGGACGGAGGAAACTGGTCTTATTATACTGCCAGTCTCGACCGTGAGGGGAAACGAGGAACAAGGCCCGGGGGCATCGAGTCCTGGTTTCCCCTCACCCAGCGAGAGACGAGAGTGACAAGGCCGTAGCCCTCACTGCCATCTGAGCGCTGGGGCCCGTGAACGACTCAGAGGAAATGGACTGCTCAAACTTTGGGTACCGCTGATTACTGGATAACCAGCGGCGGAACAGAAGCGAAATTCTCCACCCGGCCCTCCCCCGGGGGAAGGAGTGGTGATGGCACGCACTCCCAAAGAGCAGATCGTCACATACTCTGGGTCGCTCCTCTCAGGGTTGTTTCCCTTCCCTTTGCTGGGGGGAAAACAAACTCCGAGCGGGCTGGTTGTGAGGTGCTTCTGGACCACCAGTGTGGACATCGTCTAACCGAGGGCCAGCGCTGTGACTAATCACGGTCAGTCACTAAGAACAGCTCAACCCCGAGTTAGAACTACGCACGTGCAGTGGTAGCGAGAGAGGAAAAACTTCTGCAGATTTAGGCATGTTTGACTTGCCATATTGGCACCAAAATGCTTCCATACTGCCAAAATTCTTCACACACATCCAGGCACTTTAGAACAGCCCAGGAAAGTGTGGCTGTTAAGTCTGAATCTTCAGCATGAGAAACACCATTATAGTAGGAACTCAGCATCATTTTCAGAGTATAACAGCCCTCTCTCCGATGTAGCGATCGACATCTGTCCTCCCTGGGGCCCCGAATGAAATGCTTGGTCCCTCATGAGAAGGACCAGAATCCCATCCGAAAGCCTTGACGGCACGCTGAGCGGCTCAAGCCTTCACGAGAAAGGGGAGGCGAACAACGTGCCGACGTGGTCATGCACTCCTGAAAGAACATGAACCACCCACGAACGCAGTCTCAACACACTGATTAGGCATGTGAAACAGTGATCGTGGCCGTCAACCAGGCATGCAAGATAGTGAACGTGGCCATCGCTTCGATGACACACGGCACGCTGGGCGCTCAAGCCTTCAGGCAAGGCGAACAACGTGCCGACATGGTCATGCTCTCATAAGAAAGCATAAACCACCCACGAACACAGTCTCAGCATGTTTGCGATGCGCTAGAGGAGTGAGTGGTTCGTGCTCACTGAAACCCTCAGATCACCAATGTTATTCGCCAAAGTAGCCCTCTTCTGGTGCACCAGAAGAGAAACTAGATCGGGAAATAAGCAAAGGGACTCACCTCATAGAGACACATGAGTCTTGATCTTGACCGCGCATCTTGAGCGCCGAATGACGCGCGCTGGGTTGCCGTGACAACCCGCGCTGTCAGCCGGCGCTCGACGGCACACGGCACACTGAGCGGCTCAAGCCTTTACGAGAAAGGGGAGACGAACAACGTGCCGACGTGGTCATGCACTCCTGGGAGAACATGAACCACCCACGAACGTAGTCTCACACACTGATTAGGCATGTGAAACAATGAACGTGGCCGTCAAATAAGGACAGGAAACGATCGCATCCAGAAACACACGAGTGAAACGTCATCCTGAAAAGGACGCGATCTTCACTCGTGTTGCTCTTTCAGGGAGAAAGTACTCTCTCTATCGTGCTGAAGCACACAGGGACCCAACGCGGCAACACAGCGGGGAAACTGCAAGCCCGCTGTGCGCACTCAACCGTCTACCAGCTGTGAAAACAGCTTTTGAATGAACAGCATATAGACGCAGCCGGCAGACAGGAAACCGCGCGGTCGCTGAAACGTCATCTCACCAACACAGAGAGATCCCCTCCCGAAACAGCAGACTCGTAGAGCGTAAGAAAAATACAATCTTAAAGCTCACTCACTCAAAGAGGACACAATCGGTCGGCTCCGAAGCTAAAAGCATTGCGCAATGTTTACTTCCGCCTTTTATACCCGCGCTGGTAGGCGGGTCGCGGAATGCAAATCTTGCATGCCAATTTTCATTGGCTCGTTTTAATTCACTCGAAGGCAATTGGTCTCCCTAGCGTGATCCCAATTCGTCAGGGGAACTCCCCCGGGTAAGACTGCCGACCTGACTGCTGTCCAGAAGGCCATCATTGACACCCTCAAGCAAGAGGGTAAGACACAGAAAGAAATTGCGGCGTGGCATGGAGGCAATCAGCCTGTGGCACTGCTGAGGTGTTATGGAGGCCCAGGATGCTTCGATAGCGGCCTTAAGCTCATCCAGAGTGTTGGGTCTTGCGTCTCTCAACTTTCTCTTCACAATATCCCACAGATTCTCTATGGGGTTCAGGTCAGGAGAGTTGGCAGGCCAATTGAGCACAGTAATACCATGGTCAATAAACCATTTACCAATGGTTTTGGCACTGTGAGCAGGTGCCAGGTCGTGCTGAAAAATGAAATCTTCATCTCCATAAAGCTTTTCAGCAGATGGAAGCAAGAAGTGCTCCAAAATTTCTTGATAGCTAGCTGCATTGACCCTGCCCTTGATAAAACACAGTGGACCAACACCAGCAGCTGACATGGCACCCCAGACCATCACTGACTGTGGATACTCCAGTGCTGCTTATCTGTAGCCCAGGTCAGGTGCTTCTGCCACTGTTTCTGGTTCAAAAGTGGCTTGACCTGGGGAATGCGGCACCTGTAGCCTATTTCCTGCACACGCCTGTGCACGGTGGCTCTGGATGTTTCTACTCCAGACTCAGTCCACTGCTTTCGCAGGTCCCCCAAGGTCTGGAATCGGTCCTTCTCCACAATCTTCCTCAGGGTCCGGTCACCTCTTCTCGTTGTGCAGCGTTTTTTGCCAAACTTTTTTCTTCCCACAGACTTCCCACTGAGGTGCCTTGATACAGCACTCTGGGAACAGCCTATTTGTTCAGAAATTTCTTTCTGTGTCTTACCCTCTTGCTTGAGGGTGTCAATGATGGCCTTCTGGACAGCAGTCTTACCCATGATTGTGGTTTTGAGTAATGAAACAGGCTGGGAGTTTTTAAAAGCCTCATGAATCTTTTGCAGGTGTTTAGAGTTAATTAGCTGATTCAGATGATTAGGTTAATAGCTCGTTTAGAGAACATTTTCATGATATGCAAATTTTTTGAGACAGGAATTTTGGGTTTTCATGAGCTGTATGCCAAAATCATCAGTATTAAAACAATAAAAGACCTGAAATATTTCAGTTGGTGTGCAATGAATCTAAAATATATGAAAGTTAAATTTTTATCATTACATTATGGAAAAAATGAACTATCACAATATGCTAATTTTTTGAGAAGGACCTGTATACATGTCAAATAACTCTCATTAGAGTATTAGTGGACTTTCTGCTTAATATCTGCAAACTCTTTATTGTGATGGTCCTCCAACAGACATTCTACTGACTATAAGTAACTTTGCAACTACGTCAACTTATTCTAACCCTAACCCTACCAGTCTACTTATACTCTACTAACACTCTAATGAGAGTTAGTAGCTGCAATGTTACTTATAGGCAACATAATGTGTTGAAGGGACCATCAAAATAAAGTGAAATGTTTTGGTACGCTTTGAAAGGTTGCCTTGTGAAAGCTAACCAAACTAAGAAGAAAATGCAACATTGTATATAAATTAAGTTCGAGTTTCGGAACAAAACAAACAAACAATACGTGTGAAAATACCCTAAGAGTTATTCGTACTATAATTGGACTACGCTGTTTGCTTTTGATTAAAAAATATAAAAAATAATATGGCTCAGGAATCGGACTTCAAGATTGGCGCTGTAAAGCCATTGGTGCTACACAAGTAGTGCAGGAAAGTCTGTCACAAGTATTTTATGTTGTTCTTTCTGCAAACAGTTCTGTCTGAACTGTTGACAGGTTCTCAACCCTATTAAAGATAAATAATAAAATGAATAGGGAGTGAAAGGATTTGAACTTTGTTTGCTTAACTATTTTAATGCCCTATTCTTGTTCTCCCCAATCTTGCTTCGGGGAAGCTCTGACAGTGAAGATTGTTTCAGCTTTATAGCCTAAGAACATTCTGTGAGATGGAAATCTAATTATTCAGAACAAGGCCATCGACTAATGAATTTATCAAGGTTCTGAAAGTAAGTTTATGTCTGTCTTCTGATATGCATGTACATGTTCTCTGTAGTCAGCTTCCATTGAATTGGGGGGCTGTAGCAGCCATGCAAATCACTGCAGTTGCCAGTTTATCTTCAATAAGTTTCATGATGTTTCTTCATGTTGGAGTTTGATTGATTAAAAGAGATTTTGATAAGCATACAGGTATATCTGCATGGGCAAACAGGAACGACGCACTTGCTGCTTCACTGGGCAATGATGTGCAGTGATTGATGCATGCTGCACGCTGTAATTGGCAACAGGTGCAATTACAATTGTCATTTAAAAGATTCTGGTGTTATTTTCACTGTTTTGCAAACAGAGCACGCAAATAATGACATAATGAATTAATGACATTAACCTCTCCAAACTGCTATGCCTGTCAAACAGCTAATTTCAAAAGTTCTTGTTTGCCTGGTGACGCTTATTCACGGAGATGGTTTTAGCAAAGGTTTGGAAGTTTTAACTGTCAATTTATTGATGAATCTGTGAAGTAAGGCTGCCCAAACTGCTCATTTGCATAGCAGAACAAACCCAGTGCTACATACTGGGGAAATGATTTGGATGTCACAAGACTTTGAGGTTACATAGACAATATAATGAAGATTCTGTCATACCTTCTAATCATCTTAATGCTCCATGTCTTTACCCAACCTTTTTTTTCCCTGAATATTCATTATTTCAATATCCTCTTGCTTAATAATTCATGAGACCCAAATGCAAGTCAATTAGTTGCTGCTGATTATGACATTGATAATAGCACTTTTAATGGATAATTTATGGAAACATGAAAGGTAAGGTGGGTCAGGGATTATGACGATATTTTTTGCTCGACTAATCTGTTTAACCTGAGTTGACTTTACAAAGCCTTTAAAAAGTGACTCATTTGAACTTCAATAAAAAAAAAATGCTAAAACCGCTCCAGCTCTTTGAGATATAGCTACATGAATATAGGTGAAAGTTTGTGGTTGGTAAGATATTTTAAATATCTATCATCATCACCAAGGCTTTATTTGATCAAAACAGTAAAAACGTCTACGGTTACGTATGTAACCCTCGTTCCCTGAGTAGGGAACGGAGACATTACGTCGGATGACGACGAATGGGGTTTTGCTTAGAAAGCCTATCAACTTCGAGTATTACAAAACGAGCCAATGGCAAAGAAATGCCATGGGTCTGCGGAATTTGCATGACGTAACTCCGCCCCACCTTGTGGGTATAAAAGGAGGAAGTCTGCAACAGCAGTTTATGTTTCTTCGCTGAGGAGCCAAGACTGAGCTCAGGCGATCCCCGCGGTACAGCGGAAAGTGGCAGGCAGACGTAACGTCTCCGTTCCCTACTCAGGGAACGAGGGTTACATACGTAACCGTAGACGTTCCCTTTCGTTGTCACTCCGAGTTACTTCGGATGACGACGAATGGGGTTACCAGTCTAATCACGCCACCTTCTCAGCTGTCTTCCAGTGCCCTGCGTAAACAGAGATCCCTGTCATAGACGGACGAAGGACTCCATTTAACACAGGAATACCAAGGTACACTGGGAAGCATATCCCAAGCTAGGGGAAGTATGCAATTAATGCCAACCCACAGGGGGGGACTTAGAGAATACACATATGACCCGAAGGAAGCATATGGAGAACACTGGGGTGTCCAGCCGCAGGTGGAATATTTCAACCCCAGGGGTGGCAAGGTGGCTTGCCAAGGGAAAGACACATGCTCAGAGAGGCTTACAGTGGAAATACACATGTGGGGGTCGCTCAAGGGAGGGACCATGCACACGGGAGGCACCTAGCCGACGCGCAGGCAAGAGACACTGGCGCCGACGTCAGGAGTGCTGGAGGAGCTCAGGGCTTTCGGGGAAGCTCACCTGAGGAGAATATCGCACGTATCCAGTCCGTGGAGTGGAATGGCGAGCAAGCGAAGACACCTGAGCGGGTCCGGTACTAGCTAGTTGAAGCGAGTACATGAGAGGACACTGGCTCCACTCGGAGATTACAGAATCTGGCGAATGTGTTAGGTGTCGCCCGGCCTGCAGCTCTGCAGATGTCTGTTAGCGAGGCGCCATGCGCTAGAGCCCAAGAGGATGCCACACTCCGGGTTGGAGTGGGTGCCGTCACACCAAGGGGGCACGGTCGACCTTGCTGCTGGTAGCCCAAGCAATGGTGTCGACAGAGGGGGACAGGGGCGAAGCGGTCCGTGGACGGCACGCCGTGTCAACCACCTCTGGGACAGAGGGGACGAGGAGAGCACGGCTAGTGGGCGGCGCTCTGTGTCGTCCGAGAACTCTGTGTGCTCAGAGACGGGAGAGTCAGTTCTTTGGAGAATAAGGATTCTTCCCCGGCCCACCACCGGGGAAAGGAGTGGTCCTGCTACCAACTCCTGGAAAGAACTGAGTCCCATCTCTGAGGAGCCCCTCTCGAGAGCGCCGCCTAACCCGGCGTGTAGCGGGGGGCGGGGCTGGAGAGGGCTGTGGCGTCCGAGTGGGTGGGCGCCCTCGGCGGTGGGCAGTCTGCTCATGGGCGGCTAAGAGCTGTTGGGCAAGCCCTAAACCGCACCGCCGAAGAGGCCGACCTGGGATATGGGAATGTCGGACAGACGGGTCCGCCCGACATCCAGCAGGGAGCGTACGGCCACTTTCGTCGCTCAGAGAGCAAGGTTAGTGGCGGCGCGCAGCTCAGTGAAGAGCCCTGGATCAGTCCCGCCCTTGTGCAGGTCCATGAGCTTCTGGGTCAGGTAGACCAGCAGAATGACCATGGCATGCAGTGAGGCGGCTGCCAGTCCCCTAGCGCTATAGGATCTCGCCACAAGCGTAGACGAAAAACTACAGGCCACGGACGGGTGCTTAGGATTGCGCCGAGAAGAAGCACTCTGAGGACACATAGCATCGCAACAGAGCGTTCAGCCGGGGGAACCCCAGTGTACCCATGGGCAGCGGCCCCATCGAGGGGAGGAAAGGCGGATGAGATCAGCGAGCGGTCCCTGATCTCATCATGCACGTCCGGGAAGAATGGTATTGGGGTTTGCCGTGGACGAGGGTCGGCGGCCTTACCCAAAAACCAATCGTCCCGGGAAAGCATGGCCGTCATCTCCGGATCAGACTCGACGAGTCGTCACTTCCAGGAAAATCAAACCCACCTAGTGAAGCTGCTACAAACATAGTATCATCCTCTGTAGCTTCAAATGAAACACACGGGCCACCAGAGGGTAGACCCGTGGGAATCACCTGTTCACTAGCGGGCACCGTCATTAAAGAGGGGGGCTGGGGTCGCGGACACATAGTCGGAGCCTTGTTCCAGAGCGTAACCCTCAGGTCACCCTGGCCACCAGCCGAAGATCGGGGGGTGGATGAGGGGACTCTCACTCATGTGAGTTCACCGAGTCTCGACCTTAATGACGTGATGATCATGTTTCCACGGAGAAAACATGAGTCATCCACGAGCGCTGCTCTAGCATGATCAAGCCCAAACATACAAGACAACGCTCGTGCCCATCAGAGTCCGATACTAAGCTGCCGCACCATTCATTTTTTTTTTTTTTAAATGCACGGGCGAGCCGTCTTTAAAAAGACGTGCCGCGTGCGAGCTCTTTTAGTGAGAGAAAACTCAAGTGTTGAAGCACCCGGGGAGACACGCACCGACTAGCAGACCACTGCAACAGATCAGCAGGAAGCACACGCTCACCGTAGATCGCCGTCACACCAACACTCGAGGTACTCGTTTGTGAAGCTGACAATTCAGAGATGGCTTGTGGAGAGAAGAATAAACTTGGCTCCGAAGCGAAAACATAAACTGCTGTTGCGGACTTCCTCCTTTTATACCCACGAGGTGGGGCGGAGTTACGTCATGCAAATTCCGCAGACCCATGGCATTTCTTTGCCATTGGCTCGTTTTGTAATACTCGAAGTTGATAGGCTTTCTAAGCGAAACCCCATTCGTCGTCATCCGACGTAACTCGGAGTGACAACGAAAGGGAACTGTAATATTGTGAAATATTATTACTGCTCAAGATTAATTTCTTATCATCAATGTTGACAACAGTGGTGCTTAAAATGTTTGTGGAAACGTGATTTTGTTTTACTATATGATGAATATAAAGGTTAAAACAACCATATTTATTTTAAATAGAAATATTTTGTAATAGTGTCCTTACTGTTACTTTTGACCAAATGCATCATTGCTGAATAAAAGTATTTATTTGTTTAAAAAGAAAAAAAATCTTACTGACCCCAAACTTTCAACTGTGTATTTTATCGTCTAACCTAGGAACAGATGGCATACTTCATTTTAATCTACGTCAGATGATCCAAAAAAAAGATCATGTACTGCATTTTGGGAGTTTCTGACGTTAATGCGCCAGTATTAACGCGAAAACAAAGCTTTCTCTTTGATATAATAATAAGAGAATGGATGTTTCTTTAGCCAGCGTTCCTTTTCAGCACAGCGCTTTGAGATAAACTACATAAAGCTTGATGCACTCTAATGTGCGTATTCTGTAAATTAGCCTAATTTGGTCAAGCACTGAAAAAAGGAAAGACTTGAAAGCTGTCATACTCATTTTAATCCAGATACATTTTATCTTCTCATTTAAATAATTTGCTCTGAAGTGAACTTGATTCAATATGAAAGTAATTACTATCTATTATATTCAAACAAGATGTTGTAAACCTTTGGTCATGCTAATCAAATCTTCTTTTATTCCAAATTAAGATTCTAGTTTTCTCGCCGTTCCCTCCTTTTCACATTTGATGCTTATTATCTAATTTTCTTTTTGAGGCCTTGATTACACTTCGCCTGAAAATGGACAGTAATTACTGCCCCACTGCTTACAAAAGGTCTGCGGCAGAAAGAGGCCGAAATCATTTTTATTCAAGGAACAACAAAGCAGGCAAATGAATCTCTTTCTACCGTGTCTCGTTTCTGTGCTCCCAACACAGATCTATCCTCTGGATTAAACCCTTTTACCCTTTCCCTTCCGCCGTGAATCATACATGCTCTATTCAGAGACTTAATACGCACAACAAGCATAAAACAGAATTCAGAGGAGGCCTCATGCTTTGAACAGGTTGGCCTGGAGCTCTGTTGCCGGAGTCACTTTGATGTGGATCTTAGCTCATGAAAGACGGGTCCACTCTGGCCCGCAGGTACTTGCTGATATTTACACATTTTAATCGCACGCTCGCCTCCTCTGCCAGGTGCGTGTCAAGCGCAAACCGCCCCGTTTAGTTTATCATTTCCAGGATGAGGAGTCTCCTAACTCGCTGCGACAGAACGGTGTGAAACGATTTTTTGCTCCAAAAAGGAGATTTCATTATCGCCGCGACACACCCTTCTCCCCCTCCGGTGCGCGTTTGTGCGAAATCGAAAAAGACAAGCTGTATGGGGCTTTCTGGGGGGAAATCTGAAATGGTTTGTTGGTTTAATGCTTTATTAAAGCCAAAGATGGCAGAACCTGATTACCATCAGCTTTAGAGAAGCAAAAGGTTAATGATGACCTTTTTCTGATATAGTGAGAGTAAGGTGGAACAGGAAGGGGAGGTAGAGAGCATCTATTTGCTACTGATAAGATTGTTGCTCACCTCGTACCACACCCAAAGCAACCTGAAGTGGTTTGTTTTCCTCTGTCATTGGTAATGTCGAGCAGGTGAGGGACTACTTTTCTCTGAATGTATGAAATGGACGCTTGTTTATGTCAGATGAAACTTACTGGGATAAATCAAAAAGACAACAGAGGATTACGAAACAGGAACATGAGGTCACTAAGGTGTCTGTTGTTTGATCTTTGAATTAAGCTTTGTTGAGGCTTTTCCTCACCTAAGAACAGTCCAACTTGAATCCATGTATATTATTGTAATGCCAATTTTGATTTAACGAACTTGAAATGCCCCCATCTAAGAAACTGAATGTGGTTCTTGGGTCAATCCATGAATTTCTAAAGGCATGTTCACCCAAAAATGAAAAATCTGTCATCATTTACTCACTCTCAGATTGTTCCAAACCTGTATGAATTTCTTTCTTCTGCTGAACACACAAGTAGATATTTTGAAGAATATGGGTAACCAAACAGTTCATGGGCCCATTGACTTCCATAGTATGAAAAAAACAACAACTGTTCAACTCATCAACTGTTTAGTGACTGACATTCTTCAAAATATCTTATTTTGTGTTTTGCAGAAGAAATTAATACATGTTTGGAACAACTTGGGGGTCTTCTGAAGACCCCCAAGTTGTTCCAAACATGTATTAATTTCTTCTGCAAAACACAAAATAAGATATTTTGAAGAATGTCTGTCACTTGGGGTCAGTCACTGTATGTATATACTGTATATATATACATACAGTATATATGCAGATAAAGGACCCCCAAGTTGCCCCAAACCCATATTAATTTATTTTATTCTGCTAAACACAGGAGATATTTTGAAGAATATGATATATTTTGAGGAATATATATATTTCTGTTTATTATAAACTGATCAAAAATTACTGTTAAGACTTACGACTCATTTGTTAACATTATTTAACGTATTAACTAACATGAATAACCATGATCTGTATACATTTGTAACTGTATTTGTTAATCTTTGTTAATGTTAGTTAATACAAATACAGCTGTTCATTGATTGTTTGTTCATGTTAGTTCACAGTGCATTAACTAATGTATGCAAATACAACTATTTTTTTAATAAAGTATTACTAAAGGTTGAAATTAACATTAACAAAGATTAATAAACGATGTAGAAGTGCAGTTCATTATTAGTTAATATTAACTACTTAAATCTTATTGTAAGGTGTTAACCAAGAATTTTTTTATAAATGTTCTTTTGAACTTTCTTTTCATCATTGAATACTGAAACAAAGTAACTTTTCTGCATGTTATGTAGCTTTAAATCGTATGATGTATGTAATGATGTAATGCACAAAAGTGAAATGCATTGACAATCGAAAGGGCTTAGTTGAAGTTGTGTTTGAAATACAACCATAGCTGTTCCCTTTCGAAAGTGAACTCGCACTGTGTCGATGGCGCTTTGGGGGGGAACGCCTCAGGTTTGACATGTGTCTGAAATCATTACAAAATAACGCCAATCACATTGACCGGCGACAGCCCGTGAAGCATTAGCGTGAATGATTAACGTGCGACCTGGAAGTATATAAGGGCGCCTTGCAACACTACTCAAGTCATGGTAAGAGAATGAAACGCACAGCAAAGGCAGATTGTTTTCGAAAGTGTTCCGACCCGTGTCCGAGGTTTCTGACACCGGCCGACACACACGAGCTATGCATTTTTTCTGCCTG
Source organism: Gila orcuttii (assembly GCA_026230005.1). Classification (NCBI taxonomy): domain Eukaryota; kingdom Metazoa; phylum Chordata; class Actinopteri; order Cypriniformes; family Leuciscidae; genus Gila; species Gila orcuttii. Next base: position 27,008,295 of record JAPDVR010000011.1, read on the forward strand.
GGAGAAGAGCACGCACGGGAGGTTATAGAGGGAGCCCTCTGTGCGAACTGCGAGCGTTTCTCTCTTAAAACGCTCTGCTCTCGTCTGGCCCTCTTCTCGGGTGAAGGGGGCTCAGCGTCTGGTCCTCATGGTGCAAGTCCCACTTGTGCCGAGGCCGAGCGGCGACTTGCATCATGGGGCTCCCAGATGGCGCTCGTCGATCACCTCGAGAGGGCTGTAAACCTCTCAGATGAGTCGACGGCTGACGAGGGCGAACTGCAGGTCGATGGGGAAGATTACTCACCGGCTGTTCCTGCAGTTGCTGCTCTTCAGGACGTGCAAGAGATGGCTGAGGAGGTTTATGATCAGGTAGATCCTGAACCCCCTCAGCCATCCTGCCCAGTGTATGCAGAGCTGGTGGATGTTATGGAGCGCGCTGCCGGCAGGCTGCAGCTGCCATGGCAGCGCGCTAGAGGAGAGGCCGCTCGCGGTATGCTCGACGATCGGTTTCTCCCCGGCCATAGACCACCAGCTCAGGTGAGCCTTCCATTCCTTCCTGATCTTCACACGGAGATCGAGAAGGCATGGAAGAATCCATACTCTGCCTGTATCCACCGACATCAGCGGGCCAGTTTCGCTGATGTCGAGAGGATACGTGTCGATGCCGCCCATTGATGAGACGTTCGCGAACTATCTCGTGTCTGGGCGGGCAACGATACTGAAAGCTCCAACCCTGCCATCCAAACCGCTGAAAACAACGGCTCGTTTGAATGGCAGAGCATACACGGCAGCAGGTCAAGCCGGTGCTGCACTGCACCCATGGCGGTGTTGCAGGCATACCAGGCCGACCTGCTGGGGGATCTCGACCAGGGGGCAGTGATGTCCCCTGAGGTGGTGGCTGAGCTGTGCTGTACCACACATCTGTCTCTCCGGGCTACCAAGCAAAACCGCTGCCGCGATCGGACGGTCGATGGCGGCGATGGTGGCCACGGAGAGGCATCTGTGGATAAATCTAGCCGACATCGGGGAGAAAGAAAAAGCCTTTCTCCTCGATTCGCCGGTTTCGCCTTCCGAACTCTTTGGCACCTCCGTAGAGGCGGTGGTGGGGAAGTTCAGGGAGGTGAAGGCGCGTTCAGCATTATTCAAGACCTGTATACTGCTGAGATCCGTGTCCGCACCCGGGCAGGCGGGAGGGCCTGGCCCTTCACGGTCTGAGGATCGCCTCTCGTGCGCCCCCTCCCTAGAGGAGCAGGTCGCAGAAGAGGTGTGACTCCCGCAACAGGAGAGATTTGAGGGAGGTTATCCAGCACAAACGCACACAGCGTCGGTAATGGTAATCTCCCCGGAGGGTCACGAAATCTGCCCTCTCCTCTCTTCTGACCCCCAGGCGTTCATTACATCAGGCCTGGGGATGGGCCTATGATGAAAGAACTACGTTCTGATGGCCCACCTAGGCTTGGTTAGTGGAAACGCCCCTTTCAGGCATGTAAAGTGGCGGATCCCAGGTTCATAAAGAACTTTCTGGCGAGTTTTCACTTCGCAAGGCGCAGGTGAGCTGACTGGTCTTTTCAAAGAGTATTTTTTGTGATTAAAAAATAAAATCTCTTTACAGACCTCGTTCCCTGTATAGAGTTATGGGGTCATGTCAAGGTGATAAGGTGATAAGGTAAGAGAACTTTCCTGGATTATTAAGGCCCTGAAGTTCCCTGTTAGGTGGCCAGAACGGTAACTGTGTTAGCCTTCGGGCTGTTAGCCACCTCAGGGTAGAGTAGTTGGTCTCTCTCTTATAGAATTTTTTACTTAAGAGTGTTGACTGACGCTAGAGCTTCAGATAGATCTTATGTCCGGCCCACGGGACCGTTTTGACTTCTCTGAGTATTTTGCCCCTTGAGCTCTGTTTGGGTTTTCAGTAGGCTGAGCGATTCTGCAGCCCTTTGTATGGAATAATACAGACTATATTCTTTAGTAGGCTGTGGCTCCTCCGAGCCCTCAGATAGATCTATGCTTGCAGGCTGGCCCCCACCAGGGCCGCCTCTGCAGCTGGTCTAGGCTGTGCCAGGGATAATGGAGGCACTCTGCTAAGTATACCATTTATTCCTCTGACCCTTCAATTGTGAATGTAGGTTTCTAGCATCCCTGTATAACAGCCTCCTCCCGTGGGAGTCGTTAGGCCAAGTCCCGCCCCCTTCTCTGCATTCTGGGGAGACGAGAGTAATGCAGCGTGGTGCAGAGGATGGTTTTGGACATGGTAGGCCTTAATCAGGCCTCCGTGTTACTTATTCTTTATGGAGCAGGTTAGGCCGTCTTTCGCTTTACGAAGAAGACTGGGTCTTTCGGAGTACACTGCCATGGGCAATGTGATTAGGCACCTGGATGCTGTAGGCGCTGTGTAAACAGCTTATCTGCCAACGAAGGCTGCGCCATTAAGTAGTAGGCCTTAGCAGGCCTCCTTGATTGGGCAGCCCCCAAGAGGGCGCTGTAGGCCAGCTTACTTTACGTGGTTGGCCTTGGTGGTTCGGCAGTTGACTCACTGCTGGGTAGTAGGCCTCAACAGGCCTCCTTGGAGTTGAGTCCCAACATTGTGGGACATACTTGATAGCGCTACTGGAATTCCAATAGTAATTTATGCTTGTGTAGTTTGTTCCCAACAGTGTATGTTATAGCAGAATATGACTTGCTATCGGCTAGTAGGCCAGACCAGGCCTCCCTGATAGGCGAGTCCCCAGCTGCCTGGCCTTAGCAGGCCACCTTGTACTGTCATCCGGACTCAGGGCTCATAGCTACCAGTGGATCAGGTAGTAGGCCTCACCAGGCCTCCCTGAAGGTGAGCTCCCCACATACTGTGGTTATCAGGTAGTAGGCCTCACCGGGCCTCCCTGAAGGTGAGTTCCTACATATTGTGGTTATCGGGTAGTAGGCTCCTCCAGGCCTCCTTCAGTGAGTACGGTCAGGTAGTAGGCCTCACCAGGCCTCCCTGAAGGTGAGTTCCCACAGATTGTAGTTATCAGGTAGTAGGCCTCACCAGGCCTCCCTGAAGGTGTTCCCCACATACTGTGGTTATCAGGTTGTAGGCCTCTCCAGGCCTCCCTGTGAACGGTTCCCTAATGGTGCTGGGTTTATGAAGCTAGTGGGCTTTTGCTATCAGTCTCAGCTAGCCTTAGTAGGCAGCTGCTGAAGACAAGCTTGCGCCCTGGCTCGCTAAAGTGTTCATTCTCTGCTTCTGGTTCCCTCCCGGAACCCTTTTCTCTGCCTACAGCCTGGTTTGCCTACCAGGCGGACCTTGTGCTCCCCTCACCGAGGGTCACTATGAGCATGCAGCCTTCTGAGTCTGGTCAGACGGTCGCAGGCCTCTTGTGAGGCCTCCCAGTTAGATCAGCCCTTAGGCTTTCACAGGCCTCCTCAGTGTTTTGAAATACAAACACTGGGTAGATCCGTGGATCGAGTAGGGAAACTCCCCTCGCTGGCAAGGGTTGGAAAGCACTATGCTGAGTCATACTCTCCGGGATATCCCGTCTCTGAGATCCGGGCCGAGTGGTTCACTGCCAGCGTCGCAGTCCCTCGGGTTGGGTGCCTTACTTAAGGCAATTGTCCAGAGGCTCTGTCTTCGGACAGACAGGAAGTGGCCAGACTAAGTGTCTATGTACTGACGCCAGGTCAGGCCATCCTGGTGGCATTTCGGGGTGAGTACGTTCCCCTGAATAGTGATTGGCTGGGGTTCCTTCGGGTTCCCTAGCCACATTCCCTAGAAGGGACCCCTTCTAATTGGAAGCTGTGGTTCCAGGCCCGGAGCAGGCCCAGGTAGGCCTTTCATTTAACCATGTTTATGAAGGTTTTCCTGTGAGGCTATAGCTTGGGCTATAACCGTAGGGAATGCTGTCACTGACAGCCCAGTGTGACCTGAGGGTGAGTGGTTCTAGCGTTTCATTTGAAGTTGCTGCTTCTGACAGTTTTCACTGCCATCTGGCATGCACTCCCCTTAGCATGGTGGTGTTGGTATATCGTTCCCCAAAGCATCATCGACGCAGTGCGAGCTCCCTTTCGAAAGGGAACGTCTCAGGTTACGACTGTAACCTATGTTCCCTGAGAACAGGGAACGAGACACTGCGTCTCCCTGCCATGCCTCGGGGCTTGCCTACCGTACAGTCCCTTCAGACGATAAGGTGATTTGTCATGTTTGCAAGGTGCCCTTATATACTTCCAGGTCGCACGTTAATCATTCACGCTAATGATTCACGGGCTGTCGCCGGTCAATGTGATTGACGTGATTTGATAGTGATTTCAGACACCTGTCACGCCTGAGGCGTTCCCCCCCAAAGCGTCATCGACGCAGTGTCTCGTTCCCTGTTCTCAGGGAACATAGGTTACAGTCGTAACCTGAGACGCTTTCAAATATGATGAGATTTGACTGGTTAATAAAGTAAATGTTAATGAAAATAAAGTTTTATTATGTTCAGATATGCTTGACAATGTCACAAAGCCTGGTTCCAATGATATTGGATGGTATTTTAAAGTACATTCTTTACAGAAATCTGGTCAAGAATCACCTGAAGACTCACTAAAAACAAACAAAAAAAATGCTCATGCTGGCCATTTATTTCAACCTTCTGAAATATCTCTCCATATTATACAACAGCAAGTTGAAGGTGTGCTGAATCTTCTGAAAAATATTAAGCACACTACAGTCAGCATGTTGCGAGCACATGCTGCTACTATAATCTACCAATAATTTGTTCTGGTCATATTACATTGTGTATTTACTCATTTTGTCTGGCTGCATTGTGAAATCTGTGGACACTTTCGCATTATACCAAGCACTATTTAATTTATGGCCATAGTAGACGACACACCACATTGTGGCCTCACCTGACTATCATATTAACTCCAGCCACACTTTCCCAGTTTGAGTCATATTACAGTCGGAAGGAGGGAAGAGACGAATAGGGTATCAAGCTAGAAACACCGAGCATATTACTCTCTTATCCCTCACCCTCTGAATACAAAGGCTTTACCTCATGTGCTATCGCAAAGAAAACAGCTTAGCAGCGGGGCATTTGTTTTCCATTCAGCTAGAGGCACTTTGTCTTTCCAATCGTTACCTGTCTTGGAATCAGTTCCTCCATTAAAGCCGGACTAAAGAGGGGAGGTGCTGTCTGAGGCTAAATTGCAATTAGCAGTCCGGCGAGTGAGTCTGCCACCGGTTAACTTGGGATATTGGAGTGCAAGGGCCCAGTAATCAGCCTTCGGTCATGTAGAACAATGCATAAAATTAAATTGACATTAATGAATAATTGTGTAATGAAAATGGAGGAGGCGAGCTAATTGCATGTTACAGTGAGTGTAATGCCCAGATAACCTTGTGTCTAATGCTATTCTTAGGGGCCGAGAGCCGGAGCTGCTCGCCAGGGCCTCTCTCGGCGGGAAGTCATTAGAGCAGAGGCGAGGAGATAATGCCGCGGAAAGAGAGAGAGATAGAGAGAGAGAGAGAGAGAGAGAGAGAGAGAGAGAGAGAGAGAGCGGGCGAAAGTGGAGTGGCAACAATCGACGAATATCTTCGCTTGTGCGTGCATGTTCTGAGTGGGCTTGACTGAAATCATTTGTATACGGTCTGAGTGGAATTAAAGGTCAGCGAGTGGAGCTAAGCACTGGTGGGGCCTGTTAGCACGGCATGCTTACCTGAAGAAATTTCAGCACTTCATCATGAGAGGGTGAACTGTAGCTAGCAGAACTACACTAACGCTAAACTTAACTACAGACTAGAGTTCTGCACGGATGATGTTTTTTTTGTAGGCTAAAACCTAGAAATTATTGAATTTTTGAATTATTGAAAGTTTTATTATGTGACAAAATATATCAGTAACCTTTTTTGAAGCTTTTACTTGTCTTTAAAAAGGTGGATGTAAACTATTAAGTGGCTAAATTTGACTACAGATGCTGTTGAGGACATTAAACGTCATCACGCAGAACAGGTAAACTCATCTACTCACTAGTCACGCCCTTGGAGCCTATTCTAACTCAAACTTTCAGGGAAAATGTTTTTAATGTTCTGGGTTTTTTAATAAATACTGAAAGAGTTATCGGAAGCTTAATTGTGGTGATGCTGCAGTCATGCGATGATGGTCGGTGTAGTTTGTTTATAGTCTTATGACTGCCTCTGAAAGTCTGCCCTATGAGGCAATGTCTTTGCAGGCAACGTTTGTGCTCAAATGTACCTGATGAAAGTGATTTCGGACATAATTCTGCGGCAGCTTAACGGTTTAATGATCTGCAACAAAATAGAGACAGCTTTAGTGATAACTATGCAAATTTTTAATTACAAAAATACAAATTTATCGCTAGAAATGACACAAAAAGTTGGTCAAAAAAGTTGGTCAAAATGTACAATTACACTCAAACTGACCATCAATAGCAATTTGTTTGAGCTCAACTGTCACGGAATGGAACGCACTGGATTGTGGGATATCAAAGGCTGCCAAGGATACATCTAAGCTGCCAAAAATCGTTTAGATATCATAATAGACAGGATGTGGCAAGATCATTGGATTCGGACGTGCTTTGTTGCCTTTCTACCTCCATACCGTGACAGCGGAGGCAGCATTTTTCAGCTTCTGGATGCAGTCTGCGGTTTTGTTTTGTTTTTTGCGTTTTTTACTTCTGCCAATTGTATTTAGGCTTAAAAATTTCTTACAATTATCATGATGAGCAAAACATGTACGAATCAAAAACTTTTGTTGGTCAAATAGCTTATTTTCTGCAATAATCCAAAAGCCAAAAAAAAAAAAATCCTATTGGGTTTTTGCCGAGGGAACCAGGGTGATGGTAACTTCTGGATTGGCCTACAAAAATATATCACTGCTGCTCTCTTTAGGGGTGTGAAGTGAAGCCAATGTCTGTTGCAGTGACAAAATTATTATTATTTTTTTATTATTAAATATTTACATTTTAACAAATGGTTGCGTTTGTCCATATTTGGACAAGAGCCAATAAGAACCAATACAACACAGAAAAAAAAGCATCTCCAATAAAACTTCTTATTTATTATACTTACTATTTATTTCATACATGTAACATAGCATAGTTATTTATTTATATATATATATATATATATATATATATATATATATATATATATATATATATATATATATAGGATTGAAGTGGTTTATATATAAATATATATATATATATATATATATATATATATATATATATATGCGCGTTTTTATATTAAAAACATCCTACACTACATTCAGCTGAGAATTCAATCTTAATTAATTTATACTAAACAAGTTATATCATCAAGATCTGACTGCATATTTACTGTAAATATGAAATATAACCTGCTTCTCAGCAGTGAACATTACACATCTCAACAGATGATTCAAGTGCATGGCTCTTCTACCACACAGAGCATTTAACTCAAGTGCTATCCACTTAAAGTTACATGGGCTCGAATTACATGTAGAGGTTATTCAGCCCTGTTGATATTTCAAATCAATTACTCGCTCTGTCAGTTAGTCCATTACTCATATTATAAGGGCTGTCACAGCATGTGTGAGCTTTTGAGTGTGAGGATGAATATACAAACTTTCTAAACCGTTGTGGGGCAACAGTGATTTCCCATGAGTCTTTGTTAATTGAAAAAAAAATGAGAACGAGAAGTTCAGCTGTAATTGTTCACAGACACTTTAGGGATAAAAGATGGCATGCACCAGCGTTTTTGCAGCACAGATTGTCAGTCATTTGCGCAGGAATCTAAAGAAACATCTTAATTAGCTTTTACATTAAGCATACATTAGCTTTGTATGGTAACAAGTAATGGCCAAAACATTTGGAAGTATTTTACAGCTTGATTCTGATTGGTCACTCGCACTGAACAAATATTTTTGTATCCAGCTTAATTGTAAAGTAAGAGCATATGCGGCCATTTGTAACTTGAATGTGTGAGGCTTTCTTGTCATTCACTTCGTTATTTTAGCTATACAGAAACAGTCCGTTATGCTGCCTGATATTGCAAAGTTGTATTTGTTATCATATTGTTTTCATTTATTGTGATCAGAAAACATTGTTTTTGAGCGCAAATAGTTTTACCGTTTACTTCCCTTTATAATTCTTCTAGTCATTAAACTTGTGGCTAATGAATCGGAAGTCACACACATTAACAGAAAATAAGATGGTCAATGACAGCTAAATTGTAGATTTGGCTATTGTGCAACCACTGGTAACCAATTTCCTCCCCAACGTTTATGTATCTTATATACTATGTGGTCTCTTTCTGCTCACATAATAAACGCAAGATTCGATATGTCCATGTGATAAGTGTACAGTCAGCAGTCAATTGTCACGGAATTAATGAACACTTTGCATTGGTGCCTTGGTCACCCTGTTGGGGTTTATTTTTTCAATAATGTCAGCATTATAATATTATGTAATGTAAAATTTTAATTCTTCGCATTTTTCTCAATTATCCTTCTCAATTTTCCTCCCCCATTGTACTGTTGTTCTATTGCGCCGGATATGTAAAGTGAAACATAGCTTGACCACTTCCTGAGGTGCTATAAGTTCGAATTGCTTTTGTGTCATTATTTGTTTTTATATTGGAAAATACTCTTGTCAATGCTAAACATACTAAAAAAAATTAAAAAATAAATAAAAAGATTCCAGACTATGGTGGTTTGCTGGGTTTTGCTCATCTAGAAGCCAGTGTAGTTAGTGTCTGTCTTGACTTCCTACTTCCTGCTGGAGGGCTGTCCTTTTTAATGCAGCATGCTCCGTTTCATCTTCCCCCATTAATGTGCTCTTGATCTAGCTAAACAAAGGGCTTCACAGCCAGGACGATGCGGCTAATGCACTGCACGGGGTCAGTGTGACCATTACAGAGGGATGGTGACCAGCAATGACTGAAAGAGGAGGCTCATCTGAGAGACAGTTCAGTGTGGTTGGGGCTGGTTCCCCTCACATTAACGAGAATGTATTAGTTTTGTGGAAGGTAACGTTTGCTCATTAGCGTTGGCTGTAGGTGAAACACTAGGCCTGTCCTTGGAGTAATTAGGCAGACAAATGAATTATGCTAAGGCTTTTTCACACCTGCTCTGACTGCAAAGCAGTGTTTTCCTTTCATTCCGCAACATTAAGTGCAGCAAAAGCCCGTCACAGGCCTAAATCAACACTGCCCATAGTCTCTTATTTTTTATTTCTCCTTTTCAGATTTTTTTTTTTACATTTTAAAAATAACTGATTTATGTTTTAAAATGCTTTCTAATTTAAACCTATCAGCCACCATTTTATTCTGCAGTGGAAAAAATCAATCTCTGGTGATCCGTATTGTTTGTTAGCATTTCAAGATCTCATGAAATTGCTTGACGAGCACACTTTTCTTTCTTATGCTGATGCTGATTTTTATTTTTAAAATCATAATCCAAGAGGGAAAATAGAAGAAAATGAATTTACATTAACATGTTAAAATAACAACAGTTAATGCATTATCATATTAGTGTATGTAGAAAATAACACTAAAGATACATTTTGTAGAAGTATTCATTGTTCATGGTACCTACTGCATTAACTAATGTTATTAAATTGAACTATATTGTACAATTTTACCAACATTTAAAATGTGCATATCTGCTAAAAGTCTAGCAACAAAACGTTTAGCCATAAAACGTGATTTTACGGGACTCTTTAAAAGTGAGCGTTGTACACACTCCTTGTGTGATTCAAATCCAACAGGCTCGTAACCTATTGTGTAATTCAGATGGGAACTGAAAGATTTAACTCTGTCCCGCTGGTCTGGTTTAAGTTGTAAGCTTCAGCTGTTATGCACTCATCATCATATAAGGCTTGATAAAATTGGTGGGCTGCTTTGAGAGAGAGGATTACAGCGACTGAAGGAGGGAAGATGGAGGCACTATTTTGATAGGAGTCATGGTGCAGCCGCTTTGACATTTGGCCTGAATGATTTGAGAAAATAAATTTAGGCAGAAACGATATGGGGATTGAGATAAGGTTAGGATTTCTATTAGAACTTTGAATCAGACTTGATCATATGAGCAAAGTCACTGGCCTGAACACTTTATTAGCATTTGAAGTAGGAAAGGAAAAACACTCTCCTGTGGGTGGCACAAAATGACATCCCACAACAAAAGAGAAGGCTGACGACAAGATACGAATGCTCAAAATGCCAAAATTCCACCTCCAAATCTCCTCTGCCTTGCTCCTTGTCCAGTCAAACTTCTGTCTGATGTTCCTTCGTTGGGTAGTGCTGGGTTATCTGACAGATACATCATAGTGCCGCACAGAGGTGTGTGGACCGACTGCCTGCTGCTTCCCTTGTTGTTTTTAATGGGGTCTTCACAGCAGGCAGCCACAGAACCATTTGTGTTTCACCAGTCCCCTTTACTTCCCTTTATCCCACCCCCTCTCTCCCTCAAGAATCCTCTTTGGCGTTCCCATTCTTTGCCTCTATCTTTACTTGCCAATTCAGTTCACGGTCTGGTTTTTCAGACAGGCATCTTTGAATTATTCTTCAACAGTAGAATGTAATATCAAACACATTCCTTTAAAGACACTACGAAATCTACATTTTGTGGCTTTTAGTCCATTTGTGTTAGCTTTGAGGCTAATCTGTATGTTAGCGTTCTCATAAATGCTGACTAAATTAACTTTCAGTGGATGTATGTATTCTAAATTTGCAAAGTTTCTCATAAATATTGGCAACCTATGTTCCACTACGCTGTAAGATCAAAAATCGGAATAAAATGGATCATGTCTTGGCCGAAAATTAACTTTACTGAAGTTAAAATAGCTTTTCTTCAATTCTAAAAACACAATGCATATTTCAAAATATGGGTAAAACGCCTGCAAAAAATTATGGAAAATTAACACGGTAGCTACATTGGGGGGTATTTTTTACAGACTTTTCTTGGTGTATACAGATTTTTTTGTCCAATCAAATGGTTTCTACAATGATAATGTCCCTCCCCTAATACTACCTTCAACTAACTAGCAAGTAGCTAATCATGGTTCATGGCTGTGACGTAAATCCTAAAAATGCTTGAAGAAGGTCTGACTGGTTGAAATGTTGAGCTGTTTTACGATTTTTGATGAAATTCAGTGTGTCGACATCTTATCTTTTTTCTGCACCTGAGCCAAATTCTAGGATTTGGATGTGCTAATCCATTTTTTTAATTTAAGACACAAATCCTAAAATAAATACACGATATGTTAATATGTTCTGGCCAAGTTATGAAACATTTTAACAGAAAAGAAAACTACACTCGTCACTCTGCATTTATGTGGGGGTCTTTATCTCTTAAAAAGCTAAAAAAAAAAAAAAAGGCTTTTATATATATATATATGTGTGTGTGTGTGTGTGTGTGTGTGTGTGTGTGTGTGTGTGTGTGTGTGTGTGTGTGTGTGTGTGTGTGTGTGTGTGTGTGTGTGTGTGTGTGTGTGTGTGTGTGTGTGTTTGTGTGTCATTAACATGTTATTGTCTCAATTTGAGGCCCTTACTAACCCCACCTGTCCGAACTTTCCTTCTGACCTTCTTTCTGTTCAGATGCTTTATTTGAACATGCTTCAGTAGAGGTCTGGAATGTTCTGGATGCTGGTGTGTGGAAAAGCTTCTCTGTTTATGGGGTGGAAAATGTTACTCATGAAGATGGTAACCTCACACCTCACTCAAACATCTAGAGATCTTTCCTCATTTACTCATTTTGTGTGGTTAGTACAGATTTTGAGAAGGAATTCTGCTGCCTTACCAACCAAGAAACAAACTTGCTGTGAATTTAGGAAAATTTAACCAATTCTAACTGAATGAATTTAGACATATAACAGAAAGAACTGGGCACCATAGGGTTGTGTGTTGTCACCACTCTTATTCTCCATATACACTCACCTAAAGGATTATTAGGAACACCATACTAATACTGTGTTTGACCCCCTTTCGCCTTCAGAACTGCCTTAATTCTACGTGGCATTGATTCAACAAGGAGCTGAAAGCATTCTTTAGAAATGTTGGCCCATATTGATAGGATAGCATCTGGCAGTTGATCGAGATTTGTGGGATGCACATCCAGGGCACGAAGCTTCCGTTCCACCACATCCCAAAGATGTTCTATTGGGTTGAGATCTGGTGACTGTGGGGGCCATTTTAGTACAGTGAACTCATTTTCATGTTCAAGAAACCAATTTGAAATGATTCGAGCTTTGTGACATGGTGCATTATCCTGCTGGAAGTAGCCATCAGAGGATGAGTACATGGTGGCCATAAAGGGATGGACATGGTCAGAAACAATGCTCAGGTAGGCCGTGGCATTTAAACGATGCCCAATTGGCACTAAGGGGCCTAAAGTGTGCCAAGAAAGCATCCCCCACACCATTACACCATCACCACCAGCCTGCACAGTGGTAACAAGGCATGATGGATCCATGTTCTCATTCTGTTTACGCCAAATTCTGACTCTACCATCTGAATGTCTCAACAGAAATCGAGACTCATCAGACCAGGCAACATTTTTCCAGTCTTCAACTGTCCAATTTTGGTGAGCTCTTGCAAATTGTAGCCTCTTTTTCCTATTTGTATTTGTAGTGGAGATGAGTGGTACCCGGTGGGGTCTTCTGCTGTTGTAGCCCATCCGCCTCAAGGTTGTGCGTTTTGTGGCTTCACAAATGCTTTGCTGCATACCTCGGTTGTAACGAGTGGTTATTTCAGTCAAAGTTGCTCTTCTATCAGCTTGAATCAGTTGGCCCATTCTCCTCTGACCTCTAGCATCAACAAGGCATTTTCGCCCACAGGACTGCCGCATACTGGATGTTTTTCCCTTTTCACACCGTTCTTTGTAAACCCTAGAAATGGTTGTGCGTGAAAATCCCAGTAACTGAGCAGATTGTGAAATACTCAGACCGGCCCGTCTGGCACCAACAACCATGCCACGCTCAAAATTCCTTAAATCACCTTTCTTTCCCATTCTGACATTCAGTTTGGAGTTCAGGAGATTGTCTTGACCAGGACCACACCCCTAAATGCATTGAAGCAACTGCCATGTGATTGGTTGATTAGATAATTGCATTAATGAGAAATTGAACAGGTGTTCCTAATAATCCTTTAGGTGAGCGTATAATGTACCAATGAGCTACAAATTAAGGGTAATACATCAGGTCTGTTTAAGTATGCTTATGATATGGTTCTGGTGCAACTTTGTTCTACAAATTAAGTAATTAGTGAGCAAACTTATTTTAAAAATGTGGTTGTTCTTGAAGACTGGTGCAAACTGAGTGCCTTCCACATAAATTAAGGAAAACAAAAGAGCTGAATTTCAATGTTAATTCTGCCGAACAACATGTGTTTAGGGAAACTAAAATCAGGTAGTCATAAAAAGTTTGATATATTTGGCAATTTAACTGGATACAAGGTTTAGTTTTTGTGAGAATGTACACAGCATCAATATCAATTCAAAGGATGTTTCTTGTGGGTAAACTGAAGAGTTTTGATGTTAGTCAATTCGTTTTGGAAATGGTATACAAATATCATGTTGAGAGTATTTTATTGTTTAATAGTACAGCCTGGTATGGTAACTTAGAAATGATGAATAAGAATAAGTTGTAGAGAATAATGGGAATGGCAGAAAAAAAAGGATGCCAGCAAACACAGCTTGATGCACTGTATTTTCTGGCAATACACAGAAGAGCAACAAGGGTTGTATCTGACTCCACACACGCACTCTACTCAAAATTTGTAATGCTTCCATCTGGAAGAAGGTACGAGGTCCCAAAATATCTTCGAAATGTGTATAAACATTCCTTTATACTAACGGTAATTAGAATTTTATATGAAGGGTAAGCAACTCCTTGTGAATATAACTTTTATATTGATAAAACATGGATGTGCATTGCTTGTGATTTGTGTATGTGTATAATTGTGTTTTTTTTTTTTTATGAGAAGCCAAAGGAGAACTTCCACATTGGTGGACAATAAAGTCAAATCAATCAATCAATCAATAAATCAATCAATCAATCAATCAATCAATCAATCAATCAATCAATCAATCAATCAAAGTGCATTATAAATAAATTGTATTATTATTAGTGTTATTATTATAAGTCTGCAGTCTGTCCCTCAGAAATCATTGTAATATGCTGATTTGGTGCTTAGTTAAAATTTCTTATTATTATCAGTGTTAAAAACAGTGCTGCTTAATATTTTTGTGGAATCCATGATAGAAAGCTTAAAAGAACATTTATTTAAACAATATAATATAATGTTACATTATGTAATACAAACTGTCAATTTTTATCAATGTAATGTGTCTTGCTGAATAAAAATATCAATTAAAAAAAAAAAGCCTACCCCCAAATACTGAATAATAATGCCCTTAAAATAGTTTGCTTCTTGAGAGGATAATAATATAATAATAGAAGAACTAATAATATAAGATTTGCTTTAGGGATCCATTCATATGAAGATCTGTTTAAAACTGGTTTAAATATAACCAAAATGTGCATATTTGCTAATAGAGCAAGAAAAGGTTTAGAAACAGAACTGGGGCAAGCTAAAAAAGAGTGCCCACATGAAGAAAATTTTTCATTGTTACAGTATTTTTTATCTATTTTAATTTAGGGACCCTGAAAATCAACAATATATTTAGTTGCGTCCATGCAAATAAAGGTTGTTTCATGAGCTTTTAGTCATTGCACTTTTGACATAGATTTTTGTTTTACCTAAAAACAAGGTATTTTGTTTGAAGTAATTTTAAAACTGCAGATGTGCACATGAAAGTGATGAGAATGAGGGAAAAAAAAAACTATAAAAGCCAAGCCCCAAGGTGTTCATAAGCTTTGGTGAAAACTTTGCAGAGTTCCTGTGCATATTGACGCTTGAGGCTATGCAGGCTTACCTGTCTAAAAAGAGCATTAGTGAATAATTTGAATGCATTTTTCATTTCACACGGTGTGCTGAACAAACAGGAATCTGTGATTAACAGTTTTAATTAGGATTTTAACGTGACGAATTCCGACAGCCTCGCAACATGCCTTAGCAGAATAAATCATGAGCCAGAGTTTGTCAAGCTGCCGCTGCTAATGGCCGAGGACTCTCAAAGTGTGACAAGCTAAGACCTGTCAGGACATACCTGCCCCCCTCCCTCCATCTCTTTCTCTCTCCTTTTCTCATTCACCCATATTTCACATTTATCTTTTTATTCTCTTCGATTCCTCAAGTTTCTCTAGCTCTTCTCCCCACCTCCCTTTCCTTTTCTCCTTCATCAATCCTGCTGCTCAGCATACATATGTTGAGGCATATGGCCCGTTGTATTGGTTCCGCCTGCTCTCTCCAACGCTCACCATTCGCCGTCTCTGCCAAGGTGTGGCCAGTGCAGATAGCGGATGCGAGCACTATAAATCTCAACACGGACACAAAGTAAGACAGAAATGAACCGAACAAATGCAGCGAAATGAAACCAAAAAGATCGGAACTATTGATTCTCAAAGTGAGATTTACTCTTTTGTCAAGTCAAGTCAACTTTAAAGTATTTTTCTAGCGCTTTATACAATACAGATTGTTTCAAAGCAGATTCACAGTAATAAAAATAACCAATGATGCAAACATAATCAAATATGAGACAAATTCTGTAAAGCAGCTCTAAAAAAAACAATACT
Organism: Gila orcuttii; assembly: GCA_026230005.1. Classification (NCBI taxonomy): domain Eukaryota; kingdom Metazoa; phylum Chordata; class Actinopteri; order Cypriniformes; family Leuciscidae; genus Gila; species Gila orcuttii. The sequence continues at coordinate 27,023,925 of JAPDVR010000011.1, forward strand.
GTCATTTTCACAAGTCAGTTCAGTGTTGGTTAAGTTCAGTTCAATGACTGTGAAAAGTTAAGTAATTATTACATAAATTCAAGCTGTAAAGCAACTCTGCAGAAGACAGTAGTTATTCAGCTCGAGTCAATGTTGATTCGATTCAGTTCAACACCAGTGTCAATGTTGCAAAATTTGTCAACTAAAACAAATTTGATTGAGTTATAAAGCAGCTCTATAGTGTTATCATTTTGTTAGCTCATTCTATGCATGTTCATTCATTAGATCGTTGGTTCTTAAGCGCTGATGAAGAGCATGGAGGAGTTTGCTTATAGGGGAAAAAAAAGTGTTTTTGAGTGAGTCACAGGGTGTTTAAATAAATCAGATGCCCATTGTGTGTGGTCATGATTTGCACTGGTATTTCTGTGCTTTCAGCACAACACTCTGCCCTGACATGGCAGAGCGAGAACTATGAAGTGGTCAGGGTGGTTTTTCCCTCAAGAGAAATGGAGAAATAAAAGGATTTTATCTGGAATGCTTTCTTTCTCTCTGTCTTTCTTTTTTCTCCTGTTCCCCCTCTCTCTTGCCTTCTCTCCTCAAATAACGCTTTGGTGGCTTGCAGTGTTGACAAATATAAAAAGAAGGCTGCAGTACCTCTTCAAGTTATAATAAATAAGTTTGACATTTTGAATGGCTTGGGGAGAGTAAACAAGTTCTACAAAGGCTCAGGCTTTGGGACGGCGCTCTATTTGATGTTCCTGCCTTTCACGCGCGTTCCCAGCCCTCCCCTGCCGTTGATTAATTTTAGCAAAAGGCAGATCTAATGAAGTGTTGTTCTGATAGTTGTCATATTCGTTTCTCCTTGTCAGGATATTTCAGCGATGGTAAAACAAGTCAGCCTTTACAAAGCAGTATGTTATCACAGGCTAAAGACTGCACTGCTCACTTCTCCCAAACAGATGGGCTTGAATGCATGAGAAAGCTTACTGCAAAAGCACTTCTGTAAGTAAATGTATATCGTCTTCGGTTGTGGAGATATATGTCCCCGTTTTCCTGTACTTAGACAACATCTGGTTTGTTGGTCTGGTAAATACGCCGCTTGTGTCCATTTCATCTGAGATCAAACTTAACAATGATATCATTGATATTGTAACTACAATTGGTCATTCATCGAGGTCCAGTAAGTTTAAGCATGCACTTTTGAGTGCCAATTGCTGCTGCCTTACTGGAAAAAAAGTAGTCGGGTCATTAGTTGGAATCTGGGGATCAGTTTTCTATTACACTAAAAACTACCAAATTACCTTGCCATTTTGTCAGAAGGTACAATAATGTTGTGTGCTAATGAATATGTGGACCTCTGAAAACGCAGTTTTACTGAGGAGAATTTTTTTTTCAGAATGTTAAAAGAGTCTAGCTCATTTAATGAAGCTCCTCTCATTGCAAGAATAGTCTATTTAAATCCGCAAAATCTCAAGGACGTTCTTCATCCACTTCAATGCAGAGACGTTTTCAGACGGCATCTTCAGATACTGATTAAAACGTGTGTGTGTGTGTGTGTGTGTGTGTGTGTGTGTGTGTGTGTGTGTGTGTGTGTGTGTGTGTGTGTGTGTGTGTGTGTGTGTGTGTGTGTGTGTGTGTGTTTGTGTGTGTGTGTATGTGTGTGTGTTTACGGAAGTAATGATCATGACTGTCTGTGTTTAAAAAGACGTCATATGTTATGACTAAACTGGCTAACTGTATATGTCTTCTTTCCTGAAATTGATCTAATTAGTAAAATGAAGACAAAGCATTGGACATTTTATCTTTCGGCATTTACGTCTACATGATAGCAATGAAACTTAATAATGAATCATAAACAAGTGTAATGCTTCCTTAAGATCTTTTGAGCAAAGCAATTTGTATGGATATCAATTAACAAAAACAAATTAAAATGAAATGTATACATACAATAACTTTTTTAATTTTTTTTTTTTTTTTTTTTTTTTGAAAATAAAGGCAAAAATGTCAGGATGATTCAACTGTCTTGATATCACAATGAAGATAAAAGTCTCATTAAAAATGTATTGGAAAAAAATAATATTTTTCAATAAAAGTTAAAATTTCTGATAATTTACCCTTTTTTTGCCTATAGGCAAGGATAATTTTGGTTGTAAAATGTTGTGTGGTGTGATTTATTAATTAATAGTTCTTTCTATTTGTAAATAAATAAATAAATAAATGCTTTGAGCCCCCTTTTTAAGTAATGATTAAGATGTGTACACACACATGATTTCATGGTATGAAGAAACTGTTATTCGTTTTTACACAAGTCATTACACTGAAATTGCTCTTGAAAATGATAAAAAAAAACTTTTTTAAAACCACATGACACATGAGTCCAAAGAGTGCATTTCTAAGAATGTGGCATATGTGCTTTAAAGTAGATTTTAAAAGGATTTTTCCTTTTCTTTATCGTGGGCATTCTTATTTGTCATTGACCATGCTGCAATGAGGAGTTGTAGAAGAGTGCGCAATCATTTGTAATGAGTCCATTGAGAACGATCGCTCCTGGATTCCTCTGAACCAGGCTGAAGAACTGCTTTTCTTCTTCATGATTAGTTGAGTAAATGGGTTTATTAAGCTTGCAATTGTGCTGATATTTTGAGTTGAACAGATATCCACTCAATGTGAGGGCTTGCTCTCGAGTTTATGGAAATGACACAACATCTCAGGCCACTTTTCGCATTGATCTGTTGGTTTGAGAAGTGCCACCCCACCCACTACTTTTTATCCTGTCCTTCTAGTGCTTGAATGAGAAAACATGCCATTTGCCTGTGTGAAGAGCAAAAGGCCCTTCACTGTGTGAAATAAGGACGAGCTTGAACTATATTTCATCAAAAAATGGTAATTCATTTGTTGAGTGGTACTTTCAAGGCCATGGGGGACGGATCCCTGTTCTGCCCTAAAGCTTGCATGAACATTTAAGACACACCCAACAATAGAACTGTTAAAAGGTTCACTCAGTATTTACATTTTTCATGTGGGGGTTGACAGTTTAACTGGTTTGATGAAATTCAAAGGCTGAAATTAAATTTTTATTTTTTTTTAATCAATATTCCAAGTCAATATTCTGCATTTTATCTTATAATCAATATTGCTGCACAGTGTACTCACAAAAGTAGCCTACCTAAATTTTATCATTTTACATTTTCGAGATGAGAACTACTGCTTTAGTTTTCATTTTGGGAAAGAGAGAGAAAAAGAAAAACTCCCCATGGCTTCTTTTGACAGAATTAATCAACCTGCATACAGCTTTTGAGGTGAGCAATGATTTTGCTGATTGAAACACCTTCAAGTCAACTGGAAAAGCCACTAATGACCAACAACCTGAGCTAAATTAAACGGGGGAATGTTGGATTAAAATTTTGATGATATGCGTCATAAGCATTGTAATTATAGATCTTGGTTCATTTCTCCATTATTAATTGTCCAAAGCGTAGTGATTCATTGTGGTGTTCGAAAATGATTATTCATTTTCTGGATGATTATACTTATGGAAGACTAAATGCAGGGTTCTGGTTTGAAGAGAATGTGTTAAAAGAGAGAGAGAACAGAAGAGGCAGCCTCGTATCCTCGTATCCCTGAGGACAAAACAGTTCATTTTTACTTTAATCAACACATACTTAAAAGAGTTGATTACGCTCGCTGACAGTCTTTAGGGAAATTTGTGCTAAACATTATTTGCTTTGTTATTTATTAATGTGATCACTGATCTGTGTAGTTTGTGGTGAAGAATACGCTGTGTTTAGAGTGATAAATATTATTATTGTTAGGGGTTCTTAAACATTGCTGAAAATATTCATGTATTGTAGATACAGTTGGAACTTTCACTCTGAACTGTACACTGTGATTATTATATGGCAACACTTTACTATGATGTTCCATTTGTTAATATTAGTTAACTACATTAGTTAACATGAAGTATCAAATACAAATAATATACTAATATATTTCTTAAATTAAAAGTTGTATCCGTTAATAGTATGTAATAAACCTGAGCAAAACATAAAGTAATGTTTAGCAGTTATATCTTATTAATAAGTGAAATTGACATGTGAAGGCCAAGTATGGTAACCCATACTCGGAATTTGTCCTCTGCATTTAACCCTTATTTAAAGTTAGTGCTCACACATTAGGAGTAGTGAACACACACACTGCAAACCGTGGACACGCCAGGAGCAGTGGGCAGCTATTCAATGTGGCACCTAGGGAGCGATTGGGGGTTAGCTGCCTTGCTCAAGGGCACCTCAGTCATTTCCTTCTGTTATTGAGAATCGAACCCGCAACTTTCAGGTAACCAGTCAGGTTACTGACTCTCTAACTATTAGGCCACGACTGCCCCCACGGGATAGTTTAAAGGGATAGTTCACCCAAAATCTAAATCCTGTCATCATTTACTCACCCTCAAGTTGTTCCAAACCTGTATGAATTTATTTTGTCTGCACTGCAATTTGACGTAGGCATCCATAGATGTAAATGGCTGGCGAGTCCAATTGAACTGTTATCTGAAATCACCCATTTTAAAAAGTATTGTGTCCTAAAATCAGCAAAACATATGCTGGGTGGTTGGCCAATCATAACAAAGAGTTTTTACATATAGTGGTATTTAAGACTGATTAATATTAAAGGTCAGAGAGACCAATTTATATTTACCTGATAATGGCAGTTCATGGTCAGGTAAATATAAATTGCAACTGTTTGTGGCAAAAACCATGACTAACATTACAAGTGAAAATTTTAAATTGAATTGTAAAATTATATGATATGACCCCTTTTTATGAAATGCAAGAATGACTTTTTAGATCATGGCTCCAACCAATCCCCCCGTATTTGTATTAATCACTGAAATTACCATTCCATCATGAGTTATCTGCCTAATCATTTGCAAAATTACTGCCATAAGGTATTTAAAGGCACTCATCCAAAGTCAAACACAAGGGATTGGTTTAATTTTGCATAATTGATGTCCCACTTACTTGTGTAAATGTCAGATGTAAGTTTTTTTTTTTTTTATGAAAGTGAATGATTTAAAATCTTGCAGACTTTGTTTTTCAGAAGGTTTTGGGCCAGAAGTGTATATAGGCTCTTGTGGAGTGATGGATATATAAGTTTAAATCTCATTCACTGACAGTGAACAATAAACATTTGTACAATAATTTACATTTACATTTAGTCATTTAGCAGACGCTTTTATCCAAAGCGACTTACATCTGAGGACTAAAGCAAGCGAGTCATCGTGAAGAGGGAAGAACGACGCAAGAAGTGCTCAAAATAAAAAGTTCAGGCATTGCTCAGAGTAGCAAAAGCCAGACAAGGGAAGATTTAAAAGGGAAGGAAAGATTTAAAAGAGAATAATTAATTTATTTTTTATTTTTTTTATGTTAAGTACTCACGGAAGAGATGAGTTTTCAGTTGTCTTTTGAATGCTGTCAGGGATTCTGCATTACGGACGAGGGTGGGGAGATCATTCCACCAGCATGGAACCGTGAATGAGAATGTTCTGGAGAGTGATTTAGTGCCTCGCTGTGATGGCACCACGAGCCGTCGCTCCTTGGCCGATCGTAGGCTTCTGGTAGGGACGTAGACTTGTAATAGGGAGTGAAAGTAGGACGGGGCTGAGTCTGTGGTAGATCTGTAAGCAAGCGTCAAAGCTTTGAATTTGATGCTAGCAGCGAGTGGTAGCCAATGCAGTGAGATGAACAGAGGAGTGACGTGAGCCCTTTTGGGCTCGTTGAAGACAAGGTGGGCTGCAGCATTCTGGATCATTTACAGAGGTTTAGTAACACATGATGGAAGTCCAGCTAGAAGAGCATTGCAGTAATCAAGCCTAGAAATAACCAGGGCCTGGACGAGAAGTTGTGTTGCATGCTCAGTTAGGAAAGGCCTGATCTTCCTGATGTTATACATTGCAAACCTGCATGATCGAGCTGTCTTTGTAATGTGGTCTGTGAAGGTCAGCTGGTCATCAAATATTACTCCAAGATTTCTGACCGACCTTGATGGGGTGATTGAGGATGACTCTAGCTGGATAGTGAAGTCGTGCTGTAGAGACGGATTGGCAGGGAGGACGAGAAGCTCAGTCTTTGCCAGGTTGAGCTGCAGGTGATGTTCCTTCATCCATGCCGAGATGTCCGCCAGACAGCTTGAGATACATGCAGCTACTGTGGGATCATCTGGTTGAAATGAGAGGTGGAGCTGTGTGTCATCAGCATAGCAATGGTAAGAGAAACCATGTGCCTGTATGATGGGTCCCAATGATGTGGTGTAGATGGAGAAGAGGAGCGGTCCAAGAACTGAACCCTGAGGAACCCCTGTGTTCAGTTGATGTGCAGTTAATTACTTCAAATCACTTCAAAAAGGCCCTTTCCTTCTGTTTTATGGTTTGAAATGGACATATAAAACCCTTCCACAAAGCAACATTTATATAATTCCCATTTAGAGTTTCCTTGTTGTCAGGTGTAGTTCAATCCATGATTTTGTAGCTTCATATTAGTTGTTTAAAAGGTTTTGTTAAAATAAGTAAAGTATATGTTAAACCATATTTATAGGGATAGTTCACCCAAAAATGTAAATTTGGTCATAATTTTCTCACTCTCATGTTGTTCTTTCTTCTGTGGAACATAAGACATAAGGGCATAAGGAACAAACCAGTGTACTATACATGTAAACCAGAGATGTTACTGAACGTCCCTGGTTGCGTATGCAACCCACCGTTCCCTGAAGGAGGGAATGGAGGACGTAGTCGACGTCGACTAAATGGGGATCATGCTAGGGAGCAGATCGTCTTCGAGTACTATTGAACGAACCAAGGTAATTGGCGTGTGTGATTTACATCACACACTCCGCCCCCGCGGCGCAGGTATAAATATGGAAGTGGATGCACGCACTAGTTGCTTTTCGCTGAGGAGCTGAGCGTAACTCAGAGTCAGCAGTGGTCCAGCGGGAGTGGCAAGGGGACTATGTCCTCCATTCCCTCCTTCAGGGAACGGTGGGTTGCATACGGGGATGTTCCAGGACGTTCCCTTTCGGTCGATAACGTCGGACGTAGTTGACGTCGACTGAATGGGGATCAACCATTGAAAACGCCACTAAAGCTGCCACCTGCCAGTGCCTAGACAAAAGCCTCCTGATGCCCCCGCAATTTAAGGCGGGGAAGGACAGGGCTTAGGCCAGGGAAGTCACTGCTCTTCCTACAGGACCACTGGGAAAGTGTTCCCTGTACATGGAAGGAAGGGACATTGTGGAAGCCATATCCTGCCTGAAAGGGAGGTAGCATGTGGAGAATACACATATGAACTGGCCGGATAACCGGCAGTACAACATATGGAATGTCACTGGGGTGGCTCTAGCCTATGACAGGGGGGAGACTCACCGGACAGTGACGGCAGAGCAGACTCTGCCAGGGGAAGACACGGGCTCGCCGTAGGGATCAGTATCGTGGAAAAATACACATATGGGATCACCGTAGGGATCGCAACATATGGACCCAGCCTAACACAGGTTCCACAAGCTTATGAGTGGCAGGCCTAACACCGGGCGTTTCACCACGTCCGATGTCGGAGGGGTGCGGAGGAACTTAACAGGGTTCGGAAAAGGGAACTCAACTGGAGCAGAATGGCACACGTATCCAGTCCGTAGGGGGGAATGGCGCAGCAAGCTGACACTTCGAACCGGGCTCACGGTGAAACTGGCTTCATAAGAAGGGAGCCCACGGGAGCAGCGGTTCAATATAGGTGTCGCCCAGCCCCCAACTCTAGAATATCTGTCAGCGAAGCACTCTGTGTCAGCGCCTAGGTGGAGCACACACTTATTTAAGAGGAGCTCAACACCTAAGTGGACCTGTGCATCTCGGAATTTTCACCAAGATGAAGGTAACCACCATTCAGTGGGCCAACTTCACTTGGAAACAGCCTTACCTCTCTGCTGATTTCCTTAACAGATAAGAGCTGGTCTGAGGTTCTAAGGCTTGCATTCTCTGCACATAACCCGCAATGAAGCGGACGGACAGAGAAAGCCAGGGCTGGGTCTGCCTCCTCCGGGGCAGCGCTTGCAGGTTCACCACCTGGTCCCTTTACGGGAGAGGTAGGAACCTTGGGCACATATCCAGGCCGGGGTCTCAGTTCGTGAGAGTTAGCCGGCCCGAATTCCAGGCACAACTCGTTGACCGAAAGCAAGCAAGTCCCTACCCTCTAGTAGAGATCAGGCGAGCAGAAGAACTGTTTAAAAACAGAATTTTTGTGACTCAGGGGCGGTCTCTGAGTGCAGAAGCACCAGAGATAGGCCCAAGAGGATAAAGGAACCTGACGATCAGATGTGCTTCCCATGCTTCTGCATCTTGATGTGCGTCATGAAAACAGAGGCAAATTCATTTTGAGGGTGGAGGAACAGCCTACTCCAACCCATCTTGCAGGAAAGAGAGCACTGAATGACCGAACGCTCTCAGGATCTCCTCACGGAGAGAAGACTCACTCAATGAATAGGTTCCACTTTCTTTGGCGTAAGCACACCTTCCTATTTTAGGGGATGCTCGCAGAAGTGATGGTAACTACCACATGTTCCTGTGGTAGCCACCTGAACCTCCGCGTCCAGTTAGGACCAGCCTGGAATCTCTCCAGGGGTCTGAACACGTGTGCCATCATGCCCCGTCTCTGAAATGTATTCAGGGGAAGTCAGGAGGGCTGTTGAGGGGAGCTAAGTCTGGTTGGGCCAATAAGAGGCAACTGTCAAGACCTGCTCCACTCCTGACCTAGCACAATAGGTGCAAGCGGCATGTGCGCACAAGACAGGAGCACTGCTCAACACTACATGTGAAGATCACTGAGCTTCAGGAGCAACTCTGCTCAACACCTGAGTGTGAAGAAATTCACTGTGCTTCAGGAGCATCTCTGCTCGACACCTGAGGGTGATGAACTTCACTGAGCTTCAGGAGCATTTCTGCTCAACCTGTGAGTGTGATGAAAATCACTGAACTTGAGCAGGCACCAAACGACAATGAATCGTATAACCGCTTTTTTAGAAGGCTCACTGGGGAACGCATTTCTGCGGAGCCCGGGGCCAGTTGAGCCAGTGTCTGTCTAAGGGTTGTCTGCTCAGACAGAAATAACACAAATGGCAGAGGGAGGACTCTGAAGAGGAAAACAGATGTAATTGTGCGGCCCCGAAGTGGTCCCTGCCCAGCTGGACCGCCAGGGGATGGAGTCTCCACTCTCCCTGGCCATAGCTGTCATGAGGCTCGTTGGCGGCACGATTGAGCAGGCCGGAAGAACTAGTGGAATGAAGCGACCTCATAAGCTTCTGACTCCAAGGAGGAGGTGACGGGGGAGTTGTGACATGCGAGGGAAGCTTAGCGCAACTGTCGCGATGTTCAGACCAGTACAAGCTCGCTGAGCAGCGGTGGCTCAAAGCGAGGTGAACTGCAACAACTCAAAGCACGAATGCCAATGCAGTCGGAGGTCGCCCAGGCCTCCGTTAAAGCATGCCCTTTGTACATGGCTCCTCAGACGGTGTTAGTGGACCTCGTTCTAGGAGCGGATTGGCCTGGAGAAATGAAAGCTCTGATCATGGACTGAGGGTTTGGCGGCAGGCCGGGGTAATCTGTTGTCAATCTGCTCTCCCACGGTCACCTAGGGACTCGATCATGAACCTTGAGCTGAAGCGGTCTTCATATGGAGGAAGCCAAGCGGCTGTGTCTGCCCCAGGAGCCTCTGGAAGTTCTTTCAGTGGGACCCTTTCTCACTTCTATATAGCACCAGCCGAACACACTCTTTTCTTGAAGAGACGTGTTGGACCGAGTCCTTCTCCAAACTGAAAAAGAGATACTCAACCCGTGGGCGAGATTACTCTCTTCCAGTTGACCTGAAGACCCAACTGGCTATGGAGCACTGGAAGGGTAGGACCTTGTACTGATACTTTGCACCTTTGAACACAATAATACAGAATGATCTGTGGAGCGGAGTACTGTCCTTCAGGTCGAACGCTGCAGGCCAACCTTGGGGACAGAGCATTTGGAAATGCATCTGTGTTAGCAAATTAAACAGAGGCTTTCGAAAAAGGGCCCGTTTCAATTGACACAGGTCCAAGATAGCCATGACCCACCACTCTAGGGTACAATGAATACGGGTTTTTAGAAACCGGTCTTCACATCAGCTGGAGGAAGAGGCATCGCGTCCTTCGCCAGTAGGACTGCGACGTGCGCACACAGGACAGGAGCAATGCTCAACACGTAGGTGTGATGAATATTACTAATCTTAGGAGCATCTTAGCTCAAAACCTAGGTATGAATAATATCACTGAGCCAGAGCGGAAGCCAAGCGAAATTAATCGCAAGCCGAGTCTGATGGCAGACGTACCCGAGGTGGAGCAAGGTCTGAGTGTGGTGCATGACACTTACCTGTTTCCACGAGGCGGCCAGGGATGCGTGAGAAGGCAGATGACCGGGTCCTCGAACCGCACCCAGCTGCCGTGCTGGCGAACAAGAGGGGGCTGAGGGGTGCAAGGCTTTACAGGGTCGCACACCGCCAGACTTGCCCTTTGGGACCCAGGAACAGAGGCACTTGCTCTTTCTTTGAAGTTTGGGTACCACTTGCTTCACTTCTTTTGGGAGCCAGCGGTGGAACAGACACACTCACAAACGAAGACTCCACCCGGCCCTTACCCGGGGGGAGGGAGGGGATCAGTGACCAACTCCAAGAGCATCCTCCTCTATCCCTGGGCGGCCCGCTCCGGAATGCTTTCGCTGTCGCTTGCCACCTGGCTTGGCAGCGCCTGGAGCGGGCTGGGCATCCCTACTGTGGCCGGCTCCATGCTGAGGCCTGGCTGGAGGCTGCTGCAGAGGCCCAGCGGGAGCAGCGGCCGGGGAACGCCCTCGGCGACGGGGTGGAGGCAGCAGCGGCCGCCGGGGCAGGACGTGCCGGATAGTCTCCGTCTGCACTTGGGCGTCAGAGAACTGTTGGATGCAGTTCTTGCCGCGTCGCCGACCAGCCCAACCTGGGAAATTGGGGAGACCAGGAACCGAACCTTGCCCGCATCCGCCATATCAACCAGGTTGGGCGCCCCAGAGGGCGAGATCGGATGCACTGTGGTGCTCACCTTTGAGCGCACGGTCTGGGCTACCCTCGTGCATGTCCATGGGTGCTGTGACCTGACAGACCTGTAGCAGCGCCACTGCACGCAAGAGGAGGCACCTTACCCATAGGCTTTGTAAACTCTGCCCGTCGGAACGGACGAGAACTCACAGGCTTTAGGGGGGACGAGGATCCCTCCAAAAGGCAGTGGCCGCCAGACACAGGTGCACCTGTGTCGAGACAGACCGCTCCACTGGAGAGAGAGCCTCGCAACCCTTCACCACTCCTCCATCAAGGGTAGTGAGGGGGAAAAGCTATTCAGGCAGTTTCTGGCAGAGAAAGGTGCCGTCCACAACCTGATAAGCTCTCCATGCACTTCGGGAAACAACCGAGACTGAACGGGACACGGTGGAGTTTCACTCGAGCCCGGCAGCCCTGGCGGCCCGTTTCAGCATAGCTGACAATTCTGGATCTGGCTCGGGCAATGTTACACTCCCAGAGGGAGATAATACAGCCGAGTCATCATCTCCAGAGGCCAGCTCACCCTCCGATGCTGCTATCGACATCTTATCCTCTGGGGGAACCCCAATTGAAACATCTGATCGGTCCATTACAGAGGGACCAGCACGCTCAACAAGAATTCCATTGGCTGCGGTGTGATGGAGGAGTGAGGAGCCCACAGGGAATGTTTACCGGGCAAGACATCCATCACTATCCTCCGATCACCCATCCCACACGGCACCCGGGGGTGGGGCATGGTAATGGGGACTCACGCCTTGCGGACGAAGGCGAGTCTCGATCTCAACACCGCAACAGTCTTATTCCCGCAATGGGAACATGAACCGTCCATGAAAGCTGAAACCGTCCATTAAAAGCTGCCTCAGCGTGCTGAACATATAAATATATATATACATATTTATATACACATAAATACATAGCTCAAACACGTGATGCAACAATTGTGACCGTCAGAGAGGAAAAGGGAACAACCTCATCCAGAAACGCACAGATAGAAAGACATCTTGAAAAAGACACAAACGCACCCGTGTTGCTCCTTCAGGAAATAGGACCCATCACCAGTGCCGGAGCACACAGGGGAATGACCGCGGCAACACAGATCAGAGAACTGAAACAGTGAAGCACTCACTTTTCTGCCCTCTAACCAGCCGTCAACACATACAAACCCTTAGAAATTTGTTGCTGTTAAAACAGTAGTTGAGAGCTCAAAGCTTGCGATCACTGCTGCACTCGCGCTGTAGACACCACCAGCACTGGGATACTCTTCCAGAAGAACACCGACACACTCGCTCGTTGTAAACAACAGCACTCTTCAGAGACATCAAACGATCGGCTCAGAAGCGAAAGGCAACTAGTGCGTGCATCCACTTCCGTATTTATACCCGCGCCGTGGGGGCGGAGTGTGTGATGTAAATCATGCACGGCAATTACATTGGCTCGTTTAATAGTACTCGGAAGACGATTGGCTCCCTAGCGTGATCCCCACGTCCGACGTTATCGACTGAAAGGGAACTCTCACACACACACGTTTTCATGTTTTATGGGGACTTTCCATGGACATAACTATTTTTATACTTTACAAACTGTATATTGTATCCCTTTACACTAACCCACCCCTAAACCTACATACCCATCACAGAAAATTAAGGGTAGGATCTGCATTTTTACATTTTCAAAAAACATTACTTTATTTTGTACTTTATTTCCTAGGCTTATTTTCTAGATTTATAGGCTTTTTTTCTCATGGGGGCCACGAAATGTCCCCACAAGGACAACATTTTCAGATATTTCCATCTATGTGGGGATTTTGTCCCCAAAATGTAGGGTTTACCAGGCCACACACACGTTGGGTTTCAATGTTTTACAGTATGGGGACATTCCATAGACATAATGATTTTTATACAAACTGTATAGACCATGTTGGTGTTTTGGTGACAGTTCTTCAGTAGCAGTCTATGGAAGCCGCAGAATACAAAATTAAAAGGTTATTACTAGTTTATATCTCACAATTCTGAGAGGAAAAAAAAATGAATTGCGAGATATAAACTGCATTTTTACATTTGGGATGATTTATAAGCTGTTTTCCTCATGTGGACCTTTTGTCCCCACAACGTAGGGTTTACAAGGTCCACACACACACACACACACACACACACGCACGCACACACGCGCACGTGCGAAAACACACACACACACACACACATATGCACACTCATATACAGGCAGTGTATCTCTCTTTCACTCTGCACCTTTCATTTCACTAACTGATGTTTTTACCACAGCTTAAGGTTGTGTAATAGCTCTCATTTCACCACAGTTGATAAGCTCAGTCTGTGCCAAACATACCATACTGACTCATATTAATTAATGGATCTCTGATGTATCTGTCCTGTCCCATTTGTTATGAGGGCATTCCTTTTTAATTAAAAAAATCCCCGTGCCTACAATCTGACACAGGTGTCAGACTAACCTTGAGTGAATACTAGTCCTTTTCATCTTCACATGTTTATACGTATCACTTCAACTGAGGTCAACTGGATTTTGCATAGAGTATAAAGCTATAGCCCTTATTCACAGCAGCGCCATATTTAATTTTTAACAGTAATGAAAGCAAGGCTTTTAGGGATATACATACATCTCTTCAGAGGGTTATACTGTTATTTAATGTGCTTTTTGGATTGTTCTGCTAATGAAACACTGCAAAAATATCTTTCCAAGAAATCTCAGTAGACAAAAAAACTCCAGACAACATGAGCTGTGGAAAATTATAAGTGATCTAGGAGCTTTATGCAGCTTTTTAAAGCGGATGCCATTAAAAACACGGTAAGTCTATCCCTCACAGTCTTGCTTTCATACCACTTTGTGCTCCTCTAAATAAGGTCTATAAAGCTGGCTCTGTACACAAAAAGTACATTTCCAGGGATATGTTTGTATTAATTAGACTTTATGAGTAATTTGTGGTATGTTTTTGACAAAGGGAGAAGCTTTCGGGTGTTTTTTGGGTGGTTGTAGCTTGGGCCCATGGGTGCACCCCTCTCCCTTGTGCCACCTGCAAATCGAAATTGTGTAGAGCTGCATAAAAGCCAGACAAAATTTGAGGTTACTCAACCCAATCTCATGGCAATTTGTAACTTTTTTTTACGTTTTGGTGAATTGGTGGCTAATTTATGTGAATTCATACATTTCCGTATGAACTGCTTACACCCTAGTGCAGTTTAGTGTATGTTTGGGCTGGGTTTAGGAGTGGACCTTCATTATTTTTTTTAATAATCATATGTTTTTGTATGATTAATGTTTGAAATGATATGAAATCGCCATTTGTAACAGTTACATTTTCCTATGAGATCTAATAACTACCCTTTAATATTGCAAATTAGTTGTTCTCCCTGTACAACATCACTGTGTACATTACAAACCTCCATTTGTATCCTAATCCCCCCCCCCCCCCCCCATTTCCCTCCAGTCCCTGATGTGGAAATACTCACATAACAAAAAAACAGAGCTGAGTCACCGCAATCCAACACTCTCATCCTGTAAATGTGACACAGTCTGTGAATCTGCCTATCGATCATGACTATTGATTCTGTTTCCCAAGCTTAAAATAATAGTTTTTCTTTTGTTGCCGTATTAATGATTAGACAGAAGAGAATCTCTAAAGTGCTGCAGCTGCTCCTTGATTGATCACTGGAGATATCACTGTCCCCAAGACAAAGTTTCCCCCAGCTTTCATTATCTGAATTGAGTAACTTATCCGATTATGGAGGCTCACTTGATTGTGATGCACTATCTGTCATTAATTTAATAAGGAGCATGAGCAGATTGTAAGGTTTGAGTCGGGGCTTTGGTAATAGGTCCCGCACTTCCACAAGCCTCCTGTTTCGGCTTCTGGTTGACATTTGGATGATATGCAATAAACAGATTTGTTTGGAGTGGCGCTGTTGACCTCTGCAATTTGGTCACCTGGGCACAAACCGGAGAATATTGAATATTAATAGTTATAAGGCTGAGACGGAAGTTTAGTGGGTTTTATTTTTGAGCCATTTCGCCATTTTATCCAGAACGACCAGCCGCTAAACCCTTGAGTGAGCTGAATAGACGGACTCATGTAGCCAATGAAGACAGGTGGCAATAATCCTGCTAAGAGACAGATCTGAAAGCACTCATACAAAACCAATTTCGGCTGCTCTCCATTTGTCAAAAGCTCATCAGAGTGAGGGACGAGAGCACTGAGGCTGCGTGGCTGCAGAATCACTTCACTCCTGATTGCCTTGTCAGGGCACCTTATCCTCCTGAGAATGACATAACCGCCCCTCTCGAACACACACTCTCACCTGGTTGCCTCCATCTTCATCTCGGACTGCTATTTCCAAAAATCTCCCATCTTGCGGACTCTTTGAGCACCTTATAAGACATATACGTTTAACCCTAATAAGTTGGCATCACTCAAAAAATGTTGAGGTAATCAGTATTTTTTTTTTAAGTTAACAAACTCAAAGATTAAGTTAGCAGAACTTTACATTTTGATATTGCACTATACAAACATGTTAATTGCAATTTAATTGAAAGGTTGACTAAACTAATCCCTGCAAAACAACAACACAACCCCTATAACAGAAACCCCTATAAATCCCAAACATAACAGAACATTAAACACTAACACATCTCTACCTACATTAATCTTGTAGAAAAAAACACACAAAATAACACTTAATTTCATCAAGTCTCATTATAGAGAGCATGGTGGTCTGACTGCAACTTATTCCGTTTAAGTTCAGCTTAATTTAATTTGTTATTGAGTTCACATATCTTTTTTTCTATTAAGAACAATGAACTTTCTTAAATATTTGAGTGAATTGAACCCATTTAATTTAATTTCCTTGCAGTTTTAAAGTGTAAAAGTCAAGCCTCTTGGTCCAGGAACTCTTGACAGTCTTGCTCATGGGAGAACCTGCACAAAGCAGATGATGACATATAGGTGGACTTCTTTCATGTCAGAATAGATCACATCAGGTGGCAGAAATGACCCTTGGTTGCATGGAACCCTTCTAGAGCTCATGCTAAAGTGCTGCCACTTATCTCCTCCAGACCTCTCCATCTGTTTACCTCCCTCTTCCCCCACTGAGATGGACGGAGGTATAGCGAAGCGGATGGTGGAATGGGTGGATGGAAAGAGCGAAGGAGGGAGGGAAACCTTAATGAAAGCAGAGATTCCAGGCAGCCTGCTGGTTCTCATCAATCAGCCGTGTGCTTTGGAAGTGTAATCCGAGGGAAGGGGAGAGGCATCAGGCTTTTAATCTCTATTAGTTAATGGACTCTACTCTCATGCTTCAGGAACTTTAGACTGTCGGTCTGCAAACAACGCACAAGCTCGTTTCAGAGGCTCTGTCCGAGCTCCTGCTCCTCAGCAAAACTTTGAAACTCTGTTGGAAAATATGCAATCTTAAATTAGTTATGTGACTATAAAGCTTCCTTTGTACGCAAGTACATTTGTTGGGATATTTTTGTATTAATTAGCTTTTATGTGTAATTTGTGGTACGTTTTCGCCAAAGGGTGGAGATTTCGGTTGCTTTTGGGTGGCTTAGCAAAGCGCTGCCAGTTGTTGAATTAATTTGACTAAAGGTTTATTTTTATTTTTTATGAGAGACTGCTTGTGAGTGAGCCAAAGAGGCTAAGCTGTCATGAAACTTGTCATTTCTTTTTCCCAGTAGTATTTTATAGTACTCGGATATGTTCCATTAGCGCTGTATGTTTTACAGAACAACTTGCGTTCGGAACATCACTGTTCGCACTGGGGTCGTTTTTCTATAGGCCCCTGGTGTTAATAAAACAGTTTAAATGTGCTCTCATCCTTGGGAGACAGGGAGTTAGGTAGAGCCACATCCATCCAATTCAATTATAAATTAAATTGACTAACGAACTGTGAATCATTATGGAAAGCAATTGCTTAGAACAGGTTTTTTTTAACCAAAAACGTGGAAAATAAAAACAAAAATGATCGTAACACTTCAGTGCTTAAAAGGAAAGACTATTAAAAAAATTGTATCTGTCATTTGGCATTTTTTTATTACTGCACTGCTGAATTAGATGTCAATTGTATATTTGTAAGAAAGAAAGAAAAACACTCCCATGTAATTTTTTTAAAGCAATAGTTCACCCAAAACTGAAAATGTTGTTATTATTTGTCTATCACCATGTCATTTTTTCCTGGCTACTCTTTAATATAATGTAAGTGAATGAGGACTATAGCTGTCCAACTCATAAATGTCATACGATTCTGTTTTCCTAGTCATTTTTTACTTCTTTGTAAAAAAATGAAGTACTTATTTGTCTTAGGAACACAATATATCTTTGTGTTAGGAAGAGATGCATTATTCACTGAAAATCTGGCCTTGTGCATTCATAAGAGTTGGTGTGTAGCAGTATGCATTTCATGAATGAATCATTCAAGGTTGATCTGTTTCACAAAACCAGCCCGAATGATTCGTTCACGAAGCTGACTAACACAAGGCTATCGTATGTCTTCAGAAGACTTTGGTCCCACTTTAGATTAGGGTCCAATTCTCACTATTAATTAACTGTTTACTATAACTTTTGTCTCATTTAACTCCTAACTTACTGCTTATTAATAGTTAGTGAGGTAGTTGTTAAGTTTAGGTTAGGTAAGATTAGGGGAAGTAGAATATGGTCATGCAGAACAAGCCATTAATATGTGCTTTATAAGTACTGATAAAGCCAATATCCTAGTAATATACATGCTAATAAGCAACTAGTTAATAGTGAGAATTGGGCCCTAAACTAAAGTGTTACCAAGACTTTATATTATATTTTTATTATAATTGTCTTGTGCTTTCTGTACACCCCCCACTTTTAAAGCAAGTGGAACCTCTCAGCAAACCATCAGTATTAAATTAGCTACAGGAAATGAGTCTTTGATACTGTAGTGAAGTTGTCTCTTTGAATCTCGTAGTGGTCACAAAGTGTTCACTTCAGGGTCCATCCTCTTTCCTGTCAGATTCAGACAGGCCCTCTGATCAACTTATGCTAATGCTGGTCTAACAGAGCCCTCCACTCCCACGCCAACACAGCAATGTCTATGCAAAACAGCAGCCGGAGGGAGAGGACAAAATATATGCATGCCTTTTTTCCTCCATCCTTCTTTTCCAACTCTGTCCTTTCTCTCCGGGGTGTTTTTATCTTTCCTTTCATTTGACCATTTGTGCTTTTTGTTTCCTTTCTTCAGCCAACATCATTTACAGCATGTTAAAGATGAACTGTGCCCCTATTGTAGATTTGATCAGTCATTATGAGTTCCCCTGAGAAAAATGTTATTGTGACAGTTTCCTTAGACTCAGTATTCCAGCGTACCTACAATGACAATGGATCTTTAGATCTGTTGTACCACATCGGCGGCAAAGCTTGTTTACTGTTTGGACTTCTTTTGGTTGCATACTTTGTTTTTGCACCAGTGCAAAGAGGACATCTTGTAAATATAGAAACAAATTTATAATAGATGTGTAGTTAGGCCCTCAGGTGAAATGCATTTCCAAAAATGTTGTCATGTATACGTAATGCACAAATGTAGAAAATATATTTAGGTTGCCTTATTAATATGGATCATAGAAGAATGTGTATAGTGTCCTACTTCCAAGATGTTGACTTTTAAATAATCCCAATAGGCCTTGTGTCGCCTAATTGATTGATTGGGATGGCTCCTAAAGGTCATTTTCATAAAACATTAGGAGGTGATGAACACAATGCTGTCTGTGATTGTTAAGCAAGAGTTAATTTATTACAACAAGCATACTAACTATGCAGTTACACTGGATTAAATACTAAAGATGTTACAAATTTGCACCATTTGGGATAATATGATGTTTAATTATCCACCACTATTTTGAATACCTAATTACATATAAAGCATCTCTTTTGTCAAATCAGACGCCTGACCCAGTTAATTTTTACTTTACTTCCACTTTATTGCACATATGTATTCGTAACGTGTAAAGTGGTCATGTATCAAAAGCTGCAAGAATTTTTTTTTTACATCCATTACCCATTAGAGAGCTAATCTGTATCAATTTATAGCAGGTTTGAATTTATCCCACTTGAATATGAGATGCAAAAGTAATTGCTTTATTAAGGTTAGAAATGTACATTGTAACAATACAAGAGGGATTTTTGCTATTGTGGTGACTGTATATGAGAGTGTGAGTATTTTCAGTTCCAACTATTTAAATGTGTGTGTGTGTGTGTGTGTGTGTGTGTGTGTGTGCGTGCGTGTGTGTGTGCGTGCGTGCGTGCGTGTGTATATATATATATATACACACACACACACACACATATATATATATATATATATATATATATATATATATATATATATATATATATATATACAGGTCCTTCTCAAAAAATTAGCATATTGTGATAAAGTTAATTATTTTCCATGATGTAATGATAAAAATTAAACTTTCATATATTTTAGATTTATTGCACACCAACTGAAATATTTCAGGTCTTTTATTGTTTTAATACTGATGATTTTGGCATATAGCTCATGAAAACGTCTATGGTTACGTATGTAACCCTCGTTCCCTGAGTAGGGAACGGAGACGTTACGTCGGATGACGACGAAATGGGGTTTCGCTTAGAAAGCCTATCAACTTCGAGTATTACAAAACGAGCCAATGGCAAAGAAATGCCATGGGTCTGCGGAATTTGCATGACGTAACTCCGCCCCACCTCGTGGGTATAAAAGGAGGAAGTCCGCAACAGCAGTTTATGTTTCTTCGCTGAGGAGCCAAGACTGAGCTCAGGCGATCCCCGCGGTACAGCGGAAAGTGGCAGGCAGACGTAACGTCTCCGTTCCCTACTCAGGGAACGAGGGTTACATACGTAACCATAGACGTTCCCTTTCGTTGTCACTCCGAGTTACGTCGGATGACGACGAAATGGGGTTACTAGTCTAATCACGCCACCTTCTCAGCTGTCTTCCAGTGCCCTGCGTAAATCAAGATCCCTGTCATAGACTGGACGAAGGACTCCATTTCACACAGGAATACCAAGGTACACTGGGAAGCATATCCCAAGCTAGGGGAAGTATGCAATTAATGCCAACCCGGAGGGGGGGGACTTAGAGAATACACATATGACCCGAAGGAAACATATGGAGAACACTGGGGTGTCCAGCCGCAGGTGGAATATTTCAACCCCAGGGGTGGCAAGGTGGCTTGCCAAGGGAAAGACACATGCTCAGAGAGGCTTACAGTGGAAATACACATGTGGGGGTCGCTCAGGGGAGGGACCATGCACACGGGAGGCACCTAGCCGACGCGCAGGCAATAGACACTGGCGCCGACGTCAGGAGTGCTGGAGGAACTCAGGGCTTTCGGGAAGCTCACCTGAGGAGAATATCGCACGTATCCAGTCCGTGGAGTGGAATGGCGAGCAAGCGAAGACACCTGAGCGGGTCCGGTACTAGCTAGTTGAAGCGAGTACATGAGAGGACACTGGCTCCACTCGGAGATTATAGAATCTGGCGAATGTGTTAGGTGTCGCCCAGCCTGCAGCTCTGCAGATGTCTGTTAGCGAGGCGCCATGCGCTAGAGCCCAAGAGGATGCCACACTCCGGGTGGAGTGAGCCGTCACACCAAGGGGGCACGGTCGACCTTGCTGCTGGTAAGCCAAGGCAATGGCGTCCACTATCCAGTGAGACAACCTTGCTTGGAGAGAGCCTTTCCCTTCAGCTTCCCACCATAACAGACAAAGAGCTGGTCTGAGGTTCTGAAACACTGCGTCCTGTCTACATAGGCGCGAAGAGCGCGTACTGGACAGAGCAGTGCCAAGGCTGGGTCTGCCTCCTCCGGGGGCAGCGCTTGCAGGTTCACCACCTGGTCCCGAAAGGGAGTGGTAGGAACCTTGGGCACATATCCGGGCCGGGGTCTCAGGATCACGTGAGAGAAAGCCGGACCGAATTCCAGGCACGCTTCGTCGACGGAGAATGCGTGCAGGTCCCCTACCCTCTTGATGGAGGCCAGTGCAACCAGGAGCGCTGTCTTCATTGACAGGAACTTAAGCTCAACTGATTGCAGGGGCTCAAAGGGAGCACTCTTCAGGGCAGTTAGAACCACTGAGAGGTCCCAAGAGGGAACGAGAGGAGGACGAGGAGGATTTAGTCTCCTCGCTCCTCTCAGGAACCTGATGACCAGGTCGTGCTTCCCTACCGACTTACCTTCGACTAGGTCATGGTGTGCGGCAATGGCGGCAACATAGACCTTAAGGGTGGAGGGAGACAGCCTTCGCTCCAACCCTTGCTGAAGGAAGGAAAGCACAACGCTGATCGAGCATCTCCGGGGGTCTTCTCGGTGAGAAGAGCACCAGTCGACGAAGAGGTTCCACTTCAACGCGTAGACGTGTCTCGTGGACGACGCTCTAGCGGAAGTGATGGTAGCCGCCACCGCTGGTGGCAGGGTACTCAAACCTACCTCGAGCCGTCCAGGAGCCACACGTGGAGGCTCCAGAGATCGGGGCGAGGGTGCCACAGGGTGCCCCGTCCCTGAGAAAGAAGGTCCTTCCTCAGAGGAATGGGCCAGGGAGGTGCTGTCGCGAGGAGTGCAAGTTCGGGGAACCAGGTCCGGCCGGGCCAATACGGCGCGACCAAAATGACCTGCTCCTCGTCCTCCCTGACCTTGCGCAAGGTCTGCGCAAGAAGGCTCACTGGGGGAAACGCATATTTGCGGCCCGGCGGCCAGCTGTGCGCCAGTGCATCCGTGCCGAGCGTGCCCTCGGTCAGGGAAAAATACAGGGCGCAATGGGTCGAGTCGTGAGAGGCAAACAGATCTATCTGTGCGTCCCCGAACTGGTCCCAAATCAGCTGAACCGACTGGGGATGGAGTCGCCATTCTCCAGGGAGGGGCTGAAGCCGTGAGAGCTCGTCGGCTGCACAGTTCAGGGCTCCGGGAATGAAGATGGCTCGAAGCGACCTCAGATGCTTCTGACTCCATAAAAGGAGGTGGCGGGCGAGTTGTGACATACGGCGGGAGCGTAGACCACCTTGATGGTTGATGTACGCTACAGTAGCGGTATTGTCTGAGCGGACTAGTACGTGTTGACCCCTGAGCAACGCCCGGAAGCGGTGCAGGGCAAGGCGTACTGCCAACAACTCGAGGCAATTGACATGCCATAGCCGCTGGGGTCCTGTCCAGGAGCCCGCAGCAGCATGTCCATTGCACATGGCGCCCCAGCCCGTGGTGGAGGCATCCGTGGAGACCACAACATGCCGGGAAACTCGTTCCAGGGGGACACCCGCCCTGAGAAAACTGAGGTTCGACCACGGGGTGAGGAACTGACGGCAGGTCGGAGTAACTGGTACCCGGAGCGTGCCTTGATGCCATGCCCACCTCGGGACTCGGTCGCGAAGCCAAAGCTGAAGCGGTCTCATATGAAGCAATCCGAGCGGCGTGACCGCGGCTGCAGATGCCATATGCCCCAGGAGCCTCTGAAATGTTTCAGTGGAACCGCACTCTTGCTCCTGAGATGTCTCAGGCAAGTCAGCAGTGACTGCGCGCGCTCGCTCGTAAGCTGCGCGGACATGGCGACCGAGTCGATGTCCATACCGAGAAAAGAGATCCTCTGCACGGGGCAAAGTTTGCTCTTCTCCCAGTTGACCCGAAGGCCCAGACGAGCTAGGTGCCGGAGCACTAGGTCCCTGTGTTCGCAAACCTGGTCTCGAGAGTGAGCTAGGATCAGCCAGTCGTCGATATAACTCAGGATGCGAACCCCGTGTTCCCGAAGGGGAACAAGGGCAGCCTCGACAACCTTCGTGAAGGTGCGAGGAGACAGGGCTAGCCCGAAAGGGAGAACCGCGTACTGGTATGCCTGCCCCTCGAAAGCAAACCGTAGGAACG
This sequence comes from Gila orcuttii, assembly GCA_026230005.1. Lineage (NCBI taxonomy): Eukaryota > Metazoa > Chordata > Actinopteri > Cypriniformes > Leuciscidae > Gila > Gila orcuttii. Next base: position 27,046,931 of record JAPDVR010000011.1, read on the forward strand.
GTCTGTGTCGAGGAAGAATGGAGACATGAAAGTAGGCGTCCTTCAGGTCGATCGCTGCAAACCAATCCTGGGGCCGCACGCATTCGAGAACGCGTTTGGCGGAGAGCATCTTGAACGGCAGCCTGTGAAGGGAGCGGTTCAGCACGCGCAAGTCCAGGATTGGCCGTAACCCACCGGTTTTCTTGGGGACAATGAAGTAGGGGTTGTAGAACCCGGACCTCATCTCGGCTGGAGGGACAGTCTCGATTGCACCCTTCGCCAGCAGGGTGGCAATCTCTGCTCTCCTGATGGGGGCATTGCCACCGACCAAAGTGGAGCGGACTCCCCTGAAGCGGGGAGGAGACCGTGCGAACTGAATCGCAAGCCGAGCCTGAAGGAGCGCGCGATCCAGCGGGACAGACGGGGAAGCTCTAGCCAGGCTCCCAGGAACTGAACCGGCGGGATCACGCGACGACAGGCGTCCCCCCGGAGGGGCAGCGAAGCGGAGTAACTGGCCCAGACGTGGACGGCATAGCGGCCCGGTGTGGGGGCACAGTTAGCAACCGCGCCCTGGCAGAGGGGGCCAGGGGAGGACCAGGCTGGTCGTCCCGCGGGGGCCTGCTCTGCCAGGGGTCTGGCGACAGAGGGGGACAGGGGCGAAGCGGTCCGTGGACGGCACGCCGTGTCAACGACCTCTGGGACAGAGGGGGACGAGGAGAGCACGGCTAGAGGGCGGCGCTCTGTGTCGTCCGAGAACTCTGTGTGCTCAGAGACGGGAGAGTCAGTTCTTTGCGAATAAGAATTCTTCCCCGGCCCTCCACCGGGGAAAGGAGTGGTCCTGCTCCCAACTCCTGGAAAGAACTGAGTCCCATCTCTGAGGAGCCCCTCTCAAGAGCGCCACCTAACCCGGCGCGTAGCGGGGGGCGGGGCTGGAGAGGGCTGTGGCGTCCGGCCGCGGCCTCCAGAGCCGGCCCGGGTGAACGGGCGGGGTGGGAGCCGTGGGGGGGCGCCCTCGGCGGTGGGCAGACCGAGGGACCTGAGCGGACGGCGGGGCCGTCGGGACAGAGTCGACCTCAACCTGCTCCATCCCCGAGGAGCCCGTCTCAGGAGCGCCGCTTAACCCGGCGTGTAGCGGGGGGCGGGGCTAGAGAGGGCTGTGGCGTCCGCCCGCGGCCCCCAGAGCCGGCCCGGGTGAACGGGCAGGGTGGGAGCCGCGGGAGGGCGCCCCTGGCGGTGGGCAGACCGAGGGATCTGAGCGGACGGCGGGGCTGTCGGGACAGAATCAACGTCAGTCTGCTCATGGACGGCTGAGAGCTGTTGGGCCAGCCCTCAACCGCACCGCCGAAGAGGCCGACCTGGGATGTGGGAATGTCGGACAGACGGGTCCGCGCGACATCCAGCACATCAAACAGGTACGGCCACCGAATGGTGAGCATCACCCGACCCAGGGAGCGTACGACCACTTTCGTCGCTCAGAGAGCAAGGTTAGTGGCGGCGCGCAGCTCAGTGAAGAGCCCTGGGTCAGTCCCGCCCTCGTGCAGGTCCATGAGCATCTGGGTCAGGTAGACCAGCAGAATGACCATGGCACGCAGTGAGGCGGCCGCCAGTCCCGTGGCGCTATAGGATCTCGCCACAAGCGTAGACGAAAAACTACAGGCCACGGACGGGTGCTTAGGATTGCGCCGAGAAGAAGCACTCTGAGGACACATAGCATCGCAACAGAGCGTTCAGCCGGGGGAACCCCAGTGTACCCACGGGCAGCGGCCCCATCGAGGGGAGGAAAGGCGGATGAGATCAGCGAATGGCCCCTGATCTCATCATGCACGTCCGGGAAGAACGGTATTGGGGTTTGCCGTGGACGAGGGTCGGCGGCCTCACCCAAAAACCAATCGTCCCGGGAAAGCATGGCCGTCATCTCCGGATCAGACTCGACGAGTCGTCACTTCCAGGAAAATCAAACCCACCTAGTGAAGCTGCTACAAACATAATATCATCCTCTGTAGCTTCAAATGAAACACACGGGCCACCAGAGGGTAGACCCGTGGGAATCACCTGTTCACTAGCGGGCACCGTCATTAAAGAGGGGGGCTGGGGTCGCGGACACATAGTCGGCGCCTTGTTCCAGACCGAAACCCTCAGGTCACCCTGGCCACCAGCCGAAGATCGGGGGGTGGATGAGGGGACTCTCACTCATGTGAGTTCACCGAGTCTCGACCTTAATGACGCGATGATCATGTTTCCATGGAGAAAACATGAGTCATCCACGAGCGCTGCTCTAGCATGATCAAGCCCAAACATACTAGACAACGCTCGTGCCCATCAGAGTCCGATACCAAGTTGCCGCACCATTCCTTTTTTTTTTTTTTTTTTGAAATGCACGGGCGAGCCGTCTTTAAAAAGACGTGCCGCGTGCAAGCTCTTTTAGTGAGAGAAAACTCAAGTGTTGAAGCACCCGGGGAGACACGCACCGACTGGCAGACCACTGCAACAGATCAGCAGGAAGCACGCGCTCGCCGTAGATCGCCGTCACACCAACACTCGAGGTACTCGTTTGTAAAGCTGACAATTCAGAGATGGCTTGTGGAGAGAAGAATACACTTGGCTCCGAAGCGAAAACATAAACTGCTGTTGCGGACTTCCTCCTTTTATACCCACGAGGTGGGGCGGAGTTACGTCATGCAAATTCCGCAGACCCATGGCATTTCTTTGCCATTGGCTCGTTTTGTAATACTCGAAGTTGATAGGCTTTCTAAGCGAAACCCCATTTCGTCGTCATCCGACGTAACTCGGAGTGACAACGAAAGGGAACCCAAAATTCCTATCTCAAAAAATTAGCATATCATGAAAAGGTTCTCTAAACGAGCTATTAACCTAATCATCTGAATCAACTAATTAACTCTAAACACCTGCAAAAGATTCCTGAGGCTTTTAAAAACTCCCAGCCTGTTTCATTACTCAAAACCGCAATCATGGGTAAGACTGCCGACCTGACTGCTGTCCAGAAGGCCATCATTGACACCCTCAAGCAAGAGGGTAAGACACAGAAAGAAATTGCGGCGTGGCATGGAGGCAATCAGCCTATGGCACTGCTGAGGTGTTATGGAGGCCCAGGATGCTTCGATAGCGGCCTTAAGCTCATCCAGAGTGTTGGGTCTTGCGTCTCTCAACTTTCTCTTCACAATATCCCACAGATTCTCTATATATATATATATATGTACATTTTATTGTATTATTGTATTATAAAGACATATTTATAATGCATGTATGGATTATTTATTGATTTATCATAATTAATTAATTAATTACATAATTCTATGCCAATTGATTTTACAGTTTACATCCAATAGTTCTATTCCAGAAAGAACAGAAAAACATGGAAACCCACAAGCCCATCTTTTCCACTGGTTGTTTCATAAATGCTGCTTCTTATCTTTGGGTCTTCCAGGGTAATCAAATTTTCCTGCTGTATCTTATGACTCTTTTGCTGTGCTTTTAACCCAAACTGAGTCTCCTTAGCCTTGATAGTGCCATTGTTTAAATACAAATATGACAGGGGTCCAGGGGCATATTGAGAGGATAGAGATACACGGCTAACAGCTGCACAGTAGTGCTCCATTTCATTGCTCACCCATTTAAAAAAAAAAAAAAAAAACTTTAAACGGCCTCTGCCATCTTGCCATCTTGACAAAGAGACTGACCCATTCTCTCCACCCTTATCTTCCCCTCTGCGTTTCTTTTCTTTTACTGTCCCTCCATTAGAAGTCTCACATTGTTCAACAACACATTAGCTCTCAGCAGATTTTACCTTGGGAATTTTGTCCATTATCTTTAGAAGATGGTTTCTTTTTTTAGGCAGACACTTTACCTCAAGTGTATAAATAAAAGCAGGACTTTTTAATACTTTAGAATGGCAGCTTTTTCTTTTAAATTAATTGAGAGTTGTCAGTAAGAATATCTTCATAGCTCCACTGTCTTGGTTACTTCACTGGGTAGTATGCTGGTATACAGCTTATTTTTTAAAAGAGAAACCTAAACGTTTCCGTAGGAACTGAATGTAGGAACTGAATTTGGGTTTGGCTTTGGGAAAGAGGTACACGAGGGTGAAGGAAATCAGCTAAATTAAAACTCCAGAGTGTATTAGCAAGCATGATGGTCCTCACAGGCCCCGCACTTTTCAGTGCCCCCTATTCTTGGGTTATGTAAATACCCCCTTAAATGTACTCAAAACACGCAGCCCCCATTAAAAACAGCAGCTTCAAACCGTCATCACGTCAAACCTAAATCCATTTATCCATCAGTGCTCTTGTGGGACTACAGGCAATCATGCATCCATATATAGAAACCAGTCTAACTGTGCTACTAATGCTATGTACCCTCCCTGACTAAATAAACTCCAATATTACACCTGGAGCACAGCAATGCAAAACACCCAGAAAAGCAAAGCTTGTGATGTAAAGACTATCTAGTGTTTACATTCAGATGAAGGAGGGTTGTTTAAATGAAGATTAGGCTGGTGTGGGGTTGTAGGTATACTATGTAGTTTTGAACCACAGGGAGGGAGAAAAGGCTAGTATGCTAGTGGAACAGCTTCTCCTCTCACGGCCCATGTCTATTTGCTGCAGGAATCTGGCCTGTTTATATTTGTCTGACTTTGATGTTGAGGTTTTTTCCTAGTGAGATCCTGAAAAGCTCCACATGTTGGTTTGTATCTGTTGCCGTATGATCATGGCAGCTCTTGTACGCCTCCACAAGTGGGCACCCACTTTAACTCTGTAAATTAATTAGCTTTGGTGCGGAAATAAAAGCAGGTGAAAGTTCAGGGTCTGCCTGGGATGAATCGTATCAGGTCCCTCTGAAGCTCTATTTCCTTCTTGCTCTCTCTCTCTCTCTCTCTCTCTCTCTCTCTGTTTTTCTCCATCTGGCTGAAGGGCAGAGTCAAACATAGAGGCTGAGAAATGAAGATGGATGCGTCCCACTATCAGGAAAGCACTTACTGCAGCTTGATGCAACCTTAAACAGTGCAGATAGTTCAGTGGCACTTGCCACAAAGAATCTAATTAATGAATAGCTGTTCTAACACAAGTGAGGCGGCGGCAAGCATTTGCAGATGAAGCAGGGACACTAATTAAATGCTGTTCCAGATATCACACCAGGAGTGGTTAGCTTGTCAGGCTTCTCCCCTCCCTCAAATTCTTTTCTTTTTTTCTAGGGGAATTTGTTATTCCTCATCCACAAAAACAAAACATGAGAACTGAGACTTGAAGTTATAGGAGGAGAAAAAAACCTTTTTAATATGCTGTAGGTGAGCATTCTGTGTGGCCTACAGAAAATCCTCTGTTTGGTTCATGAGATGAATTGAGGATGTGGCGATCTATTCATCTACTTCCTCAGAGTAAATACTTTCCTGTAAAATATTTTGTGGTTATTAAATTTCTCACCAACTCGGATATTAATTTGGTAAGTGGCAAGAATATTAATAAAACAGGCTATAAAACAAAATGTCAGCGACAAAGTGCCTGAGGGCGCAGGAGTGCACACACACACACGCACGCACGCAATGTGTGGCCGTGACAGAGTTCTCTATGCCTGAAGCCAAGGCGAGAGAGAGTGAGGGAGAGAACAGGTGTGAAGCCACAAGCTGTAGTCAGGAGGGATGTTTAGCCTCACAAAGGCAGCTAGTTTGTTTTCTGTGGAGCCCTAATGACTAGGCCTAGAATACGGAACTAAAAGTTTATTGTGTTAATGTAATTGTTGTTTAACTAGCTATTGAAGTTAAACAACAATTCTATCTTCCTGAAAAAAAGTGAATGTTTACACTGGTGAATTTGTTTTCTTAAGGATCAGGACCTGATCTGACTTCCAAAACATTTGTTCATTGATGTAACCCAAGGAGGTTTGTAATATTTATCTCTATTATTTTTTTTAATTGCCAACAATGCAGATGGAGGCTTTTTGTATCCAGATGTTTGAAAGTTTGTCACTCATCTGTTCCCAGAGGAATTCTCACATCTGCATCTAATTCACACAAACAAATATGTTCAAACAAGGAGGGCAATGTTTTGAAAATGCCTCAGTCACAATATTTATTCTTTTCAGCCTACATATAATAAGCTGGGATAGTAAAAAAGTATGTTAAAAAAAGTACACACTTCACCTGTATTTGTGAACCTGGACCACAGTCACAAGTCGCACGGGTATATCTGTGGCAATAGCCAACAATGCATTGTATGGGTCAAAATTATCGATTTTTCTTTTATGCCAAAAATCATTAGGATAGTAAGTAAAGATCATGTTCCATGAAGATATTTTGTAAATTTCCTACCGTAAATATATAAAACATTTATTTTTGTGAGTGAATGCAGGAAAAGCGCGGACATAACTGGACAATTTTAAAGGCAATTTTCTCAATGTTTCGATTTTTTTGCACCCTCAGATTCCAGATTTTCAAATAGTTGTATCTCGGACAAATATTATCCTATCCTAACAAACCACACATCAATGGAAAGCTTATTTATTCAGTGTTCTGATGATGTATAAAATTGACCCATGTGACTGGTTTTGTGGTCCAGGGTCACATATGCACTGTAAAAAAAAGTTAAAATTTTTAAGTAGAATCAACTTGGATGTTTCAGTAATTTCAACTTAAATTACATTATCCTGAAACCTTGGGTCCCCTGTAAGATGGTAAAGTGCGACACATGTGTGGTTGTTTTGCCATTTCTTACAATCACAATCTTTTTTGGTGGGGCAAGAACTGGTGTTTAAGTGTTATTATGAAAGTTGAAAATTTCTTAATGAAAAATTCTAAATGAAAAAAAAAATAATAACTTATTGGTAAAATAATTATTTACAGTGTGACAAAGGCAATTTTACAAAATCAGATATTTAATAAATCATCTTTCTGTTTATCCTTCATTAATGAGACTTGCTGTATGTGTCTCCTTCAGTATCAGCTGCAGAGATGTGCACCCTGGCGGACCGTGGCTTCTCAGTGGCAGACCTGGCCCATTCTAGCCATCGCTGTTCTCCTGCTGGCTCTGGTGCCGTACGTGGTGTATCGGATGATGACTGCTTTTGAAAATCCCCCTCCACACTCGCTCTTCAAGTCGGCTGCAATCTGCTTCGGCCTGCTTAGTGAAGCCCTGTTGATCAAGTGAGTTCCGCCCAAGCTTTGTTGATACCTGCCTTGTGGCTAAACACCTGAGTGAGAACGTTCCCAATAAAAAAATTAAAAAAACTCCCTATTCCAGTTCAACCTGTTTTAGAGATGGATAGGGAGACTAAAATTAATTTAGGTATTGAGGCTCAGGGTTGGCAGGAGGTATGCACATCTGTGTCTGTCTAATTATAGAAATGATAATAAACCATGTGACATAATTTTGCAAACTCCAACTACCTTTCGACATCAGAGAACGAGAAGAGGAGATCCAGACCACCGCTCTGTTATTTGTTCCAGCTCTTCTTAAACAATGCATATCTATCTGTATGTGTTTAAAGTGTGTTGGATTAACCAAGCCTTTCATATTTCATTATGACCAGATGGCTTCTCAGACAGTGTGTGTGTGTGTGTGTGTGTGTGTGTGTGTGTGTGTGTGTGTGTGTGTGTGTGTGTGTGTGTGTGTGTGTGTGTGTGTGTGTGTGTGTGTGTGTGTGTGTGTGTGTGTGTGTGTGTGTGTGTGTGTGTGTGTGTGTGTGTGTGTGCATGCGTGCGTGTGTGTGCTGTATTTGTTGCAGGCCACTGTTGCCTCAAGTCATTACTAATGCTTGATTAAAGTTGAGATCAATTTGATTAGATTTCAATCAGCCCTTTACCATCTCACTCTTAATTTACTTCTGTATGCTCACCATTATAATCAGTAAAGCAATAAGCCAACTGTAGGGAAATGAGATCACATGAGATTCCTTTCGTCTATGTTTGTGTATGTTGCCTATGTAAGTAGGTTATGTAGTGTTGTAGAACCTAATTATCATATTGCATGAGCAGTGAGCATGAGCGTATGCAATCATTTTTCTTTTATAGGAGATATGCGTTATTAGCCTATATTCAGTCATACACACTCAGCTTGGAAATATAACCTAGAAAGAGTCAGTTTTCCTACAGATGGCTGAAGGTGTGTGCGATATTGACATGATCAATGAGGTGTAAAATTAAAAGCTATATTGATCGCATTTCCCCTTCGTTCATTTGTTATACATATGTGGCAACTCAGTAGCCAAGCTTAACTAATTTTCCTGTATTTTCCAATGAGTGGAGCATATGAAGTTAATAGGTAACTCATTTAGATGTTATCAGTAATGACAAGTCATTAGACGAAATACTTGACACATGCAGCTCATGAGCCTGGTGGATATTGCTCCTTTAAAAAAAAGAAAAGAAAAACACAATGATAAATAGGAAAAATAGCCTAACACTAATATTACACTTTGATAATAATGCAGTGTGTGTCCTGTCCACATGAGATGTATCATATCTAGTAAGTGTGTGTATCATATCTAGTAAGTGTGTAGTAACATCTAGTAAACTGATGTTAGTAAAAGATCGGTAGGTCTGCATTACAATAATGGTGGGAAATTAACTTTCTCACTCTTCAAGGTCTTTTGAGATCTTTTAGGAATGATTGAGAAGTGTTTTGTGTTGCTCTCTGTTGAAAACTTCAGAGCTAGAGAGAAGTGAAACTGATGTTTTTTCTTTTTTAAGAATAAAGAGAGAAAAAAGAAAAATCCATACAATCAATACAACCTATGAGAGCAGCATCCATTACTGTAAAAGCTGTAACAATAATAAAAATGCCCATTTTTTTTCATCCAGTTGGGCGGTATCGTTGCAAAACCGTTCATTCCTCGCTGATTCAAAAAAACGTGACAAATCCATAATCCAATAACAGAGAATAGCTTTTTTTATGTCTGATTATCTTACTATCCATTTGTATTTCTGTAATGTCTTTCATTTCCACTGAAAAAAAATTACTGTAATTTATATCAAAACCCATTTTCAAATCGAACAGTAATAAGTTGCTGGGCTCGTCCTGTCAACAACTGACAAGAAAACAAATTTAATCTGAAGTGTTATTTTCCTCCGACAACAGGTTCATAAAATACATTCATTTCTGACTTATGACAACTGCTCTCTTGCCTGATTCTGAATCGCTTTATAAAGATCTGAAATGAACAGGTCATAAAGAGAGGCCGGGTGGTTTTGAAAAGAAGTAGCTTAATCCTGTGTCGCTGTTCATTTTGCCTTTATTTGAAGACAAGCCTTCATTTATCGCATTTGTATGTTATTCCTTCAGGTTTGTCTATTTAATACAGAGAAATAATCTTTGTACTGTTTTAATTAAAGCAAAAAACAGGATACACATACTTTCTCTCCATCTTTGCTCTCTCTCTCTCTCTCTCTCTCTCTCTCTCTCTCTCTCTCTCTCTCTCTCTCTCTCTCTCTCTCTCTCTCTTTATCCTGCTAGGTTTTATAAGAGTGTTTTTCAGTTTTAATATAAGTAATTGGAAAAATGCTCCGGGTGCTTCAAGTCATTAGTAAATGAGCAGTCTGCTTTTATTAGCATCCGACTTGTAAATAATGCATTAAACTCCTGAAATAAACATGATCAACTCTGCTCTGTATCCATAATGGAAAAAAATTACATTGCTTGACTTCCACAATTGAGGAAAGTCATTGAGCGAAATGTATACATTTATGATATTTGTTAAAACAGTGATACAAATTCACAGTGTGTGCCTTTTCTGAATAATGAGGGAAATTAAATTTTGTGATGTACATCCCCCCTACCCCCCCAAACCCCCCCCCCCCCCCCCCCACCACCACCACACACACACACACACACACACACACACACACACACACACACACACACTTCATTTCTTTGTTGAGGGAGAAAAAAAAAGAAAAGAAAATTTGTGGCTGTTAGTAATCAAGGAAATAGGGCTCATAGGTTTTCTTATTAAACACTTTTTCAGCTAGGAATGTGCCTTGTGAACTGGTAATTAATATTGTGGCTCGGCTGGTAATTTGCTCTCACGCCATTATACTGTTGTTCCAGCCGTTATCCACTCTAGTAATGAGCTGTAATTTTACAACGGGAAATTGGTTTATGTTTAAACAACATTAAATTGTTAGAGAGAAGCATCAGGCTAAAGGCACTGCATTGCTTTACATATCTCGCCTTGTATTTTGGGCCAGAAAAAAGGCTTTAATAATACAATGTTGTTTTAAGCCCAGGTTTACCATGAAGAATAAAATGTTGTATCTTGGTCATATCAAACTTTAGTCCTAAGTACACTTGTTCATATCCATCACGAGTGTAGTTACCACTAGTTCTATTAAGAGCAAGACCAATAAAAACATTTGCACACATTACTGCTAATCCACAGCCTGTTCTGTCAAATACTCCATTTGCATGATTTTAAAGTGCCTCTATACACTATTTCCCATGTTAGATGCATATAACTACTATAAAAATAAACCAGACACAACCACATGTACACCTGAGAGATGTAGAATGTCTTTCTCGAATCATCACACTGCCTGCAAATTATTGACAGCGAAATCACACCCAGAGAACAACATATGTAGAATTAAAGAGCAGAAGGAGCAGTGGATATAATGGCTCTGTGAAAGTAGCCAATCAGATGGCTTGGATTCTTTTTAGATTTATAGTTTTATTGGTCCACTGCTCATCTCATCCTGTTGATTAAACCTGTGATTAAAAACAACTGTTTTTAACAGTTATAGCATACACTACCGTTCAAGTGTTTGGGATCTGCAAGAATTTTATTCAATAAGGTTCCATTAAATTGATTAAAAGTTACAGTAAAGACATTTCAAAAGATTTATTTTTCATCAAAGAATCCTTTAAAAAATCATCACAGTTTCCACAAATATATCAACTGTTTTCAACATTGATAAAGATAAGAAATGTCACTTGAGCACCAAAAAGCTTATTAGAATGATTTCTGAAGGATCATGTGACACTAATATTAATTACATTTTTAAATATATTGAAATAGAAAAGAGTTATTTTAATAACTGTAATAATATTATATTTTAATATTTCACAATATTACAGTTTTACTGTATTTTTCATCAAACAAATGCAGCCTTTGTGAGACACCCTTTCCGAAACGTAAAAAAATGACAAACTTTTGTAACATTGTTTTTTGTGTATTTATTTATTTATTTATTTCAAACAACAGTGAAAAACGTACTCGGTTACATACGTAACCTCGGTTCTCTCTAGAAGAGGGAACGAGTATTGCTTACGCTAGGGTAAAGTCATCTTTTCTCGAGATATTGAAGCCAAAAATTATCCTTAATTTTTCATATATTTTCAACGCAGTGCAGCAGCCAGCAGACCTAGAGCAGGCTATCTTGCGTGCCCATTGGCTGCCCTGCGGCAACTGCTGCAGCCTTCCACTTTCTCTTATGAGAGGTTCTCTCGTATTGCGTAAGTTTCTTACGCTACGGGAACCCATTGTCAACGCCGTGCGCGCCAGCATCCACTTCATGAGTCCCAGGGATTCCCTGGGAACATAGATAAGTGGGAAACAGGTGGCCAGCAATGCGGGCCAGCACATGTTATAAGCTCATATAGGGTGTACAGAGCGGCGTTGCCGGTCCATATAATATTCACAATACAGTGCAGCTCAACCAGGAGAGCTAAAGTCGCGTGAGAGTAGTCTGCGCATGATAAATCTGGTCAGGACATACACAACGCTCATACTGACAGTCTAGCCTGCAAGGCGGGAACTTCCAGGTTATAAAACCTAACAAATGTGGACGGGGAGGCCAAGCCTGCCGCCTCACAAATGTCCTGAATGGAAATTCCGCTGGACCAAGCCCACGATGAGGCCATGCCTCTGGTGGAATCCGCCCTAATGCCCAAGGGGCATTGTAGACTTTGAGACCTATAAGCAGATGGGATAGCTTCCACTATCCATCTGGACAGGCTCTGTTTCGAGGCTGCGAGACCCATGGTGCGCCCACCAAACGAGACAAAGAGCTGTTCCGAATGCCTGAAAGGGGCGGAGCGCGTAATGTAAGACCTCAGCGCCCTGACAGGGCAGAGGAGATTAACATCGCCCTCACTATCGGATGCTGGCAGAGCCGATAGAGAAATTACCTGCGCTCTGAAGGGAGTGCCCTACACTTTAGGGACATAACCATGCCTCGGCTTGAGGATGACTTTAGAGTCATTTGGTCCGAACTCAAGACACGCAGCGCTAACAGATAGCCTGTGTAAATCCCCCACACGTTTGACTGATGACAGAGCTGTCAGAAAAACGGTTTTGAGCGAGAGGTACTTTAGGTCCACAGAGTTTATCGGTTCAAAGGGGAAAACTTTTAGGGCCTCTAGGACCAATGAAAGATCCCACATGGGAACCGATGGGGGTCGCGGGGGATTCATCCTTCTGGCTCTTCTAAGGAAGCGTATGATGAGCTTGTTTCTTCCTACTGACTGACCGCGCGTCTACTCAGTGAACACTGCAACGGCAGCCACATATACTTTAAGCGTGGATGGGGACCTGCCCTTATCCAACAGCTCTTGAAGGAAGCCAAGCAACCACGGGACCCCACACGTTCGTGGGTCTAGATCTCTATCAGCACACCATTTGGAGAACACAGACCATTTAGACGCGTAAAGCCAGCTCGTAGAGGGAGCTCTGGATTGCGTAATCGTGTTCATCACTCCTTCTGGCAGGACAACGGGTATCCGTTGATTAACCATACGTGCAGGGACCAGCGCTCTGGATGGGGATGCCAGATTGAGCCGTGGTCTTGAGAGAGGAGATCTCTCCTCACCGGAATCGGCCAAGGGGCTGTGTGTGACAGCCGCATCAGCTCCGGGAACCAGATTTGATTCTCCCATCGCGGGGCTATAAGGAGCACCAAGTGGCGCGTTTCCCTGATCCTCTTGATTACCTGTGGTAACAGAGAGACCAGAGGGAAAGCATAAAGTGGGAGACTGGGCCAGATTCGGGCCAGCGCATCCTCGTTCTTTGAAAAGAACTTCGGGCAATGAGCGTTGTCTTTTGACGCAAACAGGTCGACTTTCGCTTTGCCGAAAAGGCGCCACAGTAACTGGACTGTCTGGGGGTGCAGGGACCTTTCCCCTGGGGGAACGTAGTTCCTGGATAGTTTGTCTGGGCCGTCGTTCAGGTGGCCTGGCACATGCGCAGCTCTGAGCGAGCTCTGGAGGTGCTGAGATCATACAAGAAGGTGTTCCGTCAGACTGCAGAGATTCCTGGATCTGACACCACCCTGACGGTTCACGTATGACACCACAGACATGTTGTCCGATTGGACTAGAATGTGGTGGTCTCGTATGAGCGGGAGAAAGTGATTCAGCGCGTTCTCAACCGATATCATCTCTAGACAATTTATGTGAAGGCATTTCTCTCGGTCTGACCACAGGCCAAAGACCGGTCTGCCCTCGAAGAGAGCACCCCAACCTAGGTTGGAGGCGTCCGTCGAGATGACTTTTCGATATGAGACGGCTCCCATCGTCACCCCTCGCTGGTACCAGTAGGCCGCTAACCAGGGCTGCAGAGCTGAAACGCAGCTCTGAGTCACTCTGATTCGTCTGCAGCCGAGAGCCCAAGCTCGGTGAGGCACTTGAGCATTCAACCAGCGTTGTAGCGGGCGCATGCGCAGTAAGCCCAGCTGAAGCACTGCTGCAGCTGAGGCCATACAGCCCAGCATTCTTGAAACGTTTTCAGAGAAGCGACGCTGCCCTTCTGGAAAGACGCAGCCAGGTGTCGCTCACGGCGCACGCTGTGTCGATAAACGGGCCGGCATAGCCACAGAGTCCAGTTCTATCCCCAGAAAGGAAACTGACTAACTGGGCAGTAATGAGCTCTTGGTCCAGTTGACCGTGAGACCCAGGCTTTCCAGATGACTGAGGAGCACTGTTCTGTGAGATAACAGTTCTATCTCTGACTGTGCCAGAATCAGCCAATCGTCCAAATAGTTCGGAATCCGCATGCCTGATTTCTCAGGGGAGCGAGAGCCGCATCCATTCACTTCGTAATGTACAGGGTGCTAAAGACGGGCTGAACGGGAGGACGGTGTATTGATATATCTGGCCGTCGAAGGCGAATCTCAAGAATGGCCTGTGACGGGGTATTATCTGAATCTGAAAGTAAGCATCTTTCAGATCGAGAGATATAAACGAGTTCCTCGGGCGAATTTGAGCGAGCATTTGTCTGGTCGTGAGCATTTTGAACGGTCTTTCCATGAGAGCTTTGTTCAAATATCTCAGATCTAAGATAGGTCTTAGAGCTCCGTCCTTCTTGGGTACGAGAAAATAGCGGCTGTAAAGCCTTACTCGCTCAAAGAAGGAGGTACTGGTTCTATAACCCCTCTGCACAGCAGTTTGGCCATTTCTGCACGGAGTAGATGCGCTACTTCCGCTTTCACTTTCGTCTCGGTCCGTGCTCGAAAGCGAGGGGGACAGCGAGTGAACTGTAGTGAATAGCCCTGTCTTATTGTGCTTGGCACCCACTCTGATATCCCTGGAATCGCTTCCCATGTTTTTACATGTATAGCTAGGGGCAGAATGGCCTCCGAGTTCCGATCGCCGCACTTCGTGGGCTCGGGAAACTGAACCGGAGGTCTGGGCACGGCGCGCGCGCCCTCAGCGCTCGAATAAGGCGGCTCGCTGACAGCGGTAGTTGGCTGTTTCATATGTGACGTCCCGATTGCTTTGAATGGGGAACGTTTTATGATACGCGAGCGGCGCCCGGGGCAAAAAGTTTGTTAGTAAGCGTGAGCGCTCGTGAGCGGGCACATAACTTACATTCATATGTGACGTCCAGATTGCTTTGAATGGGGACGTTTTGTGATCACTTTGTGATGCGCGAGCGGCGCCTGGGGCGAGGTGTTTGTTAGTAAGCGTGAGCGCTCGTGAGCGGGCACATAACTTACATTCATAACCTGACCGATATGAGGCTGCTTTGGCCGTGCAACAGAGCGGGCACGTAGTTGTGGGCACGTTTCCTACATCTAACACTCGAGCGGCATTCGCCAGCTTTAGGAGAGTGGGCTCTGTGAGAGCGAGAGACACGGGGATAGTGCTTGTGTGTAGGGGTGAACACTGAGATGTAGGCACCTTTTCTACACTTATGCCACCATCGGCCTGAGCCGGATAACCAGACATTATACCCTTCTTTGTGATGCGCGAGCAGCGCCGGGCGTTTATTAGTAAGCTTGAGCGCTCCTAAGCAGGCACGTAACTTACATTCATAGCTACGGGCAGAATAGCCTCCGGGTTCCGGTCGCCACACTTCGTGGGCTCAGAAAACTGAACCGGAGGTATGGGCGCATGAATACGGCGGCTCGCTGACAGCGAAGGCTGGCTGTTTCACATGTGACATCCCGGTTGCTTTGAACGGGCAACGTTTTGAGATAACTTGGTGATGCGCGAGCAGCACCGGGCGTTTACTAGTAAGCGTGAGCGCTCGTAAGCGGGCACGTAACTTACATTCGTAACCTGACCGATATGAGGCTGTTTTGGCCGTGTGACAGAGCGGGCAGAGAGTAGGCGTGAGCACAGAGGTGTGGGCACATTTCCTACATCTAGCACTCGAGTGGCATTTGCCAGCTTTATGAGAGTGGGCTCTGTGAGTGTGAGAGACACGGGGGTATCGTGCTTGCGTGTAGGGGTGAACACTGAGATGTGGGCACGTTTTCTACACTTAGTGCACCACGGCATGAGCCGGATAGCCAGACGTTATACTCTTGAGATTTTGCAGGCGAGCGGGTTGCATTACCGGCTCGTTGGCTGCCGAAAACATCGCTGCAGTAGCCTTTCTAAGGGGGCTGACAGGGCGAGATGTTTCAATGGTGGTCCGGCCGCGGAGGGACTCAACCATCTTTGAGAGATTTGTCTGGGCTGGCGTAGCAACGGCGGTTGTGTGCAGGTGAGCGGGTTGCATCACTGGCTCGTTGGCTGCCGAATAGACCGCTGCAGTAGCCTTTGTAGCCTTCCCGGATCGAGGAGGAGGCAGAGTGATGAGAACTCGACCACTCCTCACTGTCCGATGCCAGGATGGAACAGCTGTCACCTGGGTCCATTCCTTCAGCTTCGTCTCCTGAGGCGGCGGCAGTGAGGGCCGAAGCCGGCAGCTGCGCGTCCGGGAGGGGCGGAGAAGGAGAGAGAGAAGCTGGCGGGATGTAATACGGCGAGCTCTTCAGTGTGACCTCAGGCTCCGCTCGCTTCTGTGAACGGCTCTTCTTCTTGCGCGGTCCAGAGGGCGGAGTGACAGCGTCCGTGGTGAAAGCAGAAGCGCTTCACAGTGCTCTCCATGCAGCCTTTGCCCTGGATTCGGGAGTCTGGGCCCAGGCAGAGAGCGTGCTTCAGGTGCTTTCCTCTGCGTGCTGGTCACTAGTTTCAACAGCGAACGGCTTCTCTCAGAGTCCAGCGATGCGGAGAGCTTCGCTGAAGATGATGAAATCAGTGATGCAGCCCCTGAGCCTGACTTTTATATGCTAAGCCACCCCATTTTGACAATATATGAAAAATTAAGGATAATTTTTGGCTTCAATATCTCGAGAAAAGATGACTTTACCCGTAGCGTAAGCAACTTACGCAATACGAGAGAACCTCTCGTAAGAGAACTGTTACCTGCTCACAAACATTCATCTCTTTATTTTTATTTTTTTAAAATATATTTTCTTTTAGGAGAGTAAGTTTTGATATCATCAGTGACTTTTGCTCTAATAAAATGATTGTAATTATAGTACACTGGTATACACCTCAAACCATCATATTCATTCAACTCACGTAACTCAACGTGCAGTCCTAACCCTAACTCCTAGAGGCAATTTAAAAAAATAAAATGCTTTGGTAACATTTTATTTTGATGGTCCCCTTTAGACATTCTACTAACTAGACTATAAGTAACATTGCAACTACATGTCAACTAACTCTCATTAGAGTATTAGAAGACTGTCTGCTTAATATCTGCTAACACTTTATTTTGATGCTCCCCAACAAATTCTACTTACTTTGCAATTGCATGTCAACGTATTCTACTAACCTGAACCCTAACACCTGAATTAACAGTCTACTAATACTCTAACAAGAGTTTGTTGACTTGTAGTTGCAAAGGTACTTCTAGTTAGTAGAATGTCAGTGAAACATTGAAATAAAGTGTAACCACTGCTTTTCCTCAGCTTCCTGTTGTATCAGCTTTGACACATTTTTTTACCTTTGTTTCTGTGTAAAACACAGCATGTGTAAGTGTAAAAGGTTTGTCTTACAATCATATTTATATGTGTGTGGACCAATCTGCATGTGCATATGTATGTGATTACCAGCAGGGCAGAGGGGGTGCCATTTTGATGCATTGCACCCCAGGTGCAATCTATGCAAATGAGCAGACAATTGTAGAATGTTTGTATAACGAATTCCACCTCTTGATAATTGCATGGGATTCATTTATTAGCAAAAAGCTATCTGATATCTTGTTTAAGATCACTCTTCTGTAACAAGTTGACATCCCATCTCATTAAGTGTAGGTTGCATAAAGGATGTTGTTTGGAGCCAGAAACCCCTGTTTTGGGAACTTGAAATGTCCACAGATGCATGCAATGTCTTCTGGATACATATTATTCTCTCGCTTACTGTTGTTAGCGCTCAAGTAAAGTGGAACCAGCCCAACACCAAAGAAAAATGTAACCCGTATTTAATTTAATTTGGGTCATACAGTATTTTATGTAACCTTGCATAGTTTTGTTCATGGTTTTTAGAATGAGGGGGTCTCAAGCAACCTGTACATGTTGGCATATTGACATGCTGTATAAGAGTGCCTGTGAGAAAGAAAAAGAAACATATTTTAAAGTATAGTTTAAAAAATTGTCAAATTCTTAGTCATGTGCTCTGTGTATCCATGTTGGTTTCGTATGTATTTGAACAACTTTTCTACCATGTTCAAATCTTAATCTTTTTTTTTTTTTATCTACTTAAGGTAAAAAGTAATTTTAAGTACTTATGATATCATTGTGAATTATTAATTCATCAATATTAAAATTTGGGGGGAGTCACAGCACATGATATTTTATAGTCAAATTATCATGTTGATTAGACTGTGACACTTCTGTGGAGAAAACCTTTTCAAATAAAAATAAACTGCAATGCACTTTTGTTCTAATAAATAATAATAAAAACTCTATGCCAAACTAATAATTACAGGTTCACTTTTTTTTCAAGTGTTTTATTATTTTAATGAGGCTTTTTTTCATCATTATAATATCAGGACAGTTAACCTTGACAGCTGTATAACAAGTTACCATAGAAGAGGTGTATTCAATAGATAGAAAAAAAAAAAAATCATCACATAAGTGACCATCTACCTAAATTGTTGAAGTGACAGATACATTTGCACAGTAAAGTCACAGCCTTCAATGTTAACAACAACAGATACTGGAAGCATTTTCTCATCCTTATTAAAAGCCCTTAAACTGGTCCTAATTATACACAATTATATGGTCAGTTGCATTTTATTATTTGCATTTATCATTGTTTTTTTTTTTCCTGCTGTCCTGCGACTCATTTTTGGATTACAACCCACTGCTCTAGTGCAGTCCCATTTATAAGAAACTCCTCCGTGACTTTTTTGCTCCTTTAAAAAGAACTACAATTGTGGTATGCAAATGAAAATCCAGTCAGCTAATCCATCATCAAACAATAGAGTAGAATTAGACATCAGAATGGGCACTGGAATAGAAAGGGACTGGAACAGGACTCATGTTCCCGATGGCTGTGTAATGGCACTTTTATTGGGTTATGATGCACTGCCACAATCTGTTTCTCTCCTTAACTTTCACTCATTGGCACTCTTCCCGTCTCGGTCATTTCCGATCTTAATGCCATTTCACTACAATCATCCTCTCATTTCTGGTCTTTGTTTTTTCCGTACACTGTCTACTGTTGGGAGGTGTGTGCATGTGTGTGTGTATGAGGCACAGAGAAGGGGATTTACCCCATGGTGCCCATGCTGCCCGTGGTGTGCCAGTGTCCTGCTGCCTACTGTCAGGGTGCATCTCAGTCAGCGAGGACCCTTGGGGGACTGTAGGCCCCGCTTAGGGACCAGCCCCTCCTACCCACCCTCAGCGTCTCATCTGAGCTTCTGTCATCTTAACCTTTGGAAAAGCGCTCGGAGACAACCGTTTAGGAAAACAAAAGAAAAAAACACCCTCTTCTCTGCATGTCTCCTGACCTTTCCCTGTTATGTTCATCTCATTTTAGGAAAGTACTTATTTATTTATCACAATAGCTTATTAATGTAGGGTTGCTGTCGTAATAATATGCACATTTTGTCCTAAGGCAGAATAAAATTGCAGTGACATTAAAGATATCTGAATATTGAGGGCGTTTTTGGAAACATTATGTGGATGCGACAGTCAGGATTGTTTGACCTTACACTTTTCTGTTCAGGTACTTGAAGATACTGAATGATCTACTGTAGTCTCTTGTCTAGGATCAACGGTGACGTGGTGTTTCTGAATAACACAGGTTGTTTGATGCTTTTGTCCGAACTGATACAGATTCACCCCAGGGTCGAGGCCACTCCATCTGTTTGATCTTCAAATCTACCAACAAGTCATAAAGCCCATTTGTATGACAGAAGAAAGTGCTGTGTGATCTGGATGATTAAATTCCACCTCATAAAACTGAACAAACACAGACTGCATTACACTGTATCTACATGTTGTTTGAGTAGGGCCTGTAATTGTAATGCATTTGCTGATGGTCTGTTAGGTTCAGGGAGCACTCAGTGATAAACAATAGGGTTCTTGTGAGTCCCCAGGCTGTGAACAAGTAGAGTCAGATCTTTATCACAACCAATTACTCAGGGTTATGGTCAGGGTCCAGTTGAAGGGGCTAGGCCTTTCCGAATCTCTCTTCATTCTCTAAACCTCCATCCGTCTTCAAGAAATAAAAATGCTAGCAAAAATCAATTACTGTCCAAAACTAATTTGTTAACTTTGCAAAAACCTTGGCTGAAGTGTGAAATTTTGGCTGTTGTGAATTAACGCAACTTAAATTACTGTTTTCAATCAGGTTTCCCTAATACTCCTTCAGCCATTGATTGAAAATTTGGGACAAAGCCTAGTTTTCTATGTAGTGTTGGTTGGTGTCACAGTCATGTTCAGTTTGTTTCAGTTTTCTTGGACTTTTTGTTTGTTTCCATTCATCACATGTGTTCCTTGGTTCTAGTTTCCCGCCACTATGGACACTAACACTAATCATCACAGCTGTTCGTCTTTTAGTTAATTATCACTGTGTATTTAAGTTCCCGCCTGTGTTCTGTTCAGTGTCCGCTATTGTTCGTGTTCCTGTTTATGTTTACACGCTGTCTCACATGTTGGCTGTCTATTTGGATTTATCTATTAAACTTTGTGTTATACTATCTTCATATTCGTCTTCGGATCTAAGCGTTACAGTTGGGATGCTTAAACAAAGTGATCCTACAAATTACGTATAGCAATATTACTTTTTGGATGCTAAAAATATATAGCATTGGCTATAGTATATGAAATCATTGCTTAGCACTTCATTGCTTAGTCATGGCTTACTACTTGCATTATGTAGTTCTAATTACTTAACTTAAAAATGTACAACATAAATGGGAAAATATAACATTTATCTCACTATTCAACCATTATTTCTGTCATTTTACATTAATTAAAGGTTATTTTGTAAATATTTTGAATGAAAGTGGATGGCGCTATAATTGTGTGTGTGTGTGTATATATATATATATATATATGCTACATTAATTTCAAAGTGACGTCACTCTAGATCTGTTTCGAATGCATTTGTACAGGATGTTTGTTGACAGCATGTATGGGTGTGTTTTTGACAGCTGTCAGCCCTCCGCAGTGTAAAATATAGATAATTCAGCACAACTGCTTAGATGAGCTCAAGTACTATTACACCAAAACAGTAATGACGATATTTGAGATGTGATGATGCAGGTTTTACTTCACATGAGGCCTCTGTGTCAGCCATGATGAGTGAGGACAGGGTTCTGCCACAGGTTTCTCATCTTGCACAGACAGCAAGTCTGATGACACTAGCCTTGAGCTCTGCTCATGTGCCCCCCTTTCAGTCCCACCGTCTCACTGTCACGCAGGAAAACTCCCCCGACCGCTCCAACCCGGCGCTGCACATTTTCATACTCGGAGCCCGGAGGTTAAAATCGCTCATTACGCCGCCTGAGATTTATTAAAATAGATTACAGAAATGTTAATTAAGTCATTAATTACATTATTTAATCAGCATTGACAGATAATGCGGTGAGCATTTGTGGTTTGAAGGGGGGAAGCTGACAAACTTGGGGGAGGGTTGGTGTCAAATGTGTGTGCATGAATGTCACTTTAAAACCTGACGCGCGGATCCATTATATACTGTTACACATGCATTTTCTTTCTGTTTACATTCACTTAAAACGTAACTGACAGTGTTTACGTGAATAATCACCAAGACCGGCATTTTGACATTATTTTGTGTATTTGACTGTTTAAGTGCAATAAGCAGCGACAATTAACTAAATTTAGTACTGAGAGGCAGCTTTATGTGTGTGCACTTTGGGTGTGAGCACAAAATCTGCAGGAATAACTAAAATTGTGCTCAATTTGTGCAATCTATTACCAAAGTTCAAGCCCTGTAACACCAACAATATTCATCCGGAGCAAATGAACAACTCTCATTAGAGTAGTAGTAGATTGTCTGCTTAATATGTGTTAACACTTTATTGTGGTGGTCCCCAAACAGACATTTTGCTTACTATAAGTAACTTTGCAAGTACATGTCAACTTATTCTACTAACCCTAACTCTACACCTAACAGTCTACTAATACCAAAGACGTATACAGAAAGATGGTGCACTCATTTTACTATGAATGGGAGAAAAAGCAACGCTCAATATGGCAGAATAAGTCCCACCTTCTAAATAAAGGAGCCAAACACCGATTGGTAAAGTCATTGTGTCACCGCAGATGCCATTAGAACCTCCGGTTCCTATAGAAACAGTAATGTGTTCTGCATTTAGGACTGCGCATGTGCATTAGCTTGGTCCAGCCTGAAAAATGCAGTTTTGATTTGAACGTTTAGAAACAAAATTTATTAGACAGTTGTTTTCAGATTTCATTGGTGATTTCAAATGTGAAATGTAATCGTAAGCTTAGCAAACAGTTTTGGAGAATTTGATGTTTCCCCATTCAAAGAGATAGGAGCTGCACTTGCGTGCCTGAGAGGCGTTTTAAAAAACGGCCCCAGAGTGAAATAGCTTGTCTTAAAGGGAGTTTGCTAGTTAGTTTACATGTATGTGCAATGTATACTTATAGTCAACAGAATGTCTAAAGTGGACCATCAAAATAAAATGTAGGGGAGCGCGGGGCACAACCTAATGCGGGGTTAAATGTAATACGGACCTTTTACATAGTTAGTCAGGATCAAGCAGGTTGTGTTTCCGCTCTTTTTCTCTCGCTGCCAGAAGACAGTCTCCCGCGAATTTGTGGAAAGTTTTGATAAGATTTTGTGAAGATACTGGGCAAAGAGTGTTTTGACACAATGTAAGTAAATTTTTTCATCTTACTTTATTTTCGGTTTCTGGGTTGGGTGTGTACGTCACTAAATCTTTATATTATAATCACCAACTTTATATTAACTTAATCACTGTCTTGTTGGCTAAAATATAGCACCATTTTGAAACATATCAGCAACTCCTAGAAACTGTTAGCTTGGCTTTTAAAATATGTTTTACACAGCGGAGTTGTAGCACAGTGTTACAACTAAGCCGCCAAGTGTACAAGGATAATGAAATGAAAACAGGGAGCCACACAACTTTTCAGGTTTGAGTATGTATTTATATATTTAACTTTGATGGACTTTCACAAACAATGTTGGAATTTTTTTATTATTTTTTTTTAGTATGCATTGATCACTTGTTTATTTATTTAAATATAGCCTGTTTTTCATGCAATAAACCCTTTAAAATGTGATTTTAAGCTCGTTTTTATTATTATTACTGTTGTTATAAGTATTATTAATAATAATACTTTTGCATGCAGCTGCCACACACAAATATAATTCAATTGCAATTACAATATTTGATGAGTTTATTTATTTATTTATTGCAAAACTTTGCAGCCCTTTCCTATATCTCTATCCATTGATCCATAATAGAAGGATGATTGGATGAGGGATGGATGTATGGATATCTATCTATACAGATGCACAAACAATATCAAACTATACAGATAAAATAGTACTGAATTATGTGTGTTACAACTAACCCCTCTGTCTGTTACAATTAACCCCGCATATGGGGTAAGTTGTAACATTTGCACTTCTGTCACTTTCAGTGCAACAGTACGAAAATGGTAGGTCCTAGAAAACTTTAAGTGTTCATTTGTAGCAGAGATGTGTATGTTGCTTGTGTAAAAAAAAGATGAATCTAACTTAATTATTTTTTTAATAATTGAGCCAAAACCAAAATGTGTTAGATTGTGCCCCGCTCTACCCTAACCGAGATTTGCTATATGGGAGCAAATTTACTATACACAATAGTTAAAGGATTAGTTCACTTTAAAATGAAAATGACCCCATGATTTACTCACCCTCAAGCCACCATAGGTGTATATGACTTTTTTCTTTCAGATGAATACAATCAGAGTTACAATAATAAATGTCCTGGCTCTTCCAAGCTTAATAATGGCAGTGGATTGCAACCAACACTACGCTACTTCCGGCGCCATAAGTTGCTCATTAGGTGCAAGTAGATTGCGTATGGCCGTTTGACCTGAAGCTAGAATTTTACTTTGAAACGTGTTAAATATGAATATTTTTTCTTACACAAACTCATCGTTTTGCTTCAGAAGGCCTTTATGAACCCACCTGAGCCGTTTGGAGTTTGTTTACGATGGATGGATGCGCTTTTTTGAGTTTCAATCTGTTGGTTGCAATCCACTGCCATTAAAAAATGTCCTGGCTCTTCCGAGCTTGATAATGTAACTCTGATTGTATTTGTCTGAAAGAAGAATGTCATATACACCTAGGATGGCTTGAGGGTGAGTAGATCATGGGGTAATTTTCATTTTAAAGTGAACTACTCCTTTAAAATATGTTCATATTACTTAATTGTTTCTGTTCTGTTGACATTACTCATTTTGACTGAGTTTGTATTACTTTTCTTCTTATTCTGTTACTTAAATCATTGTAACTAAGTTCACTGAACTCAGTTATTTTTCAGCGAAAAAGGTAGAAAATGTGGTTCATTTGCACATACGCTGTAGAAGATAGCAGGCAGACACATGCGGAGAGCACGAGCACCCACTTGTGCCACCGCGGACAGTTTCAACTGACTTCTGTGTTCTTGTTTTGTGTTGTCAAATGGAGGTAAGTACGTTGACAGTCTATTTGATAAAAGTGACAACATGCGCATGGAGGCCATTAGCATATAGTAACACTGTGTTCCTTTGCTCCTTCTGTGTGCTCCAGTTTTCATTCCACAATTTTAAATCTTTCATTGTGGGAGCATTTGGAGGAAGCATTTGGAGTGACATTTGGCAAAGGCCTCAAACCATATTTCCAAGCTGTTTAGAAAGAAAATACAAGGGGAGCGATCATGAGATGGATTACCAGGGAGGCGATACTGTGAACTTCCTTATCTGTTGACAGCTTAGTTACCGTTAAGAACAAGAAATGTGTTTTTCAATTCAGCCAGAATGGAGCACTCCTTTGTTCCCATAGACCTGCATTATGGGATTGTGCGATCGGACCTGATAACTCTCAAATAACTGGCCTTGAAAATGAGTTTGGAAGAACGCTTGATTTGGTCTGCGATTCGGATTATTTATTGGCTACAAAGTTTGCAGAGTACTTTTCAACAGAAATGTCCAAAACAATTAAAGTTCCGTTCCTGAGCTTCAATGTCGCCTTTTAAAGGACAAATATCCACATACACAGATGGACGTTCAAATGCATCAACATATTGCTTCAGGATTTTTTTTTTATCTCATTTTGCCAGGGTGAATTATTGTGTGTTAATTATGATGTGACAGCTGCAGATTCTATTCAAATGTGGTTAGCCATTTGTGAATCTCCATGTGAATTTCATCACTCAGGGGCTTTGTTCGGAAAAAGAGACATTTTTAATGCAATGATGTTTTTCAGGGTCAAGAGTGATCGAATTACAAATTGACACTCCCAGTAATTACTATTTCAGATGAAGTAAACACTTTATCAAAGCTTTTGAAGTGCACTGTAACCTGGGAATGATGGTGTCTAAATGACTCTTCTCGATTGTGACACTTCCACTTCTTCTTTGAGGTTACCTGGCAACTCGTGAGTGGCCCAACTCTTCAGATGGAGAGGCTCTTGGTTGTTGAGCGGAGTGACTGTTGAAATGAATCTCAGAATGCTTCTCTGAATGTTTTCAGTTGTCACCACCCTTGAAGTCTCAGAGACTACTTGATTCAAGATAATTTGTGACATGGCGAGTCACTAAGTTCTTCTTGTAACCAATGTGATTCCAATTTAACCAATGTCATCAGCTACTTAAAAAAAAAATATATATATATATATATATATATATATATATATATATATATATATATATATATCGTGATCAGATCACATAAAAAATATGAGAGGTATAATGTGAAAGAAACAGCCTTGCACGTACCATTTACTTTTTACACTTTCAAATGTTTGAGTTTGCAGGGTAAATGAAGTCATCCAAGCACTGTTGTAATTGGCACTTTGATATCACCTCATAAATGTGCGTCTCACTTTGAAGGTGTTCTGAGCAGATTCTTTCAGATTTGCTACCTTTCTTATTATACCTTTCTTATCTCTCTTCAACACTTTCTAAACTGTTTCTGTAATTATACAGCTACATAAATGTGGCAGAGTGACAGTTTTGGTGATGTTTCACTTAGAGGTCCACAATATGTCTTTTGAAGATGATTGCTTGCCAAAATCCAATATACTTTGATCTGCCAGGAGTAAGGAAGCATCGAATAAATTGTTGTAGATAGGCATATCTGGTCATTTATGGATCTCAAGAGGATTTTTCAGGGCTCCCATGGGACCTGTAAGAGAGAGGGAAGGCAAATTGGATAATAATGAGATTAAGGTTGCTTAAACAGGCAAGACCAATTACGGTATGTATGAATATAGAACCATTTTGAATTACTACTAGTTTTAAGTTCATATAATCAGTAACATTCATCTCTACATCTCCTCACATCTTAGTATCCACCCAACAGCAGTAGGGTGCCTGACCCAACTCAGGCACCCTGGGTCAGGTTGCCTGACCCAACCTGACCCAACTCTGTTGAGTCAGGCTTTTAACTAAGCGGACCAAGTTCTATTCCACATTCCAGCTTATTCTGACCTATAACTTGCTTTGACAGGAAGTGACCATCGCACCAACATGTAAAGGAACCGACAGTGTTTGTTTTACATGCCATTTTGAAGTGCATTTTTCTGAAAAAATGTTATAGCACAATAATAAAAAAAATACATTTTATTTTTAAAAAATATTAATTTTAAAACAATAATGGTGCAGAAGTCTCCTCACACAAAAAATAAAACACTGAAAAATAGCATAGTACTCTATTTTACTGATGCACTACTGTTCAGAAGTTCAGTCAAATTTTCCTTTATTCATTAAGGACACATGAAATTGATCAAAAGTGACAGTAAAGTCATTTATAATGTTAAAAAAAAATGTCTATTTAAAATATAGATAGAAATCAAAGAATCCTGAACAAAATGCATTATTGTAAAACTATTAAGCAGCACAAGTGTTTTCAGCAATGATAATAATAAGAAATGTTTCTTGAGCACAAATTCAGCATATAATGATTTCTGAAGGATCATGTGACACTCAAGACTGAGTAATGGCTACTGAAAGTTCAGCTTTGCCATCACAGGAAGAAGTTACATTTTAAAATATATGAATCAAGAATATATAAAGAAAAAAAAAAATAATTGAAATAATATTTTACAATATTACTGTTTAACTGTATTATTGATCAAATGTAGCTTTGGTGAGCATAAGGGACTTCTTTCAAAAAATCCTACCAACCCTTTGAATTTTAGTGTATACGAATACTAAGCAGAAATATAATGTTTGACTTGTGGACATCTATTTAACCTGTTACTAAGTGCCATCCAACAATCTTCTACTTGCTGACATTCTTGTTTCTCTTTTTTTTCCAAAGGTGCATGTGCAGTTACTTCAGCCACCGACTCCAGCGAGCAGCGCAAAGCTCCTTTAGCCTCCAGCCTCGCAGATCTGAAGAGCATGTAGTCCATAGCAATCTGAGGCAGTGCGACACGGCAGGGGTCAAAGGTTAGGACTCGCCGGCAGTGGCGGGAGAGAGGAGACACTTGGTTATAAGCTCTGAGAGGAGAGGATCAGGGCTGACACTGATAAATATGAACAGAGCAGAGGGAATAAGACCTGTGGACCAGGAAGCAAAAAAAGTGACTTATTTAAATATCTGTAGAGGTCCTGCTGCCGACACTAGCAAAGTTTCAGAAGACAAAACCCAGCGTAAGCAGAAGAAAAACGCAAATGGATGATACCGCTCTGTTTTCCTGCGTTGAGAATGGATGGATTTTTTTTTTTATGTTATAATCAAAACAGTGTTTAATCAGTACAGTTGAGTTGGTACAAAGCTTTATCGATTTACTTATCAATATCCCAAAGCACTTTTGCCATATAATTGATTTATATAATTCATTGCACATGTCACTTTTTGATTGCTGACTTTTTCAAGGGATTTTCAGAACTTCTGAGACTTTCTGAGAAACAGTGTGATATAATCCAAATATAAAAAAGTATTTTTAACTAAAACATTGCTTGCTTTCTATTTGGATTTCTTTATTTCCACCATCAGTTTATAGGTGTAAAAATATATTTGACCTTTCCAGAAACAAACTCATAATCAAAACAATTGTCAATGCAAGTAGTGTTTTTCCTCATAGTATATATTATTATCTATATCATGTTAAAGAAATTCATGAAGATATATAAAGTATTTTCTTTCCTCTCTCTTGCCTGTTCTTCATCTTTGCACTGAGAACAAGTGTAACATTCTCAACCCTTGCAGTGCTGAATAATGTAGCAATATTATAATGACATGACTAATGAGGATTGAGACTATGGTAACAGGTGTTGAGCATGTTAATAAAAGGAAAGGTGAAGTGCTGTACTTTAGTTACTGTACTCCCACATGTTAATAAAAGTGCAGAGAGCTGAGTGCGAGCTGTTAGTGATCTCTTATCTTTTTCTGTTGAGTGTGTACAATTATTGTGTGTGTAACCTAAATGGATACTTTATTTGATATCTTTCAGTACGTCCCTTCTCACAGGGCTTTTTCCTGTGCCTTGCTCCCGAAGACCACTGTGAGTTGACTCGCAAAATTTCCAGTGTGTGTTTTTGTACTCAGTTTCACTCGATTTCAAGTGTTTTAAGATGCTCTATACCGTTCAAAAGTTTGGGGTCGGCAAGAATTTTAAAAATAAAAATATTAGAAATATTGTTACAATTTATAATAGCTGTTTTCTATATAATATATAATAGTTTATATCATTTTTTATATATTTTAAAATGTAATTTATTCCTGTGATGTTAAAGCTGAATTTTCAGCAGTCATTACTCCAGCCTTCAGTGTCCCACAACCCTTCGAAACTATTCTGATTATTGAAGAAATATCTTATTGTCAATGTTAAAAACAATTATGCTTCTCAGTATTTTTGTGGAAACCATGGTGCATTTTTTTAGGATTCTTTGATGAATAGTAAAAGAAATGTAAAAGTCTTTAATGTCACTCTTGATCAATTTAATGCATCCTTGCTGAATAAAAGTATTTATTTTAAGTAATTAATTTAGTATTTAGTATTAAGTATTTTCTTTAAAAGCTAAAACAGGTTACTGACCCCAAACTTTTGAACTATGGTGTACACAGAAATGCCAAAGCACCTATACATACAACAAAAACAGTGATTAAATAATAATAATAATATGCCAGTAAATAAAATAAAATGGATTAAAAAATAATTTTACACTCAAAAAGACGAACGTATACAGTACGAATAGCAATAACAAAGAACATGGTTACAGTTATGCACAGAAAACAGAAAGTCATTTTACATCTTACAGAGGTCAGTAAATGCCACTGCATCCCCACTAACATCATCGTGGTCTCCAGTCTGCCCATGCCTTGCGTGTGTGTACTCCCAGAGCTTAGTGTGCACGTACAGGGCCAGATGGGCACTTTCATGAGTGTGTGAGTGTGGATTACTCTGCCTGCTACATCTGGGTCTCCACATGGCACAGCAGACTACGGCAGGAGAGAGAGGCGGGCGGGCGGGCACTGCCACCCCCGCTTCAAAGATGCCTATATGACAGCCGTATTCTCCAGCAGGGCACTGGCACAAATGCCAAATGAAAAGGTCACATGTCCCCGCTATAGCCACAGGACCATTGCAAAGCACTCTGCCATTTATATAGAGTTAACCTAACTGTTTTTGAGTAAAACAACCAGGCCTTCGACCTCCTGGATGTTCTCAGATATAGGAAAAGTATTTTCATGATTCTGTGAAGTGATGTATTAACTTTTGAGATTACAGACATGTTTGTTTATTTAGTCCTAATCAAATATGTGTAACCCAGGTGATATGTGGAAAGACTGATTTTGTTTTATTAAACGTATGAAACGGTTTACGATTTATGGTGAAAAAAAAAATGTAAAATGCCAAAATACTTTATATCATTATAGTTAACTTTTATGTATTAAATACATAAATAATATATCAAATTAATATTATTGAATTAAAACTGTATACATCTGGTATGTGTTGTATCAATTAAATGTATATATATATATAAATATATATATATATATATATATATATATATATATATATATATATATATATATATATATATATATATATATATATATATATATATATATATGAATTATAATTAAATTAATGTATATATAAAAGTATAAATTATACTTTTATATAGACTGACAGACAATGTTTCATCAACACTAATGTTAATTGTAATGATATTAATGATAATGCTGATATCCAGAGCAATATGTTAAAATTAACATTTATCATTTGGTGCCTTACTGACAAGACTGTGGGGAGTCCATTAGACAAACTTTTAAGATCACTGAAATTCTAAAATTATTACAAAACTTACAATGTGGCTTCTAAAACAATACATTCACAATAATACACTGTATAATTAAATTTTGTACAATCAACTTAATAAGCCAAAACTGCCTCTGGTGAAGTGTGTACGACAGATAATGTGATTTTTAGGAATCATAATTAAATAGAACGTGCACTATACAGCTTGTTTGTGTCCAGGATGGAGCATGCTTGATATGTATTGTCTCTTGGCAAATTCTGCGGGATGACCTGCATTGTCATTCCCCGCCATTACTGGTGAGATAAACTGGTCATGTGGCTCAAGTGCTTTTCAATTTCCATGGAGTGCAGACTCTCCTCTTGGAAATGTAACAAAAATGCTCTCACCATTAAACTGCAGGTCAAAAATGTAATCAGCTTGGGTCTTGGATGGGCTCAGACATCATAACTAGCTGTTAACCCACAGATGGCAATCTCTTGCACGACAAGCAGAGAACCTCTTGTTTTTTCTTCTCTCTTCCTCACTTTATTTTCTTATCTATCTCGTCTCCCCAACTCAAATTAAGAGCTTAAAATGCTCTGATTATAGAGGAAATTATTTAGTCCCCCACATTTCATCTCAAACATGAATGGCATTCTTTCGTAAAAACCCAAAAGAAGAATTAACAAACAAAAAAATATATTTGTCAATGTTTTCCGTGCAATTACAAATGGGGCTGGATCTTTCAAGTTGTTTAATAACAGAGAAAAACAATCCTTATGAGAAAAACTGTGTGAGTGTGTGTGTGTGTGTGCGTGCGTGCGTGCGTGCGTGCGTGTGTGCGTGTGTGTGTGTGTGTGTTCCACATATTTCAACTTAAAGTTCAGTTGCTGCCTTAAAATTTGAAGTATAATCATCTTGATTGTACAAGACATTGAAACTTAAATTATATTAAACTGACTTACAAAATCGAGTTGCTTAAATTATTTTAATAAGTTAAACTAATGTAAAAATATAAGTTTCCATGACTTACTAATCATATTGTTTTGCAATGTATACAGTATAGAACAGTAATTTTACATTGCAATAATATTTCACAATATTACATTTTTTATTGTATGTCTGATTGGATACTGTAAATGCAGCCTTGGTGAGCTTGATGTAAATATATTATCAAATGAACATGTTAAATATCCAGCCATTTTTACTCTTCAGTCAATCCTACCCTACATTTGATTCACCATATTTCATACTGACGTGTCATTTATGTAAAATAGGTTGCGATCACAAATTTTACGCTGACTTTAAGGATTCAAACATGTTATTTA
Organism: Gila orcuttii; assembly: GCA_026230005.1. Lineage (NCBI taxonomy): Eukaryota > Metazoa > Chordata > Actinopteri > Cypriniformes > Leuciscidae > Gila > Gila orcuttii. The sequence continues at coordinate 27,078,424 of JAPDVR010000011.1, forward strand.
TGACGTTATATTTTTATTGTGTGTTAATAGATCGTGGCAATGAGCTATGCATCATAAAACATAATAATCAACAATAACTTAAAAGGAAGTTCACTTAAAAATGAAAATTATGTCCTCATTTACTCACCCTCAAGTTGTTTCAAACCTCTATAAATGTCTCTCTTCTGTTGAACACAAAAGATGATATTTTGAAGAATGTCGGTAACCAAACAGTTGATCATTCCATAGTATTTTTTTTTTTTTCTACTATGGAAGTCAATGGGGTACATCAACTGTTTGGTTACCGACATTCTTCAAAATAACTTCCTTTGTGTTCAGCAGAAGAAATTCAGACAGGTTTGAAACAGGGTGAGTAAATGATGATAGAATTTTCATGTTTAAGTGAACTATTGGCTTTTAAGCCATATTTGTTATTTTAAAATATTATGGAAAAAGCTCCAATATTCAAAGTAACTTAGCTCTTAGCAGTGGGCAAACTAGTCTTTTAAGACTAATTAGCTAGGTTTATCACTGATAAACAGATAGGGCCACCTCAGCACAGCCTGTGAGGTCCAGGTGGACAAACACACTGTGTTTAAGCCACAGGTGACATAGCAGTTTGCTTTGAAGCTCCAGTGCAGATTTGGCAGAGGGGTCCTCAGTGGCAAATGTCCAGGGCAGTGGGGGATTTTTGATCTGCACTGTGCTCGGCTACCTGATGAGGCGGATTAAACAAAAGCCAGATAGCATTTGCATTTGATGTGTAAAACCCTGTGGCTATCTCAGTCAGATGACCTGCCGCTTGGCTTGACAGCAAAAACCTCCTCACAGCACTAAAATAAAGTGAGTGATTTTCTAAAGAGCATCCCATCATTCTGTTTGACATGTTTGAAGATCCTCTCAGACAAGCTCCCCAGATCCCCGAAAAACAAAGTAGGAAGGATGAAAGATCTACTAAGATATATATAAAACCCACACAATGTTTTAGTTAAATACAGAAAGCCTGTTTATGCTCTCTGTTTACAATGTCATTTCACAGCAAAAAAGGTTTGGATAATTGGGTTCCACAGGATGGTGGATGAAAGGGCCTTTTGACACATGAAAAATGAATACATCATTTGAATGCAATCTTTATGGTGAAGAATTGGGGCTAGTTGTCACACTTTTTATTCAGGGCAGATTTATTTATAAGAGTCAATTTCTGTAAAATTTATATAAATTATAGACGTTTTTACTTTTATAGACCAGGATTTATTTGTTTAGTTTTTTCACACCTTTTGTTAAAGTGTGTCATATTGTCACATTATATGGTACATTGTCACAATAGGTGCATGTCAGTAAATAGCTTATTATTTTCAGCTAAGTTTAAACAGTAAAAGAAGTATGAAACTTAAGAACTTCAAAAAGTTAAATATATGTATGTATCTAACAAACCTTTTATTTTGACCAACAAAAACTGTAATTAATGAATATATAAAGTTACAACATATAAAGCTTACTGTAGTGGCCAAAAGTGGTGTCCAGGGGGGGAAATTTGTTTAAAATGGCCCTACAACTTCGATTAAACCATCAAAATATGAGGAAAATGTTATATACTATATATATATATATATATATATATATATATATATATATATATATATATATATATATATATATATATATATATATATATCATGGCATATATAAATATGATAAAAGCAACAAAAAAAAAAAACACTAAACTAAGTTATTTATCTGGCAAAATTATTTGGCAAAAAAAAGCTAACGTCTCAGTTACTGTTGTAACCATCATCCCCTGAACGAGGGAATGCAGACGTTACATCGAAAAGACTGACTTTTTGGGGTCTCACTTGGAAGCCCGATCACCTTTAAGTGGTGACAAAACAAGCCAATGGACATTGGCGAGTCAGACTTTCATGGCAAGCCATCCCATCCCCCAAACATCGTGTATATAATCTTGCTGGCAACTCACTCATTCAGGTTTGTGCTGAGGAGCCGAGACGGGGTCCCGACCATTCAGTCTATGTTCGCAGGGAACGAGGGTTACAACAGTAACTGAGATGTTCCCTTTATCTGTCAGTCACATTCATCATTACGTCGATAAGACTGATGTTTTGGGGTCCCTATGGAAAGCACCACAATCGCTGACTCTTCCCAGTGCCCATGTAAGTTGAGCAGGCCTCCTTACCCGGTGGGATGGAAGAACAAAAAATTTCTAAGGGGAAGGTTAATAGCCACTGTTCCTGTCTGTTTCACCCAATTCAGCCACGACTTTTTGGATAACACTGGGTAAGCGTGCTGAATCCAGATGGAAAGGGACTCTATAGAAACCACATCCTGCCCATAGGGAGGTAACAAGTGGGAATACGTATATGGACTGACCCGACAGTGCTACATATGGAAGACCTCTGCGGCAGGTCCTGCCTAGACAGGGATGTAACCAATACTGATGCAGAGACAGGTCAGAGCAGAATCTTCAATGGGAAAAACACAGGTTTACCGGCAAGGAAACCTTACCGTGGAATAGACATATGAGACTGCCAAGATTGAATCATAACATATGGGGCATCTAGCCCAGTACAGGGGCTGACCAACTGGGCAGACAACCCAAGTACTGGGCCTGGCGTGGGGCACCACCACAGTGTTTGACTGCGGAAGGACGCTTGAAGGAAACTCTATTCAGGGTTCGCCAGGTGGGGAACTCACCTGGAGAGCAAATAGGGAACTAGTATCCCCCTTAGAGGGGAATGGAGCAGCAAGCAAGACACAAAGTCAGCCTTCCCGCACATTACTTGTTTGTACCAACACACGGGAAGAAACCTGCTCGACCCGGAGATTGTAGAATCTCGCAAAGGTATAAGGTGTCGCCCAGCCTGCAGCTCTGCAGTTGTCTGCCAGAGAGGTGTCACGTCAACGCCCAGGAGGAGGCGAGGGTGCACTGTTCGCCTTGGGACTGATACGCCAATACGATGGCATCTACTTTCCAGTGGGCCAACCTCTGTTTGAAGACAGCCTTTCCCTTCTGCTGACCTCCAAAGCAGACAATGAGCTGCTTTGAGCTTCTAAAGCTTCTAAAGCTCCCCTGCCCCCTTTGATAGAAATTAGCTGTCTTAAGAGGCAGGATCTTAAGCTCGACTGACTGTAGCAGCTCAAAGGGTGCTACAAAAGAAGGGCTTTCCCAAAGACCTACAGTCTACTGCATCGTGATGTGCTGCAACGGCAGCAACATACGTACACTTTCAAGGTGGAGGGAGACAGCCTTCGCTCGAACCTCTCCTGCTGGAAAGAAAGCACAGAGCTGATCAGGAATTTATGGGGGTCTTCCTGGTGGGAAGAACCCCAATCAACAAACAGACTCCACTTCAAGGCATAAGCTCGCCTAGTAGAGGCTGCTCTGGCTTGAGTGACAGTCTCTACCACTGCCTGTGGTAGGCTGCTAAATTCTGCCGCATCCCTTCCAGAAGCCACACATGGAGGTTCCAGAGATTTGGATGCAGGTGCCATATGGTGCCCCATTCCTGAGAAATTAGGTCCTTCCCCAGGGGAATTACCCAAGGAGGGGCTGTCAGGTCCAAAAAACAGGTCTGGGTGGGCCAATAAGCCACAACCATCAAGACTTGCTTGCCTTCCTCCCTGACCTTGCACAGTGTGTGTGCCAACAGGCTCACTGGGGGAAATACATACTTGGGTGGGCCCCGAGGCCAGCTGTGTGCCAGTGCATCCGTGCCGAGGGTCCTCTCGGTCAGGGAATATAACAACTGACAACGAGATTACTCCAGAGAGGCAAACAGGTCTACCTGTGTCGACTCCATATCAGCTAGACCAACTGGGGGTGGAATCTCATTCTCACGGGAGCATGAGCTGTCGTGAAAGCACGTCCGCTGCACGATTGAGCTCGCCCAGAATGTAAATGGCACGGAGCACCCTGAGCCACTGCTGATTCCAGAGGAGATGCAAGATGATTTGTGTCATGCGATGTGAACGTAGACATCCCTGATTATCCGGACAACGTTTTATCAGTACAGAGGTAAAGGGAAGGAGGCCTTCACAAGGGAGAGACTAGTTGACACTTCAGGACTCCATTGTCATTGTGTCCAGGCGCAGGTCCTTCATCAGATCCGGATACGGCCTGGATCCGGCGGACTGCGGTAAACCTCGGGATAAACGGAGAAACAAACATTAGCGTAGACGCCATCCTTCTTATGATGTACAAAGTACATCAGGATTTATGGGAAGTGTTCCCGGTTCCGGCTGATCTAAACTATGCAGCCTAACATTGAACTATAGAAGTCTTAAATGTGTATGTGTATGCTAAGCCAAAGAGATGTGTTTTTAGTCTAGATCTGAACTGACAGACTGTGTCTGCTTCCCAGACAATGTTAGGAAGATTGTTCCAAAGTTTTGGTGCTAAATAGGAAAAGGATCTACCACCAGCAGTCGATTTTGATATTCTAGGTATTATCAACTGGCCGGAATTTTGAGATCGCAATAGATGTGAAGGACTATAATGTGTTAAGAGCTCCCTCAAGTACTGGGGAGCTAAACCATTTAGTGCTTTGTAAGTAATCAGCAATATTTAAAAATGTATACAATGTTTAATAGGGAGCCAATGCAGTGTTGACAGAACCGGGCTAATATGTTCATACTTCCTGGTTCTGGTAAGAACTCTAGCTGCTGCATTTTGGACCAGCTGTAATTTGTTTATTAAGCGTGCAGAGCAACCACCCATATGAGCATTACAATAATCTAGCCTTGATGTCATGAACGCATGAACTAATTGTTCTGCATTTGTCATTGAGAGCATATGACGTAATTTAGATATATTTTTTAGATGGAAAAATGCGGTTTTACAGATACTATTCACGTGACTTTCAAATGAAAGATTGCTATCAAAGACCACACCCAGGTTCCTAACCGACGACGAGGACTTGACAGAGCAGCCATCAAGTGTTAGACAGTATTCTAGGTTATTACATGAGGAAGTTTTTTGTCCAATAGTTAGAATCTCTGTTTTTTCAGAATTAAGTAGTAGGAAATTAATAGTCATCCAATTTTTTTTATATCAGCTATGCATTCCGTTCATTTGGTGAATTGGTAAGTTTTGTCAGGGCGTGAAGAAATATAGAGCTGAGTATCATCAGCATAACAGTGAAAACTAATGCCATGCTTCCTAATAATATCTCCTAAGAGTAGCATGTACAGAGTGAACAGCAACGGTCCTAGTAATGAGCCTTGTGGTTGTCGTGGAAATTCTTTCAACACCTTATACAACAGTTGAAGAAAAAATGAAGATCTCGAAAGTTATAAGTATACGTATTTATTTCTTGCAAGAAAGGCAGTTCACACACAGACAGAGTCTGATATGAGAAGGGAAAAAGTCTTCTCTTTTCACAGAGTTTATATACCCAAAAGATCACCCCTCCTCTGAAGATCTTTGGACTAAGGCCCCTGCACGTGGACAGCTTTCAGTTCCCCTATTCTCTAACACCCCTTATTTATGCATCTCCACAGTCAGCACAAATGTCACTTTAAGAAACACCTAACCAAACATGTCTCGCTCTTGATGCGCTCTAAGTTAACTATTGCTAAGAAAAACTAATCGTTCTGTCCCCTTGCACTGTCCCTTTGACCTCTTTGCAAAGAAGACACTATTGAACTATTTGCAACGAAGATTAATGCATCCTGCAACTTCCTCAACACATCTATGTTTTGTAAAACACACAAGCAGATATAAGTTTCAAAAGATACATTCAAAAGAAATTACCATTACATTCCACCCCTTTTTCATATCTTGAAATTAAAAACAAAACAGAAATTTCTTTTATAAAAGTAATCATAATACAAAAATAAGACTACTTTTCCTGAAAACATTTGAACCAATCAAATTATTAGATCTATATCAATACTAAGCCCTAGTTTGACTCAATCAAATAAAATCATCTAAATTATCACAAAAACAGATTCTTTTGCAAGACTCAAATCATTAGTTGGTGCACATCCTGCTCCAGGTGTGATGATTATCTCGTTCGTCCCACAAACATTCCATCTTCGCCAATTTTACACTTTGCGCGCCGTAGCAATGGTCTTTCCATCGTCGGTGAAGGAGGCTGTTACTAGCACTAGCCTTTTTATCCCTCACTTTATGATCTGATGGTAGATTTGAGGCTTGTCGGTGTAGTCTAAGGTTAGAGATGCTTGGACCCAGGTCTAACACTCTCCAATCATTTTCAAATCCTTACAAGATTTTCCCTTAGATCACGATCGCACCCTCACTGGAATGAGTCATCTGCTGTCACCTGCGAATGGAGACCTTAAGTGATTTTGTTAGTGACCGCTTGTCTTGTCGTCCTTTTTGGTGTGACCTGTGGAATTTTCAACCTGAAACATATCACCGGATAATTTATTGCTCATTGAATAGCACTCAGGGTCGCGCTGTGCAAGGTGTGGCACCTTTCTGCCACAGTATTAACCCAGGCCAGGATAACTAGTCAAATTCATCCAAGCCATTGTTTTCACTGGGCACAGTCTGCCCTGCCCGTTCACTCCTGTATGACAAGATCAGCTGGTTTTAGACAAATGGTCCTTCTAACCCCCCTCTGGGCTTTCCTGTCCTTCTGACCCCCCTGAAGAGTTGAAAGGCTCTTATCTGAACATTTGTTCATGTGTGTGTGTGTCTTTGCTCATGCCATGTGCGCAAAAGTCTGCATCTTCTGTAAAGAAAAAAAACAAATGTTGAGGTTATTGTCACATAGTTTTCTTTTGTCTGCTGTGCTCCCGCATCTGCCCTGGCGTTTCCTGCTGAAACAATCTTTGTTATTAGCACACTTACAGACAGAAATTTTGTAGACTGGCTTTATGCAGGGCTGTTACTCAGTTAAAGCCGGTGTTCTCTCAACATTTATTGTTCCCCCTGTGCGATGGCTTTCAGCAAATCTCAAACCAAACCATCCCCCTTTTGATGCATGAATCCACTCTTGCATCAATTTAACACAATGATGCCCTCTCATCAGAGCATTTGAAGGCCAACAGCCCTCAGTCTTACAGCCTGTTTTTCAGGTCTGTTGTTGGTCTCGCAATTCAGTCCTCTACAAACATTCTCCAGGTCATCAATTGGTCAGGTCAGGTTGTGGTGTGCACACTTCGTCAACGTCAGTCTAAACAACAATCTCCCTCTTTTACAATACATAACTGTTAAGGGCTCTCTGGATAATCTGATATTTACTTAGCCTACGTGTTTGTTGCTGTCAAATCTATAACATTTTCTCAACACATGACTGACGCCTATCTACGAATTCACAATTCTAATTTACACATCAATACTTAAACCTGTCCAGAAAGTAATTCAAATCTACTGCACATCATAAATGACCAAAACAATAATTAACAGACAGAGCTCAATGATCAGTCAACTTAAAGCTCGTCCTATGCTCGTGTTGCCTTCTCATCAGATTGACTCAAATTTCTCAGCTTACTTTCGAATTTGTCATTTGCCTTAACCCATCTATAATGCTAAAACACTCTTTCCAGAGGTTAATGACACACACACACACACTATTCAGACAGAATAGCTCTTCCCTAAACTCGCACTTACCAAGACATGAATTAACACTCACACTCATCCCTGACTATGAACCGCTCATATTTCTTATTCATATATTTTCTCTAAAAAGATTTAAATTTTAAATGACATTTTAATCTTACATTTGTCCTCTATCTTTTTTTATTTATTTATTTTTTTTGGCCTCTTAACCAGTTTCAAAAGCATGTCTGTTTATTATTCATTTGATTTTAGAAAAGTCAGCTGTGTTGCTTTGGTTCATTATCATTACTTTGCTTCAGTTTGTCTTGGCTGACTGATAACAGAAAGGCAGAGTACCATCCCCCTTCCTTCACTCAGACAGTCTCTCTCTCTTTCTCTCTTGTACAAACTAATAATATTTTCAATCAGCCTCCTAAGACTGTATTTTAGACAGAATGTAAATTCCTTACACTAAACTTTGACCACTGTTATTCAGACTTTTCTCAGATCTACAAAGCTGTCTTCATCTTTAGCCACCACCATGTCCAACGACCTTCAGGAGTTAAAACTATGTTATAGACATATTAGCTCAAAATCAACACTTCTATACATTTTCTTGCCTATAAGGCAACCAATATCATAAAATGTTTTGCTACTGTCTCCACAACAAATAATGGCAATCCCCTCATGGTCCCAGCTGGCTTTTGAAAGCCCATTTCCATTAGCTCCTTATCTTTAATTTTCTTCTCATCAGGGTGTTGTCCCCTGGCATAGTTACAGACACTTGTCACAATGAAAAACAAGCCATACAATGAACACGGTTTCTGGTGAGTGGTATAGAGGAACTTACATTTCTGGGTCAGACTGCCGTAACTTCTCACAGCGCATCCCCCTTAATGATATAAGGATGCTGCGGCCTTCACAACCATCCGCTCGACTCTCATACCCATCTCACATAAACACCTCCTTCAGGAGATGCCCAGTGGCGGCGGTGACCCCCTGCCTTAGGTTATCCTCTGTTAGGCCAAAGAAGATCTTACCCGTCGTCGAGTGATCACCTTCGTGCCCACTGGTAACCGCTCTTCCCATAACAGAATCTTTGACCATTTTCTTCAACATAATCAGTTGTTTTCTGGAGCTTAGGAAAGACACATTCAAGAGTCACCAGAGAAATTTTGGACTGCATAATAGTGTTAACACAGGGAGACAGGTTAATAACAGCAGTGTTTCATCACTAAAATACATTTAACATCTTAAAAGCAGAAACCTAGCACTGCTTAGATTCAGTGAATTTATTTCACATCCGTCTATTCAGTGTACTGTTACATCTGTAGCCGGAGCCATCGGCCCTGGTGAAGACTAAAATGAGACAAAGAAGTTACTGGTCCTATAATAAACTAGTCAAAAATGTCACTTCTATCGTTTAAGGTCTGCATTATTATTTTAAAGACTTTTTTAAAGTCATTCAGTTTTACATTTAAAACTTTTACAAATATAAATTGCACTCTGAATGGCAATAATTTCTTTTAACATCTCCATGTCTATGATTTTCAACTGAAACACTGTGCCTTACTACAAATAGCTTATTATCACTTATGACACAGGCTCAGATAACAGCTTTTAGCTGACATTGACTGAGAGAGAGACTCTGAGGCATTCAGGGCTGGTACCTTTGCACCCTCATAAACTTCTACCTTCAGGCTTTATCTACCATCTTTTAACTCTAGCCCAGCTTAAGGCATCTTTTCCATAAATTACATGTATTTTCAATACAAGCATAATTTTTTATAGTTTTCTTTTGCTCCAGCACACACCAGATTCAGATAAGCAAATTGTTTCAGCCAAATCACAAGCTTATTTTCTAAAATCAACACATCAGCTTCTTGTTCTTTCATGGTCAACACTAACAAGCTTTTGTTTAATCAAATGCCTTTTTTACGCATTTTACATCTAGCAACTGTTAATCCCCTAACACTGCTTTTGCTTAACTTATTAATTTTTATAAAAATAATAATGTTTCAAATTTCATCTAAATTTTAGTTGTCAGGTTCTCAATTACCATAATTTAATACCCGACTTCAATGTTTTCTCTAGGAGTTTATCAATCTGCTTCTATGATTAATACTACCTTTTGAGGCTGCGCTCTCTGCTTGTGATACATTTTTATTATCACTATAAATCATTCATTAGATTTGTCTCTCTATATCATCTAAAACCTTATCAAAGCGTTTCATTCAAAACACAATCATCCTTTTATTTACCGGTACCTTTAAAATACTTTACAACTCATTTAGTCTTATCTGTAATTTTACGTCAACCGGTGCTTTTTATAATTCTTTCCTTTCAAAAGGAATTCCTTACACTTAAATCTTTCAATCTTCTTACAACTTTCAAAAGTTCCATCTATCAACTTTATTTTCACTTTCCTTAGTTCCTTCTCAGAACAAACAATATCTTTTTTCCTTCAATGACTTAATATCAACATCATATCCGACATTGTTCATTATTGATTTTCCATAATCTTTAGACATAACTGTCTTTACATCTTACTAATTTTGTATTATCATCAACACTAATTACAGAACAATCACTGTTCCATACTCCCAGTATAGTTGGACCTTCAGTCCCTCCTTAGTTATTAGATACAGACATAGTCTACAATCATAAATACCAGGATATATGCATTCATTTTTATTTTTATAAAACTATAGTTTCCAATTCCTTTTATAATAAATTAAGGATGATATTTAATCCATCTTTTCACTACCCCCACTATAGACCCTTTAGGTTCAAAAACACAATGGTTATCAAACTAAAACTAAACATCATCTGCAAATCTCTTTAAAGTGAGGGTTTCAGAGCTGAGCTGTTTACAGCATTTGCTCTTTTCTGTCTCACTATCATGACTGTTCAGTTACTCTTCATACAGTATAAAGAAATTTAGCATGTCATCAATTTCATTAACACTGGTTTGAAAGCTTATTCTTCTATCAAATGGTAAGTCTGCAGATTCAACTTAATATTATCATTATTCCTCAGTTCCACCTCTACTGTTTCCCAGAAACCACAAGATCCTATTATTCGTCTCAGTCCCTACATTACACAGACAGCTATCATAGCCGCTTGCAACTTCAACTCTTGTTATAAAAATATGGCAATCTATTCTTCAATACCCTTGTTTTCATAACATTAATACAATAAGGCACATTCACATCATCATTTCAATCATTATTTTATCATTAAAATATAGAATTTTCCTACACAAATAGAAAGTTAAGAAGTTCTTTCTCATTCACTTTTCCCTTCAGTTTTCTTCCTTACCAATACTTCCTCTAACCATCTATTATCTCCTTCCTCCCAACACTACTCACTTAAAAAAGTTGGGTTAAAAACGACCCAACAGCTAACCCAATGGTGGGTTGATATAGCACCGACCTATTGTTGGGTTATTTTAACCCAATAAATTAGGTAACTAGTTTTACCCAATAAATTGGGTTACAAAAAACGAATCTGTTGGGTTATTTGGCCAAAATGCTTTAATCAACCTATTATTAATATTAATTATAATTACTATTATTGCCATGTAAATAAATAACTCACAACTGAAGTATATTAACAATGCTTTATTTACATTCAATTAGACATTGCATTCAAAAGTTATTGTTGCAATTGTTTTGATGTACTTACCTAAAGGTAAGAAATTGTTTCAATAAAAAAAAAAAAAAGTAATGCAATTATAAACTGCCTCATAAGGCGACGTGTTGAGGGAACACCTCCAGGCACAGAATATTAATGTTAAAATTAATTTAGAGTTATGTTTTAAGTTCTAAGAAACATGGAACACAAAAACACAAATAAACAGTTGTAGTCAAGTCACCTTTATTTATATAGCGCTTTTTACAATACAAATTGTTTCAAAGCAGCTTTACAGAGATAACAGGAAAGTAAAGTTGTAATAGAATGGCTAAATTCAAAATTAAATGTTAAATGTCCCCAACTAAGCAAGCCAAAAGCCAATGGCGAATAAAGGTAAAAAAAGGCGACAGTGGCAAGGAACCAAAACTCCATCAGGTGACCGAGTGGAAAAGAAAATCTTGGGAGAACCCAGGCTCAGTCAGGGGGGCCAGTCCTACTTTGGCCAACAAACGAACAGTGTATGATTATGATTTAGGCGGCATAATAGGTCAGAAGTCAGATTGGATCGGAACTTTCACAATATTTATCCAGTTCATCTGATTAGTGGTCGGAGTCATCACGCCGGTATGGAGATCAATCAAATCAAATCAAATCCTTTTATTGTCACACAACCATATACACAAGTGCAACAGTGGGTGAAATTCTTGGGTGCAATTCCGAGCAACATAGCAGTCGTGACAAATTACTCAAAGTACCATATACATTATAAAAACAATAAATAATATACAATATACAATATACACAATATACAGAATACAAAATACAAAAAGATATTTATACATACAATAGATACACATATTGGTGAAATATGTATGTAGTTTACAGTAGGTTATGTTGTGCTGTGTTGGCAGTTAGACTGTTATGGTTGTTGATCATGAGGGATCAAGAGTTTAGAAGTCTAATTGCATGGGGGAAGACGCTGTTCCGGAGTCGGCTGGTGTGTGTGCTGATGCTGCGGTACCGCCGGCCTGATGGTAGCAGTGAGAGCAGCCCATGGCTCGGGTGGCTAGAGTCTCTGATGATCCTCCGAGCTTTCTTCCCACACCGCCTGGAATATATATCCTGGAGGGAGGGAAGCTCACCTCCGATGATGCGGCTGGCAGTGTGCACCACCCTTCGCAGGTCTTTGCGGTTGCGAGCGGTAGTGTTGCCGTACCAGGCAGTGATGCAGCCAGTCAGGATGCTCTCGACGGTGCCGGTGTAAAACTGTGTGAGGATGCGGCGGTTCATTCCAAACTTCCTCAGCCGTCTCAGGAAGAAGAGGCGCTGATGAGCCTTCTTCACGACGGCCTCAGTGTGGACGGACCATGTGAGTTCCTCTGTGATGTGGATACCGAGGAACTTGAAGCTGTTGACTCTCTCCACCGGAGCTCCATTGATGGTGATGGGGCTGTGTTCTCTGTCGTTCTTCCTGAAGTCGACCACTAGCTCCTTGGTTTTGCTGATGTTGAGGGAGAGGTTGTTTTCCTGACACCAGTGTGTCAGAGTGAGCACCTCCTCTCTGTAGGCCTTTTCATCGTTGTCGGTGATCAGACCTACCACCGTCGTGTCATCAGCAAACTTGATGATTTTGTTGGAGCTGTGAGTTGCCACGCAGTCGCTTGTGTACAAGGAGTACAAGAGTGGGCTGAGAACACAGCCCTGAGGGGCTCCAGTGTTGAGAGTCAGTGATGAAGAGATGTTGCTGCCCATTCTGACCACCTGGCGTCTGTTTGACAGGAAGTCCAGGATCCAGCTGCACAGCGAGCTGTTTAAGCCCAGAGCCCGGAGTTTCACATCAAGCAAGGAGGGCACTATGGTGTTAAATGCTGAGCTGTAGTCTACAAACAGCATTCTCACATATGTGTTCCTCTTTTCCAAGTGGGAGAGAGCAGTGTGTATTGTAGATGCAATAGCATCATCAGTGGAGCGGTTATTGCGGTATGCAAACTGCAGTGGGTCCAGTGAGGGAGGTAGAACAGAGCAGATGTAATCTCTGACTAGTCTCTCAAAGCATTTACTGACGATGGGGGTCAGAGCAACAGGACGCCAGTCATTTAAGCAGGTGATGTTTGACTGCTTTGGTATAGGGACAATGGTGGACGTTTTAAAGCATGTGGGGACTACAGACAGGGAGAGGGACAGATTGAAAATGTCCGTAAAAACACAAGCCAGTTGGTTCGCGCACACTCTAATGACACGCCCCGGTATGCCGTCTGGACCCGCGGCTTTACGAATGTTCACCCGACAGAAAGATCGGGTTACATCCGCTACAGAGACGGAGAGTGAACTAACCTCTGTGGCTTCAGTCGCGGGCACTCTCACCGCGAGGGGGGTGTTAGTTCCCTCAAAACGAGCATAAAAAGTGTTTAGCTCATCTGGGAGAGAGGCAGCGTTGTATACAATGGATTTTGTATTCCCCTTGTAGTCCGTGATGGTGTTAATTCCCTTCCACATGCTTCTAGAGTCGGTGGTGTTAAACTGTTCTTCAGTCTTGTCCCTATATTGACGTTTTGCTGCTCTGATAGTTTTTCGGAGGGCATAACTTGCTTGTTTATGTTCCTCCGCGCTCCCGAAATTAAAAGCTGAGGTGCGCGCATTGAGTGCTGCACGAACATCGCTGTTAATCCATGGTTTCTGGTTCGGGTACATCCGTATTGTTTTGGTCGGAACAACGTCATCTACGCACTTCCTGATGAAACAGGTTACGCTATCAGCATAAGCCTCGATGTCGTCATCAGAGGCCGACCGGAACATCTCCCAGTCCGCGTGATCAAAACAGTCCTGTAGCGTAGAGTCTGATTGGTCCGACCAGCACTGGATCGATCTGAGGGCGGGTGTTTCCTGTTTCAGTTTCTGCCTGTAAGCAGGCAGAAGGAGAACGGAAGAGTGGTCCGATTTGCCAAACGGTGGCCGTGGGAGGGATTTGTAGCCATCCCGGAAAGGGGAGTAGCAATGATCCAAAACCCGGTCTCCTCGTGTGTTAAAGTTTATGTGCTGGTGGTATTTTGGTGCTATTTTCTTAAAGTTAGCTTTGTTAAAGTCCCCAGACACAATGAATGCGGCCTCAGGGTGCGCGGTTCCCTGCTCGCTTATTCCCCCATACAGCTCCTTTAGTGCCCGGTCTGTGTCGGCTTGTGGGGGAATGTACACAGCCGTTATAATGACCGCTGTGAATTCCCTCGGTAGCCAGAATGGTCGACACAGAAGCGTGAGAAATTCCAGATCAGGAGAGCAGAAAGACTTGATAGAATGTACGTTCCTCTGACCACACCAGGATTTATTGATCATAAAACATACACCTCCACCTCTGCTTTTACCTGAGAGGTCTTTAACTCGGTCTGCTCGATGCACGGAGAACCCCGCGGTTTCGATGGCCGAGTCTGGAATCTCAGCAGACATCCAAGTTTCTGTAAGGCAGATAATGCAGCAGTCCCTCGTCTCCCGTTGGAAAGAGATCCGCGCTCTCAGCTCACAGAGTTTGTTGTCTAGAGACTGAACGTTTGCAAGTAGAATACTGGGAAGCGGGGGTCGATTTGCACGCCGTCTTACTCTAACGAGAACGCCGGCTCTTCTTCCCCTTCTCCGCCTGCGTTTCCGCGGCCGGGCCGCCCAGACAAAGGGCTCCGTTGCCTTGTTTGTAGACAGCGGGTCGTCGTTAAAGAGATTAAAGTCCGGTTTTCGGTGTTTGATTGCCGAACCAATGTCCAAAAGTGTTTGTATGTCGTACGTGATAAAACAGACAACATCCAAGACAAAAAACAAAAGAACTGTAAACAGAACAAACAAAAAACTACAATGTTGTGACGGAGCTCGCAACGCAGCAGCCATACTCGGCGCCATCTTTGTCCATCTTTGAGATGTGTTTGTTGAGGTGTCCATGAGGCCTTCACAGTGTTGATGAGGCTGGCACTTCAGCGATGTGTTGTCGTCGTGTCCATGTGATGGTCCTTCCTCAGATCTGGATATGGCCTGGATCTGGCAGTTTGCGGTAGACCTCGGGATAAACAGAGAGACTAATATTAGCGTAGACGCCATCCTTCTTATGATGTACAAAGTACATCAGGATTTATGAGAAGTGTTCCCGGTTCCGGCTGATCTAAACTATGCAGCCTAACATTGAATTATAGCAATCTATAATGTGTATGTGTATGCTAAGCCAAAGAGATGTGTTTTTAGTCTAGATTTGAACTGACAGACTGTGTCTGCTTCCTGGACAATGTTAGGAAGATTGTTCCAAAGTTTTGGTGCCAAGTAGGAAAAGGATCTACCGCCAGCAGTTGATTTAGATATTCTAGGTATTATCAACTGGCCAGAATTTTGAGATCGCAATAGACATGAAGGACTATAATGGGTTAAGAGCTCGCTCAAATACAGGGGAGCAAAGCCATTTAGTGCTTTGTAAGTAATCAGCAATATTTTAAAATGTATACGATGTTTTATAGGGAGCCAATGCAGTGTTGACAGAACCGGGCTAATATGGTCATACTTCCTGGTTCTGGTAAGAACTCTAGCGGCTTCATTTTGTACTAGCTTTAGTTTGTTTATTAAGCGTGCAGGGCAACCACCCAGTAGAGCAATACAATAATCTAGCCTTGAGGTCATGAACGCATTAACTAATTGTTCCGCATTTGTCAATGAGAGCATATGACGTAATTTAGATATATTTTTAAGATGGAAAAATGCGCTTTTACAGATACTAGACACGTGACTTTCAAATGAGAGATTGGTATCAAAGAGCACACCCAGGTTCCTAACTGACGACGAAGACTTAACAGAGCAGCCATCAAGTGTTAAACAGTATTCTAGGATATTGCGTGTGGAAGTTTTTTGTCCAATAATTAGAATCTGTGTTTTTTCAGAATTTAGTAGTAGGAAATTACTAGTCATCCAATTTTTTATATCAGCTATGCATTCCGTTAATTTTGTGAATTGGTAAGTTTCGTTAGGTTTTGAGGAAATATAGAGCTGAGTATCATCAGCATAACAGTGAAAACTAATTCCATGTTTCCTAATGATATCTACTAAGGGTAGCATGTACAGAGTGAACAGCAGCGGTCCTAGTACTGAGCCTTGTGGTACGCCATACTGAACTTTTGACCGATAGAGTGCCGATAGTTATGACGTCACTTAGTAGGACAACTCGGAAGTTAGCGGCGCATGGGTTCCCTCGATCGAAAAGCTATGCATTTTCCCCATAGACTTTTGGAAAATCGCAAAAAGTAAGATCTGTGTTCAACAAAGAGTTGTGACCCTTACACGTTTTGTCTATCAAGATAATCTTTACAAGTTAATCCAAAATTTATACATTTTGAAGCCTATATAAAGTTTTAAAAACCACAAGCAGACACAATAAAGTTTAAAAAACCACATGCAGGCTATAACTGGTGTGTTTTATGTCATAGATCAAAACGTGAAAATATTTAGAGGCTTTGTTAACCACAGACCTTATTTCAGGCGATTTAGCAAAAACCCATTAAAAAAACCCATAGACTCTAGGGCGAGAGAACCGGAAGTGCTAAAATGCTAACTCACTTCCGCATTTTGGCCTACAAAGTGAGATCATAACTTTGGCACTCTATGGAGGAAAGATACCTGGCAGGGTTGTTAAAGCAACATCTCCAGGAGTGTCTTTACATAAAACAGAAAGAACAATGGATTAATCTTTAAACAAGTGCATTATATTATAGACAAAATATTATAACTTGACATGAAAGTACAGAGCTGTTGTGCAGGATTTTCTCACCAGAAGAAATGTTAGTCTGAACAGGAAGAAGATCCAAGGCTCTCTTCTCAGTCTTGCAATATGAAAGGATTCGCTGAGATGCATGTCCCCAAATTTCAAAAAGTTTATCTTTGGCATGTGGGTATAAAATACCAAAGTCCTGAGCAATCTAAAAATTAATAAAGAAAAAGAAAAGTTAAAATCACACCAACACCTCATATGTAAGGGATAATGTAGAGCGAGGCGGTTGTTATAGTGAATACAACCCCGACAGGCTGATTATGACCCCGACGAGAAGCGGAGCTTGAATCAGCCTGAAGGGGTTGTATTCGCTATAACATCCGCCTCGTATTATCCCGCTTATTACATGGCTACCTACCAAATAAATCAATAATTTGACACAAAATATTGATTTAAAAAGGAGTTTATTGATTTAAAAACGATTGTATTGCTTCCGCTAAAGAAATTAGTCTGTTCCGTATCTACGGTTAGAATCCTGCGTCCATGGCAACGCTCTGTTTTCCATGGCAACTGTGTGTTATACTTAGCAGCGGTCTGTTATCAAGAAATAACAGACCGCATTCTACATCAGAATTCAACCAAGCCATGTAATAAGGTGCAGTAACAATGAAAGTATGGACATCTGTTTATCAATATAAATATATTATTATATTTTTTATTATTTATATTATATTATTATTATAATATAGAGCTTCTGCAATTGCCATGTATTGTGGTAAATGACCTCCATTTAAAATGTCCTTTTACTGATATGTGTCATTTAAAAAGTAATAAGTTAAAGTTTATTATAAAGGAATAAAGTCTCAACCAACCGTCATTTTATTTAATGGGCATGTGGCGATCTGAAAAGTGTTATGTAACTCAACTGACTATTGTAATAACTTACTATCTTATTGAGTAGTTATATTTTATAACTTGTCTAGATAAAACGTTTTTTTTAAGGCGGGATCTAAAGCAATGAAAAAAAAGCACACAATGAATGGCGTCCCGTCCGGCCGCATTTTCTTTAGGTCCGAAAAAAGGACATGTCCGGGAAAAAGAGGACGTATGGTCACCCTAGTTTAACACTTTGTAGTATTTTAAATTCACACTGTAGTTGGGATAGCCCAAGTAAACATTTGCGCTACAATGTAGGCCTTTATATAACACAGCATACCTTCCTGTAAGTGACTGCGACACAGGATGGATGGACCAGGCTTCCGCTGCGTCTTGAAGCCGAGCGCGCCGGTTAAAATCTGAAAATATTAATAACTTTCCCAAAAAGTATTGGAAAGCACATAGAAAGTTAGGAAGAGTATCACAACCGAGTACTAAGAAATTGGCTGGCTATATGGCCATATTGGTGTCGTTAGTCGCAGGTTAGTCGCAGATAGCGGACAAAAAGCAGTCATACAGGGGAGCAGGGAGATATAAACATAAAAATAATTGGCTGAACATTTAGAACGAAAAACGGCAATAATACTATGTAAGAGCTTAAAGTCATGTTATAACGGAAAAAAAAATAATAACATAGGCTACAATATGCATACTGTGTAGTGTAATATTAACTCACCCGTGTATCTTGTGTCAGCTGTGGTGGTCAACCGTTGAAATTTGAATTTCAACCTAACGGGCTGCGTTGTTATAGAAACAACCCAATAAATGTTCCGAATAACCCAACAGAACGACCCAGTATTTTTAACCCAGCTATTGGGTAAACAAAATAACCCAACGTTTTTTAGTGTTCCTGACTTCTTGCTCCCTACATGCACATACCATCTTTCTACATTCTGATTCTTTTCATTCTGCTTCGATCCAACAACTCACTGTTTGTAAATTCTATCAGAAATTTTATTTTCATAAAATACTTTCTTCTACTATATTTCTTTCTTCATATTCAGTCCTACATGCTAGTTCTTAATGGTGCTAATGCTGCATTTATCTGTTTTCTTTGTCTGATAATTGCCTCATTTAACCATATATCTATATTTTGACCATCGAGGTCATAATTATCTTTTTCTTTTCTTTTTGGACTTGTTTTTGTCCAATTTTCTTTAGTCTTTTGCAGATGGCTTACACTCAAACCCCCATTAAACCCATATTTTTTAATCATTTGTGGTATCCTGTGATGCCACCATGTTCCATTTTTTTTATTTTTTTTTAGAACTATAATTTCCTTTCGAGAAATTCACTGTCTCCAACGACTTTTTACTATTACTACTACCCATTTTTTACATTAATTAGCCTTTTTCCAGAGTATACCGTTCCGGAAATTTTCCGGTGTGGCCACCACACCCCGCCTAGTAGTCCGTCACTACTTGGTCTTTACTTTGAGACTTTCCCAGTGCGGCCACCGCACCCCGCCAATAATCGTCACTATTGGTCTTTACTGAGACTCCCACGTCTCACTGGCCCTTTTGGGAAATGTGCACGTCTCACTGGCCCTTTTAGAAATATCTTATTAATGTAAAAAATGTTTCTCACCGTGCTTTTTGCAGCGTGATTTCTTTTAATCAAGATCGCGTCCACCTCGGCCTTCCGTGGTGTCCACAATTCTCCCGTCCCTTAAAGTTGGGGGTTTGGAGCCATAGACTTTTTTTCTTTGGGGTGATTAGTCAATTGTTTCTCCCACGGAGGTCATCAGTTTTGCGATCCCATCCTCGTCGCCAGATTGTCGTGGAAATTCTTTCAACACCTTATACAACAGTTGAAGAACAAATGAAGATCTCAAAAGTTATAAGTATACGTATTTATTTCTTGCAAGAAAGGCAGTTCACACACAGACAGAGTCTGATATGAGAAGGGCAAAAGTCTTCTCTTTTCACAGAGTTTATATACCCAAAAGATCACCCCTCCTCTGAAGATCTTTGGACTAAGGCCCCTGCACGTGGACAGTTTTCAGTTCCCCTATTCTCTAACACCCCTTATTTATGCATCTCCACAGTCAGCACAAATGTCACTTTAAGAAACACCTAACCAAACATGTCTCGCTCTTGATGAGCTCTAAGTTATCTATTGCTAAGAAAAACTAATCATTCTGTCCCCTTGCACTGTCCCTTTTACCTCTTTGCAAAGAAGACACTATTGAACTATTTGCAACGAAGATTAATGCATCCTGCAACTTCCTCAACACATCTATGTTTTGTAAAACACACAAGCAGATATAAGTTTCAAAAGATACATTCAAAAGAAATTACCATTACATGGTACATCATACTGAACTTTTGATCGATAAGACATCTCTTCGTTTACTGCTACAAACTGATAACGGTCAGATAGGTATGATTTAAACATTGCTAATGCAATTCCACTAATGCCAACATAATTTTCGAGTCTATTTAAAAGAATGTTGTGGCCAATAGTATCAAATGCAGCACTAAGATCGAGTAACACCAATAGCGAGATACAACCAATAGCGAGATTTCAAGGTATTGGGGTCTTGATCTTAACATCGTGATGGTCATGTTCCCTCAGTGAGAACATGAGTCATTAACGAATGCTGCCTCAGCGTACTTATGGCCCAGACATGAGGCAGTGATTGTGGCTGTCAGACAGAGCCAGGAAACGACCACATTCAGAAACCCTCGGGTGGAATGCCATCTTTAAAAAGATGCAACATCACCCGTGCTTGCTCTTTTAGTGCCCAGGGGTGTGATCGCTGCATTTATCTGTGCACGTTTGCTCTTTGTGGCAAAACACACTGTTGAATGTGCCATCTCTCCAACTCAGAACATCCTCTCATGAATGAAGTCAGATTGGCAGAGCGCTGACAAACAACCTATCAGCTCCAAAGCAAAAAGCTCACAGGAAAAGCATGCACTGACTACAAGATAATAATTTATAATATTATTATAATATTACAACATAAGTTAAGTTATAATATTATTTAGTTGGTTAAATTTAGTTGATTTTTTATTTTTATTTTCTGCATGTGTTCATAATTTCTTTGTAGGACAGCCTGGCAAAAAATTATGTCTGCACAATTTGGCATATATCATTGTTAAAGAATTGACTCCAAGCACAGCTATGCAATATGCTTACAAAATCTTTAAACATTTTTAATAATATTTGAATAAAGGGTGAAGATGTCAAATTTCCTATGCAAGACATTATTTTTGGCCATTTCTGTATATATTCTGTGGCTCAGCACTACAAACATTGAAAAGGATCTCTGCAATAACTGGGCTCGTCATCCAAAACTACTGTAATAGAGTTAAATGTGCAACATTATCTCTGTTAATGTGTGTATGTATGAGTGGCCGCAAAATCATCAGTATTGACCTTTTACTGTGACGTCCATGGCATATTGTTACGTGATATATGCAAATGGCAGACAATGTGATATTTTCAGCAGTCTGTTCTCGGCCCTCTGTCCAGTATGAGTAAATTAAACAAATTACCCGGGGTCTGTTTGAGTACAGAGGCATATGAGGTTGCGTGGCCATGTTATTACTACAATGATAACATGTCTGCACAGCCCAGATTTAAAGGAATTACAGATTGTATCTGAGCACTATGAGATATGTGGAAAGTTTAGTGTACTGGATTGACTTGCTGTAAAATGAAAATGTGTTCGGCTGTATGGTTAGATTGGGTTGGCACATTATATATATATATATATATATATATATATATATATATATATATATATATATATATATATATATATATATATATATATATATATAAAAGTTTTGTTTTACTTTTTTAAGTATAAAAGGTGCCATTTATATTAAAAAGAAAAACATTTGTTTTTTTATATTTAATACATCATGCTTTAATGCATCATGCTGATACTGCAAGCTTGTGATAGCAGTAGCAGACTACTTGCATAAAATGCATATAAATATCTGTTGTCACTCTATATCTCCTATTAATGTCTTAGTAAGGTGATATTAAAAAATTATTATACTATTATGATCAAAGCTCTGTCATTTTTATACCTAGATATACCTTGTATGCCTAGATATATGCACATATTTAAAATATTTATTTTATTTTATTCTGTTTATTGTATTGTTATTTTAAATGTATATTGCCTAATTACCAAATGGTAATTCTTATTACTTATTAATACATTCATTTTATTATGTTTAAATATGAATATTGTACTAATTATCAAAGGGTTTCATATTAAATATTATTTATATTTTATTTTAGTTTTATTATTACCAGGGTTTCAAATGTTTTAATTTTTTTTTTACCACAATCACTAGAAGCCAGATTTTAGTGTTCCGTAACTCAAAAATTGAATTACCTGACCTTCCATGAGCAATGCGATTGATTACCAGATGAACTCAAGAGGACAATGTGTTTCTATTGTGATGCAAATAGTTGCGGCATCGCGATTTAAACAGAACTTGCCCAGATACCATCAAGAGATCCTCAGTAACAGGGTCTGATGTCCGTAGAGGTCATTTAAAGCAATATGACACTGAGGCCTGATGTAGCAGAAAGTCCTTGCAGCCTGTCCCCTTGGTTTTGTCTCTGAGTTTGATAAAAACAGATGAACCTTGGAGGATAACCATGTCACTGAATCATCACAGATGCAAAAATCCTCCTCAGCTCAGCGCATTTTTATATATTTGTATCTAAATAAAAAACTTGATGGATTACATTTCAATACAGTTTTTCACTGTATATTTGTACATTAAGTATTACCAAGTCACCTCTTGGGGGTTGTGGGTTAGGCATGGCAGCATGAGGCAGTGAAGAGAACTTTGTCTTTCACCTGTAATCTGATGCAGAGAGCAGCACTTGGCTGCAGCCCCTGCTGGTGATTTATGATTGAGACGACGTTAATAAAAGTATCAAAACAATCAGAGCTCTGCTGGGGGAAGATACCGCCGTGTTACGTACATCATGCAGGACAGGCCTGCATGGGGAATCGTTGAGCTGGTACTACGATGCTCTAAGATCACTCCTTTCTCCCATTTTAAAACAATGTGTTTTTTTTTTTTTCTTTGGTTTACCCTCCATGGAAGGTGACGTCTTGTCTTTATAGTCAAAGCAGGCCAACACCCAAATTTTAAGTCCTTTTTACAGTATACATTTAAGTCCTGTGCAATACGTATTAACAACATGTAGTTATAGGGTTAAGTCCCGTTCACACCAAGAACGATAACCATAAATATAACTATAATTGTATTAACTTCCACACCAATGGACAATCTCGTTTTATTGCTTGTGCTGCAGTTTTGTCGTCTGCCACTTTAAATGCTCGAACTCTTTAATGTCTGGAGGATTTGATTGGCTCTCATTGTTTTTATCATTAATCAGCTGGAAATAATCATTCTGAAAGTGATTCCAACTTTATCGTTTATCTGAGCCGTTATCATTATAGTTGTGGTGTGAACTCTGCTAGTCTTTTATACTTAGAATGACTTTTAGAACTAGAATCATTATAGTTATCATCTTTGGTGTGAACAGGCCTTTAGGGTTAGGATTGTTGTTTGGTTAAGGGTTAGTTGCATGGATTTATGCATAAATTACTGTTATTCCTTTAGTAAGTACGATTTGTAACAAGGCCAGTGTAAAATAAAGTGTTACTGCATCTTTTTATGTTCTGCAGAATAAAGAAAATAAATTGATATGAAATTTCAAGAAATTCACCAAGGATATGTAATGTGTGAAAAAACAAAAAAAAATTGTGATTAAATTTGGGTCTATTTCTCACACAAAGTGTCATGTACTGGCTTGACTTGATAAATCCAAAATAAGATGCTTGATGCAGATGAACGATGAAATCCCATTTAATACACACTAAGAATAATAGATAAACACCAGCACAAAACGTTAACACAAGACAATGAACAGAATACACAAAGGCTGTGTCCCAATTCAAAGGCTGCATCTTTCGAAGGACTCGGACTTCAAAGGTTGCGAAGGTCGGCCTTAGCATTGTTGGGACGGTCTAGCCTAAGGAGAATTGTTCTTGTCGCCTGATGAGTGACTAACATTTGTACTAGTCTTTTTTGAAAGATATATTAAACTGTCTGAAAACATAAAGCTTAGTCAGATATGACAACATTTGAGCCGCTTTAAAGTAAATTTTTTGTATAATTTGTATCATTAGATATTTGAGTAAGCTGAAACCCAATAATTATGTTTAAAAGTGTAATTCGGCAATTTCATTTAAAAACAAATCCTGTCGTGACTGGCATGCAATGATTTCTGGGGTAGGAAAGAATTCCCCAATCATTTCACAGGAAAGAAGGCCACATTTGAAGGAGCCTTCAAATTGGGACAGCCTTTGTCACGCAGCGGTGACGCAATCAGCCTTCGAACGCGACCTTCAAAGGATGCAGCCTCTGAATTGAGAAGCAGCTTATGACAAGGGACTAATGAGAGACAGGTGCAGGTGATAAGTCGACATGGTACAAAACAAGGGTAACTATATGGAAACAAACAAGATGACAATGGAAACAAAGGAAACAGGAACTTAAATACACAGGAACTGAGAAACAACAAGACAAATGAATATCAAAATGAATATCAGTCCTTGAACAAAGAGACAAAAAAATTACAAAGCTATCAAATGATTTTGCATAATTTTTTAGGCTGGGTATCTTCAGTCACAATTCATTGTCACAGGAATAGAAAGAACGGCTAGGCCATTCTTAAAAATATATCGACTAGGACAAAAAAATGAAATTGTCAAGTAGTAAAAGCTGTGTCCTACAATTCATATATATGTGAAAAACATGGTTCAGTTTCAGCTGTTCCTGTTTAGTTTCCTCTGTTACCCAGTGTATTTATACTTCCTGTTTTGTTTGCTCATTGTTCCATATCGCCAAAGTTTTATTGCAGTAATCTCTGTTTCCAGGTGTTCCCTTGAATTAAAAACTATTTGTATCAATTCTTCTGCTTAAGTACAGCGTTCACTGACAACTAGTTGAGTCTATTTGAATGATTATTGCATTTTTTATTAAAATTTTCAGGCCCCATAAATCCAGACGACTTTAAAAGTATCCAGCCTGTTATATTTGGATTTCTGTACCTTTAGTAGCATGATCTAGTTTTTCAGAAGCTTCGCTGTGTGGGCCATCTGACAAAAACATGTGTCTGAGGGACTGAAACTAAATGTCACTCTCATTCCAGCATGGAGCTCAACTGCCCTTTCAAAACACATTAGAGGGAAAGAGGATCAGCGTATTGGTCCTAAGGCTTCTACCCCTATATCGTCACTAACACAGACACATGATGGGCTTAAACCCTGAAAAATGCTTTTACACAGACTTTGAGTGGCAATATTTCTCATCTGCTATAATATCACCTCTGATACAACAATGAGGGGTGCTGCATTTTCTGGATGAATCCTTTAAAAAGTGGAGGTGATTGTGAAATTGTGGTTTCTTTGATATTTTTTTTTCTCTCTTTTTTATGTCTTCACAAACTCAGTGTCATTTTGCAGGCAGCTTTGATGGATTTAACAGAGCGGGTGGATGGATGAAGAGCAATTTATATGTTAAAAGTATCTCAAAGTGCTGGGATGTAGTCTCCAACACCCCTCACTTAATTCTGCTTCCATCATTATTATTCCCGAAATCTCAAAGATTTTCTGTCAAGTTGTCTCACCCGAACACAGAAATCATCTTTAAGTAACACGGTGTTCTAGCGAGACAAATTTCACCCGACATGAACGATTGCACGCCGACACCAGCAAATTTAGAGTTGTGTGAATGTCAAGAGAGATGTGTAGAGCTTTTGTTCACTGCTTGAAAAAAGGAAGAAAAAAAGGGGGAAAAAATCGCTAGCAGCTCAATCCCTTTAGGAATGCATTAACAATGCCGTTAAAATAATTCTAAAATTAATTAAAGAAACTGAATCACAATCCAGTGAGCTTCAAATTAATCGTAAGAGATTTGCCCTCACACTTTTTTTTATCCTTTGTCTGAAGCAGAACATTTCTCAGTTATTTTCCTTCTTTCTTAGTTCTGTTCTACCTCTTTAGTACTGGTACAGCAATGGCTTTGGACTGTGTGTTTGTAGACGTTCTGGACTGACAGAGATGCAGCGGGTCTCATTATGTCACCAATCTAATTCGTAGTGCTGCGAATTAGACAGACTGTGTGTGTGTGTGATCTTAAGCTGAGTTAGTCAGCGCGTTCAGGACAAAAACAACAACCCCACCATCAGCTAAAGAGTTGGACAGACAGTGGAACATTTGTTTGGCCATGCTTAGGGGTGTGAACGGAGTTGTATTATTTACTTTCAGGAAGTAATTGTTGCTAAGGGGGAAGGTGCTATGAGAAAGTGTGTCTTTGGTGTGATTTTAATTGGCTCTGGTGGAGAGCAAATGCTAAGAGGAGAGGGAGGTCAAAGCAAATCTGCTCTCTTCTAAAACAGTGATTCTCATTAGTGATTGAGAAGAGTATGATTCTTGAATTTGCTTAGTACTTGACCGAAATCTTCTTTTAATTATGTTGTCTTCCTGTGTACATGTTTTTTTCTTCTTCTTTTAGGTACATATGATTATGGCACTCCACAGTCTCGCCTGCAGCAGTAATGCAACAATACCTTTGAGAAATGTTTTTCCTTATTGTTTTTAAATAAATAGTCGAGGCTCAATACAAGTCAAGATCGATCAACAGAACTTGTGGTATAATATTGATTACCACAAAAAAATAATTGTGTCTTTGTTCTAACTAACCTGTGTAAAGTTCTATCCAATTTTATTTCATTGCGATGACAATGTAATGGCTCTAAAACAACTCTAAAACAACTTTAAAAAAATGTTTACAGCTCAAATAATACACAGTTTTAATGTAATCAAATTATAAAATAATTTTGCTTTTAAAAAAAATCAAAAGCTTCTTTTTTCTGTATTTAAATCCTCCAAATATTGGCCCAATTTAACTCCAATGCCTCACCACAACCTCGATTTTTTTAAGAAATGAAATTGACAATTTTATGATAATCAAAGTTATTCCACAGATGCTTTAGGTTGAGACATTGAACCTATATATATATCCTAATCATTTTGTTAACAACATGCAGTCATTACTTCAACGAGCTCATTGTTTCTGCCTTAAATTAATACATAGTTTAAATTAATACATTGTTAACTAACTGTGTGATTTGTATATGTACATTTCTGAAATTCATTACTTGGACACAGTCACGTCTGATAAAAAAATCACTCTTGTAATGCAAACACTGCTTTAAAACGATATATGTTGTGAAAAGCGCTATATAAATAAATGTGAATTGAATTGAATTGAATATTCCTTTGAAGTGGGGTAAGATTTGTCAGGGGTGTGAAATTCCGCTATGTGTACCACAGTTCTCATTACCCCACAACACATGGCACAGGCTGAACACTTTCTGAACACTCTTAACGTTTAGTCACAGGAGCCACACTATAAATACTCTAACTGGCCGATTCTGTCTGTGGCGAGCAGCTATTTGGCTGGTGATAAGGCGCTAATTAGTGGCTCTTAGCAGGAATACCACTTGCGAGGAACGCAACTCACATTGTCGTTGTCGCCAAGCGTTCGAAGGACCAACCTACCCGGCCTCCTCCCCACAATAAACCTTGTGAACCATCTCCAAGACTTAAAAGATGTCCCTATTAACACTGGCAACCAGTGAACAGTTTTTTTCTTTCTTCCTCAGCAAGTCCAGTCTGATGAATTAAGCAAGTGGAGTCAGTAGATTAAGATAAGAACTTATCTTCTGCTTTGAGACAGACTTTTATATGCTGTATATGTCCTCACATCGCTCGCTCCCTTTGTGCAGTCATTCCATTGGTAATTATAGTGGTGTGAGGTTGGATTGGGAAGAGAGGGGTTTTAACCCTGTCATGTACTGAACTTTGCTGCCAGAGGGTGAGAAGGTTTCACCAAAAGTCTAATGCCAATATTCATTTAGCCAAAGAGCTGCGTCAGGAACCTCTCTCCCGTCAGGTATGTGCGTTGACAGTTCTAGAGAATGAGCGCTTTGTGCTATACAAACTTATTAAATCACAGGGTGGACTCATGGGCCTAGCGAGCGAGAACTGATAGCACTTCCATTTCCAAAAGCATCACTTAGAAATATTCAACAAGGCTTCACCACAGGAGAGCCCCAAGCATTTTTAATGCCCTTTAAAGTTCAGCGCAAGCACATGCTCTATTGAACTGTCATAAAAGGAATCACTGGAGAAATGCACTGCCGTGGTCCATTCCACCTGATCTTAGTCATACTTAAATGTGTTAGGGCAGAGAACATCACAAAGGAGCGGGTAGATCAACCCTCAGATCTGAACATCAACACAGCCGACAGTCACACAAACAGTGCATATGAATCAGGCTTTTAATTTGGACTCCATAATTTCATGAGTTGTTTCTCGCCCCCAACCCTCTTTAACTTGAGCCAAGCTAAATATTTGATTGAACAAGCTGGACTGTGATGCCTCTAATCTATTTTTCTTTCTCTAACATTGCATTAATGCGCAAGTAGCCTCCGTTCGCTCCCAGCAGGAGTCTGCATACACTCGCATTCATTCTGATTAATCCTTTGTGCCTTTGTGGAGTTGACGCAGATCCGCAGCGGCCTAAACATGCCCTGAATGATGACCAAAGATCACTGGAAATGTCACATTGTAAACAGAAACATAATCAAAAGCTCTTTTGCTTTTCCAAGGCTTTTGTCTGGAAGTCTGAAAACACCTTGTTGACATTCAGACCCCCTTTGGCCCCAATAATTATGGTGGATATTCTTGTTTTCTCAAGTAAAGTGGGGCTCCTCTTTACCAAGTTCTAAGACCAGCAAACCATCCCTCTCTGGTTTTAGTGTGCGAGTCTCTTAAATAATAATTAAAAAAAACTGAAGAGAGGGAATCCAGACGATATTTTCCATTTTAATGGTTTTTAAGCAGGGGAAACTACATGAGAGTGAGCAGAGGAGATGTGAGAAGGACTGGCTCCCTGGGACCTAAATGGCTTTTGGGCATGCAATGTGTCTTTGATGTGGGGCCTAACAAGCATCAAACTCGCTTCCAATGGCACTTCACATGCAGCCTGATTGATGTAAGTATTCTATTTGTGTGGGGCACATAGCAAGTTTGAGCCAGCTGTACCTTTAATTTAAAATTCACTAATGTCTCAAACTAGATAACATTAAGGGTGATCTTATTAGCTTGTTGTAAGTCCCATCCGATGAGTTGCTCTCACACTGCTCAGCGTGAACACAAGTTTTAGGATTGTCGCTATGCTTGTCAACACGCTGCGTAATGGTATTTGAAATTATTTGCATAGCGGATCAAATTCGCCACCAGAATGCATTAAAAATTAAATATCACTAAATCAAACAGCAGTCGCTCTTCAGAAACGTTTGATGTTTGTGTTGACTGAGCAGTGGTGGAAGATCCTGTAAACACAATTATTTCAATTTCGTAAATGTCTTAGGGTCAATGACTTAGAAGAGTGTCCAAGATAAAGAATAGGGAAATTATTTTCTTTTTCTTTTTTTTAAATCTAAAACACATGTGCCATGTACTCTTCATATTTACATTGATTTCATATATGGTTTTGGAAAACTTTTACACTATCTTCAAAAAAGTTTCAATGTAATGACTGTGGTGTAACCATCAAGTCAAAAGTAATAACATATTTGTCCCTACCTTGAATGGATTTGTATACACAACATAATCATTGTTCAAAAAAGTGTATATATATATATTTTGATGAAAAAATTCAAATTTTCATATATTTTAAAAGCGTTATTGACATTGTTATGACAATCTGCAGGAGGAGCAAAGAATTTTCAAATAATAATATTTTTCAAATATTGTTTATTTTAATAGGACATATCATAATGAATTGTCATAAAGAAATTAAACACATGCTCATCTTAAAAGAGATTTTATTCAAGTCATTGTAAGTGTGAAGTGCGTTTTTTGTTGTTTTAGAATAAATTAAAAACAATTGTGTCACATTATTACATATTAGGCCCAGTTTACAAATTGGTATTAAGATGCGTTTTGGTCGATCGGATCACAAGAGGACTATGCTAAATAGAGATGTAAATGGGGTCTAAAACGCTTTGAGCTTGTCCACTTTCGACCACTTCCAGAGGTAGTCGAAAAACTCATTAGTGTCGTATTGTAGACACTCATGTGGTAGAATGCATTCGAACAGCCACAAAAAAATCGCCTACTCTCCGCCTACTGACCTAATGTGTAAACATGATGGGAAGCACGCCACCCAGACGGGACTTTGTCGACTAAAGACCCAAGTTTGGTTTGAAGACGAAAAGCTTACCAAGCACAATGTTATCTTACCATTCCTGAACCTGCACTCACAACGTTCAGCGTGGTCTTGCGGCTGTCAGAGCAGAAACAAAAGCTGCTGCTCTCCGTATATTTTTCCGTCATCTCCAGTCGCGTTCATATGTAAATTGCGTGAGCTTATTTCGTCCATTAGATCGAAAGATCTGAAAAAGACCATACATTTACAACTCACCCCATAGACCCTCTACTTGAATAAATCAAGACAGAAGTGGACAAAAGAGACGGATTAAAACACCAGGTGTAATTGAGAATGTGTCTCCCTCGTCTACTTGTGATTCGATCAAACAAAAAGAATCTTAATACCAGGTGTAAATAGGGCCTTAAAGGTCCAGGAGCAAGTTGTGGAAGGATGGGGGAAACTTGTTGACATGTAAACCTTTTTTTTAAACACAAACAAAGCAAGTTCCCAAGTCATACAGTTCCTGTGGTCAGTGGGACTACAAAATAAGGTCTCCCAATATGTTGTCCCTAGATAACATATCAAAGAATGGATAAGCAGGTCTCCATTATTTTGAGGCAGATTGCTTTGACAAAGCACATTAACGGGGTCACGCTCTTTGTGTTGGACACTGCAATTGTGTGTCTGCCACAGTGATGGATAACACCTAGATGAGCTGCCTCACAATTTGCCAAGAATGCAGACAATTATTAGACATAAGCTTAGGTGAAAAAACACAAAGGCCTTCTATAAATCATGCACAATCTCAAGTAAATATTGTCTTGTCATCTAGCTATTTGCTTAGCAGCTGGGTGTGCGCATTGTGTCGCTAAATTGATTCACGGTTCAACTGATGGCAAATGTAATAAAACAACACTCAAAAAAGGGTGATAAATTCAAAGGAATCCTTGAGAGACATCCACTTTGTCCTCTCGGAGCCTCTGCACAGAGATAAGCAATGCCAGATACAGTGACGGCTTTCCGGAATGAGTCTAAATTGTAATTTGAATCTGGAGATTGTATCTATGCAAATTTTTGGTCTGAAGCTGTGAAAGAGGCAAGAAACAGAGCAGCTGATGTCTTGCGCTGGAATATGGCGCCATCAAATAGTTTATTCATGCCCGTGCTTGTAAAAGTCACCCCTTCGCAAACAGGAGCATTTGCATTTGATGATGCCCTTCCAAAGGAGACATCTCGAGCTTGATGGCTTCTTCCTATGCTGCTTTTCTTTTTTTAAGATAGAAAGAGTCAAGAGAACAATGCATTGTGTTTAATTAGCTTCTTTATTGGTGAGCAAATGAAGTTTGTTTTACAGATATGCCAGAGTATATAAATTGAGTGTAGGAAAACGACAGATAAAGGATATTTTATAAAACATGGTTTTATTGCCTTGTCGCGTATTTTAGCATTCCGACAACACACAGACGCAACACAAAATCAAACTCGCTGGTACATCTGGTGCCATTTCGACTGCATGCACAAACTCAACGCGAGAGGAAAAAGAAAAGGGTTTTAAAAAGCTATTTTAACTAACTGCTACCAATGCTCTGGCACAACACGAGGATGCCCTTGGCATAAATAGATCTACATGTTCATTTGGTATATTAAGAGAGGCACACAGTTAAGGAGTGTTCATTACAATTGTAAATTTCCGCCCTGGGGCCCGTAGCCCAGTACTTGATTACATGGGGTCTGCGCTCATGGACACAGCCTGAGTCGGACTCAAAGTCCAGTGCACCTAATTAATTTCATTAGAAAGTGAAGTCATCTTCTAGCAGGAATTAATATTTGGAGCGTCATGTTGCTAATTCATTTCCAGATTTAATTAGCTCAGAGAAGAAATGTTGCTTGGGCAAGAGGACTTTTTAATTATCAGCTTGGATAAATTTGAAAATGTTGATGCCTAAGGGTTGAGTTAATTAAAACCTGCATTATTTTAACTTTAATTAGCTCCCATCTTTGTTTTGCTCCACCATATGGCCATGTCCTGTA
The DNA here is from genome assembly GCA_026230005.1 of Gila orcuttii. NCBI lineage: Eukaryota > Metazoa > Chordata > Actinopteri > Cypriniformes > Leuciscidae > Gila > Gila orcuttii. The sequence goes on from JAPDVR010000011.1 coordinate 27,110,528, forward strand.
GTCAAATTTAGTTAATTAAGCTAATTAAGCTAATCATTTTAATTACTCAAGACAATGTGATTGGATAGAGGATGACTACAAGTTTATGGCCTAGTACTTGTTATTCATTAAGTTGAAGGGACAGAGTTATTTCTGATTGCAATTGGCAAGCATTGCCGGGCTGTGACAAGCGCTGAGATATTAAGGCTGAAGTATAATTGCATTCCTGATAAAAACAACATGTCACTAGCACAACTCTTTTAAAGAGGAAAATAATTTAGAGCTACGTCTATTAGCATTCCGTGTCGGTTGAAGGCCCTCTCGCCGATATCTGATTAAATGCTGCAGAATCGCTCAAGTGAGAGGAGCCCCTTTCTCTCCCCCGGCCTGCTGACCACACTCTCAAACCTGTGATCGGTTGCTCCGGTAATGACACACACGCAGTTTCGAGATTAAACGTTATTAAATTCAGTCATGTATGTCTGGGCGGCACTCTCCAAAAGGTACGTTTACGCTCCTCTGTGCTTTTGGTCGTAAAGTATCATGCGTGTACTTAGTGGAAGAAACTGGTCCGATCTCAGTGATTAATGCAGTAGATCATCATTTTTCTTTAATTAATGTAATATATATCAATACGCAGGTTACGTCTACATTAATTTGGATACATTTGAAAACTTAGTTGCAAAACATCCTCCATCCACACTAGCATTTTTATGCATTTTATAAAAAATCTTGTTCATGCTGAAACAACAGAAAGAGCAAAAATCATCTTACTGAGCGTGCGTGAAACAAATAAAGCTTGATAAGATGATCCAGAGAAACCAGACATAATACACGTCTCACACTATTTTTCTGGCACAATAATTTTATTAGCAAAATATCTCACGTCGATGTCGCACTCAGTCGCCATTCCATGTATGGCCTAAAACGCAATTCCACTCATATTTTGCCATCTTTGCAGGAACATAATATGAAGATTGTACAAAGTGACATTTATCTTAAGCAGCATTGTAAAAGTGAATATTACATACCGTTATAAAGATAAATATATATATATATATATATATATATATATATATATGCGTCACATGACAAAACATGCATCATCGTTTTCAAATATCTCCTTTTTCACAGTTCACACTATAATGCGAAAACACTGTTTTCAAAGTTACAACTTGGGAGAGCATCTTCAAAAAGCTCAGTTTTTGCAAATTGAGGAGCAGAGGACCTTCTTGCTTCTGGGAAGAGCCATTTGTCCCTCTGGGCCAACAACTACATGTTGTGCTACACGTCATGTCCCCTTGGTAACCGCATAACAGATTCAGAGGCCAAGTGCGGTAATTAAATAATACAGCTAGACATCATGTCCATGGTTTCCAGTATTGTTAAAGATTTTGGTTGCCCGATAGCACCACTTAGGTAATTTGTTTCTGTGTATAATCCTGTTGGCTGCTATTAAATTAAACCAACTGGTCATTTGGGTTTCGGGGACTATAAATAAACCCTGTTGCCACGAGGCACGGGCTGTATGTGCTGTGTCTCATTTGATTAAAGGGGAAGCACTTTATAATTTCATCTGAAAAAATGTGACCTCACTGGGTTGGCCAATATCAGATGATCCCAACTAATAGCTAAAGTAGTTAATGACTATTCCTAATACAGACACTGTCTCACTTATATCCATAACCAGTGATTTTTCCTCTAATACTAGAAAATCAAAATCACAATCAGGCATATTTTCAGATTTAATCATAAGTTTGGGAATGTTTGGTAATCATTGTAATTGCCTCTCATCTTTGTAAGTGTTGGCCATGTTTGGTGTGAGTTGGGCAGGATGAGATTGAGTTGTGTTTTGGCATGAAGCCAGAGAGAAAAAGCAGGTCCACCTCTCCCTCCCCCCTCCCCCCTCCCCCCCCCTCTCTCTCTCTCTCTCTCTCTCTCTCTCTCTCTCTCTCTCTCTCTCTCTCTCTCTCTGTGAACTCATTATGATGGAAGTATTCGGCAATTGATGCTGAATTAACACCTGGGGGACTACATATGTGTTCACACCACGGTATGCTTGGCGGTATGCTTGAATGCTTATCCTGGGTTTTTACCAAAGTCACATTTTAGCTGTTACACGATCAAGGTGCAAATGAACACTGCATTAATTAAATAGCATAATATATACCTATCTAGGTGTTTCTTTAATATAGGACATGGGTGTTTCTTCAACTACAGACCCTTTATATCCCAGGGGTTGATTTTTATTTAAACTACCATAGTTCACATTAACACTGTCTTGGAAACCATTAATTTAATCTAATTTTTAAATGTTTTGTGTGTAAGTGTGTGTACAGATTTTATTGTTTTACCCTTTTTGCAACAGGATATTACATGCAAAACCTGAAAATTCATTACATTACATTTTAAAAGCATATGATAATCTGAACAAAGAATACAATAATTAACCATTTCACCATTTATTGTGTGAAATGTATTTATATAAATGAATTACAGTCCCTCAGTTCCTCAGCATAATTTCAACTATGACCAATAATTTAGTCAGTGCTTGAGATTAAGTAAATGTGATGGAAAATCAAGGTAAATATCACTGATATCACAAATATTTTATTGTGTCAAATTTCCAAGGCTCTTTGTCACATAATGCAAAGATTCTGAATATATTATTTAATTTTGTACATTTATAGGTCACACAAAATGCTAGCTTTGAAATTAGCATTAATTTAATCTTAAACTTTCTTACATTTGATTTTATTTCAGTTAATGTTTATTTTATTAAGGAGTCAGACATTTATATTTTTAAAAAAATCCGCTATTGACATATCCACCACAGACTGTTATCAAACACAATACATAAATGTGATGGAATAAAAAATGATAGTATTATTCTGTAAGAATGAAAATATTTTAGGAAAGTTCTAAAATTCCATAAGGATAAAAGCGCCATTGTACTTTTGTACATTGTACATTGTATCATTTGTTAATCCATTGTATTGTAACTTAAATATTGCCTTTACCTTACCTGCATAGCAGCTGCCTTTTGACCTCACTGAATTACCAGAACTGAAAATGTTGTATAAGAGATAAATAAATAAATGTATGTGTCAGTCAAGTACAGTTCAAAAAACATAATAATAATGTCTCTTTGTGAAATTTGCTAATTATTATTTTTTAGATAGACCCTGTAGATCCTGTGCCCAGCAGGCCCCAGCGAGATAGAGCTTAATAGATTAACTAACAGACGGCTGCCGATCAGGGCCCAGCCAGTTGACACCAGGAGTAGCATCTGCTCAAAGGCCATCTCCCTCCACCCAGCGCCGCCTCACAAACCCCGGCATGGAAGCTCCATCCTGGGCCTCTTGCTAATTCTGCCTCCTCTCCTCCCACCACCGGCAGCATCGCCAGACCCTCTATGACATAGTGGCTAATTAGAGACATGCATATATTTATGACTGTGTTCATTACAAGAGAGGCTGCAGTCTGCCTTTGTGCACCTAAACAAACCTGCTTCCCAGCTTCCAGCTCACGCGCTGTCGGTCTGACTCCTCTGTGAAACAGTTATGCCAGTTTACCAGGAGCCAGCTTGCAAACTCTCACAGAAGAAAATAGATATATAAGCATGAGCTCTAAGGGGATAAGCCGCAGGCAAAAGAGAAACCTCTTTGGGGTCCATTTGAGGCTGCTTGAACTACATGTTTAATTATATGTAAAGGTCAGGAGGAGTGAAAGGGAAGAAATGCCAAACAGAGGGGCTGTGGTTAAGGGTCTGTTTTCTGCCTAATGACGGTCTCTTCCTTTAGTGCACACTCAGCTAACATCCATCACCCCACAGCTGCATCCCACAGAATTAAAAGCACTTGGTAACTCAGTCGGACAATCAACCTGAGATAGTGTTCAAAGAACCTGAAAGTCCTGTGTGATGATGAACTATTTTCTTTTTTGTCCTTAATCGATAATTCACAAGATGCACAACGAAGAAGGTAGGAGAATGCACACGCCACGTATACACTGACTAGACCGAACAACTAAAGGCAGACATTCAGGAACTTAAATACACCAGATAACAAGGGAACACAACTGAAAGGTATAATGAAATCAAATCAATAACCATAGAAACCCATAAGACAAGCAGACAGGATATAACCACAGCAGAAACAGAAAACCAAACTAAACTGAATACAACTGTGACAGTACACCCCTCCCGGAAAGGCGTGACCTCGTGCTGACGGTTCACTGATTAGAGGAGTTTTGGTGGAGGACGGGAATTCGAGAGCGGGACAAACTAAAAAAGTCCATGGTGGTGCAGGTGGAGGAGTAATCCATTGGGCAGCCATGAGCAGAAAAATCCAACTGGCGACCCAGGCCACAGCCAGGATGGTGTTACACTGTGGTGTTAATGGAGGAAGGAGCCAAAGTGGTGTAGGTCTCAAAACCAACCTGGGAACGAGTGGAGACGACGAAGCCGATGAAGGTGGGGCCCACTGGACAGACAGAGAGCCAATGGAGCGGAACAACGCTGGAAGCTTAGGAGATCGTGACATGCCACAGCGAATACCCCTCGAGGTGGAAGCAGGGCACCGGAGGGCTAAGGTGTAACTGGAGCGACTGAAGGCAGAGGTTGAGTCTGAGGGAAGGCGGAGCCAAACAGAACCGAAGTGGTGGAGCGCAGTGGATGACCCGCAAGTCTGTGACTTTGTGATGGTGATGTTTGACCCAGGCAGAGCCGATGTTCCGAAGGAGCACAGTGGAGCCGAACACTCGATGGTCCCTGCCGGAGCTGAGGGAGGAAGGAGCGAAGGCAGAGGAGTCAGGACGACAGCCCGAGGTGGAGTGACGGGATCAGTGGCCGGAGATGGAGCAATTGGATCTGGAGGAGCTGGCTCACTGAAGGCCTGTGGTGGATCCACGCCACTGAGAGTAGGCTGAGGAGGAACTGAGGGGCTGATGGGAGACACCAGAGACTGGGTAGCCGGAGTGTTTGAGGACTGGAAAATAGAATGATGAGGAACAGAAGGACTGACGAGGGACAACAATAATTCCTGGGTAGGCATTTGGAGAGGAGGTGGGAGAGGGAGGCTGGGAAGGGCTAGCAAGTCTGAAGATGAAGATTCAGGTGGGATCAAAGGGGGCAGGGAATCCTCCTCTCCAAATACAAAAAAACCTGTCCATTAAACTCAACAGAAACTGACTCTCTGTGGTGGGAGTGTGGACGGGGCTCTCTTCCATACCCTTGGTCACACACCTGGTCAGACTCGTGAAGCTTGTGCTCTATGTCTGTGGTGTGCTTAGGCAAATGTTCCGTGCAGCTGGGTGGTTTCAGGCTGGGCACTGGGTTGGGAGTAGGGCTGGTGTCGTCATCCGCTGGGCTAATGAAGACCACAGATACGCAGGAATCCAGCACCCACTCCACATATGCGGCGAAGCTCCCTCGAGGTTCTTCCTCAGACAACTTGACATTTGAAATGGTGTTACGTCCTGTGTAGAGAAATGAAACAAAGGCAGTCGTCCGGGAAGCGTGCTTGATGGGCGATATCTAGAAACTCATTCAAATGGTCCTCGAGGGAGCGATCTCCCTGCTCGAGGCACAGCAAACAGACTAAGGGAATGTCCATGGTGATGAAAAATAAAGTCAAATCACACAAAACAAAAATGTCACCGCAGTATAAATCACTTTTTTGGTTCGGTCTTCTATCACACTCTGGTGGTGTAGTTCAACACAATGAAGTTCAAACAGTCTTTAAACCCTAATCCACAAGATGCAAAACAAAGAAGGCAAGAGAATGCACACCCCATGTATACACTGACAAGACCAAACAACTAAAGGCATACACACAGGAATTTATACACCAGATAACGAGGGAACACAGCTGCAATGGATAATCAAATCAAATCAATAACACACAAGACAATCAGACAGGAAATGAACACAGCAAAAACAGAAAACCAAACTAGACTGTGACAAATACGTAGGGACACCAATACTGTAAGTAAGCCATTCATATGAAAAGTGCGCACAATATGGCTTGGCTTGTTACTCTGCATCTCCACCAGCCCAATATAACAATATCGACTCAACCAATGGCATGAGTTTGGGGTGGGACTATTTAATTGTCGACCAATGAGAGGCAGGGTAGTATTCTGAGAAAACCAGCTTGAAAACAATTATTTGTGCAATTATGCACTTCTCCTTCAAGATAAAATTATGAGAAAACATTCAGATATGGGCAGAAAAGTCTTTATGTATTTAGAAAATGTTTTATGTCACATTTAGTCTGCTAAATGAATAAATGTAAATGTGACGTCCATCCTTTTGGTCCTTTTAATCCAAAGTTCCTCCTCAGTAAGGCACTGTCCCACACTTCAGGCATTAGCTGAACTAGATCCACTCTTTCCTCAGGATCTTAGTCCTTAGGCTGTTTTGAAAGAAATTATGTATACTGTACAGATACACCATATGCCTATCCATAATTCCTATCCATAAAATGGATAGATGGATGTTCTCTTACGAGAGTATCTCTCGTACTGCGTAATATCTTACGCTATGGGGAAAACCTCTTTTCCACGAGATATTGAAGCCAAAAATTATCCTTAATTTTGAATTAATGCAAAACGCTGTGCAGCAGCATGCAGACATAGGCAAGACGGCTTGCGTGCCTATTGGCTGCCCTGCGGCAACAGCAGCAGCCTATCGAGAGTGGCCCTGCGTGACACATACCCAATGGGGGCACTTCGCGCCCATTTCGTCACGTCCCGCCAGAAAGGGCGTGGTCCCGCCCTTATAAATACGGCTCGATTAGGCTGGTATACTGATTTTCATCTCTTCAGCGAAGCATCACGCATCGCTGGATCCGGAGTGAGAAGCCGCGCCGTTGAGATAAGCACACAGCGGGACGAGCCTTTGAGTCTGAAGTCGCTGGCATCGCCGCCTTTAGCCGCCGTACCTGCTACGCTTTCCGGCGTCATATCCTTTATTGCAAGTGTGTGTGTGTGTTCGCCGCTGAGACACACATTTTTTCACTGTCTCTCTCTCTCTCCTAAAAGAGCTGCGTCTTTTTCAAGATGCATAGGTCCTGCGGCTCGTGTCGAGCCACACTCAGTGAGGAGGATCGCCATGTCATCTGCGTTTCCTGCCTGGGTGAGGATCATGCGGCTCTCGCTCTCGTCGACGGCGGATGCCATCACTGTGAGCTACTGCCTATGGTGACTCTGAGGACTCGCCTGGCATCCTTCTCAGAGCCTGCACTTCAGCCCGCTGTAGCGCCGCGCCGCAAGAAGCGCCGTGCCCAGCGCGGCCCCGAGCCTTCTCCTGCCCGCGAAAGCTCGCCGGTTCGCCCGCCAGCTTCGCCGGCGTCGCTCGAGTCCCTCCCCGACGGACAGCGGCCGCCGCTCGCCGCCGCTTCCGCCATAGAGGTCGACGAAACAACCGAGGCCTGTTCTCTCCTGGCATCAGATAGTGAGGATTGGGCGAGCTCTGTGGACCTCCCCTCTGCTATCCGCGAGCCTTCAGGAAAACGAGCCGGCATTGAATCAGAGCTGATGCGTCTGCTCTCTCAAGCCGTCGACAACCTCGGCCTCGACTGGGAGGCGCCCGCGCAGCCCGCGCGCAACCGACTGGACGGATGCTTCCTCAAGAAGGACCACGCGCCGTCACAATCCAGGCCCGCGCCTTTTCTTCCTGAGCTTCACGAAGAAGTCGCGAGGTCCTGGGGCGCCCCCCTCTCGGCCAGGGTGCGTACTTCTGTCTCAGCTGCATTCTCCACTGTGGACGGTGCGAAAGACAAAGGGTACCTTTCTCTTCCCCCAGTGGAAGCAGCGGTAGCTTCTCATCTCTGCCCGCCCTCTGCTGGACGGCGAGCGCAGACAACGCTACCATCTAAAGCCTGCCGAGTGACGTCAGCCATGCACGGTCGCGCATACACCGCCGCCGGGCAAGCCGCGTCAGCCTTACACACTATGGCCATTCTGCAGATCTTCCAGGCCGACCTTCTCCGAAAAATGGACGAGGAAGGCGCGGAATCGATCAGCGTCGCGGATTTAAGGAGCGCTACGGACCTGGCTCTACGCGCTACAAAGTCCGCTGCACAGGCCATTGGGCGGAACATGGCCTCTCTCACCGTGGCTGAGAGACACCTGTGGTTAACGCTGTCTGAAATGACTGAGGCGGAGCGCTCTGTATTCCTGGACGCGCCCATTTCGTCAGCTGGCCTCTTCGGATCTGCCGTCAAGGATTTCGCGGACAGATTTCAAGAGGTTCAAAAGACATCGCAGGCGATGAAGCACTTCCTCCCGAAGCGCTCGAGTTCCGCAGCAGGTCGCTCTAAACAGCCGCCTGCTCGAAGCTCCCAGCCGCAGCATACACCACCCGCCGCCGCTGCTTCTCAACGCCGCCAGGCCCGAGAACAGAGACCGCGCTCTCGCTCTGCTGGACGCCGCCCCCCTCAGCGCGGGCCCCGGCCGAGGATCGAGATCAAGCCCGAGGTCTCAAAGCCTTCCTAGCCGTGCTAGGAAAGCGACGGTGTTCAAATCCCGCTGCGGCCGGATTTTCACCGAAACGTTTCGCTCGTCCAGTCCCATGCAATGTGACTGTTCCAGTGCACTTAGCAGTCAACAAGCCGGTCCATTTGCCCGCTTGCCTGCACACAAAAGCCGTTTTTACGGCTACCCAGATAAATCCAATAAAGAGTGTATTTTCTGGTGTTCCGGCCACGGCCGATGGTGTTATGAGTGTTGTAAGAATGCCCACGTCTCAGTGCCCATTCCCACACGCAGACACAGCCCACCACAATACAGGGCTAGCACGAATAAAATCGACTCATGTCGATTGTGCAATGAATATAGTGTACGTGCCCACGACACAGTGCCCACAAACACTACACGAAGCATGTCCCACGGTTTCTGTAAAAACGAAACCAACACATTTTCAGTCGGCGCGAGCCGACAGTGTTCTCAGTGCAGTGAGTGTGCCCGCTATCCCGCGCCCACATTCCCTCACAGACATGCCGAAGCCCACGGGGTTCGTCCCGCTCGCCTTCTCTCCACAATCTGTCAGAGAGAAGCCGAGCGCGGTCGGGCTGCCCGCTGTGATCAGCGCACCCCCCGCCTCGCGCATTGCAAACACAGTGTTTGTTTCTCAGCACACCGGAGCTCTCCGGCCGCCGCTATGCCGCGGCCAGAGCCCAGATTTCATTCTACCTCTAGCTATTCACGCACATGCGTGGGCAAAGCTTCCCGGGGTATCAGAATGGGTGCTGAACACTATAAAAAGAGGCTATTCGCTGCAGTTCGCTCGACGCCCCCGCCGTTGTGCGGCGCGAGTCGAAACGACGGTAAAAAACGAAGTATCTCATCTACTTCGAGCCGAGATAGCGAAACTACTGAGCAAAGGGGCGATAGAACCTTTATCTCAGGCTCAGAGCGAAGGGGGTTTATACAGCAGGTATTTTCTGGTACCCAAAAAAGACGGGGGTCTCAGACCCATTCTAGATCTGCGACAGCTGAACAGAGCGCTCGCGAAGCGCCAGTTCAGAATGATTACAACCAGGAAAATCCTCGCGCAAGTTCGCCGGGAAGACTGGTTTATGTCAATAGATCTGAAAGACGCCTATTTTCAAATACAAATAGCGTCACGTCACAGGCAATTCTTGAGATTCGCCTTCGAGGGCCAGGCATACCAATACAAAGTCCTGCCGTTCGGCCTGTCCCTGGCACCCCGTACATTTACGAAGTGCATGGACGCGGCTCTCGCACCCCTGAGACTCCAGGGCATGCGAATTTTGAACTACTTGGACGATTGGCTGATTCTAGCTCGATCACGATCAGAGCTCATAGAACACAGGGCCACATTACTCGAGCATCTCGAGAATCTGGGTCTCACAGTCAATTGGGCGAAGAGCTCGCTGTTTCCCAGCCAGAAAATTTCTTTTCTGGGAACAGTGCTGGACTCGCTATCCATGACAGCGCGTCTGACGCCAGAGCGCGAACGGGACATTCAGAGCGCCGCGAAATCCTTCCGCCGCGGCTCGGTTGTCCAGCTCAAAAGGTTTCAGAAAATGCTGGGCCTCATGGCCTCAGCAGCTTCAGTGCTCCAGCTGGGTCTGCTTCGCATGCGCCCACTGCAGCTGTGGCTGAAAGCGCGAGTTCCTCCCAGGGCATGGACCGCTGGTCGGTTTCGCCTCCGGGTCGATCTGAAATGCGTTTCAGCTCTGGAACCTTGGAAGATAACCGACTGGTATCAGTCAGGTGTGAGTCTGGGGACTCCCTCGAGTGTGAAGGTGGTGTCCACGGACGCCTCCACCTCGGGATGGGGAGCGCTGCTCGAGGGCAGACCGTTCTTTGGCCAGTGGTCAGAACAGGAAAAGCTCCTACACATAAACTGTCTGGAAATGATGGCAGTCGACAACGCGCTACGGCGCTTCTGTCCCCAGATAATGGGCCACCACGTCTTGGTCCGGTCGGACAACATGTCAGTGGTGGCATACATAAATCGCCAGGGCGGCACCAAGTCCCGAAACCTTTACAGGCTAACGGAACGCCTCCTGGTCTGGGCTCAGCACAACCTGCTTTCACTGAGAGCGGCGCACGTGCCTGGTCACCTGAATCTGGGACCAGACAGACTGTCCAGAAACAATGTCCCAGCAGGGGAATGGTCGCTGCACCCGCAGACGATCCAACTGCTGTGGGAGACATTCGGCAGAGCGCAAGTGGACCTGTTCGCGTCCCACGAGAACGCTCACTGTCCGAAATATTTCTCCAAGAGCAAGGACGCGCTGGCCCACGTCTGGCCCCGCTGTCCCCTCTATGCTTTTCCCCCCGTCTCGCTCCTGCCTCAAGTGCTGGAACGAATCAGGGAAAATGGATGCCCAGTGCTGCTTGTGGCTCCGCTCTGGACAAACCAGACTTGGTTCCCAGTCCTGATGCGGCTGACCAGCACTGCCCCGTGGCCAGTACCGTTGAGGAAAGACCTCCTCTCTCAGGCCGAGGGCTCGATTTGGCATCCTCGCCCGGAACTATGGTCCCTACATGCATGGGCCATCAACGGGTACCCGCTAGCCTCCCGGAGGGAGTGCTAAACACGATCACGCAGGCAAGGGCCCTGTCTACTAGACGGCTCTATTCCTCGAAATGGTCTGTGTTCTCTGCTTGGTGTCAAGCTCAGCGCTTTTCACCTGTAGACTGCGGGGTCACGGAAGTACTCTCCTTCCTTCAAGAGCTGCTGGATAAGGGCAGGTCCCCATCCACGCTCAAAGTGTACGTGGCGGCCATAGCAGCGTTTATAAAACCTGTGTCTGGCCAGTCACTGGGGAAGAACGACCTAGTCGTGCGATTCCTCAAGGGAGCTCGGAGGCTGAACCCTCCCAGACCTCCTTCAGTCCCGGTGTGGGACCTTTCTACGGTTTTGGAAGCCATGAAAGGTGCCCCGTTCGAGCCACTCCATTTGTCAGACATGAAGCATCTGTCTTTCAAAACGGTGTTCCTTTTGGCTCTCGCTTCAGTGAAGCGCATAGGGGACTTACAAGCGCTTTCGGTAAGCGCGTCATGTATGGAGTTTGGGCCTAATGACTCTAAGGTCATACTCAAACCAAGGCACGGGTACGTGCCCAAATCCCTCAACACACCGTTCAGGGCCCAGGTCATTTCCCTGTGCGCTCTCTCGGTTCATGATGAGGAGAAAGATGCTAGTCTCCTTTGCCCTGTCAGGGCACTGAGAGCTTATGTGTCCCGCTCGTCTGTCTTCAGACAGACCGAGCAGCTCTTTGTTTTGTTTGGCGGACGCTCCAAGGGCCTGGCCGCATCAAAACAGAGCCTATCCAGATGGGTAGTCGACGCCATAGCACTGGCTTACACTTCTAAGGGCCTGCAGTGTCCTTTGGGTGTCAGAGCGCACTCCACAAGAGGCGTGGCCTCGTCGTGGGCGTGGTATAGTGGGGTTACCTTGCAAGATATCTGTACGGCCGCGGGCTGGGCCTCGCCGTCTACATTTATAAGGTTTTATAACCTAGAGGTTCCCGCCTTACAAGCCAAGCTTCTGTCGGTTTAGAATTCAGTGCTATCTGCCCCGCAGTGCGGCCCAGATGCTGAGTTTGCCTGTGCATCGCTCACTGAGCGATAGAAACTGCCCCTTGGGTGTTGAATAACCCGTACTATTACCCAGTTCAGGCTGAACACGTTCACCCTGTCTGCGTGAAACACTGTTAACATAACTAGCTCCTGTAGGATGCTATTTTATGGGGAATGATGCTTGCAGCCTCTCTTCTCCGACTCTCTGTGAGTCTATGGTGATTATGCACTATATGAGCCCCGGGCTACTGCCCTTGGGACTTTGGTGTCGGATCCCAGTACGCACGGCGTTTTGCATTGTGTTCCCCATAGCGTAAGATATTACGCAGTACGAGAGATACTCTCGTAAGAGAACGTACTCGGTTACTAACGTAACCTCGGTTCTCTCTAGAGAGGGAACGAGTACTGCGTATCTTGCCGTGCATACACAGCTCTGGTTCGCTTCAGCGATGAAAACCAGTATACCAGCCTAATCGAGCCGTATTTATAAGGGCGGGACCACGCCCTTTCTGGCGGGACGTGACGAAATGGGCGCGAAGTGCCCCCATTGGGTATGTGTCACGCAGGGCCACTCTCGATAGGCTGCTGCTGTTGCCGCAGGGCAGCCAATAGGCACGCAAGCCGTCTTGCCTATGTCTGCATGCTGCTGCACAGCGTTTTGCATTAATTCAAAATTAAGGATAATTTTTGGCTTCAATATCTCGTGGAAAAGAGGTTTTCCCCATAGCGTAAGATATTACGCAGTACTCGTTCCCTCTCTAGAGAGAACCGAGGTTACGTTAGTAACCGAGTACGTTTTATGTTTGTTTGTTTTCTGGTTTTGTTTGCAAACTTAAACCTTAGATGGAAAGTTTTTCTTATTATATAGCACACATGTTTTGCTTTGCTTTGCTTTTTGCTTTGCTTTGCTTTGCTTTTTGCTTTGCTTTTTGCTTTGCTTTGCTTTGCTTTGCTTTGCTGTGCTGTGCTGTGCTGTGCTGTGCTGTGCTTTTTTCTGGGGTTTTTGTCAACAGTAAACAGTGTGGATAAAACATGGAATTGGTAACAAAAATGCCCAGAGCTGCAAAGGTAGACTACTTTGATGAAGCTTAAATATAAGAAAAATAAAATGTGAAATTTAACACATTTTTTTGTGGAAAATTAGTAATAATAATAATAATAATAATAAAATGTGTAGATGTGGCTAAACATTTGACTGGTATTGTATTGTAAATATCTCATGAAACAATATACTAACTTTGAAGTTAATGTCTTGACTGAACTGAATGAGATGGGAGTTTGCAGGGCATCATATGCTTCACTGTGTTATCACTAATCGCTGGGAAAAATCATTAAGGGTTAAGGAATTTAGGCAGGGTCAAGTTCTGGCATCCAAAGAGAAATGAATATAAGTTACAGGTCGGAGACTAAGAGGTGTGTGTGTGGGATGAGATGGGAATGGACAGATAGATCCTAAGCAGATCCCACTCCCCCTTCATGTAATTGCAGAGATAAGGAAACTCATGCAGCCTCTTGGGCAGACAGTTTGGTGATTTACAGCTCTTTAATGGTCTCAACTTCAAAGCCTCCTAGAAAAATCATTAATAGATATATTTAACAATGTGAAACATTAGTCACTGCCAACACATTCTCTCAGCTGCAGTGTTTTAGAAAGAAACCAAAAGAACTGATTTCAAATGCTTTATTAATAGGTAAAGAGATAATTATTCTTTTCCCCCCGCCTTTTATCTCTCCTTTCCTCCGCTCTTCCTTTTTATGTAAGATTGAAAAAGCTGGCTAAATTAATGCCTTGTTAAGGCAAAGCATTAATTTGCTTGTTCAAGCAGAGCATTCATTTGCTATATGATCTTCCATTCTCTCTCTCATATGTTTTCATTAACTTCTTTCTTTCACTTTTTTGCCTAATTTGAAGCAAGCCCATCCTGAAGCAATGGTGTAGCAACTAGCATCTGCTCTGTACAGCAGCAGCATGTCTTACTTGCTCACAGCAGCGTGTCATGTATGTATTGGCAGCAAGTCCTGTACTTACTCTGCCGCAGCAGCAGCAATAAAAGCAGCAGCAGCGTAGCAGATCTATTCTGCCAAGAGCAAACATACAACATTGTCATATCCATTATCATGCCAAACACTCCGAGAGTTGTCATGACATAAACTCTGTTGGTGAGTTTTATGTTTCATGTTCAAGTTTAGTTTATAATATCCAGCCAAGTCTTTGTTCTTTTTGTATCTGTTCACATTGGGATATAAAAAACAGCACTTGGGTTATTTATACTCTCCTACAGGACCGATATTGCTGATATAGCTGCGAGGATAAAGTCTTGTTCATTCCGGACAGTAGCATATACCCATTAAGCTATACACACATAGCATATTTCCTAACAATTTAGCATGTACAAGTAGATTCAGATTTTATATAACAAATAAAACGTTTGCAAGAATTAAAAAAAAACAAAAAAAACGGTCAAGAACCATTAATTCATAGGGCCTTCTGCTCTTAATGTGGAGCTTGTGACATTAGCCCTGAACTGGGAATTGAATTGCTCTTAGAAAATCCTCTAGTGTCCTTAGAGAGACAAGAAGACTTGTAGAATTTCTAACGAGGAGTCTTTTCGACATCTAAGCTGGCTCTGGCTGATTAATGAAAGCATTTGGTGACCTTTTGCTATTCTTATGGAAGGTTCAGCCCTCTGTTCAGGGGCTCTGGCTCAGAAAAAAGATCTCCATCCTGGTCAGCCACACTGAGCCTCAGTGTCATTTTATTTTCACTTTTTTTCTCGAGAAGTATTAATTAAGTGTTCTGTGCAATATCTGTTACTTATTTTGTAACGAGTTAAGCTGCTTAAACAACTTGGTTACTTCCTCCGTTTGTTGCACTATGCAAATTAGTAATCCTCTAATACTACTACTCTAACTGCAGCTACTTCATATTTAAATGTTCTGGGTGGTGTTTGCTAATTTGTGAAATTAGTGGGTAGTTGCAGATGAAGAGATCCTGGGTAAATGTGCTGCAGGTCAACCCTGCTGCTGAGGTTTCTAGATCGGGCTTCTCAGCCTGGGCCTTTCTTGCACTTCATCAGGGAGGCAGTTACCCATCGAAGTGCAGTGAAAAATCTATCAGAAACACCAGTGTATTTATTTCTCTCTGTGGGGATCTAATTGATGCGCACACCCACATATACACACAAAAACACATACACGGGGAAAAAACACCCAGAGGAAGTTTAAACTTCAAATGATCCCACTTTACACTGGCATTTTCGGTTTGTTCCCTGCATAGCGATGGCGGTTATGAAACCTTTTCATTGTGAACGTATTGTGAGTGTGTCTTTGGTCTCGCTGTAGGAGTCTGTCTGCAGTCGGCCATGCTTTCAGGGGCTGACCGACCAGCCCAGCACTTAAGAGATGGCGCACTGAGTGTTATCGCGAGCCACGACTGGCTTAATGCATTATTATTGTTACCACATTCCCTCACTGAATGCTCCAAAGGGAGTGAAGGCTCAGAAAGCCTTTGCAGCAGCCCAGTCTGAGAAAACACACTGCCATAAATAGCTGAATTGGGCCCCGGTATGGATTGGTCATGGCTTTTTTTTTTTTTTTTCTCATTCCCCTCTGAATTGGGAAAGAGACTGTGAGGTCTTTAATTTTTTGAAAGAAGTCTCGTATGGCACTTCATTTTACAGTGTTCTTGTTACACGTCACATGTAGTGACTGTAATAATAACTCTAAATTATGCATAATTACATGCAACTAACCCTAAACCAAACCCTAAACCTAACCCTACAGTAAGTACATGTAGTTAATTATTATTATTCAGTACTGAAATGTATAATTACACTGTTAGACGGACACCTAAAAAACAAGGTGAATCCGAAGCCAACTCTGCTCTCCAAAGCTGCATTAATTTGATCAAAAATACAATAAAACAGTACTATTGTGAATTATTCGTAAAATTTTAAATAACGGTTTCCGATTTTTATAAATGAAATTTATTCCTGTGATGGCAAAGCTGAATTTTCAGTCTTCAGAAACATTTCTTGCTATTATTAGTGTTGGCTTTTAAGCTTCAAAAAGGATGCAAAGTGCAATATGAAGAATCATAAAAGTGGTTCATATGAATTGTATTTTATGTTTTAAGTCTTTTGCATGGAAAGTGCATGGAAATCAGCAATGAGTACATTGCATTTCACCATTTGTGCCACTTTAAAGACATGTCAACTAACTCTCATTAGAGTATTAGTTGAGTATTAGTAGGCTGTTAGGGGGGTATAGAAAAAGTGGTTGACATGTACTTGAAAAGTTACTTTAGAATGTCTGTTATTGGAGCATCAAAATAAAGTGTTAGCAGATATTAAGCAGACAGTTAACTAATACTCTAATGAGAGTTAGATTACATGTAGATGCTACGTAACTTACAGTCAACATGCAGAATGTCTAAAGGTGACCATCAAAAGAAAGTGTGACCAAAAAAATAAAGGTAACACTTTACTTAAAGCCCTAATGTATAATGCATACATAAAGGTATTCATAATATACGTTATAATGAATTATGTCTTTTCATAAATAATTGTAACCAAAGTTAAAATGCATTATAATATTTGCAGATTCTGAAATTGGTTGTTTGTCATGCGTTTTAATGCATTATACTTTTTAAAGGTGTGTTCAATAATTAGATAAGTATTATAATGTATTATAACTGTGGTTACAGTTATTCATAAAATCATGCACTATAAGTTGCAGTACAAGGCATAATTAATGCATTAAAAATACCTTTATAATGCATTATGCATAAAGGCTTTAAGTAAAGTGTTGCCAAAACGAAATATACGGGTGAGCGAATAATGAGAGAATTTTAATGAACTATTACTTTAAAAGATCAAAAACCAGCATAACACTGCAGCAGATGTAAAATTCAATCCAAAAATATATAGTTGAATCATTTTTAGGATGACACCATTAACCTTTTGGTTAAATGCTTTTGCACTTTGGAAGATAAAACCTAATAGTGTGTATGTGAGTGTCTCAAGTGCTTGTTTGTGTGCGGAGCTCCATGTGTTTATTGCGGCTCCTGTGAAGGTGAGTCGAGACTTTCTGAGAGTAAAAGGGAGCAGAGTTACTAATGGAGGTGAGTCTCTTGTTTTTGTGTAGTGGAAAAATGAAGTATCCTTTAAATGCGCTTTTTCCGAGAGTCCATTGTCAGCCCCTGGGGGATAGGAGGACAGAGCGAATGGGTGGTGCTTTCAATCTCATCGCATTACACAAGCATTTACATGACGGACAGGAAGGCCGTTTACGAAAAGTGAGCCCTCTCGTCGTCAGGAGCTAACCCTTTTAGCTGAGAGAAACCATGCCCTTCTGGAGCCGTTCACATGCGTTAGCAGCACACCCATAATGGCCAGGATTGGGTTACCCCTTTACTTTAGGGCAAACAAGACTAGCCTTAATTGCCTTACCAATATTTGCATGTCCCTCTTCGTGTTATCGAACACCCCGCTAAGTAACTGAGCACCTCCGCCCCTGCTATATTTAAAGTTGTTTGCAGATGCCACGGAAAGGCAGTTGAAACAGTACAATTACTAACTAGATGTCACACGTCTTTCAGACATCTCGGTTTCACCTGCGGGTCGTTTCATTGGCTCGTGAATCTACCTGATACAATATTTCACAAGGTGGCATCCTTGATTAGTGTTGACCTTTTGACAGACTGGACATCGATACCTTGCGGAGGGTTTACGTGTTAAAACATGCTCGGAGGAGAAGACAATGTTCACACGTGTTTAATTATTGAACCTACGGGTTAATTATTCATGTCCATAATATGAGTATGTGGCTGGAGTGGGAGAGATAATATTTTCCAGAGAATGTCTTTTAAAAGGACATACCGGGAGTATTGCAGCCAGCTGGCTGGAGCTGTATTAATGACTGAGAGAGTTCAGTTGTATGAGGCTGGCCATAATGGTAAATGCATGTACGATTCGCAAAGAGCTCCGGCCTGGAGAGTGACTGGGGGGGGGGGGGGGGGATTGGGCCTTTTTAGAGCAATATGGGCTGTTTTAACACAGCTCCACTCAAGTACCGTGATGCTTTATGCCTAATGAGAAACTTGGATCCCAGCCGTCAGAACTATTGCTTACTTTTGCTATTTGATTACTTTTTTTTCCACTCTCTGGCTGTCTTATTACTGGAATGTTTTCAATTATTGTGTAACAATTTTAGATGTTTTGGTTCTTATGTGTATTTTAAAATCGAGAGGGCACAATATTGCGGTTGCTGTCAGTTCAAGGCATTGAAGGAAAAAACCCTCTGCATGTTCCTCATTGAATTGGGCTTGAAATGTGCCACATTCCTTCCTGATGAGTGCACTGATAGTGCTGAAATGTTGACTTACATAATGACAGAGCTAAGTGCACATAGTTTACACCCATCCTGACACATTTACACATCAGTCTCGGCACCTGACCAAACATCCCATACGTCAAAAAACTGTATTTTTTTCCACTTTGGTAATCTTTACAAGCGTCTCTAATTGCCAACTATCATACAAATAAAGAATTTCTGTTCTTTACGTAAGAATTACAGTGATGTTGTGAGTGTCTGCCTTTTTATTTATCCTTTTAAAATATAAGTTTGAGGTCGGCAATATTTTTTTATGTTTTTAAAAGAAGTTATGCCCACCAATGCTGCATTTATTTGAACAAAAATACAATAAAAACAGTAATGTTGTGAAATATTATTGCAATTTAAAAGAAGTTTATATTTTAAATGTAATTTATTCCTGTGATGGCAATGCAGAATTTTCAGCATCAGTGTCATATGACTCTTTCAGAAATCATTCTAATATGCTGATTTGCTGCTCAAAAATCGTGTTATTATCAATGTTGTGAGAATTTGAGCTGCTTAATATTTTAGAAATGCGTAATGTTTTGGTAAATCCAATAATTCTGTATACATTTATACAGTATTTTGTATTTTTGTTTGATGAAATGAGAAAAAAAATCTATTGCACTATTAAACACTTACAAAATTAGTTATTAGCTATTAACCTAAAAATTTTAATTGTGTTATATTTTTCACCTCTTCATTACAATATTATTGTGCATTTTTTAAACTCATCACGTCATGGTTGATTATGTGAAGTGCAACAACCAAAGTGTTAACACTTTAGAATACTTCTCCATCATTAATGAATAACTACACAGGAATAAATGAGTAACACAATATTAACATTCTAGTAACTACTATCAACAAGAAACTTACAAAAACCTCAAAATTTTACAATGACTTAAGTCATTAGATAGTTATCATGCTTTCCACTTTATAATACTGTTCCAAATAATTAGTAATTCCTTCTGCAGTATACTTCGTAGTACAGTAGCATATTACTAGAGGGTTACCATGATCTTTAGAATGAATTATACATAATGCATTATTCACATTAATTATGAACCTGTATAGTAGTTCTTAGTAGCCCTCTGGGAGGTATGAAAAAAATAGTATTATTGATTAGCTAATAGTGAAGTACCTCCTTCAACTGTGCGCTATTACTTACTCATTAATTGATCAAAGTTTCTTGTTAGTTAGTTACTAGAATGTTAATATTGCATTACTCATTTGTGTGTAGTTATATTTATTAATGACAGAACATTCTAAAGTGTTACCACCAAAGTAGTTTTGACGGCATGGAGGTGAGGAAATAACCAAAGAAAATGATTTTTGTGTGAACTACCAGAAGCAAACCAGCTAAATATCTTGCAGCTAATTATTATCAAGCTAATTACTTGCAGCTAACAATAGCACATGTTAGCATGCTAAATGCATGTTTTATACCATACATGAATTGGGCAGGTGGGAAGCATGAGGAAGAAAGGACTAGTCACTCCATGCATTTACTGTACAAAGCATGATGGGAACTAAAAATGGTGCTATACTAAGTTTCAGCAATGCTATACGCTAATATCAACAGAAATTATTCATGTGGCAAATTATTTAAGTTAACTTCTATTTTACAAATTTAAAATGGATTGTACACAATGAAATTGTGACTAAATGTAAATCGAGCAAGAAGCAAAAATCGTGCATGCACTTTGTATGGATTAAAAGTTATTTTACTTTTTGTTTGTTTGCAAAAAGAATCAGCAGTCTTCTTTATATACACATCTTGTATGGTCCCCACACAGACACTCCACTTCCAAAATACTGCACACCTCTATTCACAGAACAATATATCACAATCTCAGCATCCATCAAAAGAAAGGCCTGCTGTGATTTTCTTTTAAACTTCCTATACTTCATCCTTTCTCTTTTTTTCTGTATGTACCCTGTCTTCAACAAGCAAGCTGTTACCTGTTCAAATATCACAGCATTACAGGCCCAAACATGTCAAACCCTATTCATTTGCTGCTAAGATATTCTCTTCCTATCACTCTCTCTCTCTCATTCATATCTTTCAACGGGAACATCAGGAATTGTATTGTCTCCATTTATATCCAACTTAAACAATCCTCTCCTGTCCAATAATTAGTCTATGTTCTACATAACACACATTTTGAATCAAAGGGAAGCTTTGTATGACCTGTTTCTTCCTGAGCAGAAAAGCCATTTGTTTGGCTCCATTGTGGTTGCTTAGCTCCATTAACTCGCCTTATTCCGCCCCACATCAAAGCCACATCTGACATATGGATTATGAGTGGAGAAATTACGTTTTTTTTTAAATATGTCGCTCACTATCTACCATTCATCGAGTTTTGCTCTGGGAGAGGGAAACATGAAAGTTTCATTTTAACATTGCTCATTCACACCACATTTTAAGTACAGCAATAAAGGCAGAGCTAAATATAAAATATATGAAATATAAACATATGAAACGT
Organism: Gila orcuttii; assembly: GCA_026230005.1. Classification (NCBI taxonomy): domain Eukaryota; kingdom Metazoa; phylum Chordata; class Actinopteri; order Cypriniformes; family Leuciscidae; genus Gila; species Gila orcuttii. The sequence goes on from JAPDVR010000011.1 coordinate 27,131,431, forward strand.
TAATTGTTTTACATTAAATTGCACATATTCGGGTCAGAATTATTGTTGTAAAGACAACATTAACAGCTATAAAGGCTGAGCTAAAAAGATAAAGACCAAAAAGATAGATGATATACAGTATATATATTAAATATACAAAAAAAAAAAAAAAATATATATATATATATATATATATATATATATATATATATATATATATATATATATATATATATATATATATATATATATATGTATATATATATATATATATATATATATTTCATATATATATATATATAAATTTTAAAAACAAAGCCCTTTCACGTGAGAACATTTTAATTGAAAAAACATGAATGCTGAAGAAATCTTGAATTCATTTCCATTTATTAGGATCAATTTACTCCGGTAATTGCTTTAACATTAGCAGATAATTGTCACATACATGGCCCTCGTGTTTGCAGTTAAAACACTAAATTACTTGAACAGATGTGAGTCTGACCTTTGTTCCAGTGAAACAAGCTAGCTGCTTTCAAGTATCTAAGCTATGCTACGCACAGTATAAAGCGTGTCTAAATATAACTTGAAAATAATGACAATATGTTATAATCATCACGACCAATGTAACTATTATCACAACTGTTACTTCTGCTGAAATTAGAAAAGCTGTTGTCCAACACCAACTGTTGTTGGACTACAATCACCTGTTGCTCATAAAAGTATTTTAGAGATCCTGTATCCGTTACACATTATACCAGCACCATATAGTAAAAATAACTAGAGGACACTTTTAAACTTGAAGGTTAGATGAGCATTTGTACCGATCAGCAGACAACTGTTATGGGTTCGCAACGAGACCGTGTCTTTTCAACTCACGCATTTGGAGCTCTATGATTTTCCTCTGGAATCGTTTGGTTGAGAGTTATGTAAATGTACTTTAGCTTGAGTCTCTCTACAAAAGAGACCAAAAGACATTCCTCGAGTTTTACAAGTGAGGCAAACTCTGCTAAAGCACTTAGGAGATGGCTGTGTTTTTAGACCGGCTAATTTGAATTCCTGGTGCACTGAGAAAAAAGGCAAACTCTTGCACCTGTTATGACTACACTTTCCATGTTGCTTTAATAAAAGCATTCAAAGTGTATTTCCACAAAATAACTGTACACGGTGCATCAACATGTTTTGCGCTCTCACAGTGTAGCTCTAGTGTTCTTAAACATCTCACTCAACAAGGTTTGAGCAACAGATGTTTTAAAACTTGGAAATATATGTTCTCAGCAATAACATATGAACATTGTGTTGAATATTTCAGCAAAATATGCACATTTTCACTTCAGGTCAGTAAGTATACGGATAAAAATGTTTTTGTAGCAATAACTCCTCAACTACACACTTAATAATAAAGGTTCTTATCGGCAAAGAAGAACCTTTAACATCCATGGAAATTTTTTAGATTATAAAATGGGTAACACTTTATCTCGATGGTCCACTTACTAAATATAAGTAACTTTGCAACTACATGTCAACTAACTCTCATTAGAGTATTAGTGTCCTTAATATCTGCTAACTCTTTTTTTGTGATGGTCCTCAAACAGACATTCTACTGACTATAAGTAACTTTGCAACTACATGTAATTCTACGTTATTCTACCCTATATTAAGAGTCTAATAATACTCAAACGAGAGTTAGTTGGCATGTTGTCGCAAAGTTACTAATAGCTAGAATGTAAAAAAACAGGGATCTTTTAAGAATTGTTCACTGAAAGGTTATTTGGGAGTATGTATGACTTCGCTGTAAAAAAAACAAACATTTTTGGAACCTTTATTTTTAAAAGTGTATGAGCTAAACAAAATATTCTTTGCGATTTAATGAAGATACAGTTTTAGACCTTGCCACGGACTGTAATAAAGTGCTATAAAAATTATGGATACGATGAAAGATTGTCACCATGCTCCCTGTCCACCTGTCTGACAACTGAGTGTTGATTATAACAGGGCATTCTGGGAATGCAAATCAGACCCTCTTCATACCCATTAAGTCGAGCAACAGCTTCAAACGCCGATTTGTTCTGCAAATAGCCCATTCAGTCTGGGCCCAAAAAGCTGCAACACCTTTCTCTCCCCCTGCGGTAATTGAATCTTCAAAGGGGCATTTCCACCCCGTCCTCATCCGCTACAAGGACCGTGGAATGAATAGCATGTTCATATGAAAAGAGAAGAAAGTATACATGTTTATCCATGTTCAATTATCCACCCCGTCATCTGCATTCATAATTACGGCACAAGAACACGGACAGACAATTAAGGGATAGATGGTCCACGATGGCGCCATATTTTTTCATAAAAAGTAGTTTTGCTAATGAGCACCGTTCTCGAGAGAAACTCAGCAAGATGAATTACTGCGATCATACAAATCCTTTGGTCTCCTGATGGAAAATTGGATGTAGAGTGTTCTTTCAGATACTGTACATAATTCATATTGAGTGACAAGAACACCTGTGATAGATTTAGGACTAACCCAATGTAAATACATGTTGCTTAAAACAAATACAATAGTCCACGTACTTCATTGAGCCTAAAAACACTTTTCACATGAGGACTTTAAGCCAAATTTCAAATTAAGAATCTTTGACACAAAAATGCAGATAACGGTTTAAATAGGATTAAAAAAGGAATGTTTTTAATCTCATTTTTTATTAATTAAATACACCATATCGGAGCAAATGTCTCTGAAAATATCACAAATAGATTTATCTCTCATTCTGCATTTATAGGTTGACAGCTATGAGCTTCATTTTTTGTTTGTTGCGTGATTTCAGGTTGGAGGGAAAGGGAACGGGGTTAGTTGCTGTGTAGTATGTACGGTAGCCACAACGGGACAAAAACATTTACATGCATACATACTGTACATGGTAGTTTTACAAATACACCAAGAGTGTTCATGATTTGATTTCCACAAAAAAGCCACGGATACTTCTTTGAACCCAGTCTTCAGGATTTTTATATCATCCGAAATGAAACACATTCCCTTTACAACATCTAAAATATAGAAAGAGAAGATACCATGTTGTGAAGAAAAGGAGAATAGACAAGGTAGGACAAAAATATAAAGGAAAAAAGAAAGTCAGTATTCCCCCACTAAATCTTCAAACAAGTGTTATGAAAGCAGATTCAAAAAACGCTGCAGTGGATCAGCTTCGTTTGTCATTTTAATTTCACCCTCCTGTCTCTTTTTACCCCAAAACAACATCCTCCGGCTGGTCTCTCTCTGTATCAGTCTTTGAGTCCCTCGAGATCAGAGGTCTCGCCTGGGTCAGTTCATGGAGTCCTTAGTATTCCTCCTCATGGGTATTTTCCATCCATGATTCAGGAGTTTGGAGTAAAGGGCGAGAATTGAATGAAAGGGGAGACTCTGACGATTGCAGGTCAAGGTGAAGCTCAAGCCTGAGTTTGGCGCTCTGGTTCAAAGTAGCGGAGCTTTGAGGAAGGGAGTGGGATGGGGTCCGATCCAAAAGGTCTTTTGTGACAATGGGCTAGGGGCTGAAATGAAGGCACACATCCTGCTTTGAGCAACACCTACGTCCTAACACACCTGAAGAACACGGAGAGAGAGTGAAAGAGACACGTTAGCCACACTTAAACAGAGAAAAAATGACAACCAGTAAATGGGTCAATGATGATTTTGTCAAAGAAAAAAAAAAAGCAAACATAAAACGTGCCAAAAGCTTTGAAATGTATTCATTTGTGCAGCATTTTCTAAAAAGATTTTAATTAAATTTAATGAAAAGTCATGTGGTGTAACTATCAAATAAAAACTGGTAACATTTTCCATACCCAATACATTTGTGTCTATTAATCATAATAATTGTGTCTTAATAATGTTTAAATTGTTTTTTATATATATATTTTGAGTTTTTTTTTTTACAAACCTAAATATAATATAAATATTATCTCTTGCCATGTCACAAAAGGTCAAATAATCTGATATTTTAACGTCTGCATGGGTACTCTAGTCTCTAGGATAGGATTTTTTGTCTTGTTTTTAGTTTTTTGCATGTTGGTCGCACCAAAAGTATGAATACATCAAACAAATTAAATAAATGTTTGTTTTACAGAAATTAAAATTATGTTCATCATTCATATTGGAGGTGTATTCAAGTTCAAATTTGAAGTGAAATAATATTTATATATATATATATATATATATATATATATATATATATATATATATGACTATCAGTCTTACAACTTCTCTGAAATCATACAAAATAGCTTTCAAATAGAGTCATAAAAATTGCACGTCCTCTTAAATAACATACTCCATTCTTTTGTCAAATGAAGACCGCCAGCTCTGCTAAAGCCCCCCCGCTAAACTTATTGATCAGCAAGGGCTTTCAAACCCATCTGCTGCCCTATTTCCTCTGCATTTTAAGCACATATTGTAAAGTTAGTCTCTTTTTGTCTCATTTTTAACAATGATGTGCCACAGTCCCTAGAGTGCTAAGTTCTTGCGCAGCCGAGACAATTATCCCAACATCCAAGTGCCAGCGTTCTGCTTTCACAGACAGTCATGGCAAACTTTTTCCACCCCAACATTCTCCTTCCTTTTGTTTTTTAAACATTCTAGGGGGGGGCAATTTGCTTTCCACGTCTTACCTCAAGTTACAAAGGGGTTTCAGGCTACTGTAATAGTAATTGCAAGCCCCCCACGCCACCCCACATTGGAAGGCTAATTAAAGAGACAGAGGCTGTGAAGGTTTGGATCCCCTGGGTTCAGGCTCAGCATGAGAAATGTAATTTGTCTGTCCTGAACAAAGAGATTAGGGAGAAGCCGGAGAGCTACTTAATAAATGAGCATCAAATGTCCTCAGCCGTGGACACGGACAGCACCAATTATGTCACCATGAAATTGCACATAATAAAAACAATGGCTGCCGGATGAGGCCTCCTATCTGTCTAGGGAAGTGTTCATTCTCTTGCGCGTGCACCATTCTGCACTAACTTGTTCCCAGCTCATTTCTATAGGTTTGGAGAAGCAGGAGAATAGCACGAACTGCTACATTTGAGCAGAGAAAACGCACAGTGATATCATAAATGATGGTGCATCTTCACTGCAGTGAGTAGCCGAGCTAAGTCTTTCTTAATAATGATTCGAATCTCTCTGTACTAAGAGAAAACACAACTGTTTAAGTATCTCCTGAGGACACGTGGACCTTCTCTATTCCTGCTGGTGAAGAGGGGCATCTGGGTGTATTTAAGAACTCTCTCTCCGCTATAATTAAAGCAGCGAGGCCAATATTCAGATTGCATTTTAGCATTAATAATTCAGCTGTTTTCACTACAATTGATGTCGGCACATAAATAAACAATGAGGCCTCATATTTACACAGTGGCAGCCGCCGAGCGAGAGCAGGGAAGAGGAAGGAGAAGGAAATGGAAGGATGAGGGCTTAAAGAGACATTTAAAATTAAGCTTGATAATGCAAAGGCTTTCAATTTAAAATGCAACACGCTCTTGGAGCTAATTTGTAAAAGTGACGATGCCTTAAAAGGCCTCTAACAGAGCACTGAGCTTAATGGAGCTCTTTCCCCGCTCGCTACATCTCTCCTCAAACTATCTTTTTCCTGTTGAAGGTGAAATAAATGTTCACTAGGAGACTCGACAACTGTCCGATCTCTCCCGTACGAGCTCCCACATCCCTGTTGTCTCTACATCAATACTGATTATGTGTCACTGAGCCGTTATTTTCAGTGCTGCCGAGTGATACAATCGGCTGGTGGCTGACTACACAATGAAGTCTTATTGCAGACGGTCCCAAAGGCGAGAAGAGGAATTAGGTAAATAATTTGCCTGCTTGCCGTCTGGTTTTGTTTATTTAAAGCTTGCTGTGCAGCGTCGGAGGAGCAAATAGTCAGACAGAAGTGTGGAGTCGAAAACATGGGCGAAAATGGGACAGAATGCTTGACGCCAGCTAGCTTTTGTCTTATTTTAAGTCTTGTTGTAAAATTAAACCAGATTAAGATAGAAAAACACGTCTTATGCTATTTCTATAAGGAGCAAAGTGAAGTAGTTTGGGTAAATGAAGATTTGTGTTCACAGAATTTGACATGGTTTACATCTTGTGGAACACTGCTAATGGATTATACATAATCAGTTTTGAATATGAACGTGTCAAGGTTAGGGAGGAGGGAATCATTTTCACCTTACCTGTCCTGTAACTAAAAAGATTGAGTTTGCTCTGATCTCATTTCAGCAAGTTAACAATAATTGTGATAAATTAGCTTTCAGCCAGGGCGAATTACGCTTGTCTCCCAGACCTGACTATGGGAGCTCAGCATTATATCTGTTCCTTAAAACTACATTATGTAAATAAAACAGATATAAGCAGCAATAATTGTGATAAGTTAATGACTAAATGGAGTGTTTGGATATGAGGATATATACTGAACCTATTATCAGAGGAATCTAAGTGGGAAAAGTTGATAGCAGAAAGAATGTGGCTCTCACTTTCTGGTCAGGCAGTAGAGGGTTAGTCTGCAGTGAACTCAAATGGCCATTGATGAGTGCTGTGGGTCTGTCGTGTTCGCAGAACAAGCTGCCGTTGATGTAGTGAAACCGGTCACCAGGGACCAGCCGGTTCCGGCAGGTAGAACATGTGAAACACTGCAGGAGACAATACAAATGACTCCATTACCCACAATCCTCAGTGCTTTACCTGCATCAGATCTCTGATCAATCTCTGGAAAGGGTCATTATATTAATTTCTCATTATTTCTTCTGGAGATTCTATATGTGCATTTAATGCTAAAAATACTGAATAAAATTCACATACAATATGTTTTATTTGGTATCAATTATGCTAATATATATGTATATATATATATATATATATATATATATATATATATATATATATATATGTATGTATTAGGGCTGCACAATATATCTTAATTATTGAAATATCACAAATGTTTATATCACGATATGCATATCGAAACAGCTTGCAATAATTTAGGTTGTGAACAAAAGACAAAGAGAAAATCACTCACTGCTCTTGGCTAAATAACTTTTGTAGCTTTAATAAGAATCAGTATATTTAATTCATACAGTGAAAACAAAGCTTGATTATTCAGTTTCTGTTGTTAAATAAACCTAATGTGGGCGTACCTGAACCCCCTGAACCCCTGAACCCCGTGGTTTACACTGATGTTAAAATAACACCAACTTCTTATGCTTCAGTAAAACACTGCTGTTCACTTTCTGAAGTTGTAGGGATGTTTTCTTGACAAAAAGATGTGAAACACGTATGTAGGTTATATAATTTTAAATATATTTAAAGATAATTTAAGTTTATTTTACACACTTTAAGCATTATCGTATCACATATCGAATATCGCATTATTTATTGAGTTATCGCATATCACATTTTTCTTCAATATCGTGCAGCCCTAATATACAGGTCCTTCTAAAAAAAATAGCATATTGTGATAAAGTTCATTATTTTCCATAATGTAATGATAAAAATTAAAACTTTCATATATTTTAGATTCATTGCACACAAACTGAAATATTTCAGGTCTTTTATTGTTTTAATACTGATGATTTTGGCATACAGCTCATGAAAACCCAAAATTCCTATCTCAAAAAATTACCATATTTCATCCGACTAATAAAATAAGTGTTTTTAATACAAAAAAAGTCAACCTTCAAATAATTATGTTCAGTTATGCACTCAATACTTGGTCGGGAATCCTTTTGCAGAAATGACTGCTTCAATGCGGCGTGGCATGGAGGCAATCAGCCTGTGGCACTGCTGAGGTGTTATGGAGGCCCAGGATGCTTCGATAGTGGCCTTAAGCTCATCCAGAGTGTTGGGTCTTGCATCTCTCAACTTTCTCTTCACAATATCCCACAGATTCTCTATGGGGTTCAGGTCAGGAGAGTTGGCAGGCCAATTGAGCACAGTAATACCATGGTCAGTAAACCATTTACCAGTGGTTTTGGCACTGTGAGCAGGTGCCAGGTCGTGCTGAAAAATGAAATCTTCATCTCCATAAAGCTTTTCAGCAGATGGAAGCATGAAGTGCTCCAAAATCTCCTGATAGCTAGCTGCATTGACCCTGCCCTTGATAAAACACAGTGGACCAACACCAGCAGCTGACATGGCACCCCAGACCATCACTGACTGTGGGTACTTGACACTGGACTTCAGGCATTTTGGCATTTCCTTCTCCCCAGTCTTCCTCCAGACTCTGGCACCTTTATTTCCGAATGACATGCAAAATTTGCTTTCATCCGAGAAAAGTACTTTGGACCACTGAGCAACAGTCCAGTGCTGCTTCTCTGTAGCCCAGGTCAGGCACTTCTGCCGCTGTTTCTGGTTCAAAAGTGGCTTGACCTGGGGAATGCGGCACCTGTAGCCCATTTCCTGCACACGCCTGTGCACGGTGGCTCTGGATGTTTCTACTCCAGACTCAGTCCAGTGCTTCCGCAGGTCCCCCAAGGTCTGGAATCGGTCCTTCTCCACAATCTTCCTCAGGGTCCGGTCACCTCTTCTCATTGTGCAGCGTTTTTTGCCACACTTTTTCCTTCCCACAGACTTCCCACTGAGGTGCTTTGATACAGCACTCTGGGAACAGCCTATTTGTTCAGAAATTTCTGTGTCTTACCCTCTTGCTTGAGGGTGTCAATGATGGCCTTCTGGACAGCAGTCAGGTCGGCAGTCTTACCCATGATTGCGGTTTTGAGTAATGAAACAGGCTGGGAGTTTTTAAAAGCCTCAGGAATCTTTTGCAGGTGTTTAGAGTTAATTAGTTGATTCAGATGATTAGGTTAATAGCTCGTTTAGAGACCCTTTTCATGATATGCTAATTTTTTGAGATAGGAATTTTGGGTTTTCATGAGCTGTATGCCAAAATCATCAGTATTAAAACAATAAAAGACCTGAAATATTTCAGTTGGTATGCAATGAATCTAAAATATATGAAAGTTTAATTTTTATCATTACATTATGGAAAATAATGAACTTTATCACAATATGCTAATTTTTTGAGAAGGACCTGTATATACAGTATATATATTTACACACACACACACACACACACACACACACACACACACACACACACACGCACACGCACACACACACACACACACACGCACGCACAATACGACAATCATTGTACTATGTACTGTGAAAGGATTCTGGAGTGCAATGGAGCATTTAATTTTAGAGTAGCAGTGGTCACTTAAAGATTAAAGGTTACCTTGAGATGGTACACGTTTCCCTGTGCCCTCATAACCAGTTCACTGGCCGGGATGGACTGACCACACGCGCTGCACGCCCCACTGTTCCCAAATAACCTGTGAAAACACACAGAGACATGTTAGCATAAAAAAAACTAAATCAAAACAGTGTGAATGTTATAGCATGATAGAAATTACCATCAGTGAAAAGTGCCAAAAAAATCATGAACAAAAATAGAAAATGAATAAATACAAACAAAATTATTCATTAAGATAGTACAAAATGAGAAAGAAAGACAAACAACATTACCACATTTCATACCATTATCTCATGACCAACTTCTTCATTGACATGATCTATTTTCGTTCACAGTGTGACCTGTGCATAAAAATTAAATCTGTTTGCTTTAAAGACTAAAGTCCTCACTGTATTGATGACATTTTAAAAGTAATACATTTCAGTCTTTTCTTTAAACAAACCGATTGAATGGCTTCAGAAGACTTGGAACATATAACCATTCAAAAGTTTGGGGTAGGTCAGATGTTTTAATGTTTCTGAAAGAAGTCTCTCATGCACACCAATGCAACATTTAATCAAAAATCTAGTAAAAACAGTAATATTGCAGTGTGTGTGTGTGTGTGTGTGTGTGTGTGTGTGTGTGTGTGTGTGTGTGTGTGTGTGTGTGTGTGTGTGTGTGTGTGTGTGTGTGTGTGTGTGTATTTGAAATAGACATTTTGGTAACATTTAACCATACGATTTAATTTGTTAACATTAGTTAGTAATTAGTAATAGTATAATAATTAATTATAGCTACTAATTAGTAACCATATTAGTAAACATGAACCAACAATGAACAATACATTTATTATGTCAATGGTAATTTCAAAATTTACCAATATTTGTTATTTGTATTTGTAAGTGTTCCAATTTTTTTTGTATCATTACAACTGTCTTCACTGTCACATTTTATCAGGCCTTGCTGAAAAAAAAAAAAAAAAAAAAAAACAGACCTCAAACTTTTGACCAGTAGTGTATATAACGTGTGAGTGATGTAAGTGATTTTTATAATGTTTTAGTTTTTTTTTTTCTTATTGGAGATACAGTCACCATTGTATGGAAGAGAGCAGCGTGAATATTTTTCAAAACTTCTCTTTTTGAGCTCCACAGTTGAAAGTCATATGGGTCATATTTAGAACTATTTAGGGTGAGTAAATGAAAGAAGAACCATCAAATTACTGGTGACTGATATTTTAAATAAAACACACTGGAGATGCACATGGTCCTTTATATTAACACCGACACTAATGAATAGTTCTGTGTGCATCAAAGAGGTTTGTTAACCTGTTTGGCCTTGTTTTACTGTAACAATAAAATCCTTGCAAGGACAGGTTAAATCATTCCAATCCTGTACCCAGGCCTCCCTATCTCCCTCTCTCAGTCTCTCTCTCAAACACACAAGCAGAACAAATTACATCTTCAATATTCTGATGTAGGAAAAATAAAATCATAGTAATATCAGCAAACCAAATGAAAAAATCCTGCATCCTGTCCTCCAAAAGCCTCTGCCACTGGGACTAAGTATTACCTTTAGTGTTCATTTTTTGCAACCTAATAATAACCTAGAACATAAGCAATCAGGGCCTAAGAATATTTGATTGTACATCTAGGCGAAGACACAGCGCATTTGCCATTAGGACTCAAGCGAGTGCTCAGTCACCGCCACCTTTCCATTAGAAACCCTCGGCTACCCGGGTTGATATATAATGTGCATGGGTTAACCTTTTCAATCATGGTGTCAACACTTTAGATTTGCTTCTGCTCATCTCTTTCGTCTCTAACCTTCCCTCTCTCTCTCTCTCTCTCTCTCTCTCTCTCTCTCTCTCTCTCTTTCCCTCCCTCTCTCTCTCTCTCAGTCTCTTGATAATGAAATGCTTGCTCCTGCTTCCTTTCTATCTGCCTTCTGAGTCCACAATTTAGATTACTTCATCTTGCCGAGCAACAAACTGAATGAAATTTCGATTTGAGCAGAAAGTAATTTACTGGGATCTGGACCCATTTGTCATCATATCTCACTGGCTGTTTGCTCTATCACTGCACTTTTCCTATGCAATCAAATAAGACCACAGCTTCTGACAAGCTCCAGAGAGAGAGAGAGAGGGGGGCTGGGGGGGGGGGGGGGCATGAGGAAAGGAAGCAAGAAAGAAAGAGACTGTTATAAGGATGGAGGGAGAGAAATGGGGAAAGGCCAAAAAAAAAGGAAAGAGAGGAAAGGGATGAAGGAAACGTTGCGAGCGTGTTCCACATGTAGACGGTTACAGATTCAAGGATGATTTCGACCCTCAGAATACTTTCAACTCATAAACCGATAATGTGCGTTGTGCGGATGCCGATATAGCATCACTGCACACATGAGAACATAGCATTCCAACATAGAAACAGCTGTCGTCTATGACATTTTGCATATGCATGTGGCGTTTATTGAGGGCACTACATGACGAGAGAGTGAAGCTTTAAGAGTTTCTCTTCAGCGGCGGATGTAGAGTGAGGAGGGGGGGAGGGGAAAACAAATTTGGCTGTGGCATCGATTGGAGCAGCTCAATCAAAACTCAATTTCAAACGTAATTAGCTGTAGGCTTGTGACAACAGCATGGCTTCAATGGCGTCGATGGGCCAGTCATGCTAGGCAAATGTCAGGGGGGGAAGGTCTTTAAACGCTGCAGTTTGATTCACCTGTAAAATGACATCTTCCCCCGGCCTTGAGAAAGCAATCTGCCGAGCCGCGACGTGTACTTGATTCGACAATCCCAGAGCGCTCGCACCTAAATTCGCTTACAAACACGCGTTATTTGGGATCCGGGCTCAGAGTGTGCTCTCCTTTTAATTGCCCCGTTGTCTTTTAGAGGGAAAAAAAAAACGTAAAGCATCTCCAGGCAACCTTTTCATTTTCTTGCCGCTCTATACGCTGCGTAGCAGGTTAATTATTTGAGCATGGGATGGCTGCAGATAGCATTTGATTTAAAGGCCTGAAGGCTTTAGGTGCTCAATTAAGTTGCTATCAGTCTGCTCCTCACCTCTAATGGTCTCTTTCACCATTGAACTCTGGTGCTGACGAGGGGAGAGATATAATGGGTCACCATAATTAAAGCCAAGGGACTCTTTAATTGCATTGACACCACCAGTTTTGGCTTCCTTCTTCTCAAATCAGCCTCTCCTTTGTAGTTTTCTCACTTTCTAGGTATTCAGCCCTTTGATCAATCAGAGGAGGAGGATTTTGTCAGCGAAACATCGCAGAATGCTGATTTATTGACTTGTCTCGGAACAGGCGGAATAAAGAAGGAGCTACAATCTAAGACTGTCTTTCATAGCGAAAGCAAGACAAGAAGTCTGTCTGTGCTCCATAGGCGATGTCTAGAGGATTTAATTTGGATACCGACTGTGAGGTAAAATACAACCTAGCAGGGCTGTTCTGGGCCATCTGGCAGAAGCTCGGCCTCTTAAGCGGAACCTTTTGAGTGGAGTGATGTAAGTTGGTACAACAATGATTTCTGCAACACAGTCCATTATAAAAATGCCTCTCAACATTAGCAGCCAAAGCACCTTAAAAGCACCGGGCCATATTGATACTTAAGCAGGGCTTTGCATAATGGCAATGTTACATTAGGGAGAGGGAGGGAGAGGAGGGAGAAGGAGAAAGAGAGAGAGAGAGAGAGAGAGGGGGGGGGGGGTGGATGGTGTGGATGGGACGGGCAGGGGGACATTTCACGGCGAATAGAGCGGCAGGGCGGGCGGGTGGAGGGAGCTGAAAGCAGCCAAATGACACTCGGTTAATTCAGAGTAACAGATCTAGTCCCAAGTGGATTGAAGGCCTTGAATTAATTCTGTTATGACAAATCAAGATAAACGTTTCCCCTAAATTGCATGCGATTTAATTAATTTCTGAGATCCAAGTATTTCCTGGCTTAATAGTTCACATGCTCCCGTGCTGTCATAGTGCTTGAGTGGGCAGACTTCAAAGTGATATTAAATAACCAACTATTAGATTTACCTAGCACGTTCTATTGGAAAAGTGCCATTTAATTACCTGGCTCTATTCAATTAAAAGGATAGTGTTTTTCCCCCCAACCTAATGGTCACATGATTGCTCACTCCCCAAATTAAAATTCTCTCTCTCTCTCTCTCTCTCTCTCTCTCTCTCTCTCTCTCTCTCTCTCTCTCTCTCTCTCTCTCTCTCTCTATCTCTATCTCTCTCTCAAATATCAGCCATGGCTTAAGGACAACATGATTTCGAATGAATCCCTCCTGCTTCTCTGGGCCTAAAACTGCTGAAATCTACAACTCAAGCCGGTTGCCCTTGTGCTTGGCACTGGTGGCCTCGAGCTGAGTGGTATCAGAAGCCTATCATCCCATGTCATTTCCTCCCCATCTGCCATTAGGGAAAATGGGATGCTTTTCACTCACGCCATACCAATCAATCGCTAAGCCTTTTTACATCAGTGGTATTAATATAATTCTGGATATGTAACTTCATTATTTACACAGCAAGGGCAATTTAATAATCCATTACAAAAATAAGGGAGGCCCCTTTAAAATCCCCTAAGGGGACTGGCCTTCACAATAATCCCCTCTTCTCTCTCTCTCTCTCTCTCTCTCTCTCTCTCTCTCTCTCTCTCTATCGCTCTCCAGCTCTCTCAAAAGCCAATTTGGTTAATTAAATGTTTTGTTTGCAATGTGGCTCTCATTCATTTCGGACACGTCATTGGAAGCGGATAGGAGCCAGGCACTAGATCTCATTAGATAAAACCCATCAGGACTAAAGGAAAATGGAGGGGGACTCTAATTAAAGCTTTTAATTGTGTGGACTCACTGTCAGATGTTATTTTTCCCCTCTCTCTTATCTCTCCTCAGATCACAGGCTTGCGCGAGCTGTGTTTTAGCTCCGTTCTCCCGCCCGACGCGCTCTCATTACAAGGAGAAAGGTGTAGCTACTTTTCCCTCCCTGCTCGTTTTAATTAGGCTCACAGGCCCGAATCTAACGGCGAGTCTTGTAGACTTGATCCCTTCAGATCAGGTGGAGTGGAAAGAGTGAAGGCACTCTTCACATTTGGACTGGTCGTCTCAGGTTTGCTCTGGTTGACACCTGTTGTTCCAGCCTGCCGGCAGCAGTGTCAGTGTGAGGCTTCGCTGAATTATCCAGGGCGAAGCACATGCCAAGGTAAATACTCACTAATGACTGTACCTCTGCCAAAAAACACTCTTTTCTGGCTGGAAGAGCAGATATATCACGGATACTTCGTTTTTAAGAATTAACTTTTAAATTGGCCTTCCTGTTTTTGTGAGAAAAATATAGGCATTCTAATATCAAAGTCACTCACACTGTGTTTTTCCATTCCTCAAAACCAAAGAAACAATCCAAGAAGGCTTCAAACTTCTCAATGCGAGAAGTTGTGAAGGGCTCTTACGGTTTTTATTTTGCCCTTGCAGAGGTCACGGTGTTGAGATCAGCCTGTCAAATCAGGCCATCCACATCAGCTGAGTGAGACTGCCGGGCCGTCACCCAGCCACAGCTTTGGGTGTCAGACTTACTTGCATAAATATTTAAAAAGGGTTTTTTGCTAATTAAATGGCCTCTTTGTGATAAACAAAACATGGCAGAGAGGATGTGAAAACTCTTTTAAATTCCAGCAGAGTCGAAGGTCAGCTCGGCCTTACCAATCGGGTTTTCTAGCGTCTCGTAAAGCAAACACACACACAAGCGCGGCTCCTTTAGCTTAAGGATGAAATATGGCAAGAGCCACAGACTTGCAGATGTTCTGGAGAAAGAATCTCCTTCGTCTTCTGCTCTGTCAACATGTCAGTGGCTTGACCTCTTTTTTAAGAGTGTCCCGTTGAGGGTTTAACCAGCGTGCTTTAACGAGGGCCGCTGACGGCACAATCCGAGACACATGTTCTCAATGGAAAATACGCTCTGCTCCGTGAGAAGCCTGATGGCTTGTAACTTTTTCCTTAATATTTTTTTTTTTTTCTTGACAACCATCACTTCATCTAATCATTACATGCCTAATGTCATTTCATGTGGTCGCTGGACTGTCATAATATCCAGATGTATGAACTATCTAAAGTTTGGGTTCAAAGACCATGAAAAAGCAGCCGAGCAAAACTAAGCTATCCTCAAAAAGATCAGAACACATTATTGAAGACCCCATTTAAAATTAATTTCACAAGCGCATCAGAAATCTGAAGAAACTTGACAGAATGCCCTTTATGAACACAAAAAGACCTCAGTGCTGACACGTTCTTCAAACACATGAATATGGTTGTGATTGTGACTTGCGCAGAATGAAATTAATTTTAAAAAAACGTATCTAACCTGATGTAGTCGTTTCTACATAGGATCATGCCACTCTTGGTGTAGCATGATGTGCCGATTTCTCCGAGCTGTGCCTGGCAGCAAGAGCATTTCAGACAGCGGCTGTGCCAATAACTGTCCATGGCATACAGGAGAAAGCGATCGGCAATCTTTCCCCCACAGCCCGCGCAGCGCTTCCACGACAGAGATCCCGCTCCAACAGGTGGGGGCTGGGCACTTCCTCCAGGGTTCACCATTGTGTCTGCAGAAACATAAAGAGACACAAGGGGAGACATGGTTAGAGCAGAGCAGTCAGGCAAGAGTTAAGAAGTTTTTCAAATCTTTGTGGCTATAGGATATCACAAAATAAAATAAAAAACGGCATATTTTTTAAATAATTTTTGCTCAAAGTTTTTCTGCACAAATTTCTTTGCTACAAAACCTAAATAAAATAAACTATACCAAAAAAAAAAAAAAAAAAAAAAAAAAAAAGGTGTTGATTGTGACCCTAAACGTATTCGAATACCATCAGAATTACTTACTGAATCCATACATCTTGCAAAGTCAGCACACTTTAAGTTTCTCACAGAAGTCTTGTCATTGCAATATCTAAAACACCTGGAGCCTGAACAGTGACCCAAAGCACTGAATGTTTTCAGAGGCACGCTTCCTAAAAGCTCTTTTGAAATAATTGAAATGCATATAATGCCTGCAAGCAAGTCTGAGAATTGTTTTAAGTGGCAGGCTGTCCTTGATCTTTATCTAAGTGCTGAAGTCAGCTCCTTTGGTCCATTTGTGATAAATGTCTGTTCGCTGATAACATTAAAGTCGCTGGAACAATTAAAGAGGCGCTGGCTTTTGTTAGGTTGTCTACATTGGTTTTAAACAACATTTACCTGAACCTTCATGTGTGTGTGTGTGTGTGTGTGTGTGTGTGTGTGTGTGTGTGTGTGTGTGTGTGTGTGTGTGAGAGAGAGAGAGGGAGAAAGAGAAACAGAAAGAGAGACCCAAGTGCTACTGTGGTCATAACTGGAGCAGTTACTTGGGGAACCCTTGAAGTTGTATGATCCATTCAGAGGTCGACATATTGCACTCGCTTTCACTAAGGTTATCAGATGACGGATTTCCAGCCAACATCATGAAGAACATTCAGCAGCGTTCGCTTTAGGGACTGGTCACTGCCGCGTGAAATTACCCCCGGTATGTTGGATCATTCAGCATATGCAAGAATCAGTTAATGCCAGCCTACAGAAATATCTGCCTCTGACAGAAATCACATTAACCACGAACCCTCATTTATGATTGTAGTTCTGTACTTTGCACTGTTGATCCATCAGTACCGCATGCGTGCACTTCTGCTCCATCCTTCCTCTAATACATCTGAAATTTTAATCTTTCCCAAGTTTCATAAGGAGGACCGCTGGACCGAAGTGGGAAAGATTAAAATTTAAGATATATTTGTGGAAGGCTGTAAGCCAAATCTTTGTTGAAAGGTAATTAGAGGAGAAGAGAGAGGCGGGGGGTTGAAAACATTGCACTGAGAGAGGGAGAGAGGCATTCAGTAACCCCATTAGTGGAGGCTCTTAGGGACAAGCAATACCTTAGTGCTGATTAAATCTAAAGGGAGATGAATCAGAGACCGAAAGTGACTCCCCCAGATAAATAAGATCGGACCATCGTCAAGTTTCATTCCCAGTAAGAGGGAAGAGGGGAGATTTGAAGAGAAGGAGGGGGTGGCTTTTAAGTCAAATGGGCAAACTCGAGTAATTACACGGACAGGCAATTTTAGCGAGGGGATGTGCAGAAATATAAAACAGATCAGCAGCCCATGGCCAGTAATACAGATCGCAGCTGCTCCTATTACAATGCACAAGGCACAGCAAAACATGCAGAATTGCACTTGTGTTATGGATTGTTGATCCTCTATACAGCATGCGCGCACTCCTAATGCATTAATTTGATATTATAAACTCGGAATGCATGCAATTTCCATCGAGCTTACAATAAATGTATGGTCTTTATATGAGTAAACAAACAAGAGCAAACGCTTATGTTTGCTATCACAATCTCTAGTTATTTCGTTATTTGTTACGCGCGTGACATGCAACACAAATGGCATATATATATATATATATATATATATATATATATATATATATATATATAAAGTTCTAAATAAAAACTGACATATTTTATGTTTACAAGTGTAAAGGTTTTAATACTGATATGCAACATTGTGTCGCTCCATAACAAATGTGTCTCCTCGCGACACTGTGAAATTACTATTATTCATACAACAAAACGTGAATTGTCGTAGAGAAATGCACTTACCACTTTGAAATGTAATGGTTGAATGGTTGGTGAGAAATGTACAGCAGTCTGTTTTCTCTGTACACAATAAAAAATAACGCGCACAGTCCAACAAACTCACACACAGAGCGCGTGCATCAATACTTCTCGCTGCTGTGAAAGAGTCAAGGAAATGGAGTTTTCAGATTGTATTTCCACGGTTGCGGTCACCTTTTTCAAATGTTCTGGTTATCACTGGAAAGATCAGCGGCGGTTTTGTTAAACGAGCGTTCGGGAATGTCTTCCGTAATTTCCATAGATGAAGCGAGCGCCTGTGTTTGAAACTGTCCTCTCGCACTGGTGTCTCACCGTTGCTTGTCGCTTGTGCTCTACATGTGTCAGTGACAGGAAAAAAGCCTAGAGTAAACCTCATCTCACATGATGACGTCAATCAGGCTGCAACCAATCACGACGCACTCCATACAAGCGGAATGACAAATCCAGCCAATCAGGAGAAGTAGAGATTTACTAAGACACACACTGTTCAAAGGAGGAAGGATTGCGGCTGACTGGGCTCTGTCTGCTTTTTGGGGTTGGATGGGGCAGTGCTTCTCAAGCGGGAGGGTCGGGACTCGGGACCCACTAGGTGGCCTCAGTAAACTTCCAAGGGACTCCAAAACACCGTACAATTATTAAAGAGAAATAATTATAATATACTGAAATAATTTCACAATTAAAACGCAAAATCTGCTAGAAATAGGCTATATATGTGCATCATATTTTATCTATATATTTTATCATATGCACAAGAACTTTTCACATTACAATCATGGCAAAAAAGTTGTCAATTGTTTACATAACTAAAATGTTTTTATTGTTGTTTTCACTTTATTTACTCATGTTTTATTTCATTTAGTAAACAGGTAGGCCCTATAGGCTATTTACACAGAGTAATTTAAGTAATGTTAAATGTCTGAAGAAACAAATTCTGCATCTGGAGAACTGCAGTGTTCACAAAACAATTTTATTTTTTATTTGTTTTACTTAGGCCTATATAATATGTATTTTGTTCCTATCGTCTTTAAAAATGAAATCTTGAGATTAAACATGAATTATTTATAATGTATGGACAGCCCCTGTTTTTTTTTTTTTTTTGTTTTTTTTTCTTTCAAGTTTGAAACAAACTTTTTTTTTATAACAGCAGAAGTATAGGCCTACAGGAATAATAATCATGTAGTCTGTGTAGGAGATACATTAAAAATACTGACTTTGACAATGGGGGACCTAAGATTGGAAACCACTGAAATAAATGGCACAATCTGTGCATGTAAAAATTATAAGCAAGCAGGATTCAGAATTCTGTAAAAATATTTATCCTGCAATGGCAGACTATGGTCCTTCTCATATAAGTAGACCAAGCTTTCCCATATGAAATAAACTTTTCAATCTTTCAATTTTCTATATTAGGTTGACTAGGATATGGATATGGATAGTCCATTTAGTTCCATGGACAACAGCCAAGGTCTTGCTTATGTTCTTTATTACAGTGGCGCCATCCACTGGTTTAAAGAAGAACTACATTAATAGATTTTGTTAGTAATAGATTTTTTTTTCTTTACTGAGACTAGTCATAAAGTCTAACCTAAATAAAATGTGAAAATAATCTATTAAATCGTTAATTTAATTAACTGATGATGCTGAATATGTCACAAAATTTTTGAAATTTAGAAACACCAACATCCACAATATTCTTCAACTAAGGAATATGAAATAATTAGCTGTTCGTATAGGCTCTATACCCAGAGATTAATTCTTTGCTATGGCAATTGCTCATGTAGGGTTGTATATTTCTCTTATTGCTGCAAAGAAGTGATTAAATGTTTGTCATTTTTCATTTCAAAATTAAAGAACCTGTAACCAGCAAACAGCTTTTTCTGCAAAAAGGCCTATTTATCTTACTGAAACTGAATTTCTGTTTACTTACAAATGCACAGTAACTTGCCTTGTGTAAAAGTAATGCTGTCTTATGCATTGTTGTGCTCTGTCATGAAGACATGCTCATTTAATAAAAAATGACCGCTCTGCAGTGTCCCCCCTCTTTTTCTTTTCTTTTTTTTTTTTTTTTTTTGAATGATATCTTTATAATAGTTTCCAATTGATTTTCATTTGTCACTCTGAGAACTGTCTTCATTCAATGTTCCGGCCTGAAGAAGCAAGAAGTGAAACGTTCTGTGATGTTCTACAGAGTTTTCACTGGGCAGCTAATCTTTACGAGACAAAACTGTGTAATTATGAGTTGCCTCTGGATTCATTAGTAAGATGTACATTGTGTAAAGAGTCTCCTATACCAGATACTAATGGTTTAATTGTCGTTGGTCTTGCCTGATTGCAGTGAGCAGTTTGATTTCCCTGCAGGAAAGGCAACTCTATTTCTCACAGGATTGGGCTCAATTCTCTCCAACAAGAACAATGAGCCAAAGATGGCAAAGAATGTATTTTCCACGAAGGAATAATTAATTTATCTCAACTATTAAAACTAGTGGGAAATTATGGGATGACTCTGAATGGGGGCCTCAGAGGAAAAGCTTTGTTTGTTCTTGGGCTGTTTTAATGAGCTTTTCACAAATGGCCAAGAAAAAATACTTCTTTCTCTTCTCCTTTTGCAATATGATAGTCGCACACAATAATGAGGATGGGGTGCTTAGGGGATCCCATGGAAAAAGAGCAACACCAAGCCCCTGTTTCTGATCTCCTGATGTCCTATAGCATATCCTCAGCATGTTGTGATTGCAAACAGCGAAAATGGAAAAGAAACGCACAAGCATAGAGCAACGACACTATTTACACAGCAGAGAGAGAGAGAGAGAGAGAGAGAGAGAGAGAGAGAGAGAGAGAGAGATGGTATAAAGTATCAATACCAACACATAGGGAGAGAAGGAGCTCATAATGAAGTTTGTGTCCTCTGGGGGAAACCAATTGAAGCCGGTAAGAGATATAGGGTATTCACCGTGATGCTTCATTTCGGATAAGAAATTTACCCCTCATGATATTGCATTATTATGCTGTTAAACTGAGTGGCTCTCCATCACACAGCAATGGAAAAAGGCTGAAAAGGCCTTTAAGACATTTTAGATCCATAAAAACACAGCATGATATGATTCAGGTATGATACAGGAACTGGAATAGGATAAAACACTGTGTTATCCCCATTCTAAGACAACATTCTCACACTTGGCAGTTACATTGTAGCTGTGTCCGTGTCAAGGCCTTGCATTAATACAGAGAAAAATTATTATCGATTAATACAGTTTTTTCAATTGCTAACACACTAAAATGACATGCGCAGCACAATTATTTAAACTGACACACAGAGAGCAAACCATCTTCTCAAGTCTCCAAAAGTCTAAATACATTTTCTGCTTTACACACATTTTGCAATTTAAAATGGCACTTTTTAAATACACTTAACACGGTTCTCTGCTTAAGACACACCAATCTGACATGAAGTCACATGTTTGCCATTTCAAAACACTGCCATTCAAAATGACACTACATGAGCTAATTGGCCAATACATGTGCCACCTGGCCAAACACCTCAATAGTTGGTTGTTAACACTTCAATTAGGATGTAAGCATTATGAAAAGACCACAGGTGAGCACCTGTTTTTTTACAACAGCAATGGAAGACGTTGCAGTGAGAGGAAGAGGAAGAGGAAGAGGAAAAGAGGGAGGGTGAGAATGAGAGGGGGAGGAAGAGTGAGAGGCAGGGTAGAGCTGGTAGAGGAGTTCATGGCCAAAGAAGACAACAACTTTCAAATGAAATCAGAGCAACCTTAGTTGATCATGTCATCAACCATGGGCTGACAATACGAGAGGCTAGCAAAGACCAGAAGAAGGGGGAGAAACGGCATTGGCCAAAGAGCCATTATAGATGTTCCTGGCCAACGTGGTGGGAACATCACAATGTGCACTGCCATCTCCAATATGCATGGTGTCCTCCACCGTCATGCAACACAGCCCATATTCTCACATTTCTGGACAGATTCCACAACATTCTCATACCACCAGAGCGTATGAATGATGCAGACCATCAAAGAAACCGGTACGTTGTAGTATGGGACAAAGTGAGCTTTCATTGTGCCGCCCCAGTCCAAAACTGGTTTCCTGACCACCCACCATTTCTCGTGCAATACCTCCCACCATACTCACCATTTCTTAACCACATAGAAGAGTTCTTTTCGGCCTGGCGGTGGAAGGTATACGACCGGCAGCCCTTTGTGCGCATGCCTCTTGTGCAGGCTATGGAAGAGGCATGTGATGAGATTGATGTGGGTGCGATTCAGGGATGGATAAGGCACTCAAGGCGCTTCTTCCCTCGATGTCTGGCAAGGGAAGATATTGTGGACGAGGCGTTGTGGCCAGACCCAGCTGTGCGGCAAGATGCTGCCTAATTTATTTTCTATATATTTTTTCAGCAATTTTCTGTTTTTTGTGAGCATATTTTTATTCAGTCCAATGTAAATATATCTGCTGTGCATATATGTTGCACTGACTTGTTTTGGTGAAAAAAAAAAAAAATTCAACAGCATGTATCTGCAAATATTTCTTTGTATGTGAACAATCTGAAGCATTTTCTACAATTTGAACTATTTTAGTATTATGGCAAAGCATACTAAAGATGAGAGTGCTTTTCATTATGCCCAACAGTGTGTAGTTGGTTAGACACAAATCTGGTAATATGAATGAAGTGTGTACCATTTCGTGCAAAAATTTGATTTTGATAATGTAGTTTTGGTTGCAGTGCTTCATTTTGCAGGATATATGAGGTATTTTGCAATTTGGTTCAGTGGTTTTGTGAATTGTGTTAAGTATTTTGATAAAACCAGCCTAGTTTGCAAAATTGTGTGTTAGCAATTGGAAAAAACTGTAAATACAAATGCCTTTTATAAAATGTTGAAGGGTAATGGTTGAAAATGTATATTTTTCAGTGAATTTAGCATTGTAGCATGGAGTTCCCAATCAGCAAACTGCCCTTCATTGAGAGCTGATCTATGGCCAAATGAAATGAAAAGTCAACTGACTAGAAATGGTTTTTCAAATGTGAATTCAATGGCGCCTGAGGTCTTTAGTCTCATATCATCTATGTGAGGATATGTTGCTAACACTTCTCTGTTTTCCATTATGAGCCTGGTGAGTGTACTTTACCCAGGTGAATGGAACATGCCTGCAGCACCTAGATGGGTGGCGTGACACTGAGAAATATCGAATTGCATATTTCAAGACAGATTGTTTGTTCTATACACTCATAAAGATGGAGAAAAAATCTCAAAGTCATTTCTTTAATATGCTGTTATTGACTGCTTTGATCAATCTTGTGTCAGCAGCGAGCAAGTAAGTGAGCTTAATTAAATACAAATCGATAATTCCTTAACAAATAGCGCATGGACTCGAGAAACAGGCCCAGCAGAATTAATCGGGGAGCATTTGTGTAGCTAAACGTTTGGGAAACTTCATCAAGAATTCAGCTCTCCATCTTTGGTGAACATTTATACATTATGCATGTCATTTAAATGCAATTAGAGGTCCTAATATGTTAATCTCTTTCATTTATTTGGCAAAGCTTTTTTGTAATTACATTGTTGTAAACAATGATAAAACTGTGTCCTCATGCATGCAATTGGATAATTGGCTACTCACAACACATTTAGTAGATAGACTAAAACTATTATACAATCATATCTGGGAAACTGGCTGTAAGATGCCCACTGTGTCTTAATTTCCAGTCATGGGTAGCTGATGTAATGGAGAAACACATACTTATTGTTGTGTGTGTGTGTGTGTGTGTGTGTGTGTGTGTGTGTGTGTGTGTGTGTGTGTGTGTGTGTGTGTGTGTGTGTGTGTGTGTGTGTGTGTGTGTGTGTGTGTGTGTTTGTGTTTGTGTGTGTGTGTGTGTGTGTGTGTGTGTGTGTGTGTGTGTGTGTGTGTGTGTGTGTGTGTGTGCGTGCGTGCGTGCGTGCTCTTTTTTTATTTGCACAGACCAGAAGTCATGGCCCAACTGGACTCAAATCTATATCTCCCATATGAGCACAACAGCTTAACAAGTGTTGCTAAAACTGTCAGGCTAAATCTCCAACATATTTTCCTTGTTTTAAATGGCATAAATGAAAGCTATATACAGTGTTTTGCCTGGAATTGTCAGGGAACATCAGACTCAGAGACAGATGTTAGTTTTAAACTACAGTTAGTTTCAACCACCAATTGTTCTTATTAATAGAGGTGCAGGAAAGACAATCAGGTGAGTATGGTAAAACTGCAGGTGCTGAGTGGTTGACAGTATGATAAAGGAGTCTTTGTTGTGTTATCAGGGTGAAGAGGAGATCGTGAAGATGGATCAGAGGATGAACAGAGCACACCTCGTTGATGGCAGAGCATGAGAACTCAGGTAAGCGGCTGAGTAAACCAATAATCTACCACTGGGACATCCGATGGTTTCCCGGACCACAGAAAGAGTGGAGGCTGGTAACCAAGTACGCACTGGAAGGGAATGAGTCCAGTGGTAGGTTGGTGGAGGGAGTTCAGGTAGCCATGGCAGAAGGTTCTTAGGAAACGCCCGATCTCCTGGATCTTTCTTTCCATTTTCCCGTTAGACTGGGGATGGTAGCCAGATGAGAGACTCACAGTCACACCTAGGAAGTTAAAAAAGGCTTTCCATACCTGGAAAATAAACTGAGGTCTTCTGTCAGATACAATGTCCTCTGGAATCCTGTAGTAACGGAAAACATGGTTGAACAGGAGTTCAGCGGTGACCATGGCAGTTGGCAGGCCCTTGAGAGGAATCAGACGACAGGATTTACAAAAAATTGATCCACAATTACAAGGATACATGCATTATTATCAGAAGGGGGCAGGTCCGTGACCAAGTCCAGTCCTAGGTGTGACCAGGGGCGTTGTGGAACGGGCAACGGATGAAGTTTGCCAGATGGAAGATGGCGAGGGCTCTTTTGAGATTTCAAACACCCTTGAACGAACCCTCTCACATCCCTGACCATGTTAGGCCACCAGAAGTGTTCTTGTAGCAGTGAGAGGGTATGATTGGCTCCTGGGTGGCCAGTGTCCAAAGAGGAGTGTACAGAGTAGAAGAGAGTGGTGCGTTGTGCTCTGGGAACATAGGTTCGGCTTGTGGGGGAACCCAATGGAGAAGACTCAGAGGCATTAGAGGAGGTGAGTTGCTGGTCGAGTGTCCATTGGATAGGACTCACGATGAGATGACGAGGTAGGATGGATTTAGGTTCTTCAGATCTTTCCTCAGAAGCATGAAGGCTTGACTATGCATCCACTTTGGCATTCTTTGAGACTGGACAGTAGGAGATGGAAAAGTTAAAGCGTGTGAAGAAAAATGCCCATCTTGCCTGTCTGAGGTTGAGTCTCTTAGCCTCTCTGAGGTATTCTAGATTCTTGTGATCTGTGAGAACAATGAACGGTTCTTCAGCACCCTCCAACCAATGCCTCCATTCCTCCAGGACGAGCTTGATGGCGAGCAGTTCTCAATTGTCAATGTCATAGTTTCTCTCCACCGGGGATATTTTTTTGGATAAGACACATAAGAGTCTAGCTGGAATCCCCTGCTGCTGAGACAGTACCGCTCCTACCCTGGTGGTAGATGCGTTGACTTCAACTATGAAGGGCTTGTTAAGGTCTGGATGGATTAGGAGCGGTGAACTGGTGAAAGCTTTCTTGAGGGTCTGAAAAGCCTGGGTGGCTGCTGGTGTCCAGGACAGAGACTTGAGCCTATTCTTGTGGAGATCAGTTAGTGGAAAGATGATGGAGCTGAAGTTCTGGATGAAACCTTAATAGAAGTTTGCAAACCCTATAGGAATTGTTGGAGTTCTTTGATAGTTGAAGGTATGGACCATTTGCATACTATGTCAACATTGTAAGTCATGTGGTATCCAGCTGCATGGGTTCGGGGCCTGCTTCTGGAGAGCTATTATATTCTGGCTGGCGATGGGGGTAGGAGGATCGCTGGACCTGCAGGTCTTCTAAGCATGGCTGCATATGTGGGCTACTCGAATGGATAGCTGGATGAATCTCTCGAGGCCGATGGAATCGTCTTATGCAGCGGATTGCAGTTCCAAACACCTCTGGGAAATGAGTGGTGAAGTTATCCAGTGTCTACATGACTGCTCCAGTTTGATCTCATATCGTTTGGGCTCAACGGAGCACTCGGCCTGTCAGTAGGGAAATGATGAAGGCGATCTTGACGTGGTGAAAGATGCATCTCGAGGGCCAGCAAGCATTAAAGGAGAAATCCATTGCAATCCTCCGCTGGGCCAGAGTAGGGTGCTGGGTTGGCCACTGTACTGGCGACTACAGGTGATGAAGAAGAAGTAACTGACAATCCGGAATGAGTGACTGTTAGTGCTCATTTAAGGGGAATCAACAATCTCCTGGAATGGATCCGGGTTACTCATCCTTTACGGTCTTGGTCTGGTCTTCTGTTACGGAATATAGACTCAAGACAGAGATCAAATCAAGAGATATATAGCAATGCAGGCTAGTATTTGCTCAAATAAATCACATTTCAAGGATGAATGATGAATTATACTGACAGTCTTTGTTTTTGCAAATGGATTGGAGATCATGGATGGATAGAATGATGTTAGCTTGAACAGGTAAGTAACAGCTTTGCAGGAACATAGAACAGAATATGCTGGAGACACTGGAGAACAGGCAGATTGTAGAGAAGAGTAACATCCACAAAGTCACTTGGAGAGAACCGGTAAGGAGTCCATTGCTCTAACGAGACCAGACAATGTGTGCTTTTATACAGAGGGTGATTGGTGAGGGAAGAAACTGAAGGTGATCAGTACTCTGGTAATTGAGGTTGCTGTGATTGGCTTACGGTGGAGCCTGGGAGATCCTTAACAGGGTCATACATACAAAGACACCATCAGGGTAACACACATGACACTAAAATAACGTAATAATATTATAAATAATAATAACAAAAATTAGAAAAAAAAACAGTTTAAATAAAATACAATGATGTTGTCTGTCACGCAGGGAGTATACTTCAAATGTCCTTTTAAATTTTGTGTACAGTAAATTATATATTATTCTTAGTTTTTAGCAAGAACCGTAAACTTGATAGTATTTTACTGTAAATGTACATATTATTTTATGTTAAACCATTTACAATTGTTCAGCTTATGTGGTAAAGTAACTGTTATCCAAAGGTTTTTACTGTAGCAAAAAAATCTGTAAAAATTACAAACAAATTTATTTATTTATTTATTTATTTACTTATGTCAGTGAAGCCCATACAAGAGGTGGTCACAAGCAGTGCTACCCAAGGGGATCAGAACGAAATCAAATGATCATTATGGTGAGATATTAGCAGAAACATGTGTATTATAGGCCATACATTGCTGTATAGGTGCTGCTTTTTCATATCCTCTTGACCACACACACAAAGACACATAGCCTGCATGGTCTTCCCTCTGTAAGGCCCATAATTATGCTGATCAGAACAGCCACGGCCCTCGAACAACATCACTCTAATGAAAGCTCGCTAATCCTTAATGAGTCGCTATGTCTTGTGATAAATTTCATAATTATTCAACCCAGCGCGACGGGATACGAAAATTCATCAGTCAAAGCAAATTAGCCCGGCTCCATTATAGTGCAGCGTCTTGTAGAGACG
Organism: Gila orcuttii; assembly: GCA_026230005.1. Taxonomy (NCBI): domain Eukaryota; kingdom Metazoa; phylum Chordata; class Actinopteri; order Cypriniformes; family Leuciscidae; genus Gila; species Gila orcuttii. The sequence continues at coordinate 27,158,992 of JAPDVR010000011.1, forward strand.
TTCACTTTATTAGGCCTCTACAGCCATTGCAGTAATTGGGAGCATATTTCACTTGGCTGTAGCCCCACTTCATTCAAGGACTGCTTTTATCCTTTTATTTACACGGACTCCTTTTATAAAATGTTTTGCAGCTCATACCTGCAAGAATCTGAGTATTTCACAGCTTTTTAGAAGAGAAAAAAATGCTAAAGCTTGTAGATCAGCAGGGTTAACTTGGTTTAAAGCTTTACTTGGATATTACATTTTGGTTATGTTCACATAGTATTTATTTATAGACTGGTGCAGAAAGATGTCAATCTGAAATGTGTATGATGAAAGAATGAATGAATGAATGAATGAATGAATGAATGAATGAATGAATGAATGAATGAATGAATGAATGAATGAATGAATGAATGAATGAATGATACTATAAGTTCAGCTCAGTATAATTTGAAGTGAATTGTTTTGTATTATGTAGCATTTCATTTTTTAAATTTAAAATCAAAATTAATGTCCAATATTAAAATTCACATAAATTAGTAAATTATTTTATTCTCCAAATTTCCGAAATTTAAAATCAAAATTAATGTCCAATATTAAAATTCACATAAATTAGTAATGGAATTATATAGTAATGTCAGTTGTTTAGTTTTCCATTACTAATTTATGTGAATTTTAATATTGGACATTAATTTTGATTTTAAATTTCGGAAATTTGGAGAATAAAATAATTCATTATTTTCTTTGTTTGTGGTTGAATAACCCAAAGACCTTTACATTTCTAAAAACAAAAATAATAATAATAATTCTTTAACACATTGGGTTATTGTATGACTTTTCCTAATTTTATTTGATTTGTGAGTTATTCCTAATTTTATCTGATTTGTGTACACTCTATAGCAATTCACTCCAGTAAGTTATTTCCTTTTTTCTACGTGTTTTGGGGTCAAATGGAAAAATGATCATTATAAATTAAAAATAAATTAAGATGATTTTAAATGTTTTAAATAACTTTAATTTTAATATAATCCTGGAAGTACTACATTTTTTTTATTTGTTTTTTTACATAAACACAAACATAAAGTAAATTTATGAACAGTCAACAGTCAAAGTCAATCTCGACTAAACATTAGGGTTTAAAAATAATCTAAAACAAGCTCAAAGTATCAAGTCACAAGTATTATCCATGGCTATTCTCTTGCTTTTCATGTAAGACATCTTCAACAGGCCTCACCTCTCATCCACTCTAATTACCATTCTTTCTGTCATTAGGAGCTTCTACCTCAGGAAAAGATGAGAAAATGTGATTTCCCCAGTTCTCTAATGCTGATTAAAATGAGGACAGTATGAAAGAGGGTATTGTCTCATTGTGTGTGCATGTGGGGTGAGGGGGTTTAGCTGCAAGCGTATGTGTCTGTAGATCAGTGGCTGCAACAGGAGGGATAATTTCACTAGGATGATGGACATTAGGGCGCCCCTCACACACACCAGCCTTGTTTGTTCCTTGACTGCCTAAGGGCGTTTGCTTGGCGGGATTCCTCTCCCACTCATGCACACAACCTGCAGACATGTCAAATGAACAGAACCGGACTTGCTGAGTCACTCACACATTAGTCCATTAATCACTAGCTCATATTTGCAAAAAAAAAAAAAAAAAGCCCTTTCTGTTCTTTCAGAGTCAATACTACCATGTTGCTCGGGTGCACCCAGTCTTTTTTTTTTTTAAGTTTTATTCAAAAAAATGTTTAGTACTTTTGATAAATAGAATTAATATCATATGCACTCACATGAGACAAAGACTAGCTGCCTTAAAAAAAAGCTGTTTTATTGTACATGGTGCAGGCAATGTTCATCACTTATCAGCCTATTGTGATTCATTCGACAGATTTTTTTTTGTAATAATCACAAAAATAAGTTATATGTGTTATATAAGTTATAAAAATAAGTTATATGTATATATATACAGGTGCTGGTCATATCATTAGAATATCATCAAAAAGTTTATTTATTTCAGTAATTCCATTCAAAAAGTGAAATTTGGATATTATATTCATTCATTACACACAGACTGATATATTTCAAATGTTTACTTCATTTAATTGTGATGATTAAAACCGACAACTAATGAAAATCCCAAATTCAGTATCTCCGAAAATTAGAATATTACTTAAGACCAATACAAAAAAGGATTTTTAGAAATGTTTGCCTACTGAAAAGTATGAACATGAAAAGTATGAGCATGTACAGCACTCAATACTTAGTTGGGGCTCCTTTTGCCTGTATTACAGCAATGCGGCGTGGCATTATTAAGTAATATTCTAATTTTCGGAGATACTGAATTTGGGATTTTCATTAGTTGTCAGTTTTAATCATCACAATTATATGAAATAAACATTTGAAATATATCACTCTCTGTGTAATGAATGAATGTAATATCCATATTTCACTTTTTGAATGGAATTACTGAAATAAATCAACTTTTTGATGATATTCTAATTATATGACCAGCACCTGTATATATATATATATATATATATATATATATATATATATATATATATATATATATATATATATATATATATATATATATATATATATATATATATATATATATATATATATATATATATATATATATATATGTATATACAGTAGTAAGTGCTCAAGGCGCTTTACAAAACATAAACATCTAAGTAAACCAAACAATAAAACATCAAACACAACATATTCAACAGTTTTGGTTGGTTATAGGTTTTTTAATGTTTTTGTCTAATATGATCAAATATTTTTTACAATTTAATGTGAACTGTTTTCTGTTTGAATATATTTTCAAATGTAATTTATACTTGTGATTTCAAATCTGAATTTTCAGAAGCCATTACAGTCTTCATTGCCACATTATTCTAATATGCTGATTTGCAGCTCAAACATTTCATAAAATTGTCATCCTCACAGTTGAAAACAGTTGTTCAGCATTCTTTGATGAAATGTTCAAGAGAACAGCATTTGTTTGCATTTTTAAACATTTTACATGTAAAAATCTTTACTTTCCCTTTTGATCAATTTAATGCCTCCTTACTGAATAAAAGTATACATTTAAATATATAAATAAAAATCTTACTGACCACAATATATTACAGGTACAAAATGGAATAAGAACCAACAGTGAGAGTGACAGTATGAATAAGAATGTGAGTAATCAAAAAGTATAAACACATACTTTGTTAAGATTAAATCTAAGAATGCCCATGTAGTATGAGACAGAAAAAAACAAGCCAAAAGAAACAAAAAAAGGGCAAAACTGTTTTATTTTTTTAAATAACCACTCTAGTGTGAAGGGGCAGCAGTTAATAAACAAACAAACTTCATACATCCATGCCAGTAGGTGTCAGCATTAAGTCCAAAATAACTGGCCTGAAGAAAAGCCAGTGACACATAAGCATAGGCCCTATCCCAAATGGCACACTTCATATTCACTTTCTCATGCGCATGTCCGTTTAGGCCATGAGACTGTAGGGTGTCCCATTTGTCATTTTAGGTTCCAGAAGGGTGCTCGTGAGCGCCCCCTTTACGGTCGATATGCACCCTCGATGCGCACTTTTGCTGAGCCCGTCACGAAAGTTGCAGACTCGTAAGCAGACAGCAAGTGTTTAGGGTGCCATTTGTGACAGAGTAGGGCCTACTTATTTAAATTAGTTCTTACTTTGAGACCGCTAAAAAAGAATGTTCTATATGTTCCATGCTGTCATCCTCCCCCGTGGCCTCATGGGATAGTAAAGTGTCCATCGTATGCATACTTCAGAATCTCACTGGAAGAAGTTTGTCATCCGGGTAGTTTTTGCCTACTCTTTTATGAGTACTATAAATTCCTCTTGTCACACACTGTTTTTAACCCTCTATATAGACCCTTTTACAGCCCACATGATCAAATATTTGCGCGTGCATTTTGGCAACGGAAGTGGTGTTGTTTCCCACTGGCTCTAACATGTTAGCAACTCCGAAAGCTTATCAAAACGGTTTCCCAGCATCAAAATGTCTGGTTGTTACGTTTACGGTTGCACTAATCAATATTCCACGAGGGGCTTAAATTTTATAGGATTCCGACAGGATCACGGCCGTTTCAGAAGAACCGGCGCGCCTGTGGCTGCAGGCGATTAAACGTGTTGATTGGAGCGAGGACATCATAAAAAAATGCTCGCGTCTGCTGACACGCTGCTGATTCTCGCCATACTTCCGTTGCCAATATGCGCGCGCATACGTTGCCACGTCATCATTGTGTACAAACAGTAAAAGGGTCTATAGTAGGGAAGCATGCGTTTTCTGATGCAGCCAGTAACAAAGACTAAGGCCTGTACCGAGGGCACTTGTAAAATGTAAAATGTGTACTTTACATTTTGTCCATAAAAATAAAAAAGTTTTTGGAATATATTTCCACAGGAATACATAGCAGAGAAAGAGAGGACAGAGTTGATGAGATAAATGGTTTGGACAAATGAATTCATGAGAAACAATGCAGTCAGAGCACAAAAGACTCCAGTTACAAGGTAGCTCATTCAAGGTCGGGCTAGGGATGAATCCATAAAACTGATACCGCTGTCTGCCTACAGTAAAGGCCATGACTAGTAACTACACAATGATGAGCAACACTACACACTTTTTAACAGTTTAAATTCATTTTCAGTACTTGTGACATGCGGTCAAATGTGTCTTTAGAAAATTCCTCAAAGTCAAAAATATCAACCCTCTCATTATTCTTTTGCCATCCTCAACAACATCAGAGACGTAAGCATTTGAAATCTTATATTCTCACAAATCCCACATTTTTTCTTGATGCCAATAGGAAATATATGGTGAATTAGTTAGAAGAGTTGGATTTCATAGGATGTAGTGTGTTTGGTGTGTGTGTTTGTGTGTGAAATCCCTTCAGTCAGTCCGTATCATTTGACCAGGCTAATCTCCTCTTCTTACAGCTCATTACAACTATGTTTGTCCAAAACAATGGCCCAAAGTAATGAAAAAAGCCGCTGCGAGGCTGAGCTGATTGGAAGGTAATAAAAAGTGAAAAAGGACAAAGTGAAAAGGCAATGCACACACTCGCTCTCACAAACACTGACTGAAAATAGCATCCTTATCATCCCGGTTTCATTTAGATTTGATTACTGTCGGATTATAATGCAATCACAACACTGTTTGAGAGGTAGCTATGGGAACCGTGTATCTCGCTGCAGATCTTAATTTAGGTTTGAACACTCCAGATCACTTAGATACAAGAGACGAGGGGGATGGACAGAAAGGAACGAGGGCGCGAGAGGAGGTGAGAGGTATACTGGGAATGAAGCATGAAGGGGAAACAGGACGTGGAGACAGGCACTTTCTTGTTCTTTCTGTTGTATTTCATATGCGATTCAATTTGTCTTTCAGGAGGAAAATCAATTTCTGATGACAATCCTGTGTGCTGCACTGAAAGGCAGAGAGTTCCTGAGTCCTGGGAAAGTTGCTGTTGGAGACGGAGGCTAATCTCGGCAGAATGAATCATTCACACTCTTATTTGGACATCTGTGTTAACATTTCGCCCCCCCTCCCTCCCTCCCTCCCTCCCTCCCTCCCTCCCTCCCTAATAAACTCTCCCCGACTGGTGACGGTTTCATTAGAAGTTTTTGCAGGTGGTTGAAAGTTTGGTGGGACAGGAGGAATATGATGACGCCAACTAGACTGAATTTCCTCCTACCGTGTCAACAGACGCATGCAACTTTATTCTTAAACATAAAATTATTTAAAAAATATTGTATAAGATATTTTATATATGTATAATATTTTATACATATATTAGCATCATAGGATCTGATTTAAACGTCAGTTTTGAACTGCTGAATGCATTCATGTCCGTATAAGTTCTGTTACCATGGCAATGCTGAACTTGACCGTGGCAAAGGAAAGACACCGCAAACAGTGTGCACAAAACAATGACTTGAAAGCACAGAATGTCAGATCAATGGAAAGTTAATTAATGAAGTGAGCAGAACTGCCAGATGCTCTTGATTCCTATGGAGCACATGTTCTTCATACTGCTGCAAGACACAAAGAGAGGCTTCTTTTCATGATTCTCAATGGCTTGCCGTTCATTTAATCTCATATTTTTAGTCATTTCAAATTAAAAGGGAAAAATAAACATCTCGACCATGTAGGCAAAGGTGTCACATCTATATAAAAAAAAGGATGAAATATGTAGCCTTAAAGTGATAGTTCGCCCAAAAACTCACCCTCATGTCGTTCCAAAACCATAAGACTTTAGTTTATTGTCAAATCACAAATAAAGATATTTTTAATGAAATCTGAGGGACTTTCAACACAGGCTCATTAAAAAATGAAATATATATATATACACATTATATATATATATATATATATATATATATATATATATATATATATATATATATATATATATATATATATATATATATGAACTTATGTTGCGTTTAAAATTAACCATTACCTTAAACTTAACCATACCCTAAACCTAACCGATAGTTTTAACAAAAGCAAATGTGAGATAAAAACGTATTTGGCTTGCTTCTACAAGTCTTGAAACTATCATGACTTGTGTGTCAAGGAACACTTACCCAAACACACCACATCACAAGTGCAATGCTGTACCAGGTGATTTTCCAAGCAATTTACAGGAAATGCCATACATGTGGAGCTTCTTATGTAATGCAAACTTCAAAATGTACTGTATTAGTTTACAAAACATTCACTGTTGTAAAAGTGTTTTCACGTCATAACATAGGATTGCCCAAGGAACCGCTCAAAAATGTTTTGCATAAAAAAGTCCCCTTCACACCAGAGCTTGAGATTAAAAGTCATTAATTGATAATCTGCTCCTGTAATCATAAATTGAACCTCATTGGTTCAACCTCACAGCTTCCATTTGCCATTTGATGTCCTCTATGTATGTGTGCTAGGGACTGAACGACTTCAGATTTTTTTAAGTCGACATTTACGTGATTAAATTCGAATCAACGTCGACTAGTCACTGATGACTTTAAAGATTATCCTGTTGCACCCTCTATAGGCCATGATCAGCGACTAGTTGACGCCAAGTTTAATGCCTGCTACACCCTGTGTGATTTCAGCAATTCTTTAAGATCATTTCAAATCTGTCACTATACGGCGGTAGAAGCAAGGACTCAAATGCAGGTTAGGGTTTAATTTCTTTATTAAAATAAAATAAAACAAACAAGACAAACTACCCCGAGGGGGAAAAACAGAAACGAACAGACTAGACTGGACGCAGGGAAAACATGAAGGGATGACTGCACAAGTCAACGATTTGGCAACATACAAAAACATACCATGACCAACAAAGACGATCCAGCCCAGGACAGCAAACACAAGGAGAAGAAATAGGGAAGCAGCAAGGCAGGTAACAAGGGAGAGTAGGTGGGACAAATGATTAAATCAGAAGCAAACGAGGCAGGTAACGAGGGAGAGCAGGTGGGAAAAACTAACCAATAAACAAGATGGGTAGGGCAACACAATAGACAGCCGAGCACATGGCACAGGGAAACATGCAGGAAGCCATGTGCTTGCACCAAACAGACAAAACACACTTAAACAGAAGGGCACATGGTCACACTCACAAGACAAGACACAAGCAGTGTCAGAGCTCTGTCACCAAACCAAGAATAAACAGACCGAAGTGACAGAACCCTGACAAAATCACACTGTACAACATGGATCTAATAAACTTGGGTATGTAGACTGTACGATTATGACACCTATTGAATCATAGGCTACGACGCAAGTTAGTATAGAAGAATAAAACGCCATCAGCATGAGCTACTGTAGTGGTAAACAGATAGATCAAGATGAATCGCACTTTAGCAATTGTGGTTTTATGTGCGCTGAAAAAAAAGTGGATGAAGCAAAAGAGGAGAATATGGACGTGGTCATGGCCAGGTTAAAAAGTTCATAAAGAGATCGTAAAAGCAATCCATTTGAAAGGAGAATATGGACTCGGTCATGGCTAGGGAAAAAAGCCATGACAGCCATGAATGTGTCCATATTCTCCTTTCAAATGGATTGCTTTTACAATCTCTTTATGAACTTTTTGAAGCATCAAAGTTTTGGTGGAATGGACTTTCAGTGGAAGAACAGAATTTTCTCAGGTTGCATTCTTTTAAAGATCTCCATAAATGCATGGGAAGAAGAGAGATGAGACTTCTAATAACATTTGCAATCTCTGAAAAGTATTTGGCAATGTCACGTGACGAGAAGAGGGCTTTAAATCAAGCCTACACCAAAGGAAAGGGACACATTAGAGAATAATTATGCCATATTCAAAAAGTAATTTTACTAAGCATTAGCTGCTCTGAAGGCTGATTAAGGGGTATTGTATTAAAATATATTTGAACAATTTTTAATAAAACAATCTATCCCACAATTGCCCAGTGAACATTGTTGAAGGTTGAAAAATGACTTGTCACAAAAATGTCAGATGTGGAAGGCATACAATTTAGACAATCCCCCATATTTGCCATGGCTACCTGATTTAAAAAAAAAATAATAAAAAAAACCCCGAACTGGCTTGATTAGACGTTGAAGTAATAGATCTGAAGTATCAGCTGGACTCATGATTAGAATAAAAGTGTATTGTACGAGGCAATGACCCTCATGGCTAAAATCCTTTCTATGTTCTTCCAGGCAGAAAGGGTTTAGACCTTATAATACTGTAGTTATTTTAAAGAGCATGTAATTAACAAGGTCTAATGCCATTGTCATACTGTTAAGGCTCAAAAGTTTGCACAGCAAGGAAGTTGGGTTTTAAAATAGACCGCTCAGTGAACATGGGCTCTGATTACAATTATGCGCTACACTTTGCTGATTTGAAATCAATGAGGCCAAATTTCACAGGGGCCCTGTCAAATGGTAGCAACGAGCATCCCAGATCCATTCCCCAATCAAAAGTTTTTGCTCTGTATAATTTCACGCAATCAGATTTCTCCACAGTCATCCAGTGCAATCAGGTAATCAGTGGGGCCCATTAACAAGACAAATGGGGTTTAAAAAGTGGGTGCACTCTGTTTGCAGGAACTTCCTGTGGAGAAGGCCCCCCTGCCTCTGCCATCTTTGATACGCTGCAGAATGGCTCTGTACTCGCTGCAATTTGGATTTAGAAAAGAAACTCACGATTTCATGAGATTTCAATCATTTAACATTGTATCAGCTAATGAAGTGATAGAGTTAACTGGTAAAGGAATGTTTAAATTGGCTGGATATCAGATAAAGGTCCTTTCTTTATACAGTTTGAATTGATTCATTAATGCAATGCATGTTCGACATCACGCACATTAGGAAAAGGTTCTCTCTAGGATTTTTCCATTAATTGCTTTCACTGTGAATCTAAAAAATGGAAGAAAGCTAAGGAAATGTGCCTTTCATTTGCCCTTTTTAAACTAAGAGGATGATATTTTGGCCTAAATTGCAGTTTATCCCGGTGGACACAATCTGTCATTACCACATATTTAAATGCCTGAAGAAATAATGAACCAAGACAATGTGCACATAACAAAGACAACAACAAAAAATGAAAAGGAAGAGGCTCTAATTTTGGCCCTTGGGGGAATGTGGAGCGATTCTAATTAAGCTCATCCTGAAATGAAACGCTCAGGTCATGCCAGTCTCTCATCTCGGTCCCTTAACTGGCCGCTTTTGTTTGAGACATACGGTTAATAACAATGGCCAACCTCAGAGAGCAGAAGTCATGCTCACAAAGACCCGGAGGCCATTAGGAACCTCACATGCCGTATAGATATTTGATTAGATGCAGCTTTAACTGCCAGGCAGCAGTCAAAGATGGCTGAATTGCACAAGTTGTCCCTCAAGTAGTCCTGATTAAACACGTGAATCAGCGAGGAGCTGTGCTGATTCTACCAAAGGTGATTTGAAGTGCTTAATTAAACATAGACTATACTGAGATAGCTCAATCTAAGAGCTGTCAAGCCTTAAACCAGGATGAATATCTCACACCTTATGCATCATATTTGCAGATAGATCTATCCCGACTGGTAATATCTGATCAGCTCGCTCTTATCTACTCTTTGCCAGACCTCAGGATGTTGAGCTATCTTTCATTTGGTTCATTGTGTGCGGGATGGTAATTGACCGCAGATAAACGCTCTCCCTCCCTCCTAGGCCAATCCCAAGCATTCCAAAAGCAATTTTCTTGGACATGGGTTCTATCCTCAGTCATTTGGCTGATCAGGGATGTCTAAAGCTTTTGGATGCCTGGCTTCAGACGAGTCCACTCAGCTCTGGCCTGCCACTCCCAGCCAGATGCCCCAATCTTTCAATCAACCATCCCATTTAGTGCTGCAAAGCACCACTGCCCAGCATCGCTTACTGACAGCAATGGCACGACTAATATCTACTGCTGAAAATATCCTCTGCATTGGGCCTAATAACTCACGTTGTTCTGGGCAATCGAAAGTAGCACATCAGGGTTAAAGGGATGGTTCACCCAAAAATGAAAATTCTGTCATCATTTACTCACCCTTATGTTTTTCCAAACCTGTATGAGTTTCTTTGTTCTGTTGAACACAAAAGAAGAAATTTTGAAGAAAGTTGGAAACCAGAAAGCTGACGGTAGCCATTGACTTCCTACTATAGAAGTCAATGGCTACCGTCAGCTGTCTGGTTACTAACATTCTTGTGTTCATCAGAAGAAAGAAACTCATACAGGTTAAGAAAAACATAAGGGTGAGTAAATGATGACAGAATTTCCATTTTTAGGTGAACTATGCCTATAAGCATGTTGATGCAAACATTCAGTTAGAAAGGATTGTGGTTATGGATGTAAGCTGAATCCAATCCATTAAACAGTCAATTGAAAATCAAATATTTTTGCTTTTTTTTTCTGGTCATTATATCAATGTAGTTAACCAATCAGAGCAAGATAATCAAGGTTTCCATGGCAACACTAGTTGGGGGGGGGGGGGGAGTGGGAAATAATTGTCAATCATTTGTCACCACCAGTCTAAATTGTTTTGATATTAGGTTGATATCTAATTTGCATTTTTAATTTCTCTGCTGATGATATGCTCCCTGGTTAATGAACAATTAATTGGTGACAAATTCAAATTAATATCAAATATGGAAAATGCAGTGGCTAGACAGTGAACAAACAAAACATTTTCTGGTTCTTTCTTTCACATAATATAAAAGCTAAAACTCAATTTCAGAAGTTGACACAGAGCAGTTGCACTAACAAGGTTTTACATTTACAAAACAAAGGCAGTAAGTGCAAACACCATTGGGCTGCATCACTGGACTACTTGACGTTGAGTCACTCAAAGGTGAAAAACCTGCTGAAGCATTTTTAAGACTTAAACATAGCAAATGAGTAGTTTTTTAGCACCTTCAGAACACCTCATTTCAGTTGCATAATCACACGGCACATTGAACAGACTAAAATTGTAACAATTACGTTTCAATCATGTGCCATGAATTTGAACTTTTTAAAAGCCTCTCAGTCATACAGCTCTTTCCTTTTGTCCCGTTTTAAAATGTCTCATAATTTCCATGAGTTCCTTTTCCTGAGTCCAATTGGATAATGGATGTAAATAGGCCTTATACATCTAATATGACTAGGGACTGAAAAAACAGAGTAAGTGCCTTTTTATAAAGGCTTATATTGAGGGAGAGCTTTTGATTGCTGGAAATGGAGATCTTATCTCTCATTTGCCTGGCAAACGCTTGCACACTGTAATCTGGATTATTTAACTAAAAAGCCTATATGTTCCCTTTTAGACAAAATGGATTAATCTTTGCATGTATGTGAAGTATTTCCATTTTACATATTCATACTCTCACAGACATGTTTTGGCTTGATACTGCTTGAGACTGTTCACTGTTTGTCATTGACATTGTCTGTCTGCCTGTCTGTCTGTCTGTCTATCTATCTATCTTAAAAAAATCTCTATTTTATTAGATTTTTCTGTTTGTAAACAATGCTAAATTGTGCTTATTCATAGATCTAACTTCCAGAGAAAATGTCTTTTTTATTATTTGCAGTCCTCTAGTAGCGTTATAATCCATTACTATCCATAAATACAGATTTATCGCAGCACTAGATTGCTAATGAACTCTTTCAGTCAAATAAAAACACATTGGCAAATCCTGGACCCGTGAAGTCACAAAAACACTCCTCCAACATTCTCCCTCTTACTTGACCTCTCAGGTTAATGGCTACATGAAATAAACCCATGTGACGTCCTGTTTAGAATTCTTGGTGTGTTACAATTGTTGGAACAGTACCCTAAACACTTTCACTTTTTACATACAGTTTTATTTTTGCTTCTGATTGTAGTGAGAATAGAGGCCTTAGAGCAAGTAAACAGTTGATTGTGGTGGTTATACTGTTAAAAATGTCAAACATGCTTTTTTTATTTTAACGCTATACTGTATTCTTCATGTTTGTAGCAATGCAAAACTAAAAGAAATGCTTTAGGCCTTTCTAATGCTATCTGCTATCCCTCTCACTTGCTTCTGCTTCAGGGCACATTTCCCCCTCACAGAGTCATCCTTGGATCACTCTTCTTGTGTCGACTTTTGGCTGTTTAGGAGACAAAGGATTCTTGTGCTGCATTTCATGCTGACATCCTCACTTGCTTCATTTTGAATCGGCTTTGAATTCAGTGACCTTTTCATTTTGGGCTGTTTTTGTGCGCATCTATCTCTTGGGATTATCTCTATACAGATTGTTTGTGTGCGTGTGTTTGTACGTACATGTCAGGAGGGAGGTGGGATAGGAGAATTATTTTTGGCTGTTATCATTCTAATGGTTTGGGGGGAAGTGCCTTAGTTCAAAACCAGATCAATGTGAATTAACGTCCCCTTGGAGATCTGAGGACAACAACAGCACAAAAATCATTTTGTCCTTTTCACGTGTTTTCACTCAGAGGGAATGAAAAATGTTCTCCTTTCGTACATGGAAATGAAACACGAGACAGTAGATAATCTCATAAATATGTGTTGCATTTCATGCCCAATTCTCAGGCTCATAGAGAGCGAGTGAGAGAGGAGCAGTAGAAAAGGAGTTAGAGAGAGAAGGTCTTTGTTTCAGGCTTGGCTGACAGGAAGTGGTGGCAGAGGGACAGTCAGGGACACTCATCCGCGGGAATAAGGAATGCTGGAAGACACGGTATCCCTTTTTGATCAGACCTCGCTGATGGATCGGTTGGAGAAAGGCAAATAGGGATAAGACAGACCCTTGATGACAGCAGACCAATTTTGATGTCCTTTTAACTCTCATTGCAGTGCGTCTTGTTTGAGCTGACGTTTTTGAGCAGCATGGGAAAATGGCCTTTAACCTGAGTGCAGAATCAGAGAAACCATGAAATAGACCCAAGAACAGGGTGGGCCGCTTTTCACGATGTCGAATATTCACACAAGTTCTACAAGACATTACAGCTTTCAGGGGCAAAGAGGCACTGATCAACTCTCAGAGGCTGGTTTCACTGGTGGTTTAACAAGATAAAGCTTTCATTAAGACCGCAGAACAGGGCAGAGGCGACTGTGTTGTTGCCGTGGTCGAAGAGTGCGCTTCCTTGTTTGTCTGCAGTCGTGGCTGTGATTAATGCTCCTGCTGTCCACTTTAAGCAGGACCTTCAAGAAAAACACTGAGAGAAACAGAGTAGTAAAAAGAGAGAGAAAAGGAAGAATTTATGTTCCTGTCGAATTTTCTTTCTACTCCTGTTTCCGAAAACACCAAAGTTCTGAAATGAGACAACGGCATTCTCTCTGTTTTGCGCTAAAGGACAGCGGCATTTCAATGGAAAATGATTAATTTTAAAATGCAGAACCATGTGCAAAGTGTTACATTAGTGAAGCATCCGGTTCCATATTGAATGTAACCCTAAACTCAAAGGCCCTGAGCCGTCCTCTATGTTTATAATGCATTAGTGGAACAAACTCTTCACTGTACTCTATTTACAAATCCCAGCAGGTCATGGATTAGTTGCAGATGTGGGTATGAAATGGCCTCGACCAAATTCATACCACAGTAATAAATGTTATGTTGGTGTAAGGTCTTTTTTTTCATCTTTTTGTTTGAACAAACTTTGATGGGGTGGAGGGAATGAGATAATACAGCTCACTGTTTGGAACACGAGGTGTGGTACAACATTTATATTCCTCAGATTAGTTCTGCACTCCTCTAAATGTAAAACAAAGGTTATTAACTTACTAGGCTAAAAGCTTTAACCAACATTTATTTATCTTGGGTGAGCAGATTCAGTAATTTGTCTTTGAATTATTGCTTTTTACTTTGGCTCACACCAACACACACTCACAGTCTCTCTTCATTTAACTGATTTGGATGAGCACTCAAGAACTCTTAGACTGAGCCACCTGAATTGATTTTCTCACCTAACACCTTGTAGTGAGGGAGACGTTGCAACAAACAAATGTACTGCTCTTGGCAGAGTCGAATCCTCGCAAACGCATCTTCATTTGCAATGATGTAAGAACAACACCCCTGCTTATAAATGTAAGGATAACGGAAGTGGAATACCTAAACAAGACCAAAGTCTGGTGGTCTATATACACGACTGGACACTGGTGTGCATTTTATTGTCACTCTGTCCCCTCCAGCCTCTTACACATGATCAGAGAGACAAGTAACCTGGCGTTGGCAGGTTAATGGACAAAGGAGACTGTGTCTGGGGTGCAGGAAGACCTTCTGCCCGAGCCATCAGCCGGCCTATTGTTGGGCTCTCAGGTGCATTAGGATCATCGTAGCCCTCACTTTGTGTGAAAGGAGAGAACAGTGAATGCATTTAACTTCCAACAGAACACTGGAAATGTCAGTCAAGACCCCCCACTCACCACAAACACCACTTACTTCTTGCTCCCTTTTCCAGACAAATAAATAAACTATGGCTGTGCCTGAAACATGAAAAATACTGCCTTCTTAAGAGGTATAGGGAGGCACTAAGGCACATCCATTTACAATATTCATGTTAAATCCTCTCTGCTAATGTGCTTATATTAGTTTTTTTTTTAAGTACTAGATATGTATCCTTCACTCCCTACAAGAGGGGTTTCACGCATTTTGATACCACAGAACCCCAATAGTAAGGCATAAAATACAAATGCAGCTATATATTTTTATGCATGAATTCCTATTTTTATATATAGCGAAACAGTTTTGTAAAATATGTATTTATTGTTTGACACTATATTTTTGTACCTTATCTGGCAAAATTTTAACATCACAAATACAAAAATACATCTGTTGCGTCACAGATACATCTATTGATTAGCAATGTTGATGTACAATAAAGTAAAACCGTGTTCACACTGTACGATTTTGGCCATGCACGATTTCGCTGTCTGAGACAAATTTTGTAAATCCTAAAAGATTCCTCGGACCCTAAGCCAAGATCAAAGTCTTTAATCATTAGTTTGGCATGTTCATCGACAGCCGATTAATGACCACAGCGATCAAATTTTACCTAATTTTATGAAATTCTGACAGTGACATTTGCAAACCACCAATTTGCTCCACACACATTGTCTTTGTTTTTTGTTTTTATCCAGTTTTCTTTTCAAGAGAAGCCATGATCAAAATTAACGCTAGAGATTGATTTTGTTTGCTAGCCACGATTTGTATCCCGCGAGTAAATCATACATGTAAATCACCATTTGTATCCTGAGGTTTAGTGTGAGTGTAACGGAGGCCAGCTAGTGAGAGTTGTGCAGGTAAACCTCACTCCCCTGATTTCAAGAGGCGCACTAGTGACTGACGCTAGAGACTGCGGTCTTAAGTGTTTTTGTTAATGCCCACTTCCCATGCCGAAGACGCCGGTTCAAGTCTCGCTCGAAGTGTGGTGAGTAGGATAAAAAAAAAATGGTAAAAGAAAGAAAACGCCAAAAGTTGGCACACTTTCAAATAATTTAAGTTATTTTGGTCACACTATAGTTTAGGATCCAATTCTCACTAACTATTAACTATGACTTTTGCCTCAATAAACTCCTAATTAAACTTTATTAAGGTAGCTCTTAAGTACTAATAGACAGCTAATATCCTAGTAATATGCACGCTAATAAGCAACTAGTTAATAGTGAGAAATGGACCCTAAACTAAAGTGTCACTGTTATTTTTAATATACTACGTCACAAAGCAGTTGACTACCTCCAAATGTGGTTTTAGTGATTGTATTACAAATTAGCATTACTAATTAGTACTGTCACTCCTGTGATCGAATCACCCAAGTTGGATCTTAATACTTGGGGCCTGTACCATGATGGTAGTTGAACAAACTCTGGCTTATCGGATTAGTTTCAAGTTGACAAAACCAAACCAATTCAATGCAGGTTTTCTTTGTACCATGGTCATCAACTTTATCTGTCAACTCAGGCTTTGATCCTGAGTTCATAGAGCCCGTGCACATGAAAGTGTGACATCAGTAGAGAACAGCCAATCGCACGCCTTGAATAGAGAAACTGCAATTTACTTCTTGCGAGAGAATCAGCGAAATTCATTTCTCTCTTCAGTCGAAGATTGTGAGATTGAAGAATATAAATGCATTTACTTACCAAGAAGAAAATAGTTGATGATTCCAAATTTTGTTTATTTTACATATTATATGTATATATTTATACCAAATGCTTAACAATTGTTAAACTAAAATTGTTCATGTGTAACGGGTCAGGGGAATAATAATTATATAAAAAATATATAAATCACATAAAATAACTTGTAGTGACCTTTAAGTTGGAGTAAGAGAAACTGGGTCAGACATGTGTCACTTTGCTCACAGCTGATTGGTCCACTTTTGGTTTGACATCTCTTACTTAGAAAATAACCTGCCCTGGAGCGCAAGTTACTGCAAAGAATACCACTAAAAGGGTTGGTGCAAACTGAACTGAAACATACCTGGCTAGCCACCTAAACCCGCTTATATTTGTGCATTATATTTAGGACCTTTTGACCAAGTACTGGTGTATTAAATCATCAAAGCTACATTGTTATCTAAAGGTTTGTTTTCTAGTATTAATGCAAGAGCCTGACTGAGTATTTCAACATTGCAATAGTAGTAGGCCGAGACTCAAGTAAACCTGAGAGGAAAGTTTGGCTGGAAGTGCGCACCCCTAATCCCACCCAACCTCTACCTCCTCATCCCCGTTCCTCCAGGGACCCAAACTCAGCCATGCATTCCTCTCTCTAATTCTCTACTTAATCAGTCAGTGTGCAAAATATGAAACGTACGGTATACTGGATTCGAGCCAATGCTGATGAGAACGTAAGTCATGTTCTGTCTGACCCGCGCTTGAGGCAGAGGTTTACACTTATGCGTGATTTACAATGACTTCACTGTCCCGTTTCAGATAGTAGGCAAGTATGATCCTCAGACAGACCTCGGGGGAAATGTCAGCCCACGCTGCTACAAACAAAGTCACATTTGAGTGTGGCCAGTTGAAGGCCCCTTGTGGTTTCTATCCACATCCTGAAGTGGAGACAGTGATTTACACAGTGTGTCTATCAGTCGTTTGGGACCGGTGGTTAGTCAGCGGTGTGCTGATGACAGGCATGCTGTGTGCAACATTATGTTATAAATAGATCTTTAAAGCGAAGTGGCCATGCTGGAGCTTGTACGTATCTGTTAGGCCACAAAATGACCTGCCACCAAAATGAAAATGTGCTCCACTTCACAAAACGGTTAGGTCAGCTTATATCCTTGTTTTCTAAAATCAGTAAGTGATTTTGAGGTCTGCTACAGATTGCCAGCTACTCTCTTACAGCCATAATGCATTATGTTTCTGAGTACCTTACATTTGTAGGTGATTTATTTCTAAGGATTTGGCCATTTGCCTGCGCATCAAGAGCAGGAGAATGCTGGGAAATAAAATGTCATGGCATAAATAAGGCTCCAAATTTATATCCTCAGCTTCTATGGAGCAGGCGGTGATCCCAGTAAGATCAGGACACTATAGTGCAAAAGTCTCCTTCAACTCTTATCTTCACAAACTTTTCTTTACTCCGTTTGGAAGACAAATCACCCAACTGGCTGGTCAGATTTCACAGCTCTTTTCAAAAGGCTCTGAAGTTGTTCTGAGCATGCAGTCCTCAGAAAGAAAGCAGCTTTGATTTGAGACACCTGTCTGTGCTCCGAGCTGCTCTGATTTGGTCGCTTTTCAATTTCTAGTGAATGATACACACTGGTTTTGATGTCTCCACCCCACTCTAATTGTTCCTTCTGCTAACATCAGTTATATTATCTTACTGGTCAAGGCGGTTTGCAGTTACATAATACAGGGGTTGGTCCACAGACTGAACCTGACACCCAGAAGCATTGTCACTCAGGGTAAGTCACACCTCTTTATTGTATGGGAAAGATGGGAAAAGGCTGAAGGCCTCTCAGCTTTCTCCAGCTGGAGGATCGCTGCAGGCTCTTGAGATTTAAGCACAATGACACCAGAGATGTGACTCATTGACTCGTAATGCAGTTGTTCAGACTGAGTGTGAGTGAGTGGTCACCTGAGTGTTTACATCTGTTTGAGTTCAAAGGGTCATATCGATATCACTGTTGATCACAACCAAAAGCATCAAGCCCAAGAACTGGCATGTGGATTTTCAATGCAATTTCCAAATTGTTTTATTTTATTTATTTATTTTGCATCATTGAAAATTAAGCAACACAATTAAACTTAAAAATAAAATTTTGTCTGGCAGAATTCATCAATTCACATGTATAAATCTGGTCACTTGAACATTACACAGATTATTTGCACATCATTTACTCATCCTCATGTTAAAGGGTAACTAAACCCTAACACAACTTTTTTTAGTTAATGATCTGTAAGACTGGGGCTAAATCTGTTTATTGATTCGAGTACATTTTTTGACATTTGGGTATAAAGTGTTTTAATTCTACTATGGTGTAAAAACATCTGAGTGCTGCCCTCTTCAGGTTGAACGGTGGCTACTGCAGTTGAATTTTTCTATTGGATGTTGTGGTACTACATGAGGTAAGCAGGCACCAGCTCACCATGCCCTTGCCTACAGAGAGATGCGGGTCTCAGGTGCACGCCCCCCCCCCCTCCGCTGGGCTCTGCCCACTTTTCCAGCATTTTTCAAATATTGCCAGTGGGTGAAGTCAGGCTCTGACCAGGGATTGAGTTACCCTTTAATCAAAATGTACAAGGCCTGTTTTTTTTTCTGTGAAACAAAATGTTTGTACCAAACAAAAATGCATGACGATCACTGGCTGTCAAGTTGAGTTGCATTCTTGCTCAGTTTATTTAAACAAAACTAACACATTAAATATATTGTTAAACCTATGGCAAGGAGTTTTAAAATGAGGAAAATTTAAAAGAAAAGAATACTGTTACACATGTATTATCTTAAATATTTAGTAAATATGTTTAATGCATTTTTTACACATGGCTTTGGAATTCAATTTATTGTGAAATTTATTTGAAAATGTTTCTCGTGCGTTTTATACCTAACATTACATCTAGTAAGTTTTACCATCTAACATGACAAATATATTTGTAGGCCTATATACAGTATAATGTTTTCAGATACTATTTTAATCATTTGCTTTGGCTAACAAAATAAATTGCACTTAGTTCATTTAAAAAACAACATACCCCGGATTTGACAGACAAGTCATAATCCTAGTACCAGACTAAAATGCATATTTGAGCTGTTTTAGAGTAACTGAAAGAAACTTATACTGACATCTCTTAAAATATGCCAGTGTCATTGTTTTGTCTCAAGATGCACACCAGTAATGTTTTTTTTTTTCTCTAAGGCACATTTATAAAAGCTTCTTAAATGTCCGAATTGAACCTAATTGAAGGCCTAATCCTGGCTTAATCCAAGCCCTGTCTGTGAAACCCAGGCCATAATATTATTAATTTAAAGATTTATACTGTGTGAATTTTGTCACACATTTTGGGAACCTTAGCATGAAAAACCCTGAAATAGGGCACTGTGAGCCAGTACTGTAAACAAAATAAACAACATAAAACCTAGATGCCCCCAGTGACAACCTTAGTTTTTCAGTTCCTCTCACTCCTATTCATATTTTGGAGTATTTTTAATGAGCAACTATGGAAAAGATGGCAAGCATCTGGATTATTCCAAGCTAAACTTTCATTGCGAGGCTCTTTCATGCTTAGCAGTACTGTTTTACATATTTGACTTTTCTGACATAGGTCAAGACTTTGAAAAGAGAGAAACTAAAGTGGGTTAATTTAACTTGGCAACAGGTTAAATCAAGCTATTCAATAACAGCCAACTTCACGTTGGTGAGCAGGGCCAGCCAGCAGTGTCATGGAATGTTTTTAAGTGGCCAGCTTTGATGTCTGGTGTGCGGGAGAGACTGCGCCCTCTATGTGCCCTAACATTTGTGCTTCGAACTCTTTTCGCTCCGAGGCCTCTGTGACAGTCATCGTATGAAAGGGAGAGTGATAAATACAAAGAGAAATGAATAGAGAGTGAGTGAGAAGGAAAGAGAAAGGACTGTAGAGCATTGTAATTAGTTGCACCTGTTTCCTTTAACGCGGCTCTGGTTTCTCTGTACAAACGCATGTAGATTAGGCATCAAAGTGCCTCTCTTCAATGCCCCCTTTGTTGGCAGTTGTCAGGGAAGCAGCCTCCAGAAATGTGTGACCCGAGCAAAGCTCTGGAACTCAAGCACAGAGAACCCGAAGCCATGTGTCCCCTCTGGAGAGCGAACTTCTGCTGGGTCACCGTTAGACTTCGCTCAGTTCTGTAATGACATGTGGATACAGTCTTGCTTTGTTGTGGATCAGAGTGAGCGAAATCTTAATAAGTTTACCTGCAGGGCCGTAAATTACTAGTAAAAGTTACCAACTGGTTAATAAAGTAAATCAAATGTATCTCGGTCCGGAATTATATTTTATGGGATGATTTATGGGATCACTATTTTCCTCACATGGCATATTTATACCACACAAGGCATATTGCAGCATTTGCACAATTTATACATACAGTATGTACGTTCATCAATTTTTCTCTTTAATTGCTCTATTTACGTCTTTACGAGTTATAATTTATTAGGAACTTCCAGAAAAAAATATTTCATTGCCAGCAATTACTGTTGCATAGGCCTACTGTATTGTTGTGCAATTGATAAACATTGGATGTGTCCCAATTCATATAGTACTATACATCTAATATTCAAGATCATAATTAGAGGGTATCCTAGTGTTGAAAATAGAAAGCTAAAGGTGTCCAAATGCTATTTTCAGAGCAGTTTATGATGCTCCTGTTTCAAAAGTGCGTGGCAGAAGACACAGTATATACAAAGTATATAGATACAGTATATATATATATATATATAGCCTATGAGTATAGGATAGTGTGGTATAGCTATAGGATTAAACATTTAAATGATCACCCTTTTCTTTTCTTCTTTACTCTTCAACATCCTCTAGGCTATTTGAGCTTTGGAGCCCTGAAAACTTTGAAATATAATTGTCATTTGGAAGTCATTTAGGCTGTAGAAGACGTATTTTTATTATTTAAATCTGTTGATAATGATTAGGACTATAAACACCTCAGTGCTTTCCGGAGTCATAATTTTAGATATTTTTGGCATGCAGGGATTGTGAGTGAGAGTGAGAATCTGGTCATACAAATCCAATACTACAGTCATATAAATTCTTTCATTAATAATGTATAGATTTTTATTCTACTCTTCAATCCTATAAATAAAAATGTTTTAAAAATACTTTGAAATCATTGTGTAAGGTTAGCACCAGGAGCACCTCCCATCATTTTCATTGATTTCATGTGCGTGTGCGTGTGTGCGTGTGCGTGCGTGTGTGTGTGTGTGTGTGTGTGTGTGTGTGTGTGTGTGTGTGTGTGTGTGTGTGTGTGTGTGTGTGTGTGTGTGTGTGTGTGTGTGTGTGTGTGTGTGTGTGTGTGTTTACAGTTCGACCTCTGTACCCTCAACAAACGAGTGTGACGTTTCGCTGTAAAAATATTACATATTTAACAAGGAAGCAGTGACACCTAGCGGCTGATGAACGTAAGTACTATAGCAGCCCGTTATTCATTTTCCAAGGCCTACTTTCGAGTCTTGTCTTAATGTATACAGTCTACAGTTTATATGGTAAAAACATCATACTTGGCTTATGCAAGTTTCATCATAAGCATGATTAGATCTAATTTCTCATAATTTGTGAGGGTTTTAGTTTAGATGAATGCAGATTTTTTTGTTGACATGCACAGTGCAAACAAATCTGCGGTTCTTCAGAAACTAATGTGTGCTCATAAATAGCACATTCATTTAGTAATTGCTTTCACGTGAAACCATTTGTAAAATTTCAAGTAGGCCTAACTATTAAAATCATGGAAGATATTCTTTTTGTTGGGGATTTGAAATTGTTTTGTCTTGTGAAGGTCATAATCACATTGTAGTAGCCTAGTGTGAAGTTTCAGTTAAAATATTTCGAGGCAGACAGGGAGCTCATATTTTTCCTTGGTCAGTATGAGGTTTTTGTGGAACTGAAGAGGAATAATGTGAGTTATTCAAAGCAGCTAAATAAAGTGATGCAAAAGAGGGGCTCAGGGCTACTGAAATCAATTTGCATGGAGGTTATTTTCCTGTAACTGAGGCAAACGGGGGTTAAACTGTGTCCAGCAGAGATTGTAATGGCCGACGGCGAGTAAAATTGTGAGTATTTGTCTGTGTTCTAAGTTCCTGTTTTCCCCCCTACTACTGGTCTGTAAATAGCTACACAGGTCACGTATTCAATTCAAACTTTAGCAACCCTTGATACACACAATTAAATATGTAGGGGAGAGCATCGGGTCTTTCAATAGCCTATACTTAAATGGTTTGGGCAGCTTATGACTCTGATTACTATTCGGCCCGGATGCTTCCGCCAATTCATTAAAACTCATAATAACTATTTCCCTATTACTAGTAAGGGCTATTATGTCAATAAATTAAATGTGTAGCTAGTCTTGGAGCTTTTACCTTTTATTTTGATAAGATTATGCTCAATAACGCCCTCACACCAATCATGGCGTCGCCAACTCTAGCGTCACCAATGTGACAGACTAGCCTACATTACTGATTTTGTAGCACCCCTGTGGAAAAATAAATCTAAATAAATATAACTGTTGTTTTATTATTGAGGATAGTGAAGGAAAAGTAGGGAAGTCGTTGCAATTACTATTAACTATTGTTTAATGCTTAAACAGTTATAGTTACAGCAGGTACATGTATCTTTAAAGTTATTGTTACGAGTGTGATATTGCGTTTAAACAACAGTTCGTCGGCACAAGTGGATTAAATAAATAAGAAACAACAACAAATTCTCTTTAGAAACCCTCTTTTGTGTGGGACTACTTCCTTCCGCCATGGATTCAAATATCAATTTGACAGTTTAACAGTTGAGCCCAAGCCTCCATTACTAATTATAAAACATCACATTAGAACTGGCAACGCAGGAACGCTGAGTTGTTTAATTGAAGCTTATTGTATGATGTAGAGTATTATGAGAAAGAGATCGTTTACCTGCATCTAGCTGATATTCTTCAGGTCAATCTTATAGCCTATTCATAATTACAAAATCAGTTTGAATGTCTGCTAAGGAAAGTGATATCTTGTCTTTGTCCTTCTAACAGTTAAGGGGATTTCCCATGACAGCACTAGTTAATGCATTTGTAAGTTGCACAACCTTGTTTCATGCCCTATTGCTCTTTCAATATAAAAGTCTTTGCTACTGACTTTGCTAAATACAGTCTTTGTTGCCATCAAATGGTGTAATAATGTTGAAATCACAATCACTAACGGACACTTTCTCAATACCAAATGTGGCATGCTAAATATAACGGTGATTCAACTGACTTGGAACTACCTGTGCATTAAACGGTTTTATATTGCAGACAGAGCATGGTATAATAAGAGATATATCTATAATGCTGCATTAGCAGCTGTTTCTATTCTATTCTATTCAGTGGCGGAACTAGAGTTTTATACATGGGGTGGCCACTGCTACTTTCGGGGGTACACAGTACACACACACACACACACACACAGTGGAAAAGCTTGTGGAAGGAATTGGGTCACTCTGTTTGTGTCTATAAGTGTTGAACATCCAAAATATTTGCAGAAAACAAAGCTGAAACACCAAGTAGATAAGATACCCCATGTGTCTGTTATGAACTGCTGCATTTGATTACAAAAAAACTCACATTTACAAAAAAAATCTTTTATTAGATATAGCAGGCATCAAGCAGACATGTCCTTGAAAAAGTTAAACAATTTTATTGCCCATCAATATAAAATCTTATCCTGGGAAGATTAAATACAACATAATTCTTTCTTTTTAATAATTTATAATAATTCTAAATCTAATTATTTCATTTATAATTATTTCTTTTGTGTTCATTTTTGGGTGAACTATCCTTTTAATCTGGCAAAATCATCTCAACTTAAATTCCTGAATTGGGTATGTGATTGACTGCCTGTGTCTGGTAGATGCTCTGACCTGTTGCTGGTTCTGAAGTCTGACCACACTGACTCTGACTAGCCAGTGGTGATGCAAGGGCTGGGTGGTCTGTTTGCACCTGATCTGCCTGTTAGTCCAGTCATTTTAAGCCAAAATGGGGGTCAACCTTGAACAAATTGCAACAAGCAAACTCAACTGATTTTGTATCCTCAATATGTCCTGAGTAAGGAAAAAAAAGTCCCAAAGAATCCCATTAGGGAAAGTTTAGAAAAAAAAAAAAACATGAAAATTACTGAGTTGATTACTTACATCAAGACAAACAAAAAATGTATTCCAAGTTTTTTTAAATTGTTTGTTAAGTTGGACAAACGGTGCATAATCTAATGACGTATGTGCTAATTTGCATAAATACCACAACAGATCTAAACATTGGGTCTAGACAGGTGAAAATGTCTTGTTGAATCTTGTTGACACATAACAGTAAAATACGTAATGTTAAGGTCTGAATGAAACCCATTTAGGCTACCCATGAGCATTAATACATATAGGCAGGAAGAAGTACTTTAGAAACCAGCCTTAATTATTAAGAGATGGGGTTTGGGGCTGGGTCTGTGCGACTGTTTCTGGGGGACGAGTCTAAGGGAAGAACAGGAGACAAGGGTAAGGAGAATGCAGAAGACAAAAGGTAAGTAATGTAAAAAGTGAATCCCCAGAAACAGATTTCGAAACATTCCCCTAATGGGATTCTTAGGGACTTTGTTTCCTTACTCAGGACATAATGAGGATACAAAATTATTTGAGTTTGCTTCTGTTGCAATTTGTTCAACCTTTTTTTTCATAAAATGACTGGACTATGTCTGTGCTTATTTTAAAATAACTCTGATATCTCTCCCTTTCTTTTCATGTTTAATTGACCCTGTTCAAAAATATGACAAATTTAAAATATCATTCCAATCATATTCATATTCTAATCATCATCCAATTACCAACATTTAACTCTTTCTCGCCAGTATAAAAAAAAATGTGGTTTTGGTAATTTTCACAATTTCATGGCACCCCAGAATATTTTGTTGTATGAATATCTGAACATACCAAAAGAAAGAACAAACCCTGTGCTTTTAAAACAAAAACAAAAAAATAATGTTATTCTAGCTTCGTGCGTCTTTTTTTTTAATCAACACTTGAATGTTGGCAAGTTTCATAAAAAGCAACATGAGCAAAAAGCTGAGAAAATCGCATTTTTATCAAAGACTACATCTAGGTAAGATTCATAATGATGATCAAAACACAGTAGATCGAGTCTATCAACAACCTACACCCATAAAGCTTCATAGTCCTATAGTGATCGCATTATGATATCGCTTGTTTCTGCGTTTCTGAATTTAAATCTCGGCAGTTTCACAACCAAGCTGCGCAATGTTGTGGCATCATTGATTCTACTGTGAGTGACGACACTCTGGCTATTCCAAGCGATACACACAAAATGTAAAAAATATACAATCTACTCGACTTTACTGTAAAAATGTGGAGCTCACTTTGGTGCGGACTCTGCAAAATTGCACACAGAGGGTGCATATTGACTCTCGAGCACCCTTCTAAAACCTAAAATAACAAATGGGACACCCTAAAGTCTCACTGATTTAACGGACATGCCAACGCGGCAGCCATTGTAAGTCCACAAGACCGTACACTGGCGAAGAGCGAGTGGAGCAGAGTGTGTGTTTTCAATTAATTCCTATGGAAGTTGAGCTTCATGTTTCACACATGCATTGTGGGATTGACAGCGGATAAGAGAAAGTTCTCTTTCTTGAATCCAACACTGAAGGGAGTTAAACTGCAATTCATCGACTGGCCACTAGATACAGGCTCCAAAAGAGAGTCTGTCTCATAGGCACCCCACCCCAACTGTTAATGTCCAAATTTACAGCAGAAAGAAAAACATTTTTACAGCCTGGTACAAAACATGGTTTTGGTATATAGCTAATTTTGCTCTTCATGACAACTGTGAGGGGGGTGATTTTTTTTTATGACTCATCTGTTTAAAGTATATTAAAGGTGGGGTATGTGATTTGGAAAACGAACGGCAGATTTTGAAAATACACAATTCAAATGGTCCTACCTTCTAGCCAGGCTAACACCAGACCCAATTCTCGTTGAGACTTGGGTCTGGGAACCACATGTACATTTTCTCGTATTTGAGGCGTGGTTTACGAATGCCCGGCGCCGTTTATTGGGTGCTAAGAATGTCTATCAAATGCGCCTGTACGTAGCTCATAGCCAATAATTTCAATTATACCAGATGACGTCTGTAGAGCGACAGAAATTTGACGAGGAAGAAGACGAAATAAACTTGCGTTCTAAATTACTTAGAACATTCTCTAAGGCTGCATCAAAAGGTAGCTTCGCGTCTGCTACCATGTTGAATCCATAGAAATAAACAAACTGCTTCGGTGTGTCGCATAGATGTCGTCATCGTCTTGCTGCTCCCTCCCCGTTCTGTGATTGGTTCCCTAAATGAGGCGAAAATCTGGACCATGGTATCCATACTGCCTTTCAGCGTGAATAAAATCGCGCTGCGGGAAGGCAGCATGGGGAAACCCAGACTACCTACCTTCTTTCCTCCAACGCTAGCCCTGACTCCACCCATTCGAAGAACATGGACGCAATCATGCACGAGCGAAAACTCAGATGCGCGAGAGATTGTAATGACCATTTACTACTAATCATGGAACCGGCTTTACTGACGAGATGCGCATGCGTCACGAGCTTTGAGTATGCGCATGAAGGGGGTCACGCGCGCTGGGGGGAGGGGGGTATGGTACAACCGTTTGATTGACGAACTTACGGTCCAATGATTCTAGGTGGTCTTGGAAATGATTGGCTGGAGTTTTTCGAGTCCTGCCCGTTCCACAGATGATTAAATTGCTTAATTTTTCCGTCCACTTTAGGCTTCAAAAATGCACATCAGAAAACTACAGGTGACATTACAGACACTATAGGTCCATATTTTTTTACAGTCTATGGTTGTGTCGCAGTTTATGCTGAATGTAGTGCATAAATCACATAATTTACACATTGGATGCTTTGCAGTTGTTATTTTTTAAAGTTAAATATTGCAGTTTGGATGCATTCATTGTGATTATACTGGCTGGGTTTACAAAAGTTTATCAAATTGACAGCATATCTTTACTTTCAGGCCTCAGCTACAACTACAGTGTTTGAGGGCTGGACCGGTAAAAGTAGATGTTGTTCACGGGCAGCCAATGAAGACCATAGGTTGGTGTTATGCAAATGTATTACAAACCAACAAGCAGTAAGACTGGAATTACCAACAAGTCATTTCAGGCATTTCAGAATCTGCTCTTTCTTTTGGGAGACAAAAACTCAATTTATTGTGCACTTTGATCTTTAAAACTTTGCAGACATTTTATATTCTCAAACAGCTATATAACACACTACAAGAAAGGTAAAACTCAAAACAAAATAATAGGGGCACTGTAATTTACTGTAAGATGATGAGGTTTTTTTAATAATACATTATTCCAATTCAAATCTAAAAAGTTACAGGTGCTGGTCATATAATTAGAATATCATCAAAAAAAAAATTTATTTCAGTAATTCCATTCAAAAAGTGAAACTTGGATATTATATTCATTCATTATACACAGACTGATATATTTCAAATGTTTATTTCATTTAATTGTGAACTAATGAAAATCCCAAATTCAGTATCTCCGAAAATTAGAATATTACTTAAGACCAATAAAAAAAAAAAGGATTTTTAGAAATGTTGGCCAACTGAAAAGTATGAACATGAAAAGTATGAGCATGTACAGCACTCAATACTTAGTTGGGGCTCCTTTTGCCTGAATTACAGCAGCAATGCGGCTTGGCATGGAGTCGATCAGTCTGTGGCACTGCTCAGGTGTTATGAGAGCCCAGGTTGCTCTGATAGTGGCCTTCAGCTCTTCTGCATTGTTGGGTCTGGCGTATCGCATCTTCCTCTTCACAATACCCCATAGATTTTCTATAGGGTTAAGGTCAGGCGAGTTTACTGGCCAATTAAGAACAGGAATACCATGGTCCTTAAACCAGGTACTGGTAGCTTTGGCACTGTATGCAGGTGCACAAGTCCTGTTGGAAAATGAAATCTGCATCTCCATAAAGTTGGTCAGCAGCAGGAAGCATGAAGTGCTCTAAAACTTCCTGGTAGACGGCTGCGTTGACCTTGGACCTCAGAAAACACAGTGGACCAACACCAGCAGATGACATGGCACCCCAAACCATCACTCACTGTGGAAACTTTACATTGGACTTCAAGCAACGTGGATTCTGTGCCTCCCCTCTCTTCCTCCAGACTCTGGGACCTTGATTCCCAAAGGAAATGCAAAATTTACATTCATCAGAGAACATAACTTTGGACCACTCAGCAGCAGTCCAGTCCTTTTTGTCTTTAGCCCAGGCGAGACGCTTCTGACGCTGTGTCTTATTCAAGAGTGGCTTGACACAAGGAATGTGACAGCTGAAACCCATGTCTTGCATACGTCTGTGCGTGGTGGTTCTTGAAGCACTGACTCCAGCAGCAGTCCACTCTTTGTGAATCTCCCCCATATTTTTTAATGGGTTTTGTTTCACAATCCTCTCCAGGGTGCGGTTATCCCTATTGCTTGTACACTTTTTTCTACCACATCTTTTCCTTTCCGTCACCTCTCTATTAATGTGCTTGGACACAGAGCTCTGTGAACAGCCAGCCTCTTTAGCAATGACCTAGCCCTCCTTGTGCAAGATGTCAATTGTCGTCTTTTGGACATCTGTCAAGTCAGCAGTCTTCCCCATGATTGTGTAGCCTACAGAATTAGACTGAGAGACCATTTAAAGACCTTTGCAGGTGTTTTGAGTTAATTAGCTGATTAGAGTGTGGCACCAGGTGTCTTCAATATTGAACCTTTTCACAATCTTCTAATTTTCTGAGATAATGATTTTGGGGTTTTCATTAGTTGTCAGTTATAATCATCAAACTTAAAAGGAATGAACACTTGAAATATATCGGTCTGTGTGTAATGAATGAATATAATATCCAAGTTTCACTTTTTGAATGGAATTACTGAAATAAATCAACTTTTTGATGATATTCTAATTATATGACCAGGACCTGTATATATGGAGAATAAAGACAAAATGCTACCTTATATACATTATGAACCAAAAAAATGTTGGATTCATTTTTTTTTTTTTAAATGAACAGCAACACATATTTATTATTAAACTCATTATACGTGTATATGAGGGATCCTAATGGCATCTGTTTTGTAGAAAGGCCCTTAAGAACAGAAAAGGAGGTAAGAAGACAAAAGGAAAAATCCAAATACCATTTGAAATATACTTTTTGAGAAAGATGATGCAGGCCTTTAAACTGTGACCATGCAGGTTCGCTGACAGCACTGACAACA
Source organism: Gila orcuttii (assembly GCA_026230005.1). Classification (NCBI taxonomy): domain Eukaryota; kingdom Metazoa; phylum Chordata; class Actinopteri; order Cypriniformes; family Leuciscidae; genus Gila; species Gila orcuttii. Next base: position 27,188,931 of record JAPDVR010000011.1, read on the forward strand.
ATAAGGAGTCACAAAAGAAAAGAGAGCAGAGAGGTAAATAATTTACTCCATTATCTGCACTGCAAAGCTCATCAGTAAGCCTGAACAATAGGCAAGATTGAAATGCTGATTGCATCTCTCTTTGCCTGCTAGGTTCTTTACCTCCCTGAATTCTGCATTAAAAAGAAAAAGAGGCACATTGAATATTTGTCAATGTCAAACGGCCATAGTATACAGTATCAATCTAATTAAGAGTCAAAGATCAAATCCAGCGTCAGAACTCAGGCTGTTTCTACAGAAGTAAATGGTTATGGGCAGTTTTTCTAAATCACTTTTCTATGGGTTTTTTTTTTTTTTTTTTTTTTTGTAGAAATGACTTAAACTCTAAAGAGCAATTGGATAAAAACAAATGGGTTAGACCAAAGCCTTAATCATAGACGTCAAACAAATTACCCATCATGATGTTTATATTGAAATGTCTCTATGTGGTTTATTTCGATTTCTTTCCTAGTGAGCAATCAGATTTTTCCAGTACCTGTGTCATTCGCCTTGAATAAAGTCAAACCACATCCTACATTTTTAGCTTTTTCTAATTATCTTTCCACATCATGGGAACAACTCCCTTAATTACTATTTTTAGCTTGCATAGTCAAGGAAGCCTAAACGCCCCCAGAATGGAAATAATGTGCTAGTTTCCTTGGCTCTCCGTTGACTTTGAACTTTGATTTTTATCCCCCCACCTTCCGATTTAGATCACCGTGTTTCCATCAGATGAAGGCCTTTTCATAGCAAGCATAATAATTCCCTTAAGCCAAGTTCTCAGAGGTCCTGCCTTCTGTCCTGAAGAGTAGGGGGTCAGTGTCTCTCGTCCTCTACGCTCTGTTTGTTTTATGGAGCACTGATTTCAAAACACCATGGCCAGTTTTACTCCACAGCTCAGCAATCTCCTCTGATCTACCCAGAAAAAAAGAAAAGAAAAGAAAAACAGCCATTTTGTCAAAGGTCCAGAGGGTTATGGTTGTCAAACCCAGCCAGCCTTCATTAGTTGAATGAGGTCATTATTTTGACTCTGATTTAGAGGTTATTTCAGAACAGAGACTCACAGCCCTAGTCTAATGGACGTGAGCTTTACTTTTCAACCTTAAGTAAGCCTGATCATATCCTTTAAACATAAAGAAAGCATACTCATTTAGCCTATTATTAAAAATAGAGCCAATCATGTCTCACTCATCTCTCTGTAATTTTACAAACAGGGAAGTTCAATATGCCACTTAGTCTTTTCGGACCTGTAAATCGCTCATTTTGGTAAAAGGTTCTTGAAGACGTTTATGACCTAAAAAAGTCTTCTCAGAAATGCTAAACTTATTCTCTGGAAAGGCACATCACCAGCCTACCATCTGCACACAGTGACTTAAACCGTATAGTGTCATTTATGCAAGTGAACAGAGAGAGAGGGGAACAAATTGCCAGGTCTGAAGTAAAGAGCTTTTTAGCTGCCACCAAAGCTAAAAGCCGGTGCAGCTCTAATAGAGCAATCTGTATTCTTAATGGTAATGCCCTGTTCGTTTGGTCCATTTGGCTCAGTACAGGTGCATTAATGGGGCTTGTTGAACAGTTCCAGCTGAGCTGATTTAAGGAGAAGGACAGATCAGTGAGGATAAGACTCCCTCTTGTGGAAGAAGGAAGAATTACCAGAAGGACTGTTGGACGTCATAATAATTAATTTGAATTTAATACAAAATAATTGTAATAAATAAATGAAAGAAAGAAAGAAAGAAAGAAAGAAAGAAAGAAAGAAAGAAAGAAAGAAAGAAAGAAAGAAAGAAAGAAAGAAAGAAAGAAAGAAAGAAAGAAAGAAAGAAAGAAAGAAAGAAAGAAAGAAAGAAAGAAAGAAAGTATATGGTTTCAGAGCCCATAATCTATCCTGTCACACGATTTCAATGTCATCTGGATCATTAGCCTATATAAAATATCCAGTTTGATATTGGCAAATATGGTGATTAATGTAATTATGGTAAGTTTTACACATTCTATCAAATAAATATGTTGAAGTATTAATAAAATTGCATTGTGCCATTTCAAGCAAAATTTGTATATTTTAATGTGTTAGGGTGTATGCCCTCAGAAGGGTGCTAACAGGTAAAACCTCAAAGTACTTATTAGGAAGAACATTTCATGATGATTTATTCTTTTCAGTTGTTTGCTAGCCTATATAAATTCATGATAACAGAGTTGACATTTTTCAAGATTGTCCCTATATGATGAACCTAAGAAAATATAAAAGAATTAAAGAAGTGACAGACGAGGGCTTAATGACTTGTCCTTGAATATTTTGGTGATAATGGTAAAGGGTTATGATGTTATGACAACAATTGTTTTTTTTTAATTATTATTATAAATAAATTGTATTAATAAAAATATGTTGGTAACAGGGTTGATAATATGGGTAATTCTTTTTTGTCAAACTCTAAAAATTAATATAAAATTAAGACAAAATGCTAGCATTAATTTCAATATTATTTTTTTTTTACAATTTTAAATTTCAAATAAAAATGTATTCGCAAACACAGCAAAAGTCTGTGAACAGACCAAAGAAAATCCTCATGAACAAAATTACCATGCTATCACTAACAATAAAGCTATTAAAGTTAAAATAAAAATAAAAATAAAGTTTTAATGCAAATGGAACAAATGGCATCTAAATTACTTAGAATGACCCAGCTAGTACAATACTTTTAGGCTGCCAAAATGGTATACGTGTTTGATAATTTACCCATCAGCAATCCTTCAAGAGATATGGTCATTTTACTTGTATATTGTTATAATAACTTAAATATATTCTAAACAAATAATAACTTCGATAAAAATCATGTTTCATCTTAGGAAACTCATTGACATGGAAACAAACAAATGATTGCAACACTACATCAACAGCACACTAATTAACCTTCTCCCTTGCAAATCAATAGATGGTACAGGCTGTTTTTAATTGAGGAGTAATTATCAGCCTGTTTTCATCTGCCTAATGAAACCATGCTTTGTTGCGCCTGTAGTAAAAAAAAAAAAAAAAAAGTTAATTGACTTCTCTTTTGTGAAGCACACATTCTCTCCTTGTCGTTGTCTGTCTGTCTGTCTGTCTGTGTGGAAATGAAGGCTGTTGTTGGTTGTGCACTGATCACATTGGACACGCTCACTCTCCTCCCACTTTTAGTCTCTACACTTCAGAATCAGAGATCTACACTTTCAGGATCCTCATCGAAAATTGTCTGAAACATTTAGGTCGATTACAATTAATTATAGGCATATGACTACATTAACAGTCTATAATATGTCCAAACACTGCAATAATTAGTCATCAATGAAAATTAAAAACAGGTTTATTTAAAAAAAAAAAAAATGTTTAACAAATTAATAAAAGAGGCACGGTGTTACATCGCAGGTGGCTTGGAAGACGTGGGTAATAACTGCACAAACTGGAGACAACAGTAATTTGTAGCTAGTTTAAACTACAGAACTTAAAGAGTTCCCTCTTTTCGTTTTTTTTTTTTTTTTTTTTTTTTTGCTGCAGATTGAAATGGTTAAAATTCTGTTTTCGCGCAGGCGTAGTGAGGGAAAAACACTGAGTTTAGGGCAATCGGTTTGTAGCTCTGCTTCAACTGTGCGATATAGTCACGAGGAGCGACCACAATTTCTGACATGCCAGAAATTCATCCGACCATCCGATTGCCGATCGGGAGAGGTTATCGCCTCTCGTTTCTCCATGTACACTGCACTAACACTGCACGACAAACGACGCACGACAAAGCTGAAAATTGGCCCGACTCGAAAAAGAGTCGCACGAGTCAGAATTCGGCTCAAAATCGCTCAGTGTATGCCCGCCTTTAGGTGTTAGGGATCGGGTTCGTAGAATAAATTAACTTGTAGTTGCCAAGTTTCTTATAGTCAGAAGAATTTCTGTTGGGGGAGCATCAAAATAAAGTGTTAGAAGACATTAAAGGGGTGATGAACTGAGAAATCAAATTTTCCTTGAGCTTTTGACATCTACGAGGTCATCATATTATAAGAATATCCTGTAAATTTCAGAACTGAAAACGTCCTTGTTAGTCCAATAAATGCTTTTATTGACACCTGGCTCAGCAAACGACTCGTTTTTCAAAGTGGGGAACTATGACGTCAAAGAGGATAAAACACCACCCCCGCTGAAGAAGATCAACGCCTACTTCAACACGGCTACTTTAGCCCCGCCCACCGATTCGCGCATTACATGCATAGCTAAATAACATGGGCCTACCTCGTGATGACAAATCTGATCGAGCTACCGAGCAATAAACATGACATTTACAAAATATTGTGCAGTGCCTGGTTGTGGAAGAAGACAGTCGCTGCATAAGCTTCCTCTGGATTCCAATAGGAATGCTTGGTTAAACTTTATTTTTAATGACGTTCCAGCTGATGTGGGTAAAACATTGTCCGTTTGTTCGCTTCATTTCACTGAGGATTGTTTTGGAAACAAGACACAGGTCGAGACTGGATTTGCAGACCGATTAAGATTAGAAAACGGTGCTGTGCCTTCTATATTGGATCCGACAGGAATGGTGCAACACACTTATGTGAGTAAAATTTTTATTTAAAAAATAATAATAATCTGATAGGCTAGTATTGCATTGTTACAGATCGTTTGATATCTAATAATTATGTGTACATGTGTATCAGTCTAATCGTTACTGAGAGTGAGTTGAAACTCCTTATAATATGCAAAACTGTTATCCACTCACAGCAGTGGGCGTTTACTTCCAAGTCTTCAATGCGAGACGCCCATAAAAACCGAGCGTTTTTGAGCTAGGCTCAAAACTAGGGTAGAAAATAGCCTATTACTTATTCATTTTGATGTTTTTGAATGTAAAAATCAAGCGAACGTCATAAGTTGACCTCAGACAACAATATAACATTTTTTAAAAAGCTAGTTCATGACCCTTTAAAGGGGTGGTAAAATGCCTTTTTCACAAGATGTAAAATAAATCTCTGATGACCCCAGAGTGTGTGTGTGAAGTTTTATCGCAAAATACCCCACAGATATTTTTATACAGCATGTTAAAGTTGTCACTTTTTGAGGGTTAGCAAAAAAGCACCGTTTTGTGCCTGGCTCTTTAAATGCAAATGGCTGCCTCAGAAGGCGGGGTTTCAAGAGCTCTTGTGTGTAGCAGCTGCGATTACCTCACGCAGACACACTAAAATGACAGAAACTGTTCTGCCTTCAAGTTAAAACAGAGTCAGACAAAGATGGAGAGACTCAAGAAGAAGTGACAACATGTAGAATGCAACAGGACGTCTCTGAATGGTTAGTTGATTCATTTATGTTGCTGATGTGGAGTTAACTATCTTCAATTAGCATATTCTGTCATGATAATCTATAAATCGCTCGTATAGGAACTGTTGTGAGATGCACAGAGTGACTTTTTATTGCATGTGAAAAGGAGGATGCTAAAGTTTGAGCTGACTCACAAATGTACTCTTATACAACAACTTTTCCTCTTCTCAACATGGACTGCGTGTCCCGGGGGCGGGGTTTATGTACATTTTAGGGTTGCTGATGTCACTAACCTGGGAGGAATGTCGTGTAGTCCCTACCAGCCATTTGTTGTAGTCCTTTTCTTTAAAAGCAAATATCTCCCTTTGCTTTGAACTTTGAGCATTGTAACTTTGCAGATGTTGTTTATGCTCAAACAGTAACATTTCACACTAGCTTAAGTTAGAAAAGTGAAATCGTGTTTTAAGCAGACAGTTTATTAATACTCTAATGAGAGTTAGTTGACATGTTGCAAAGTTACTTATAGTTAGTAGAATGTCTAAAGTGGACTATCGAAATAAAGTGTTAACAAAACTTATTTTTGAAAAGAAATGAATACTTCTGTTCAGCTGGGATACATTAATTTGATCACAAGTGACAGGCAGGATGTTTAAATTGTTACAAAATATTTATTTTTCAAATAAATGTTCTTTTTAATTTTCTATTTACCAAATCGTTTCCAGTTTTCACAAAATCATATTAAGCAACCCTTAGTTAACGCACATTAATTAATAGGATCAATATAATTCATAAATCAGTAAATAAGTAAAACTTTAACATGTTTAATATTTAACTGATGTCTTAAATGTAACACATTAACATTGACAGTCCTAGAAAACACATTTATACATATACAACCTCTGGGAATGAATTGATGTTTGTAAGAAAAACTAAGCATCCTGAAAACAACATGGTCTCACAGACAGTTAAGTTTATTTGAAATGCTTTGAGACAGTTTATATGTATATATATATATATATATATATATATATATATATATATAAAAAGATAAAGGACCCAAAATATAAGGGAAGAACCCCAAAATAAAAGGAAAGCTGGCATCTTTAAAAGTTTAAAACACAGACATGGTTTAAAAGATCCGAACAACTGCTGAAACCAGGGTGGGATAAATGATTCATGAAGGCACTATTGAGTGTACAACTAATGTTGGTTTAAACCTTTTCTTTTTGTCCATATCTTCTGACAGAACACACTATAATAATAATAATAATAATTCAGACTTCTGAGAGGGTAGCAGTCTGTTGAGAACTGGTCCTGACCGCTACAAGATGATACCAGTAGTTTAGACTGAAGGAACCAGATCTGGACTGAGAAACAGGATCATGGAGGTTATGGTCTTCCATTCAAAACAGTCTCTGCACTTGAAAGTCTATGGACAGTGCAACTTCTATTTCATTATTTTAGAGTCTTCAGGAGTTGTGATGGAAAAAATGAGCAATAGAAAAGAAAGCAAGCACCAGTGGGTTTCTCAAAAAGAAGTCTATTTTCTAACTCATTTTAAATTTCAAACTAACTTTGAATTTCTTACAACCGTTTGGTCCAATTACATAAAATATACACGTAAATACAATTTGTACAGATATTAAATCTGTTTCACCACTTTCTAACCTCCGGCTAGGCTACAATACCTTTACTAAAGTCTGTAAACACTGTTCATGGCATTCTATTAAAAATCAATATACACAATGCAAGAAAGTGATAAGAATTCACAAAACCACAGTTAGTAGTAAAATAAGGAGGTGCTCCTAATGTACCAAATGCCCGGTACAAAAAGTACCCCTTTGACCCTGTTCAAAATTCATATTTCACAACAATGACTGATGGCCAAAAAAGCTTCTGTCATTTTCTTTTGGAAGGCATGATGAATTATATGAAAAAGTGATGTTTATGTCACAAGTGTTTTCACGGCTGTGAAAGTCCATAAAAAGATACTGGGCTCAAAGAAACTTGATACAGAGAGTCGTGGTCAGCACTGCGTAAAGACTCTCTCTCTCTCAAACAAACAAACAAACAAACAAACTAAAAAAAACAGGCTCTAAAACCCCTTAACAACTCTAGTCTAGAACCTGCAGGATTTTGTGTCCACATTTCTTGACGTCCTCTTCTTCTCTTCCCAGTGAAAGTGACAGAACAGTACATGAACAGGCCGAATGACACATGGACCGTGATAATGCATACTCTAGTTTACTTTTGGATAGATTTTCTCGTAAAAGAAGTTCTGAGCCAGCAGGTAAAGCTCTCCATCTTTTTCCCTGACGCTGTGAGCGCGCACAAACTGAAACTGTTCCAGCGCAAACTCATAGAACTCGTTCTCCATCTTCCATATGTTGGACTGCTGCAGCTTTGAGATGGACTCTTTAGTGGGAGGTTTCTTCTCGCTCGTTTTCCTCAAGTGAGACTTCTTACCTGCAGTTGAAGACAAAGACAATAAAATGCAGGTCACTCAGGAGGTTTTACTGGTTAGTATCTTCAACATTTTTTTTAATGCTGAATACCTGAATGAGACAAAATGAGAGGCCTTTTAATAGCTAATGTATAGAATTTTAACTTCACATGTTAAATATGAGCTAAAAAATTATAATTATGCGATTTTATAGTGATGCGTATTAAAGTGATTTTGGTTGAAAAAAAATGTTTTAGTGCTGGTAGAGAACCAGAAAAAATAGCATTGGGTGTGTAACATGCTTTATGCACTAAGGGTGTCACGATTTCGATTTTAAATCGAAATCGATCGAAATTAATTCACAATCTCGAACTTCGAATTAAAAATGGAATCGTCGATGCTGCCACGCCCCCATGTCACGTCCGGTCGGCGTGCCAAGCGGAAAAAAACACGCATGTTGAAGTGCTGTGAGTCTATGGTCAACCTCCTCTAACTTAGCTACAGCCACTCAAAAGATAGCATGGCAACTGCAGATGCAGGAGACCCATCGACAGAACTTGAACCCCCTCCTCTTTCATTGAAGTCGCAGGTGTGGACGTTTTTTGGATTTCCAGTGAGTTATGTTAACAACGTTCGCGCTTCAAAAAGCCACAGTTTGCAGACATCCCAAGTCTCGCGGAAGTTCCGGGAGTCTCCCGCATATTGATAGCGGCTCCCTGATGCACGCAAATTAGTTAAAATCTCCCGGAATCTAGAGTGAGCGAGCAAGAGCGCGCATGCGAGACAGAAAAAACTGTGCTCCAAACCGTATAGCGCGCGCACGGCAGAGAAGGAGAGAGCGAGAGACCTTGCGTGTGTGCCTCATGAAGCGCATGTAAGACAGAGAGCATCCTGATTGGCCGGTTTCGGCTTTAAAAAAGTAAATGTAAAAATCGAGAATCGAATCGAACCGTGACCTTATAATCGAAAATTTAATCGGATCGAGGATTTGGAGAATTGTGACACCCCTATTATTTTTTCTTTAAAGAAATTTATTATTTTATTCAGCATGGATGCATTAAATTGATCAAGTGACAGCAAATATGTTTATAATAACGTTACAAAAAAATGTGAGAGGAAGCTTGTGCTCCAGACTGCCATGAACACGCTCAGGACAGTAATGTTGTAAATAATGTTCAGTTTCTTGCATAGACTGATCGTTTTGCTTCTTAATACCTCAATGTATCGTCAGGACCCACAGGTATTAATTTTATTTTGTCTGCATATGTTGTTTTGAATCTCAAAGTGACGGGACCCATTGACTTCCTTTATATGAATCACAGAGGACCACGGTTTCAGCTAAAAATCTTCTTTACTGTTCTACTGAAGAAAAAAAAAGTCACCCACATCTTGGATGGACTGAGTGTGAGTAAATTAAAATCAAATTTAAATTTTTGGGTGAAATATCCCTTTAAAGGGATAGTTCACCCAAAAATGAAAATTCTGTCAGTATTTACTCACCCTGTTGTTCCAACCCCGTAAGACCTTCGTTCATCTTCGGAACACGAATTAAGCTATTTTTGATGAGATCTGAGAGCTGGATCACTCCTCCATGGGCTTCTTAAGGGATTGACACTTGTTCCCCGAAAAGTTATTAAATACATTGTTAAAATAGTCCAAGTGACTACAGTTGCTCAATCCTAAATTTATCAAACGACGAGAATACTTTTTGTGCGCAAAAAAAAACAAAAATAATGACTTTATTTCAACTATTCATTTCCTTCTCTGTGGGACTATTTTAACGATGTCTTTAATAACTTTTTGGGGCTGGCAAGTTTCAATCCCTTAGAAGCTTATGGAGGAGTGATCCAGCTCTCAGATTTCATCAAAAATATCTTAATTCGTGTTCCGAAGATGAACGAAGGTCTTACAGGGTTAGAACAACATGAGGGTGAGTAAATGCTGACAGAATTTTCATTTTTGGGTGAACTATCCCTTTAAGGTACTTCTCTCATGGACTTTCATAGATTTGAAATACAAACTCACGAAACTATCGTATTCACCTTTTGTGTTACATAGAAGAGAGTAAGTCAGCTTTGGAATGAAAACATTGAGTAGATGCAGTAGAATTTTTATTTTTGGTTGACCTATTCGGATCTAGTACCTGTGCGGTAGAGCTCAGTTGCTCCTCTGAAGAAACGTGGTAGCGCTGCCTCGAGCATCATGATAAAATCCTCAAGCTCCTCAGTCACTCCCACGAGCAGATACTCATTCACCAAATTATACTTGGCCTGCTCGAGAGCCCATCTACTACCAACATTCCTGCACACACAGACACACAAGATCAATTCCAGCTCCTACATAGTTGAGAACAAATCAGTAATGGGTGATTCAATCAATTAATGTAATGAGAAAGCGCATTAAATGAAAAGCAGAGGAACAGGCTGCAGACTGCTCATATTACCCACCAGCACTCTGAGTAATGACCACAGAAGAACGGGATCTGTAACCAAAGCTTTTCAGGAGTGCAATCAGAACCTCCTGACGACACGCACTCATCAAACGTCTGAAACACAGTCACACATTGCATCTCAGCATTCGTATGGTGAGAACATGAAATATTACTTTTCATAATGGAGGCATTATCAAATATTAAGAGATAAAAACCTTCAAATACAATACCTTTTTGTCGCCCTGCTTTCTCCGTCTGAGACCTGGCCGATAATCATCTCCAAATCGGAGAAAATAGTAGTAAGACACCAACCTCTCGATGGGGTCCCGTACGATGTTGATGTAAACCGGCTTCCCCTTTATCCCAAACCTATTCGGGAAAAAATATATATGATACACACACACACAGATGTCTGTTTTTTTTATCTTTGTGGGGACTCTCCATTGACATAATGGTTTTATACTGTACAAAGTATATATTCTATACCTTTACACTAACCCTACCTTTAAACCTTCCCATCACAAAACTTTCAGCATTTTTACATTCGCAAAAAAACACACAAAAAAAATAAATAAATTATAAGTTTGTTTCCTCATGGGGACCTCAATTTAGGTCCCCACTGTGACAAGACCCCATTTAAGTAGCTGTACAAAAAAAAAAAAAAAACATTACTAGTGTTAATCTTGAGACAAAACAATGGCACTGACATATTTTAAGATTTGTCAGTGCAAGTTGCTTTCAGTTAAGACAGCTCTAACATGCATTTTAGTCTGAGACTAGGCTTAAGCCTTGTTTGTGAAACCGGGTAAATATATATAAAAAGTTCCAACCAGTTCAACCAGCAGTGAACTAAAAATACTACTACTACTACTACTACTACTACTAACAATAATAATATAAATTTAAGGATTTCTTAATTTTTTATACATGTTTCTTTTCCTTTCATGACAGCAGCACAAACTCCACACATATAAAATCAAATATTCAGTTTCAAACTTCCATTCCATTGATAAGCATGTTCCAAAATAAAGGCTTGTTCCATTTTTAACCACTAGAGTGCAGAAGCACCTAAATGTATCTTCTCTTCTCACAACAGTCAATTATGTAGCTGTCTGATGGACCTCTCTTATTCAGGAACAGACAGCAATGAATTTACTAAGGCAATTGCTTACAGTAATTGTTGTGATGGTTTTACATGAATCCAGCAAAAAACTCACTTCGTGAAGTCCAAGTAGGCGACATGGCCGTGGTAGAAACCTGGTTTCATTTCTCGCCAGGATGTCACGTTCCTTACAAACCTCATCTGTAAGCACAAGATAACACATTCGATTTGTCCCTGTGCACAGTTTATAAACCACTTAATTTATTTTAATGCATGTGTGATATGCCTCCATCATTCAAGCATCAACGATATCCAAATCTCAAATAACAATCTCGCACTGACGTACTGCATCTGTCACAGTCTGCTGAACAAACCAGCCAAGTGACTACTTAATACAAACCAGACACAAACACATTTCAGCAATGTTTTCTCCAAAACAACCTCCCCATAGTCCCACAGCTTAAACTCTCCTGGGAGGGGAAAAATTGTACCTCCTGCACCGTCGACAGGCTTTGTTGAAAGCTAGGCTAGATATTACCTTGGCAGGATTGCCCACAAATCACACCTTCCCTCTCCTATGCTCCAAGGCATTTTATTTTGCAGATGGCAAGATGACATGAATACAAATTCAAACGTATGCTCACGATCGCAGTCCGACACAGCCACACGCTGAGTTGAATAACGTTGACACGCGTGAGGTCAAAATGATGCGGGAATGCTTTTTGTTGAAGGCAACACTTTCAACCCTGGAAATAAAACAGGTGCATTCGTCAAAACCCGGGATTGATTTCCATTAGCTGACAACACGTTCCTCTATGTAACAATACATATGATGAATGGAGAATTGTATTTCTTTGCTGCTGTCAACAAAATCTGCACTTCATTCTTTTTCCCCCTTGTTCTTTTTATCTCTGAGTTCAGCTTGTTCAACGCTGCTTGTCACACAAAGGCACAGCAGCAGTGTGGATATAGACAGTAGGCTATGAATAATGAAGGTGGAGCCAGAGATGAGAAGGCTTGTTAGAGAAAGTGTGCGACAGAAACACAGGGCCGCTGCGCTGACATCACCTGGCCTGTCAGTGTCAGAGAATTGAGCAAAAGATCATCACAATCTCATAAGTACAAATGTCCTAGACCTCTGCACTCGGTCCAAAATGCACAGGTGTGTCTGTCAAATGTGCCTAACAGCTGGAATATTCACAAACATTGTCTGGCTATTTTATTATCTTGTAAGCGTATTTAAAAATGAATGCCATTTTTTACAACTCTAATCACCTGTGAGTATACTTAAAATGTATTATTATTTTTTGTTAACTGACAAAATTTAAACCTATAATTTCTAAATTTAGGTTACATATAAACACTACTTTAAAACAAATCTTACAGACTTCCAATGTTTGAAGAAATGAATACTTTTATTCAGCAGGGATGCATTCATTTGATCAAAAGTGACAGCAAAGACTTTTTCATTGCTGCTGCAAAAAAAAAAAAGCTGTTCTTTTGAACTTTCTATTCATCACATAATCCTGGAAAAAAGTATCACAATTTCCACAAATATTTTAAGCAGCTCAACTGTTTTCAACATTGATGATAATAATAATAATAATAATAATAATAAAATTGAGCACAAATTCAGCATATTATAATTATTTCAGAAGGATTGTGTGACACTAAACACTGGAATAATGACTTCTGAAAATACAGCTTTGCCATCACAGGAATAAATAGCTTTCTAAAATATAGAAAGCAGTTATTTTAAATTGCAATTATATTTCACAATATTACTGTTATTACTGTATTTTTGATCACTGTATCCCACAAGGCAATGCCCTGACTAGAGCTTCCATTTCCAGTCTGATAAATACATCGCAATATCTCAATGACATGTAGGGTGGTTCACATGTAGTACACTTTAAATTAACCAAACTCATTTATGGACTTGAACTCGGGGCAATTTTTAAGTTAATCTTGATCGTTATACCTTTGTGAGTAATGTCTAAAGAAAAAAAAACGAACCGGATTGGTGCTTGCAACACAGAGCTGTTCCCGCAAATGCCCAGAGCTCCCACTCAGCTAAAACGGCAGTTATGGGGGCATATACATAAAGACTGTCTTTGTGCCTCATAACAGACACAAAATGCAATTAAAATGTCTGTCCAACATGAACAGGCCCCTTACATGTGAACAAGATGCATTTAGCAACTTAGCCATTGTTTAAATTCACCTAAATAGTGTTTTAGACGGCTAGCTGTAGTCTCGCGCTGAAGTCCCGTGGGAACTCAGTTGTAGCCGGAAAAAGGTAAATACCAGTGTGCAGGTGGGAGTATATTATATATATAAATATAATTGAAGACATAGAAGCTAGTGAAATAATTAAAGTTTTGCAAATAAGAATACAAAAACATATTACTGCACATCTCAAGCCGTGTGTGCCCAAACGGAAGGATAAATAAAGTTTACATTAGGCTACCTCCACAGTGGTTGCACCCGTCTTCGTCCACGGAATGGATTTTTTCTTCAACCGGCCCCGCTGTGTTGTGTCTGTGTAGTCATCCTTGTCAAAGTGTTCGCTGCAAATGCGTAATCTTTAGCGCGTAGTACTTGTATGGGAGACTACAGCTAGCCGTCTAAAACACTATTTAGGTGAATTTAAACAATTGCTAAGTTGCAAGGATGACTACACAGACACAACACAGCGGGGCCGGTTGAAGAAAAAATCCATTCCGTGGACGAAGACGGGTGCAACCACCGTGGAGGTAGCCTAATGTAAACTTTATTTATCCTTTCATTTGGGCACACACGGCTTGAGGAGAGATGTGCAGTAATATGTTTTTGTAGTCTTATTTGCAAAACTTTAATTATTTCACTATCTTCTATGTCTTCAATTATATTTATATATATAATATACTCCCACCTGCACACTGGTATTTACCTTTTTCCGGCTAAAACTGAGTTCCCACGGGACTTCAGCGCGAGACTACAGCTAGCCGTCTAAAACACTATTTAGGTTAATTTAAACAATGGCTAAGTTGCTAAACGCATCTTGTTCACATGTAAGGGGCCTGTTCATGTTGGACAGACATTTTAATTGCATTTTGTGTCTGTTATGAGGCACAAAGACACTCTTTATGTATATGCCCCCATAACTGCCGTTTTAGCTGAGTTGGAGCTCTGGGCATTTGCGGGAACAGCTCCGTGTTGCAAGCACCAATCTGGTTCGTTTTTTTTTTTCTATAGACATTACTCACAAAGGTGTAACGATCAAGATTAACTTAAAAACTCCTTTAAAGGAGGACTCAACAGAAACACAAAAGGACATTGGCTCCTTTTAGAGAGGTCTGAGTTGATTTGTGGCGTTCACATTCAGTTACATAAATGTCATGGACAAAAAGTATTGAGACACACCTCTTAATTATTGAATTCAGGCGTTTCAATCAGACCCATTACCACAGGTGTATAAAATAAACCACATAGCCAATTTACAAACATTTGTAGGAAAAAAAAAAGGGTCGTTCTGAAGAGCTTAGTGTAACTGTTATAGAATGCCACCTTTGTAATCAGTTCAACAAATTTCCCCTGCTAGATATTCCAAGGTCAAATTTAAATGATATTATTGGAAAGTGGAAGCGTTTAGAAACAGCAACTCAGCCATAAGGTGGAAGGGTCTTGTAAAGTCACAGAGCGGGGTCACCGAGTGCTGAGCCGCATTGTGCATAAAAGTCGCACACAGTCTGCTGATTCAATAGCTGAACAGTTCTGAACTTCCATTGGGATTAATATCAGCACAAAAACTGTGCGACAGGAACTTCATGGAATGGGTTGCCATGGACAAACGGCTGCATGCAAGCCTCACATCACCAAGTACAATGGCAAGCGTCGGATGGAGTGGTGTAAAGCAAGCCGCCACTGGACTCTGGGGCAGTGGAAACCTGTTTTGCGAAGTGACGAATCACACTTCTTTGATTGGCAGTCTGATGGACGAGTCCGAGTTCAGCAGATGCCAGGAGAACATTACCTGCCCGACTGCATTGAGCCAACTGCAAAGTTTGGTGGAGGAGATATAATTGTATGGGTCTGTTTTTCAGGGGTTGGGCTTGGTCCCGTACTTCTAGTGAAGGTGAGATCTTAATGCTTCAGCATACCAAGACATTTTCGACAAGTTCCAACTTTGTGGGAATAGTTTGGGGAAGGCATGGTTGGATGAGTTTGGTGTGGAAGAACTTGAGCCCTGACCTCAACCCCATGGAACATCTTTGGGATGAACTGGAACGGAGATTGCTAGCCAGGCCTTTTCTTCTAACATCAGTGCCTGACCTCACAAATGCTCTACTGGATGAATGGGCAAAAAATCCCACAGAAACAGTCCAAACACTCTTGCGGAAAGCCTTCCCAGAAGAGTGGAGCTTCAAAGAGGGGACCAACTCCATATTAATGTCTATGTACTGTATTTAGAATGCAATATCATTACAGTCCCTCTTGGTGTAATGGTAAGGTGTCCCAAAACTTTTGTCCATATACAGTAGTGTATATATCAAGACGGCCTGGACTGCTTAAACAAGCTAGGTGGGAAAATGTTTTTTTTTTTTGTCTCGTATGACTGGATTTGCAAAAAAAAAAAAGAAAAGATTTTTGGATAAAGAATATTGGATTAAAATTATAAATAACCTCATAGCATTTACAGAAATGGCAATCATTTTGATGTAATTCAAGCTGATGTAATGGACATGTTACCTGGTCCTGCAGGGACATGACCGGATTGTTCTTGGTAGTGTTGATGTGGAGAACATGGAAGCGGTTCTTTCCGCACAGGTCGTATGCGATATTGGTGAAGGAGGTGCTGGCAGTCTTGGGCACACGGTTATAGATGATGACCAGATCCTCAATCTCAGGCAACGCTGGAGAGTCCCGCAGACTGTCCCGGGTCTGTCTATGCTCCACCTCTCGCACCTCGTGTCTGGCCATGGTGCGCTCTGCAGGAGAAAGAAGAATTTTCATCTTTATTTTTTATTTATATCAAACAACACCTACAAATATAACATATGTTATTGTAGAATTTCTACAGTCATACTTCATAAGGGTAAAAAAAAACAAAGCATTGTTCAGGTCATCCTTGTACACATTTCAAAAAAGCATCTCAAACTTTTAATTATGCCATGTTGTGTCTGACATTTAGAAATACATTGAGTTAATCTGACCTTAGATTGTAATAAACATGGCATTAAAGATGCAGTGTGTATTTTTTCCATTTTAAAATACTCTTGTAACTTAAGTAAGATGCTCGAAGTTTAATTTTATGGAGAACTGACTACAGTTCCAAAGTACTGGTAATTCCAAAGGACAGCAAGCACATAACAAGGATATGCAATACTACAATGCACTGCAGGTAGTTGGAAAACAAGAGAGAGAGACTACATCCTACAAATCAGGGGCAGCTAGAGATCTGTAAAGGTTCCCAACAGGCCCCTCAGCCACCTGTTGATTTAGGTGACGGAAAACAGCAGCATGATGAAAAGCCTGAATAATGGAGTGAGAAGGGAAAACAAAACAAGCAGTTACAGCAGCAGAGCGTGTTTTTCTTTATGTACACACACACTCAAGCACAATAACTTCACTGCTGGTATTAAGACATCAGGAGAATTCTGCACCATAAAATCACTAAGATTTTTGTTAAAAAAAAAAATAAAAAAAAACTGTAAAGCAGTGGTTCTCAACTCCAGTCCTCGGGACACACTGCTCTGCACATTTTGTATGTCTACTTATTTAACACACCTGATTCAGATCATCAGCTCGTTAGGAGAGACTCTATGATCTGAACTGAGCGTGTCAGATAAGAGAGACATACAAAATGTGCAGAGCAGCGGGTCCCGAGGACTGGAGTTGAGAACCACTGGTGTAAAGTACACACAAGACAAAATATATTGTGTAAAGTAATAATTGTATAAATGTTGTAATTACCCTAGGCCTATAATGAATTATATCAGAGATAAATCACCATTTGAGAACCACTTGTCTATACACGTTCAGAGAGGATAGCTTTGAAAATCCACTTTTTTCTAATTAAAACTAGTTTTTTTTTCTGATAATGTACTTTTTCGTGAAAACCTGATTTCGTAGGTTTTCAGTTAAATTCTGGGAGTTACAGCAATTGACGCTAAAGACTACACATGATGATCCCAACGACATTTCCACAACTCACCAATGTATGATGAAGAATTTACAAATTCTAAAATCTAAAGCCTGAATATAGAATCTATTTCAAAATCAGCTCCACACATAAATAAAAACATAAAAATGAATAATTAAACAAATAATTATCAGTCAACTGCATCGGCCAAAATTTCCACATCAGTGTATCGCTAGATATTTTTTCTAGACATATATGCTTTCCTTAAAATGGAACTGCAATGTTTTTTTTTATAAATAAATAAATAAACAAACAAACAAACAAACATACATTTTCAACTATAACACATCTGAGTTTGGCGGATGTTTCCAATCTTCAAAACCTGCCACAGAAGGAAGGCACATTGCTCATGAAGCTCAATGTGTGTCCCATGTGAAGGACAGTGGGTCACCAATAAGATTCAATGTTCTACAGTATATTTTAGCCTATCAATCTGTCGTTTCTGACCAAACTGTTAAAGGCTGTGTGGTCTGAGCTGGACACCCTCTTCCATATAAAGCGAGCACAGCTCACAATTCTTCTGTGTCCTGGAGGTGCTTTCAAAAGACACTCCTAAAAATAAAGATTCCAAAAAGGGGGTGTAGGTGCCAGGTTTGGGTTAATGTCTTTTAATGTTTTTTATTTTTTTTTAGTTTGTTACGTCACTTGTTGTAGGTGCATATCACCAGTTAGTTTGCGTGTGGTTCGCATGAAGGAAGGGGGTGAGTAGCTGGGACGCTCACTTTCTGTTGACCGTTTTCATTTCATTTAGTTTTATTTCATTTCATTGCTTTTGTTTACTTTACCGTCATCATCCATCATGTTCGTTTCAATGTCACACAATAAACCATCTGGATCTGTAGTGGAAACGCGTCAACTTTTATTCCCTCTACTCAGCCTCTTAGCGGTTACTGGCTGCCGCTACAGGGGGTTTTCACAATGTCATAGAAGAACCACTTTTTGGTTCCAAAAAGAACCTTTCAGTGATCAGTTCTTAAAAGAACCATTTTATTTTCTTAAGTGTGAAGAACATTTTAAAAATCTAAAGAAGCTTTTTCTACTATTAAGAACTTTTTGTGGAATGGAAAGGTTCCATTGATGTTAAAGGATTTTTATGGAACCATCAATGCCAATGAAGTAGGCCTACCTTTATTTGTAACTGTGTTTCTCATGAGGGACCAACACTCAACAACAAAACAAGAATTCTCCTGTGGTTCACATGGAGCCCAGAGAGTTCAGGATGGAAACACCAAATATTAAAGTACCATTTACAATACCATTTCCTAAATTAATAAATATATACAAACTAAACCTGTATACTATCTGATGCATCACTGTACCAGAACACAAAAAGAAAATGTGGGCATGCCAGTGATTTTGTGCATTGTAATACATTAAATATGTAGTTAAAATAATGGTTAGTTCACCCAAAAATGAAAATTCTGTCAACATTTACTTACCCTCTTTTTTCCAAACCCGTATTTTTCTTCTTCTTCTGTAAAACAGAATAATATTTAGAAGAATGTTGGAAACCAAACAGTTTCAATTCCCAATTACTTAGATTGTATTTGTTGTCCATACCAATCAGAACCAAAACTGTTTGGTTCCCAACATTCTTCAAAATATCTTTTTACATTGCACAGCGTTCCATTTTTGGGTGGACTATCTTTTAAATATTTATATTTTAAGAGATAAAGATTAAAATAGCATGATATCTTCTGGAGTGTAAATAAACTAAATAACAGAGTGGAATTTTACGCTCCATGTAATAGAAATGCACAGCAATCCTGCAAAACAAAAGCCAAGCAAAACATAATGAAATCTTTCCCCAGTCATCACACTATATCAAAGACTCATTTTCCACACAGCAATTATGCAAAGCTCAGTTTGCTAATAGACTCATCAGTCTTCAACATTGCACGCCTACCAGTGCATTAAATAAGCCACTTAAAATATTGATCAAGTCTTAACAAGCCTCTGTGCATCAGCTGTACTGCCTTAAAACATCCTCCACCGCTGAGGACCCTAACCACACTCGGCCTGACATCACATCTACGAGACAAAACTAGGACACTCTCTTCAAATCAACAGGGCCGTCTACACTGTGATTGACACAAAACACCCAAACTAGAACGCTCCCCTAACACATCCTCACCAGTCAGACTGCAGTGCCATAACACTTAAAGTAGCTAATTATAAAAATGTTGAACAATACAATACAAATAATATATAGTTTAAAAGTTTAAAAGAACAGCATTTATTAGAAATGGAAATCTTTTGTACAATTTTAAATGCATTTACTGATCAATTTAATGCATTCTTTCTGATTATAAGAATATATATTTTTTATAATCTTAAGGACATCAAACTTTTGAATGGTAGTGTGCATATACAAGTACATAAATAAATATAAATGCTTCTGTGTTGTACGTCACACGTAGCCTCACTATTGGCCGACGCTGGTCATGTGGGTGATGCGTGTGACGTACAACACAGAAGCACTACACTATTACACTACGTGAACTGACTCGAGGCCCACAGAGAAGGAAATTAATAATAATGAAAAAAAGTCATTATTTTGGGGGGGGGGGGGGGGGGGGGGGGGGGTTTGCGCACAAAAAGTATTCTTGTCGCTTGATAAACTTAGAATTGAGCCACTGTAGTCACTTGGACTATTTTAACGATGCATTTAATAACTTTTCGGGGCTGGCAAGTTTCAAACCCTTAGAAGCCTATGGAGGAGTGATCCAGCTCTCAGATTTAATCAAAAATATCTTAATTCGTGTTCTGAAGATGAACGAAGGTCTTACGGGGTTGGAACAATATGAGGGTGAGTAATTACTGACAGAATTTTCATTTTTTGGTGAACTATCCCTTTAATTACTATGTATTAAATAAGTACAACTGTTTAAAATGAATAAATGTATATTAAACATGAAAAAAAAAAGACTGATTGTGTAAGTTCGGATTTACTTTGACCACTCCACAATATAATAAAAAAATATGGATGCCACATTCCATCACGGAAAACATGACAATACATAAATATGTGTGTTGCGTGTGCGACAGAGCACTCGTCCACACACTTCTGATGAAATATTTAAGCACACTAAAAAAATTTTTTTTTACAAAAATACTACACTATAGAAGTAGTAACTTCAGTATACAAAAAGTCAGTATACAAAAAAAATTGATAATATTTTACATGAAAGTTACACTTAATTGTAAGGTGTCCTTGTTATAATTATACAATTAAGAACAGAGTAATATTAATTAACAACATGTACTTACTATAAATTACATCTATAGGATTAGGGTTTGGGGTTAGTATTTAGGCATAATTTATTATGTACTAATAGTACATTATTAAGTACATGTAACGTGAAGCTAAAAGTGTAATAATTAATATTTTGTATTTGTCCTTAACCATGCAATAGCATACCGCACAAAAGAAACAAACATTTATAATAATTATAACAGCATATATAATAAGAATATAATGGCATCATTAAGTCTGGTCATGCTATTTGTTCTCAGCATAAAGCTCAGCTCTAGTGAAAAAGGCATCATAGACAGAAGGTTGCGGGTGTAATAGGCAAGAAGTGATAACGCCTGAAACTGGAGCTGTGTGTTTGTCCTCTGCAACACTAACAGAAGGCTGAATCTGCTCATAATGGAGAGGGATGGAGACGGCTCAGTCGTGCCATTGAGCATAGCGTCCATTACAGATCCAAGTCCCTCCAGCTTCTTTACATAATCACGGCAGGAATGCATTTCTCTCACTCATGCATCTTACACTTTTCATCAATCTGATGGAGGGGAAAAGATCAGCTCTTCTCCCAGCAGAAGAACAGAGGGAATTGTTATAGCAGGCACGCTTGCATTGCTCGTCTTAATTAGTAAAACAAACCGCTCTTTCTTGACACACAAACACCTTTCCAGGTGATTAAGCCTTTGATGGTGTTAAGAAGAGGATGCATAATTACCAGTGAAGCTGTTTGAGGTGTTTTTGCTTTTGTAATGAAACCAAGGTCTGATGGGAGCTCATTAAAGTCTACGCACATCTCTCACTCTTCCTGGTTGCCGTTCTGCACAGTAGAGGGCAGCATCCTGCTACCAGGACAGGTGGCTGTGTAATTGGCAGGGTTTTGGGAAGGCTTTCCCTCATGGAGGCTCAGCAGGTTTCCTGGAGTCGTTTCATCCACTAATGATCAACTGTTGTCCACATCTCTATATCAGTGCACATTATCTGATGGGGAGACAGACTGGACTTTTTAAATAAAAAGATTATTCGTATAAAATCCTGTTATTAGTGTAAATTATAGAGTGATGCAGTGATCACTTTATTTATTTATTTTTTTTGCAAATCCAGAAGTCAGCATTATGCTGGTTCCCTCAATAAATACACAGTTTATTTTTTTCTCCATTAGCTTTTGGATTATTCTAGAAAATAAGCTGTGAGGAAAATAAAAATGATACACACACACACACATATATACATACATATATATATATATATATATATATACATATATATATATATATATATATATATATATATATATATATATATATATATATATATATATATGATTCATTCATGTTTTGTTCATCAAGATAATTTTCACAAATGAACAACTTTTATGAATTAGGAAGCCTAAATATAATCGGCATAAGTAAAAAGCTAAATGTATGGCACTTTCTTTGTCCTGCAATCTACAATATGTTTTTTTTTTTATGTTGAAAAGAGCAGCTTAAACATCTTCAAAATTTCTTCTTTTGTGCTCTCAGAACAAAAATCGAATGGATTTGTAATAATAACAAGCATTGATGGGACTAAATCTAAACTCTTTCAGGGGCTTTATGGAGGACCACTTGAGCATTCTTTTCCGATGAAAATACAAACAAAGAAAATAACGTCTATGTCCACCAACCCTGCCCGAACACTTATCCATAAAACTCATATTGTGTCAAGTTCATGATCCCCGGCAGGTGGCGCTTATCTGGAATTAACTGACAGTCAGAGAATAAATGTTGTGAGGGTATTCTGTAGGTAAACCTAAAAATGTTCAAACAGAGCAGATATATCACAACAGTAACTAATCTTCAAATAATCTTTGCATCTAATCTTCAAGGAATGAACATGTTATGAGTTAAGAAAGGGGTCAAAACAGTCATGCTTGGCAGAGGACAGGAAGAGAGATCTATTAACTTAATATTTTGATATCTACTTTCTCCAATAAGTGTGCACACCCTTTCACATTAGTAGTGACTGAATTTCTTTTCAATCTCCCGACCAGCTATGCCCTATTCCGTACCTTTATTAGTATCCTAATCCAGAGCCTCTCCTCAGAAGAAAAGCTCCAGAGGAGTCATTGGTTTTATTTGTAGCGAAGGTTGAAAAGCTGCCGCTATCAGACGTTTATCTGCCGGAATTTTAGCTTTTGTTGTTATTCTCACGAGGCAGAACTGAAGTTCATCTCAACTGCAGGAGCAGCAGGAAGAACACTCATCTGTGCTTGGAATAAGAGGTATGTGATCAGTAGAGCCGATCTCTCATCTCTGAGCGATGACAGCAGTCTTTAAATGTGTAAAAGCACGTCTGCACATGTGAGGATAGGTTTCTCCGTCGGGTTTGAAGCTCATTCAAACATGGGAAAAGATTACCTGCTTGAAACTGGAAAACAAACCTACCCTAACTTGTTTTACTTTGACTAAATCAGCTATTTTCTGATCATCTCAATATACAGTGTTAGGAAATATGGAGGAATGGAGGATTACAGTTTGAGTGTGACTTAATAAAATGAATGAATCAATTAATTTATTAATAAAAACCATCTAAATAATCACGGACGTTTTTAAAACAGCACGTAAGTGTGAATCTTTTTTTCAATGCAACAGGCAAACTGATTTAAAACAGGAATGGGTAATTGGATAAAGAAATTTGTAAATGATTAAATAAAAATTATAATTCAGAAATTTAAGGTCGTAGTCAATTGTCGAGTGCGCGCGCGTGATCATTGGTAATTAAGCACCACCATGCGCACTCGACAATCGACTACTGTGGACTTCGACCGAAAACAGGAAGTAAATACAGGTATGTGAGCTGGCTGAATTAGCATCACTTTTATTCATATCTTTCACATCTACTGCAGTCAGATTCACCGTGTTCACTCTGAATAAAATCACTCACGTGGCTGTGCACTTGTAATGCCACATCAAGGATGTTAAGAGGCTAAAAGCAGGTTTAAAACTTGCCCCATTTAAGTCAACAGGGTGCAAATTTTAAAAAGAGGAAAACACGGTGTAGGCAACACCGATTTTTGTCGTTGTTCTCTGTACTGACAGCACTCCAAATTTACAAAAAAATGAGCTCAATGTTAAAATTGACCGGAGTTCTCCTTTAAGCAGAAACCATACTCAACTGTTTAAAGAAATTGTATTTTTGTAGCAGGAAGTCATCGTTAAATAGAGAAAGCATGTCGCAGGTCAAAGCCTCATTTTTTTTTTTAACCTTTTAAACAAACAAAAAACAGGATGCCAGGTGGTGGCATCTCAGTGGTAATCAACTTGATGCAATTCAAGGCAGGCAGGAGTGTCGACATTATCGGAACATAAAACAAAGCTGAGATTAATGGCTGATAGGACTATAGGAGGGGGCAGGTGAGATGGATTGATCCCAATAACCTCTGCTGATTTAATTAGATACAAGCATATTTATCACCCATCTGTCATAGAGGAAGAGCATGGAGGACAGGAGCCGGGAGGCAGTACATTATCTCAGCGCACCTGGCTCTGTAAACACTCGCCTGTCTCACGGGCCAATATCTTTGACAGGCGGCTCACCCTCTCCTGATTAAACCTCTAAATTTGTTGTATGACACTTCACCGTCTCAGCACTAACACAGTCCTCATTACTCTCTCTCTCTCTTGATTTCTTTGTGTTCCTGCTCTCCCTCTAACAGCTTTTTTAGCACATTTTTAAAAATATGAACAAATATGCCAATTAGTGGGTTTTTATTAAAGCAGTCAGCATTCTACAGCAAGGCGGATAAAAGAAACCAATTGACGAAAAACGAAAGCGAACGTGTGCGACTGATCAACTACTTAAAAACATTTGTCTGCTGTGATAGTCTTGTTATATTGAGAAATAAATCTTTTTTTTTTTGTTCTCTTAAAGGAATTGTTTTATGAAGTTACAGTTAATAACAGTTACAGAACAAAGAGAATATATATTGTGTGTGCGCACACAATATACATCATTCCAGTTATTGTGTGAGTGAGTTTTATTCAGTTCTCTACTCCAGTGCTCTCATCAGACAGAGAGTACCAAACCATTCAGGAAATCTACAGCAAAGTAGTAATTTTAAACAAAAGCCCAGACCTTTATGTTCAGATTATGCAATAATGGGAACATATCGGAGAAAGTTTTACCATGCTAACTGTTGTAACTGAACACGACACGCTGTTTGAAGACGCTAAATGGAAACATTTGACAGCTGCGGAGGGAAGGTTTCTGTGATCTATACTGTCTGATCCTCAAATAATGCAATTTAATGGCTTCAGATGACTTGGAATATAATGCATTAACCTCTGTGCTGCTTTTTGGTCCTTTTCTTTTTGAGCTTGACAGTAACAACCATGGGTAACGTACATTATCTCGCCAACAAAAAAGTCTATATGGACCGGCATATCCCAATACAAAACCCTACAGTACATTTTTTTGTTATTATTGGCTCTGCAAGTCAGTTCAATTTCCATGACATTCAATCAGTGTAATGACCTGAAACAATAGTTTGGCTCAAACAAATGTCCTTGTCCTCCAAGTTCTGGCCTATACGCCACACTCCCTTTCTCTTGCCCAAGGTGAGCTTTAACTTCTGTCTTTCATGGTCCTATCTTTTGTAGTCATCATGGCATCATTTGATCCTGGGTCTCACTACCAATCAAGATGTGATTGAAAACCATGACAAAATTCTTTAAAATGCCCATCAAACACGAAACTGCTGTTCAAGAGCACTCACCAATCCCACACTTGCATTACAGGCCAATGCCTTTAAAACGATTCCCTAAGTACAGATGATAAACATTGCAGATGACACCCATAATGACAGCCACTTGCCTGTAAAAGACCATCCACTGCAGATGACATAAAGAGAGAAACAAGGTAGTTATCAGAGGGATGAGAGAGTCTGTGAAGGTCAGAGTCAGTTGAATGGTGTTAAACTGTTCTGACATGACAGTTCAGCTTAGCTTAAAAAAAAAAAGGGCATGTGGACCCTTACCCATACAACCTTTGATTCCTTGTGGGGCACAAGGGCAAAATGTAGCATATTTTTGGCACTGACACAGAGCAATTAAAAATGTAACTTTGACCTTAAGCTTCACACAAAGTACATGGAGCTGCAGCGATCTCAAGATATAGTTGTGGTCAGAATTAATGTCACCCTTGGTAAATATGATCAAAAATGGCTGTAAAAAATAAATCTGCATTGTTTATCCTTTTCTTATCTTGGGGGTCAGAAGCCTACCAAAAAAATAAACAATAAAAATCAAACAACCCCTACATCCCCACATGTTGTTTGGGAGGGTTTCAAGAAAAATCCTCCTCGCTCATCCAAAAACAAATTCAGTTGTCAGACACGACTGGAACTTTAAACGGCACAGGGTTCTGTGGTCAGATGAAACAAAACAAAAAAAATAGCTTTTTGGCAGCAAACACGCTAGATGGGTTTAGTGCACACAAGGATAAAAAGTACCCCATGTGTACAATTTAATATACCGTTGGATCTGTAATGTTGTGGGCGTAATTTTTCTGCTGGAGGTCCTGGACATCTTGTTCAGATACATGGCATCGTGGATTCTATCAAATACTGTATCAACAGATAAAAAAATCAAAACCTGACGGCTTCTGCAAGAAATCTTATAATGGGCCGTGGTTGGATCTTCCATCAGGACAACGATCCAAAACAAACATCAAAATCAACACAAAAAGGCTGCTGCCATGACCGTCCCAGTTCCCTGAC
Source organism: Gila orcuttii (assembly GCA_026230005.1). Lineage (NCBI taxonomy): Eukaryota > Metazoa > Chordata > Actinopteri > Cypriniformes > Leuciscidae > Gila > Gila orcuttii. The sequence goes on from JAPDVR010000011.1 coordinate 27,215,383, forward strand.
TTGATGAGTGAACTGAAGAGAAGCACCACCAACATGGATCTGGGAATCTGAAGGATCTGGAGAGATTCTGTATGGAGGAATGGTCTCTGATCTCTTGTCAGGTGTTCTCCAAACTCATCAGGCATTGTAGGAGAAAACTCAGAGCTGTTATCTTGGCAAAAGGAGATTGCAAAAAGTATTTAATAAAAGGTTGCCAATAATTGTGGCCAACGTGTTTTGGAGGAAAAACATTTATTTCGTAATGTGGATTTTTCAAAACCGGAAATCACTTAAATCAATAAAAATTCTAGTTTAGTAAGTAATTCAGACTGATTCAGCAAGCTCATTCAGTGAAGGATTTGTCAGACTGAGTTTGTCAAGTCTTTTTAAATGATTCATTAAAATAACTAGCTCATAAAAGACATTTGTTCATGAATCATACTACACTCATAAGCTGTTTGTGCACTCCGAAAGGAAAACTCGATAGAAATATGCGTTTACTTGCCATTGGCATCCTCACAATTTGGGGAAAATATAACTCCTTTTCCCATGCCACTGCATTCAGCAGCACTGAGTTGCAAGAAACACAGTCACTTATTAATGACCCAGAACAAAACACTTACGGTAGCAATATGCTAGCATAACAACCCAGAACACCCTAGCAATTGGCAGTGAGTTTTGCATGGACAAGCACAGAATCATATTTTGTAAAATCTAGTTTCAGATTAGACTTAGTGTAAGCTTCCCTTTAAAACCCTGTGAATAAGTAAAAATAGGCAAAGCTTTGTTTGAGTGGGAGGTATAATGAGGTTGCATCCTCATTTCATCATTCAGTCAACAGAAGAGGATTTAACAAAGACAAAAAAGGACCTGTCGAGAAGACACATGCCTCAAGACACCAGAAAAAGGAAGAAAAAAAAAAAAAACGACCTGAAGCTTTCTGCAAGTGAACTGCCGTTGAACCCATTTACTGTTAATGCAATACTGTTTCTCTGTCTTTATGCCTGTTTATTTATTCAAGGTGGAACGCTGTAAAGTTTGATCCACAACTGAACTGAAAAGCTTTTTTTCATTTCTGAGTGTTTCCCTGGCGTTTAGCGAACAAACAAATGGCAAACATCACAAGCAGAGCTCAATCTCTGAAATTCTGCTACCTTATGATGGGAATTTTAAGCTTCTGTCTTTCATTTTGCCTCTTGAAACAGAGTTAAGCAAACAGACAAAACACTAAGAGCAGTGACTTTATTTAAATGATCCATGTGAAAGTAAAAAAGATAATTTAATAATAAAAGAATATTTATTATGTTAGTTGACACAACCAACATACTTTTATTGCACAAAAACTCAGGTTGCAGGTTTTTCTAAACCACTAACTCCTATTAAGAATGCCGTCAAATCAAAAGATATTATATTAGTTATGAGGAGTAAAGTTTTGGACCAATAATATTGTATTATGGACAGTTTATCTGGTGTGATGGCACAGCAACCAAAGAATCTGTAAAATGTCCCACCAAAGTGGTCAGGAAATAGTTTCTAAGGAGTAGAGCTGCACGATCCTGGATAAATTGAGAAACACACTTTTTTTTCACGATTCTGAACAGAAAAGTAAACAAAATAACATGTAGTTTTCAGATTTTCTGACAAATGTTAATTGCGGCAGTCTATTTAAAATGTTTATTGAGTCTAAATTAATTATTTAAAAAAATAGTTTGAATGAATAATTCAATGACTCACTGATAAATACTTCACGTTTCATTACTGGATGAATCAGCGTTTTTTGAGCGAATCTCTTGAATGAATGATTCAATGCCAAATACATTATTTAACAATCACTTTTCGTAACAATGTAATCAATACAATCATTATTTGAAGCACCATGTTACTTTCAAAAGGTGATTTACTCAGATGTCTACAGAGTGATCGAAATAGTGTTTATATCCGAACTATTAACTTTTATCACAGTTCTTCATTAATATGAATATTTGTAACACAGAAATAACGATACATGGTTGTCGAGTAAATGTACCCTAAACAGTTTCATAAAAATGTTTATTTCAACATTTAGTTTTCCATTTAGAGCAGCATTTTACCATAAAGTGCCAAGAATAACTGACACAAATTTGTGATTGGCCCACATGCATGCCTTAAAGCTGTTGTTAGCAATCTCTTCCATTATCCGACTCATCTTGCTAGAAGCTGGCTTCAGTAAATCCTCTTGTCCCAATTAAAACGCACTCAGTGCTTTGATGCAACTTGATCTCACTGCCTCCTTAACCCCAGGGATTTTCAGCACTAGGGGGCGATCACTGTCTCTTCCCTTTCAAATCAGCAGACAAGACAAGCTTTGGCTAATGCTTGTTCCCAATTAGCAAGTGTTACACTTCCCAATGTATGGTGAGGGCTCACAGCTTAATAAAATTACAGCAGTCAGACGACACTCTGCGGGGCGCAGAGTGAGACAGTGAGGCAGAGTGGCCAAATCCTCATCCCATTGTGCAGTGGCCTAGATTTAGATACCTCCCTTTTCAAAACCCCAACCATGAAACCATTCCGATTCCTGCAAATGAATTGCACCATGCATTAATGTTATCTGCCACTAACCATACTGCTTATGCAGCAAGCAAATCTCTGCAGTAAAACAGCCGAGAATCATTCTGGCCAAAAAGCACCCAATTCGACAGTAAGAGACTGTTTGATCAACATGTAAGGTGGCCAACTATTTTTATGTGCAGTTTAAGGGCAGGTCTAAATTAAATATCCTACATTATGCAAGGGATAATGTACAGTCAGTAAGTCATAATTGCAACATGAACCCTGATGCAAAATATATTTTTTATTATCCCAATTATTACACAGCAACATAATAATTGATAAATACATAAATAAATAAATAAATAAATAAAGAAAGAAAGAAAGAAAGAAAGAAAGAAAGAAAGAAAGAAAGAAAGAAAGAAAGAAAGAAAGAAAGAAAGAAAGAAAGACAAAGAAACAAAGAAATAAAGAAATAAAGAAAGATCAGCATCGGCCGATAAGCAGGACTTTTATTTTGATTTATTTTATTTCTGTCTAATAACTTATTAGACAAAATTGTTAAACAAAGAAAGTAAATGATATATGAAAAGTATTAGAGAATTTATTATTATTATTCTATTATTAGTAATAGAATGGCAAACTCGATAATCCATTACTGAACATTATGTTGTTGCCAAAATCTATAATCAATAATCAAAATATTTAAGCTTGCCAGATCAAGAAAATGCTGTCCATTTTTGTGTGCAATATGCATCTGATGGTCAGTGAATGGACTGTAGGTGTCCGCCTGAGTCTGAGACTACCAACATATCAACTTGACCTTAACTAAGCAACAGTGTTGCAGCTCTAGCTCCATTTCTTTGAGCACACATCAGGAGTGCTGCAGGGCTTCGTGCTCGGCCCGGTTTGCTTCACTGTGTGTCACCTTCTGCTGTCAGAGCTGGCTGTGGGCGTGTGGCTAACTTAGGAGAGGACCAAAAGTGCAGTGCCTCCATCAGCTGCCCGTTCAGCGACACCAAGTAGCTGACAGCTACTTCAGCCATGCGGATGGGCGAGCAGGAAGGGCGCATTGCTCAATCTCATTGAGCAGAGAGATGGCTGGAGCTTCAGAGGAAAAATGAAGATGATACAAAAGGAGAGAAAGGGATGGTGGTAGAAACGGAAGATAACAGTGCGTCTCTTATAATAATATATAGTCATTATGCTAATGACATTTGATGCTATTTGTTAACATTAACATTGATGCCGTTTTAAAAGCCCAATCAAAAGTCAAAATGTGATTGATACTACCAAGTAAAAATATACATTTAAAACCAGTTTCTATTTCTGTGATGTGTTTATTATTTTCAAAAAAACGAACAATTTTTTTTTACATCATCTTCATCAGGTCCATGACTTCGCTGAAGGCACACTTTTACCTGAAGTTTCTTTAAACGATACATAAAAAAAAAGAACAATAACCTACATGAATTAGCTACATTGGTCGTGCATATTTTCTGTCTTTTGGTGATAAGGCTGTAAAAAAGTACAAAGTTGAATTTTAATCTTCAAATAACATACACTATTTTTATACATAATGCATTACAATATTTTTCTCATTAAATACTATTAAGCCCCACCATTCAGCTTCATTAGCACCAAGCTAATTAACTGACAAGGCAAATCAGCTCTAATGACTGAAATGGTCAGAGAACAAAGCCATTATACAACATACAAGATCTAAATTATTTTGACATTAAAAAAATCATGGATGGCTTTGATCCACAGAAATGAAACGGTGACTGTTCTCTGCAATCAGAGTAGATATAAGACGATACTAACTTGTGATCATAAAAAAATATATATATTTAAATTATAATTTTAAAATGAGATACAAGTCGATACAAGTCGTCAATAGTTATAAACATGCCGCTACAGATGCTTTTGATAGAGATTAACTTGCATTGAACTAGAAACATTTCCTGGACTCTGGAGCTTAAAGACACCTAAAATGACAACACAAAAGAAGTGTCTATAAAATGCTTTCTGCATAGCAGTCGGCTCTAAGTTTTCAGGCTAAGATAGAGTGGCTGCACCCCTGGCCTGGCTTACACTGCTGACTTAGGGAACCAGAGTGTCTCTATGGGCCTTCAAACTGCTGACAGCACACTGGCCTAATTCTCTGTCTCACAGTATCAGTGTGTGTGAGGGCATGAAGTATTACCCTCTTCAGAGATTATTCATTCCTTTCATGAGTGTGAGGTGGGTGAAGATTATACCACAGCTTTTGAAGCAACACATACAACAACACTTAAATAAATTAAGCAGAGGTTTTCATTATTGTATACATTTCTCTTTCCTAATACATTCCAAATGTGATAGATACATTTTTGTTAGTGTTTTGTTGTTTGATTAACATTAACAACATAGAAAGCAGCAGGTATTAATAGACTGCTGTCACTTTAATACCTAATACACAGATCCAATATAATGATACACATCCGATTTATTTCTCAACTGTTTACGTTCACTTCAGACATAACCGAGTGTGTTTTACGTGTTTATACATACCGAGACGGTATTTAGATGTAATTTTGTGTGTATGTGTCCATTCAAGTGCAAGGAAGTGTGAAAAAGGAATCAATTCGGTGTTCACGCGCTATCTGAAACGCGCCTCTCTGAGTGTGCACGCTTCAGGTGTGCGGCTGTGCGCACAGATAACAGCACGCAAGTACCAAATTGAGTTCTCTTTTTCCTCGTCTTCCACTGGAATGGATTAAAAATCGCTTGAAAGTGTAAATTGGCAATGATGGTTAAACTTTGCAATTAATCCGCAGATCACATGCATGCTGAACCGTGGGGTCTGGGGCCATATGTATAAAGCCACAGTATATTTTAATCTTACAGTAAGTGTGTCAAAATTCTAAGAATGACAGTTTTATTCCAAGACTTAACAAAAAATGTGATTGATAAAGGATACTACATGTTAAGACTAGGTCTCCGCTCCTAAATTATTTAAGAGTGCTGTAGAGGTATCCTAAGCTAGTTAGGAGTAACAAGATGGCAGCAGAGAGGAGGCGACTACATACTTTTCAACAAAGATATAATTGGATATAAATTGTATGCAAAATCAAAATATTTCTTTCTAAAGCTACTTTTTGTAATGTCTATTCCATGCTTTCCTCATCAAATACCAGACAGAAGCCCAATCAATGAGAATTAATCACTTGATCCATTAAAATGGGGTAAGGGGATTTCCATTGATTTCTTCTAGCTCAACTAGTACCATTTATCTAATTATTATTACCATCATCATCATCATCATCATCATCATCATCAGGTTAACGGTTTTAGCACAGAGCTAACTGAAATATAAAAAATAAAAAAAAAATCATAAAGTTAACAAAACTTAATATCCATCCAATACATTTAATGATATCCTTCCAATATATTTAAATGAAAATAATATACAACACTGTGGCTAACAAAGCTGTCAGCTGAAGTTCAGTGTGGTTCTAATATGCCCTTGAAACTAACATACTTAACTTGAAGAGCCTCGAGAGTTTCGATGAGATGAACACTCAAGTGTCACTTATTGTCAGCTCATTATAGAAAACGCAGAAATGCTCCAAACACTCCATTAGTCTGCTGAGTGACGATGAGCACTGGGTCATGAAATAAAACGGGTCAGTGTGAGGGTGCTGTGTGCTATATAACAGGGCTAAAGAGGGCCATCTCATGAATCTCTCAGATGATTCTCATCCCAGACTGGCCCTGACATGCATGGTTGAGAGATCAATGAAGGCTGAAGGTGAAGTGATGCTGTCGATGATAGAGATGGAGACATTCACCTCTTCAGGCCAGCAGGCTGCGGGGACCCCTGGGACTAATTAGGAAGGTGGCATTTAGCTCCTGTGGCGGGAGCAAACCTGACTTCCTCCCAATTTATCGAGCCAAAGCCCTCCCTTTTTCTTTTTCTCTCAGGCCCTCATTCACATCTTTCAACAGCAGTTAAACAAACAATATGAAAAGAGCAGTATCACGGTGTATATTGGTCACACTGTAACTATGTTACACTCACATCGAATGCTCTCCGAGTGGGTAATAATTTCTAAGATTATCTGCGCCTCAAAGGCCTGATTGCTAATAGATATGAAGCCACCTCATTGAATGAGAATTCCGTTACCAGTCTTGCATGGCCACCTCCTTTATGAGAATGTCTGAAGCTCTTCGATTACAGATTGGGTAACGTCGGGCCGTTTTTGAGCATCGACCGACTTTGTTTTTTCGCCATGTTACACACCATTGCCTCTAGTCGGACACCGTCTGTTTTTTACATCCTCTTACCGGAGCATGAATATTTTCATAATAACATATATATGCTGAGGTCTCATCCATCAGTTGATCTGATATTTGCTACTATAATGAAGATGAACGTAACTTTTAATAAGCCAGGGAAGTTCCCAGACTTTAAACCAATAACCATTAAAATGTTTAGGACTAGGGATGTCAATTTTCACAAATTCCCATAATCGATGGTCGTTTAAATTAACAATCAATTAATCGATTAATCCTTAGCCTTAATACTGTAATATGCGTCTACTGCAGTGGCATATGGCCAACAGCATGACGGTCTGCAAATGCTGCTCAAAACTACATGTTCCTCACCAAATGAATGAGAATGTTTTTTAATCTAAATAAAGGGCTAGTAGGATTGTAAAATGTTTCGATGTGATTGATCATCTAATTAAATTAATTATTGAATTATCAAATAACGACTAATACAATGCGTCACCAACGGCGTCTCAGATGCGTGCTTGTCAGAATGTGTGACTGTCGTGGACGCACTCTTCCTGGAACAACGCGCTGAAAAAAGCAACTAAACCCAATGAATTCACAATGATTTAATAAAATGGAGTTCTCATGTTTTGTAATATGACAGTCCCAATCATCCTTATTATTAGCCGTGCATTGCTTTTTGAGCTGCATGCGCAGAATGAATACCGGTAAACTGGAGCACTTTGCTAGCGCGTTATTTAACTCAAAGAAACGCATCCTATGTGGAATTAATAAATAAAAGACTAAATAAACATAATATTACAAATTATAGTGCAGACAAAATTACGAGAATGCATAAGTGAATTTGAACTAAGTTACGTGCTATTCAGAAAGACTCATGTTGTGAACGCGCTCTTCCTGGAGCAACGCGACACAGCAACTAAACCAAAATAATTCAGTGTTTTATTACAATATTGTTCTCTTTATAATGTTATGTAATATGACAGTCCCAATAGTCATTATTAGTCGTGCATTGCCGTTTGAGCTGCGCGTACTGAAGCTGAAGAGGATCACCGTACACTTTACATACATTTTTAACCAAATGCATCCTATATGAGATATAGATAGGCCTACACAAAATAAACACAATATTACAACTTACATTTGCACAAAACAAAAAGCTGCGAATGCACACGCAAACTTATAGTCATGATGGTGTAAAATGGTCCTAAACATAACTCCGGCACGCTCACTTTACATGTTTCGCGGTTGAGCAGCACGCACGTCCATGAACCTGCTTAATCAATGATCGATTAAATGTATTATCGACAATTAATCGATCGTCGATTAATCGTTAACATCCCTATTTAGGACGTTTGCATTGTAAGACTGTACAGGGACTTCAGATATAAAAACGCTGACTCGTTAGGTAATATTTAAAATCAGAATCAGATGATTCAAATCAGATGATTTCCTATTAATTCAATAGAATGTGAGGGAATACCAATATGGCGGCACGGTGGATTGATTTTTTTATGACGTCATGAGCAATCCAGTCATTTATAGTGGTACACTCACTCATATTCAAGGTATAACAAAAAATACATGATATACTATTTTTATGGTTACCCCACATGGCATTTTTAGAGCCATTTAAAAATAAAAATATTGTGTAGTGATGGGAAAGGTACAAACTTAAGTCCTACTTCTACTTACCGTAAACATAAGACTGGATGGATAATATGGTTATGTTGTACAAGAAATGCTCTTTCAGAACATGCTCAGGTCTTTTAATATGCGTTAAGCATAGCGTTAAGATGTTTCGCAGCATTTTAAGGCCAGTGTGATTTCGAAGCCACCAGCATCGGCAATTCCAGACCTCTCAACGAACTAATTAAAAAGGCCACTCTGTTATCAGACTCACACGGGACTCACTGGAGGCAGTGTCAGAAAGAGGATTGGAGCTCATCATTAATAATTCTGCACATCCTTTCCATAATACTCTACCAACGTCCTAAATGCTGCTGGGGATCTATTTCGCCTGCAACCACCAAACATTCCACGTCCTCCGCCAACCATGCATGTTTCAGGTCAACACTGCATTTAGTCAGTACTTTGTTAACATGACATCTGTTGCTGCTCTCCTTTTGCTTTACATTTGTGAACAGCTGAAATATCCATCCATCATAATGCAGCATTTGAGCCCTTAGACAACAAATGATCCATGCCTACACCTACAACTTAACATTTCATTTATGGTTGTAGGCTGTAGACTTAGAGGAACCAACTCTGGCAGTGAGCTGGCCCGAGATAGAGAGTAGTAGAAAGAAGAGGCAAAGTGACTACAGGCATTTGATGGTGCCATGAGGCTGGACAACTCCTTCTCCCTGAGTGTTCTCATCTCTTATTAAATGCAGGAAACTCCATTTAAACTCACTGGAGACTCTCAAGAGTACAGGGCCTGACAAGAACGAATTATGGTCCTATAAGGCCACGGGGCACCAGATTATACATGTAGGGAAGATGTAACATGTTTCTCCCAGCCTTAGGGGGAGCTGTGTTCCATGAGTGTTTCACTGTGTGAGTGAGCCCTTCTTCACGTGTTTAACGTTTATCTGAGTATTTTGGGGTTTTATTCTTTGTATTTTGGATGCATCTGACATTTAACTATAATTGTCATATGCTTAAAGTTATTTTCCATTGTTTGAGAACCCTCTGATTTAAGGTTAATAACTGCAGCTAAAACTATATTATTTCGTTTTATAATGTTGTATGCATTGTCATTTTGATATTGGTAACTAACAGTTCTATGTCCTTGTGGAAAGATGTTGCTGTGTGCTGCATAGTGGTTGATGCAGATAAAGAGCCCAATAAACTAAAGCTTCACTGCTGTGACAACCACGATCGTGTCCTCCTCATTCAACCATCACTTAAACACAACGCAGAGACATTTGGGGAGCACACCGACAAAGAGGGTTACATATATAAAAAACAAAAATAACATATAATTTATTTTTACAGTAGTCAACATTTGGAATGTGGATCAAAAAAGTTCAAAGTTGTCATAAGACAAGAACAGGCATTGTTGAAAAATTCATGAATAACTTTGATGAAAGGTTTTGATCCACTTCAAAAGTTGACTACTGTATATAAAATAGTTTTGCCTTAACCATTACTGTGACTATAAAATGTGACTGGGAAATAGCATGCTCAATGCAGACATACATCACTCTCATCACAGTGTTGGATCCTGGCGCAGACAATAGGAAAACAAGCTTTTCATTAGCATAATCAACCTTATGCATATTAACAGGAACAATGTTCATACTGTGAGATTTGAAGTTTGACAGTAATTCTCATGAAATAGTTGATGGCAGTGAATGTGCTGCCAAAATCCTTTTTGAGAAGTGTCTCAGAATTCATTCCCTTTAAGCCACTGATGTTTAAAATATTTTAACATATTGAAAAACAAAAAAACAATTGTCCATCGACAATCATCCCATCCATCTCTACTCCTGATTTATGACCCTGTATGTAACAGCTTCCCCGCTCGCCAGCTCATCTCGCTTGTTTCTGTCTGCCAATGAAAAGCATGCTAGAAGTGCCAAACGTGTTGGAGGGATGGATTTTCTGTTAATAGCATTGCACAGTATAGGTCAAGTTAATCAAGTCAGAGAAATCACAAAGTTAAAAGCAACCAACTGCATCCTCGCTACCATTTATTATTATTATTAATATATTATTCAGGCAGGATCCGAACCCAGGATGTCATTTATAATCTTACAAAATATTTCTAATTAAAATTACAGGATTCTCTAATGTTTTCTATTCAAAGAATCCTTAAAAAATATATTAAGTATGTAGGGACTGGGCGAGGTGAATCTGAATAACTAAATACATCCTAGCTAAAATCCCAAAGCCTTCAGGCCCAAAAAGCCTGGATGTAAATTAACATACACACACACACACACACACACACACACTCACAACCACACACGCATCCCCCACAAGTGAAGCCCGCTCAGGACAGAGCGTGGTGTCCAGTAACGAGACATTTTTATTACTGACTGGAATGTCCCAAAGAAGGATTCTAAAGAGAAAGAAACTTCTCTTTTTAAAAGATATTTAACCAGATATATTCAATTTGTTTTTATGTGTGTCCATTTGCCCATGTCACATTGGAATGACTATGATTTTATCGTAGCTTAAAGTGAATTATAAATACCTTCATTATGCATTATAAATATAACTGTCTATTCTCATAACTTGTACACATATTTCTGGACACCTCCAGAATGCTTTCGGTGTGATCAATCAGAATACGTACAGTAATATCCAGTAAAATATAGTTTACTATGTTTTCCATCTTTGGAGTGAAAAGAGACCAAAACTAACATCACTGGAGTTCTTAGATAACAGCGTTTACGACCCAAAGGAATGTTCACAGAACTGTGGCTCTCCCTGAATGCTAACCAAGGAGGAGAAATTAATCCTGTATTCATATATATATATGCTATTATATATCCACTTGAGAATTGTATGAACAATGTATCTAAGTTCCCTATTTCATGAGTTGCCTTTTTGTGGTTTGGTCCATGTTTCTCGACAACTCTAATGGGATAATGTTTCAAACTTTGCCAGCTAATGTTTAACCAAATCCATTTGTGGCAAGTTTGGTCTCGATAAACTCCAATTTTCATTCCCCATTTGTTAATTGACATTACATTTTGCTAAACTTTGTGACACATTAGTATTATAAGAATTGTGAAGATTCTTCTCTTAAACACCCAATGAAACTAGAGATTTAAATGCCTGGTTATAACACAAAGGGTCATAAAATCTCCCTCCAAAGGGACAGCTCCTGATTGGACCCGCTTCCAAAAGAAGGCGGAAACGTCAGGTCTTCAAAAGGACTGAATACCAGTTTAGCCCTCTCTTGGTTTTCCATCCTGCCGCAAACACTGTCTCGGGTGATACCGGGAAACCCCCCCTCCCCCCTCCATGGGGGCCAAGAGGCCTTCCAGCAGCCCTGGATCCCAACCAAATCCGGCCTCATGGAAAAGAGAGGACACTCTCTCACAAAGAACCAAAGACAATCTCAGGAGTTTTGGAACAAAGACTCCAACCAACAACGACTCCAATCACTTCTCCTGGGTGCTCGGCGTAGGGCTGGGCGATATGGCCAAAAAATCATATCTCGGTATTTTTTGGTTAAATGGCGATATACGATATATATCTCGGTACTTTCTACGTTTTTCTATTTGGATAAAGAAAATCTGTATTTATTTAAAAAAAAAAATTATTTCACATCCTGCTCAATGATTTCCAAACAATGTTGATATTGAAGGATATGGAAACAAATATAGTGAATGTAATGTAGGCTATGCAATATATTATGTGCAAAAAGGTGGTTAAAATCACATTACATTGTAACATTACAAACTAAAATCAAATATAATTCTTTTGTTTTTAAAATGACTTAAGGCTAAACTAAAAATGAAAATAAAAACAAAAGCACAAACTAATTATATTAGCCTACATTTGATTACCCCATTATAATGGTCACTTTCATAAAAATATACTTGTAGGTTTAAAATTCCACATATGGCACATTTATTGTCTCCAACAACAAATATTTTAGCAATAGCCTATGTATATTTTAGTCAGAATTATTGCGCTACTATTCTATTGTGCTTGTCTGTTTGGCGCGCATGCGCGCGGCGGCGCTCATTAACGGAAGCTTGAATTTTAGCGGAGATTCACTTGCAGAAGCTCGTCCTCTCCTGACAGTGAAAGGGACATATTTGTTTGATTTTCTAACATTTACAGATGGAGAATATACCTGTGACATGTAAGTTAAGCACTGAGGAAAGCACCACATCTCAAATGCATTAAACAGCGCAAGTATTTATCTGTCAGTCAGCAACAGTCTCTGTCAGAGCATCTGACAGGGCAAGCTGCTTTGAAATGGTTAACTATATCTTACCAGTTATTTTAAAGCGCTTAATATAAGCTTGTGTCATGTTTAGGACAAATTGTAGGCTACCATGTACTTTCACTGCAGGAGCTCACACTGCGTCCTCCGCTATTTTTCAGATGTGCTCGTATCAAAAACTACTGTATCGATATAAACGGTATTGCCTCATTACATATCGTGGGGATAAAAAATATCGATATATTGTACAAACTCGATATACCGCCCAGCCCTAGCTCGGCGTGGCCTCAACAGAGTCCCAGGCCTTGACCAAACCAATCATGCGTTCCTGGAGAAAGAGAACGCTCAACCAACTTCCACTTGACACTGCCGGAACCATCAACGACTTCAATTTTCAACAACTTCAAGAATTGTTCCCATTACAAATGCAAGTATTCAATTCAATGAAATGTGAAAATGAAATTCTGATGGTTCTTCTCATAGACCCTCTTCCGGTTTCCAATTGCATCCTATCACTAACCTATTTATGTATTCATGTGTGTATGTTGTTTAGTTTATTTAAATTCATATAAATATCTATATTTAGTTAATAAAACTTGAACATAATATGTATTTGGTTCTGCTTTATTTGCAATCCAATGTCACTTTATGATCACGGTTTTTGCTACTGGCTCAACGTGCGGTATATGCGAAGAAATAATTATTCTTCTGTGGCCATGGAAGATACCCTTTTCTTAGAATAAATTAATAATCAAAAGAGTTCGTTGGACGAACTGATTAATTGATTGTAATATTAATTCAGCCACATCAAGTTAATCCAATTAACTGACCCAAATATTTATAATTAATACTAACAAGATATTATTGATTATTAATATTTCCAAAAAGCTGAGTTCCTTACATTATGGTGGAGAATGCAGGCATCGTATTAAACATTGTATGCAAGCAGACAGTAATCAATCATATGTTGTCCCATAAGTTGTTATTAACATCTCATACACACGCACAAGTATCTGAAATCAGCAAAACTATAGCCTGAATATGCCTTCCTACGAATGGCAGAAAGTTTCTCAGATGCTATAATGCATATTTAAATCGTACGATAAGAAACTCCTGATATTAGCGAAGAAATCCTAATTTCAGATAGAAGTCGCGCGTACGTTAAACCTTCTCTGACGGAGAAATCTCAGATTAGCCGCGCGTATAAATGGTACCAGAACAAATTAATCTGATTATGGACGAAGAAAACTCCATTCTCAGCATTTTGAAGGTGATCTGAGCGATGCTCCTCAGTCACCAATCAAGGCCTTGTTGTCCGTTACTTCATTGTATTCATATTAAACCGCCGAAGCGCTCATATGAAACAATCGCGTCAAATTAGTGGTATAAATTCTAGCCTAGCTAACTAGTAGGATAATTTGCCATTGTCTGGGAAAGAACGGTGCTGTTTGATTTGTGAAATAGTCACTCACATGCAATGTCATGTGCCTAAGCGAGAGACTCAGTGCAAACTTTCAGCACAGCTCGTCCGCTGCTCCGGCCGATCTGTGTTGTTGGTTGGCATTGCGTCCGGAACGCGAGCAGGCGTTCCTATCTAGTTTTTCTGACAACAGCACCAATCTCACAGACCCTCGTGTAAACAAGCGACGGTTGTAGCCAATAGCTCCCTCAATCCTAACTTACACGCATAACTTACAAGTAAAACCCTCTACCTCGAGTGATAGTTTTAGCACCGCCTAATAACCTTAGACACTTTAGAGCGTAAAGTGTAACCTTAAACCAAAGACTATAGATTTTGCGTGATTTGAACTGAGTGATTTGAACACGAGTAATGAGAGTCAAAGCTCTTCGAGGCTTTGAATCAAAGGAGTCAACTGCGTCACAAATGATTCTTTGTTTGAAGCGCCCTCGCTGGCGACCCCTGCTGGTCAAAACAGTGGAAGTGTAGCGGAAACTCAAATCAACGGAACACCTTTTACAAACCAATCGCAAAGGTTTTATCAAAAGGTGTAATAAGGTAATGGCAATCCGCGAGCTACCTAATATCGTTTAATATGAGGTGTCTTTCAAGGCACAATATCCTAGTAAACTGTAGGGCTCGTTTTATGAAAGCTTGACTTGAAAGTCAATCAGACCCTTTATCAAATGCGTCATTAAATGTGTACGAATCTATAAAGTGATACAAGATCACATAGAGACCAGATACACACTGGTTCACGAACCGTTGAAATTTAAAACAATTTCGAAACAGCTATGACGCGTAACGAAGCCCAGTTTAATAAAATCACGTGACCTTAGCAGTGATACCCACTCCGAATGATTTGAGACGAATGATTTGGTGTCAGAGCTTCAAGAAGCACGTCCCATAAGAGGGTTAAACCACTCTCTTCTCTCTCTCTTTCTCTCGCTCGACCCCTTCCTCTTGGTTTCACTTTCAGATTGAAACCCAGATACTGTGGTTTTCATTTGTGTTTCTTTTATTTCGATCCAAACCTACCCCTATCGTATTCTGTGTCTTCACACCTGTTGAGCCTGAATATTCCTATTCGGTTAAGTTGAATTTAATTAAATTTGGGATTTAATTAAATCAATTTGCTTATTCAATTTCCACTCTAGTTACCAGAGCTATGAGAACACTCGATGTTTTATTTTTATTTTTTGATTTTATTTCAATTTATTTATTTACTTTTGTTTCAGCCTGAATTCTTATATTCAGATAAATAAAGCTTAACTAAATTTGAAATTTAATTAAATTACTTGATATGCTTCCCTTTCCCTTTTAGTTTTCTTAGAGCTATAAGGACGTTCTTACTTTACCTTTACCTTATTTTAGATCACTAGTCACTATCCTCATCTTCTCTCTCTCTTTAGGATTACAATATCTAACGACTGTTGTTTCCTTAGCGAGTTACACAGGTCATTAATATCCTACTTCCTGTCTGTGTTTACCCATCCTCACTCCTTAGCACCAAGCTAAGTACATGAAGTACGGCTAAACACAAACGCACAGTAGGCCCCAGACAGAACTGGAAACACTTCCCGTTGTTTCTTCTTCTTCTTTTGGACCGTGAGATGTTTGATGTGTCCCTGGTAGCTTAGTCTAACAGCAGCATAACCCATAAGTGACTCCTGTTTACCTGTCTCCTAGCTAAACCTAAATAGGTAAAACACTCCTTTCTTCCTCTTCTTTTCTGGTTTCATCCTATTGTTGTATTTTGGTTTTGCTCTATCTGTTACTCTCGTAGCACAACATGTGAGAAGAACCATCAGCATTTTTGAGTAATAGGTTATGACATGTAAGGACCAGTCATCAGTCGACGCTGCTTAAAGCACGTCAAAGATACTCAATTTTTTTTTTTTTGTTGTGTGTGCTCCCCAACACTACATTTTAGCTGCTCCACATAGCCGTTCTCCCACACAGATAGCTCACCACCTCTGTAGAAACTTGCATTTGCCTTTGCCATTTCTCTCTTGTGTTCCCACAAATGTGCCAGTAGGCCTCAGACACCCAGCCCTGCCACCAGGACCACCTGGAGACCTGGCAGAGCAGTGTCATGGACATCCTTTAGCCGGAAGCAGGCAACGACCTGCAATGGCAGAAAAAGGAACAGTTAGACTACAACGAAAGCGGACGTCCGGCCTGAGCCACCTAGAGCTGACCAGAATCATCTTCTCCTTGGCCGCGCTCCCGCAGGCCTCAAACAGGGGGTAAATGAACTAATGCTGCCAGCCACAGAATTCCACAGAGAACAAACCCTGCTCAGCGTGAAAGGATACAGGACAGATGCAAGGACCCTGACAGAGAAGAGCAACTGAAAGAGATCATCAGTTTTCAGGCGGACGACAGCTCTGAGCACCTGCTAACCGACGGGTAAAGAACTGTTTCACTCAAAGAACTTAAAGAAATGGTTGAACTCAAAGAGAGCTAAAGCCATCAATGTGCAGCGGAAGTCCGAACACTGACTTAGCGATGCTGTAACATTATTGACGCACTCCATGTGGTCCAAAGAGAGCTGCAACAGTCCAACCCACTGCAAATGGACCACACAAGAAAGACGTACCCTGCTGACCTTCACATCAGCAGCGTAAGCTTCCCCAGCCCTGCACAAAGGGGGGAGGAGCCAAAGCCCTCGGCTTAACACTTCACCAGCCAGTGTCCTGAGAGCCCCTGCAGCTGCAGGAGGAAAAGGTAACTCAGACAAACCCTGAAATGGCACATGAAGTGACACTCAACAATCTCAAGTGAAAGGTCAGAAACATCCCTCCCAATCTACAAGACATTGATTTTCATTGCAGTCTCCAACCGGTGTGGCACACCGAGACACACTCCATCTGATCTGGACACATCCAGCCTAGCTGGGCCCTGCCCAGACACCAAGCAGGACAGACCTAGAAGGGCCTGTGCTACCACCATCGACTCCGAACGAGTTTTCTGTGGAACTTACAACGAACCTGTGACGGAGGAGGACACCAGCGTCAAGAAACTTTTCCTCCAAAACCACTTAGTCACCATATTTTCACCTGCCCCCACGCAATGCCCACTCAACGATGCGTGACCTGATGCAGAAGGCCTCTAACAGAGAAGGCCTCCTCAGAAAGGGTTCCTAAGACCCCATTGATTCTGAACTGCAAAATCAGAAGGCACACAACATGAACACAATGCAAGACTCTGCTAAAAAGTCCCTGGTCAGCATAGGACATAAAACTTTTAAAGTAGATGAAAATGTGTGCTCAAAGAGCAGCAAGACTCTGCATTAGTAAAAGTAGAATTTTACTGATATAAAGAAAATCTTGAATTGACGTGTAAGCCTCACCTGCCAACAGACTATGCACGACTCTTTTGAAGCAAACATTTGCTACATGCTGGTTGAATTGACACTGCTAAACATTAGTTTCCATGACAATCACTTGTTACAGGAAATACAAACTCCAAATAGGGCATTTGTCACCCTAATGCCAGATAGTAAGCAAACCACCTGAGCTGGGAAAACTAGCATGACCTAGAGCCCCTTCGTAACTACTGTTATCCTAAAAGTGCTTATTTGACCATTGCGGTCCAACTGGAACACAACATGCGATACGCATTTTGATCACTGGTTGCTGGCTTGTCTAAATGCAGATAAAACGATAGCTGGAATTGACATCTCTACTGTAAGTGAAAGAGTCTTAGATTTCCAACTGGTATCAGTTAGTTCAGCATTAAAGCGTAAGTCTGTTTGACAAAGGAATCTCATCTCAGCAGCTTGTAAACTGTACCGATATCTATCCTGCTTTGGTTAAAGAAATCCAAATTGCAGTATTGCTAAACCTGTTTCTGACAAAGAAAGCTCAGGACAGTGTTATATATCGTAGACCTGGGTGATGCTCCCCTTTCTACAATGTAAAGGCCTTACAAATTATTGTTAGATTGATGTAATTCACCTAAATTTTTAGCTGCATCTACAAGCAGAGAGCTACCTAGCGATCAAAACTGTTCATTCGCTGAAAAGTCAGCATTTATGCATGAGAGGGACGTAACTATATAGGCTTAGACAAGCTTTGACTTACAGCAAATCTATTTCCTTACTCTGTAAACAAATATAATAAGTTGTGTAAAGTAAAGAGAAGAGTTCTATGAATAAAATTAGCAAATGCCAAAACACATTTGCATTTTTACTGAAGGTAACATCAAGTTCTTGAAAGACTTAAAGTATAGGCGCCCCCTTTTAACCCGTTTAAACATGCATAACTCAGTAAAATGTGCAGACATTCTTCAGGTACTGTTGAATTGTTCTGACATGCTCTGGTTCCCATGACAACAACTGGTCACAGGAAGTGCTAACTTGTGATGTCACTTTGTAAACAAACCAGCCTAGGTGGCTAAGCTAACCTAACCTAGCATTCATCCAGCTTAGGCTAAGCTAAATAATAACTTCTACAATTAGCAGTTAGCATAATTCACTTGAAGCCTTAATTACAGCTTTTGTTTACACAGTGCAAAGTATTCTAGAATACTTTCTTTAACCCCAGTTAGGGTTTCTAATTCTTCACTTTCCGTACTTTCAGTTCTTCTCAGCTAAATTTCACCTTCACTAGTTAGGCATAGTCCTGGCTGAGCGCTGTAGGCTAAATTTGTAGATGCCCTGTCAATTAAACTTAAGTTTAACTACATGTAAACTGTGTAGCTAGAGAAGAATTCGTATAGTAATGAGAATTTCCATCAGCATGTTGATTAAACCTTTGGAGGGACACACACAGTGTGGTCTTGAACACGCAACCGCTGTAACCCACTATGGAGTGTTGGTCCAGACAAATCCAAAGTTTAGTCACTAGTGCTACTGATTATTCTCACATTCAGATCATTACCGCTGTTTTGATTACTTTATTTTTTTATTTTTTTTATTTCCACTTTGATAATAATGGCAGTCAGCTATTCCCTTGTCTATTCGGTCATCTATATGATTTAATTCCATTTCCTCTCTTGTTCGAATGTGGTTCCATTTCCCATTGTGCCCAGAAAGGAAACAGAGACACCTTTATTTGTGATTGTGTTTATTTTCAACAAGGGCACTCATTTTTGTGACCCTGCAACACAAGTAATTTCAACAATTACTAGGGCATAACTATAGTCCTGAGGATTGATAATAAGCATAATTTGAATAGGAAAGCTGTCTCTTTTCCTCCTATCCTTCACTTCGTCAAGCCGTAGTGAACCACCATTTAAGTCCAGAGAAATAATTTAGTCATAAGAACCATCTTAAGTCATTTATTTCATCTCGGCTATGCCCTTTCCAGGAAACACTCTAGGAACCACACAAGTCTTAGCCTCCTAACATCCACAGCTAAGATGATAAAGATACAAGAGACACATCACTAGCTAGATACACATGAAGCACCTAACTTTATGCTACATATCTAGCGAACCCATTAAACAGTGGTTCTGAACTTTTAGGGTCATGCATTAGTCTCTCACCACAAGTGTGCCAAAGTGTCACAGAGCCTCTGCTTAACCGGACCCCAACCTTCCAGCTTACCAATGGACATTATGAGAAACCACCTCTCAGACCCCTCCAACCACCCTAGCACGCCGTCTGAACCCACCGACGACCGGTGCCCCAGACACCTGCAATACACCTTGCACAAGACAACATTCAGCGTTCTGCACCTGATGCCATCACTGCGCCACAGCTTGTAATGCCACAGTGCAAAAGGGGGGTCATGCCAATGTATGCCCATGACGCAGCACCAGAGACACTTGCAAGACACCGAAGCAAGTGGCATACCGGCGTGAAAAGACTGTCCAAGCCAACCAAGGACAACACCTGCTGAAATTTTTCTCTCTCCCTTTCACTTTACCAGGATGCTGCTGTGGTTCGCCATCCTGTGCCTTTGGCCAACCAGAGGGCAGCCACCGCCATCGAACAGCATCTCCCCAGGCCCGGCATCAGGCACCATCCTGAGGGAACAACCGGGACTCCTGACTACCAACTTCAGCACCCACACCCAGAAAGTTCATGTTCGTCTCGACCCCTGCAATGTTTACAGGGCACCCTACCCCAGCGCAGTAGCCCAATACAGCTGGGCAGGTGCCCGATGGACAGACTCCCTCACTCACGGCGGGGCCGATGCACATGCTCAACCAACTTGAGAAAAAGACTATCACACAAGCGGAGTACGGTGGACACAACCACCGCTCCAAACAGTTCCGGGGAGCTTTGCCCGGAGCCGCCGCCACTCTGTTTAACACTTGTATGTCCAGTGTGAATACAGTGAAACTAGCCACCGTGAGGCGGCATGCAGCCGAAATTCAGACTGAGATTATACAGATAAAAGAGCAACTCAAAACACAGAGTGCATCCCTGCAGACCATCGACAAGACACTAAAGGGAATTGTGGTAATTTTCAACACTCACAGCGTTCTGCTGACCCAGACAGTGAACTCCATGAAACAGCTGTTTACTGTCTTCCAGAATGACTTTGCTCAAACTCAGCTGGTAACAGCCCTGATGACAGACACGCGGCTGGAGGTGAACTCCATTGACAGCCTAGCTATGGGTAGAATTCCACCGCACCTGATACCCTTAAGCCTTGTGCAAACCGTGCTGGCTTCCGCCATCACCACGCCAGCTGACTCTCTACAAATACACCTTGCCTACTCGCTGGGTAGTGCCAGCCCACTCTGCGTCGACCACAAGCAGAGAAAAGGGGGCTTTCTCCTGAACTTACCCATCACAGTCAAGTCGAATCCACCGGCTCAAGAACATTGTCAAGGTCAGATTCTGAAAGGTAACACTCACATCAAGATCCGCACGCCGTACGTGATTGACTTGCACGACAGCGACACTAAGCTGTCCCCAGCTCCGAATCCACACGTGCACACTGACCAAAGACATTCACTATCTCTGCCCTAACAAACCCTTCCTCAGAGACAACACTGACGGAATCTGCGGGCTGCAGATCAGCGACACCCGCTGCCCTGCCGAAGCTAAGCCTCGCACTCAAGTCATCAAGACCCAAGCAGAGATTGTAAGTGGCAGGTGGCTCATTAACACTCCTGTGCGCACAGCTGCACTCAATTACGACCAGAATGACACTGACACCTGTGTCACCTCGCTCCACCAGAGCATGTGAATCCAAGTACCGAAAGGCGCCATCCTTCACCTTGACGACCTGGCATGGTACCATCTTCCAAGCAAAGAGTACAAATTAGAACTGGAAATCCCATCCTTCTCCAGGAACCACACTTTCACCCTAACTCCAGAAAGGGAGTTGTGGTTTGAGAAAGGGGGGGTCCCAGCAAATTGACATTGCTTCTATCAACACAGCCCTCCGAGCTTTGTCTCAACTGCTCTACTTGACTACCCCACCTGTTGTCCAGGCCTGGACCACAGTGGACACTGCACTGTGTAGCTCTAAGGTACTCAGCCACACCCTGACACTGGGCTTGGCCTTCATCCTATACAGGAGACTCAACGAGATGCGAACATCCACAGCCAAGCTCACGGCACCCTCAGAAAGAGGGTACCATGCCAGAGGCCGCGCTGAACCTCATCAAGCTGAGCCCTCGGCCCTAACAGCCACCTGCTACCCGATCATCATGATTCACCTGTCATCCGTCCATTGCGATTATTTATGTCCGATGATGTCCACACCGGGACTTCATCAGACAAAAGGGGGGACTGTAGGGACTGGGCGAGGTGAATCTGAATAACTAAATACATCCTAGCTAAAATCCCAAAGCCTTCAGGCCCAAAAAGCCTGGATGTAAATTAACATATACACACACACACACACACACACACTCACAACCACACACGCATCCCCCACAAGTGAAGCCCGCTCAGGACAGAGCGTGGTGTCCAGTTACGAGACATTTTTATGACTGACTGGAATGTCCCAAAGAAGGATTCTAAAGAGAATGAAAGTTCTCTTTTTAAAAGACGTTTAACCAGATATATTCAATGTGTTTTTATGTGTGTCCATTTGCCCATGTCACATTGGAATGACTATGATTTTATCGTAGCTTAAAGTGAATTATAAATACCTTCATTATGCATTTTAAATATAACTGTCTATTCCCATAACTTGTACACATAGTTCTGAACACCTCCAGAATGCTTTCGGTGTGATCAATCAGAATACGTACAGTAATATCCAGTAAAATATAGTTTACTATGTTTTCCATCTTTGGAGTGAAAAGAGACCAAAACTAACATCACTGGAGTTCTTAGATAACAGCGTTTACGACCCAAAGGAATGTTCACAGAACTGTGGCTCTCTCTGAATTCTAACCAAGGAGGAGAAATGAATCCTGTATTCATATATATATATATGCTATTATATATCCACTTGAGAATTGTATAAACAATGTATCTAAGTTCCCTATTTCATGAGTTGCCTTTTTGTGGTTTGGTCCATGTTTCTCGACAACTCTAATGGGATAATGTTTCAAACTTTGCCAACTAATGTTTAACCAAATCCATGTGTGGCAAGTTTGGTCTCGATAAACTCCAATTTTCATTCCCCATTTGTTAATTGACATTACATTTTGCTAAACTTTGTGACACATTAGTATTATAAGAATTGTGAAGATTCTTCTCGTAAACACCCAATGAAACTAGAGATTTAAATGCCTGGTTATAACACAAAGGGTCATAAAATCTCCCTCCAAAGGGACAGCTCCTGATTGGACCCGCTTCCAAAAGAAGGCGGAAACGTCAGGTCTTCAAAAGGACTGAATACCAGTTTAGCTCTCTTTTGGTTTTCCATCCTGCCGCAAACACTGTCTCGGGTGATACGGGGAAACCCCCCCTCCCCCTCCATGGGGGCCAAGAGGCCTTCCAGCAGGCCTGGATCCCAACCAGATCCAGCCTCATGGAAAAGAGAGGACACTCTCTCACAAAGAACCAAAGAAAATCTCAGGAGTATTGGAACAAAGACTCCAACCAACAACGACTCCAATCACTTCTCATGGGTGCTCGGCGTGGCCTCAACAGAGTCCCAGGCCTTGACCAAACCAATCATGCGTTCCTGGAGAAAGAGAACGCTCAACCAACTTCCACTTGACACTGCCGGAACCATCAACGACTTCAATTTTCAACAACTTCAAGAATTGTTCCCATTACAAATGCAAGTATTCAATTCAATGAAATGTGAAAATGAAATTCTGATGGTTTTTCTCATAGACCCTCTTCCGGTTTCCAATTTCATTCTATCACTAACCTATTTATGTATTCATGTGTGTATGTTGTTTAGTTTATTTATATTCATATAAATATCTATATTTAGTTAATAAAACTTGTACATAATATGTATTTGGTTCTGCTTTGTTTGCAATACAATGTCACTTTATGATCACGGTTTTTGCTACTGGCTCAACGTGCGGTATATGCGAAGAAATAATTATTCTTCTGTGGCCATGGAAGATACCCTTTTCTTAGAATAAATTAATAATCAAAAGAGTTCGTTGGACGAACTGATTAATTGATTGTAATATTAATTCAGCCACATCAAGTTAACTTTTTGGATCCAATTAACTGACCCAAATATTTATAATTAATAATAACAAGATATTATTGATTATTAATATTTCCAAAAAGCTGAGTTCCTTACAAGTAGTACAACTGTTAGACACTGAAGATGGAAGTAATAGATTCTTATTTTTATTATTTATTTATTCCATTAAATGGCAGAGAAAGGAAAGCCACTAGTGGACAATGGCTGTTCAATCAAAACTGCAACCCTCTCTTTTTCAAACATTACTAAGCCATATGCCTCCTTTTTAAGGCCACCTCAATCAATCTTAAGTCACGTACCAGTGTCAGACCACATAGCTTAAATCTAAATTTCCCAGGATATCAGCTGACTGGAAACAATACCACTGTGCTTCTGTCTAGACAACAACTCACTAAATCAATCCGACAGTAAACAGCCCAAATCCAACACCATCACCTCAGCATTAAAGGGTTAGTTCACCCAAAAATGAAAATTCTGTCAGTATTTACTCACCCTCATGTTGTTCCAACCCCGTAAGACCTTCGTTCATCTTCGGAACACGAATTAAGATATTTTTGATGAAATCTGAGAGCTGGATCACTCTTCCATACTAGTCCATAGGCTTCTTGAGGGATTGAACTTGCAGGCCCCGAAAAGTTATTACAGACATCGTTAAAATAGTCCAAGTGACTACAGTGGCTCAATCTTAAGTTTATCAAACGACGAGAATACTTTTTGTGCGCAAAAAAAACAAAAATAACGACTTTATTTCAACTATTCATGTCCTTCTCTGTGGGCCTCGAGTCAGTTCACTAGTGTAAAAGCGTAGAGCTTCTGTTGTTGTACGTCACACGCATCACACACATGACCAGCGTCGGCCAATAGTGGGCCTACATGTGACGTAGCTCTACGCTATTACACTAAGTTAACTGACTAGAGGCCAACAGAGAAGGAAATGTATAGTTGAAATAAAGTCGTTATTTTTGTTTGTTTTTGCGCACAAAAAGTATTCTCGTTGCTTGATAAACTTAAGATTGAGCCACTGTAGTCACTTGGACTATTTTAACGATGTCTTTAATAACTTTTCGAGGCCGGCAAGTTTCAATCCTTTTGAAGCCTATGGAGGAGTATGGAGGAGTGATCCAGCTCTCAGATTTCATCAAAAATATCTTAATTCGTGTTCCGAAGATGAACGAAGGTCTTACGGGGTTGGAACAACATGAGGGTGAGTAAATACTGACAGAATTTTCATTTTTGGGTGAACTATCCCTTTAACTCCCAGCAAAACAAACTGTGTTTCAAACCCGGCCAAATAGGCAAAGACCCAGTCTGGATCTGTGGAGCACAGTCTGACTGGGGCAGCACTGGCTAATTGGGCTATTGATTTCTTGACAGGCGACAACTTTTATGCCACCGCTGCCAGCTCCTGCATCATCCGAAGTGAACAGAAAAAGGAATGAAGGGACACTACAGCAGGAATCTTCAGCCCAACTCCAGACAAAACATTTTCCTGGCCAGTTTTGTTTCTTCCATGAAACACAGAAGAAATATAAAATAGAAAAGAATATGCTATAGGCTTTTTGGGCCTTTGGCTGAAACTTTTGTGTGCGCAACAACATCTTGTGGATCATCTCGTCGTTGGAACGCACACACTTACACAAACATACACCAGTCATGTGCACAGTGTTTTCTTTATCTGTGTCAACCTAAAACTTTGACTTTTCGTAACTTTTTGAAGCATTAAAATCACAGAGTTATCAAAAGCAGATACATTTGATAAATTTTTCAATATAACTCTATAAAGCCCATATTTGATCAAAACATTAATCAAAACATTGTTGAAAAACCTGTTGCACACAATCTACTACTTACTTGATTATCTATACATCATTTTTAAAAGCTCTGTTTAGCCAAATAAATATCAGCAAGCGACAGCACCAAATTGCATATTTTGGCTCATTTTGGACTTCAGAATAAAATCGAGGAGTCTTTCTCTCTCAAAAGATGTTGCGCTGTTTGTGGAAGTGTAGTCTGACATCAGTCTATACCAGGTGTGTGTCGCATCCAAAGCAAATAAAATCCATTATACTAATTGATGCTGTCAACGCTGGATACAGTCAACAGATGCCCATTCGATTTCTGATATACTCCACACGCTTGAGGGACTCCTGACAACTGGACAATGTAACAGAACGTTCGTTTTGACGTGTCCTATTTAAACAGCTTGTTTGCATCTCAGTACAGAATTCAGTAGGGCCCCAGCGTAAGGAACAAATTAATGGTTTATTTTTAATGATGTCCCGGATTGCATCTGAGGATTATATGTTCATAAGAAGCATTTCAATGCAGAGTGTTCTGTAAACGAGGCACAGTGTAATGAAGAGTTCACCAAAAAAACTTTGAAAGATGAAGCAACTAACTAGGGTGACCAGATGAGATTGGTTAAAATTCGGGATGGATGATGGTGGGGTGGGGGTGGGATTGGAGGTTGGCTACTATGGATACTTCCCCACCCACTCCTCCCGGGACTGCAGAGACGTTTTTGCTTTTTAGCGGCGTGTTGGGGTTCCGGTACACCAGCCAGTGAGCAGTCGGCGGGGGCTGGCTGCAGGACGACTCAACCTCCACGGACCGTTTTTAATGTTTTATTATAACTAATAACTAGTAATAACTACTCAAGATTTTTGATTCGGGATTCGGGACAACAGCTTAGATTTCGGGACTGTCCCGAATTTTTCGGGACGTCTGGTCACCCTACAACCAACTGTATTGGATCTGACAGCAGCTACATCGCAAACCATAAATAAACAATTTCATAATGATTTGTCAGTAAATGACGGACTTACATAGATAATGTTTTCAAAACACTTACTCATGTGCAAATAGCAAGGGGGAGTTTATACATTTTCCTATGCAATGACATTATAGCTAATCATAACAGTGGCTGTTCACTGACAAGTCTTAAAGGAACCGCCCCTCAAAACGGATCATCCAGGTCAGAGGTTCAGAATGAGGGTTGAAAATATTTTTTCCACTAGGGCTGGTGGGGCTGAACTTCTTTCAAGTTCAAAGGCAGATTTTTGCTCCAAGTGAAAGTTGTAGAACCCAGACAGTTAATTGTGGTTTTAAACTACTCTTTATTGTCAGAACATGACAAACACTTCATGTTTTTTAATTATTTACACTTTTCCAGTCATTTTCCTTTAACAAAATATATATTATAATAGAAGAACATTATTTATTAGTGTCTGAATGTTCTAACGGGATGTTTCAAGTTATAAAACAGGTTTGTGTTGCCTGACTTTGATGACGCGTGTCTTTAGCACAGTTTGCAATGCAGGCTGCAATATTAATAGTATTACATGTTTTGCCTTTTAAAAAAACATTTGACAGTAGCTTGAGTTGACAGTAGTAGTAGCTTGAGTTAAGATGCAGATGTAAATTTATGTTCATTAACAAAAACATGGTAATGGTAAAATTTTAATATTCTGACTGTTAGAGATTTATTCAAATTTACCATTGGTTTTCCATAGTATAATACATTTAGATCATGGTAACCACAGTTAAAACCACGCATATAGCACCTCACTACCATGTTACATTTTCTATGGTATATTTTAATAAAAAACAGTACCCTAAAGACATTTAGTATAAATGCACAAATGCTACAGTTTAATCACAAAAAAATACTGCAATTATATTCCATTACTCTTTTAATACGTACCAGTCTGCATTAATAATATAATAAAATTGTATATGAATATCCCACGTCTGCCACAATACCATGGTACAGTTAGTGTTACTACAGTAAATCCATGGTAAATGATGCTGATATGTAGATTGAAAAGCCTTCTGACTGTATCGTTGCGCATAGTGTTTCTCCTGTTTGTCAGCGCTGTTTCATCTGCCTTTAAATCACAGAGCCATTTGTGTTCTTCGCTGAATTCAAGCGCTTTTCACTGGATCTCACAGCGCTGTTTAGTAGTCAAGACCAATCAGCAAGTAGGCCTAAACGCATAAGTAATAGAAAGCTCGCGCTGTGCTGCCGTTTGAACTTTGAGACGAGTGGATGAATGGTCTGTGTGGCGCCGTTCAAATAAGTAGTGCTGTTTCGTTCCTCATTAACATTATATTGAACATTTATCGAACTCTTGTTATCGTTTTATCGAGGAAAATTCAAAAGCGATAATTATCGATATTGGTTTATCGCCCAGCCCTATTTTACACATTTGTGGAAGAGAGAAAAGGTGAGGAAAAAGCTGACAAGAGAAGCCTACTCCATACTGAAATAACCACCGTGGCGTGATGTCATCCAAAATGGAGCGCAATGTAAATGTTTAAAGAACTTTCACACAGGGCGAAATGGATCTTTCAAACTGACAGGATTATGGGAAGCTGCCGTCAACCGTAGTGTTGATAGGCCCTGTGAAACACTCTCGCCCCCAGTTACTGCGCACTCCTGCACATGAAAGGTCCGTCCAAAGCGCTAAATTTACATAAAGAAAACTGCGACTACTTCATGATTTTTTTTTAATCCGCTGCACATAACACAAACCCCTCTCAACAAAGATTATTACATCAACCTCGCATAATTATGTTCAGCTCCAATAAAACACATTTCAGTGTCTGCAGTCAATTTTACTTTTCCTCATAAATCATGCATGAGGGTCGATTTTAATGTGCTGCACATCATCCAACTCTATTTCTGTGGAAATTGCGGTTCCAAGCATCAAAAGTTTCGGCACTTCATTGTGGGCTCTTGCGTGCAATAAATGATAAATATTGAGGCAAATCCAACTGACACACCTAAGATTAATCTCGCCATGACGGGAGAGAAAATGTATGTGCCTCTGCCGTTTCTTTCTGACTGTTCATTATGCACCATTCCCAACACACCCAGCCGCTCACTCACTCTCTTTCCCATCTCTTTCCCTTCCCTTAATTATTATTTCCTTAATCGTTTTTATTCTCACTCTCTTATTGTGACCAATATGCAGCTTCGAGAATAAAAACCGAATGCTACTTCCTGGTCATGCTTTGTCATGTTTCATTATCAGTGGTTAGCCTAACATCTTCCCTGTGACTGTAGAAGGAAAACTGACACATTTGTCTATAACATTCGTCATTATGACCTACAAATCTAAAGCTTGAGTGTATCAAATCAGTTCTGGCATGTGAAGAATCACAGCATTAGATGGATGTTCTAGACATCACTGCATCACAGGCTATTTTCAGCTCTCTGTCAATCTTACTTCCTCTATTCACCTTGTCTCTTCCTACCTTGAGATGACATGTTAGAGATGCCGCAGGCAGTGCAAACCTGGTCATATATGATCACATTTGGAAATATAAATCAAAGCAGATCTGCCCAACTATTTGAATCCTATTGGTCAAATGTCTCAGAGGAAAGTCAGTCTATCCCTAATGCAAATTTATTTTATGGCTTCAGACGACTTCAGAAGAATAGTGCATGAGAACTTTTTACTTTTTTTGAAAGCCCCTGGTCCCGTTCACTTTCACTGTATTGAAGAGAATAGCATGAACCTTTTCAAAACAATTTTTAATGACAGAAAGTAGGGCTGGGTGATCATACTGTAGCTATATTTATAGGTAGTATAAATAGAAAGCTCTGTAGATTTTTTTAATAATACTACTACTACTAATAAAAATAATAATAATAATGGCATATCTTAATGTAACATTTTACAGTTCCGTTGTACAGCACCTTATTTAACAAAAGAATATTGCAAGATGTTTGGACCAACATGACTACAAGAACATAGCGAAAATTTAAATTTTTAGATGAACCATCCCTTTAGGTGTTTGTGTACAACATGAATACAGAATAATGTACCCAATTACGAGAAGTACCCCTAGGGTTCACATTAGATGAATCAGGTACCACACACCATTAGTGTAAAAGGGTGTTTAGGACAGCTCCCATTACACAGAAACACAAACACACTGAAAGCAGACTAGCTCAGAGCATCATTCAAAGCAAAACAGAGACAACTGTGTCTGTTTGCATACCATTTAGACATAATCTATTTACACCGAGGACAACATCTGTATAGTGACTGAGACAAAAAATTTAACTGTTGTTCCCTTTCGAAAGCTACAATCGATGCTGCGCTGCTCAGCGCATTGGGAACGTCTTTAAACGTGACCTGCTGTGAATATAGTGTGTAAACACGTCGATGGAATCGACACGGAGGTAATATAGCCTCGGTCGGTGACGTCATCGGCGCGCACCCGCGACGTGAGGCTATAATTAGATGAGCCACAGGTGCATCGTCAGGTCTTTTGTCTTCAGAGACCTTTCTGTGTTTGGTGTGCAAGCATCTATTTTCTCTCTGTCTACTACAGATCTTTGTTAAGAGTTATTTAGTTTTTACAACTGGCAGTGTGCAGACTTTTCTATTTCTCATCTCTGAACGATCTCAAAAGAGTTTTAAGAAAGTCAAAAAGAGAAATGAGTCCGCAACAGAGTAAGCGCTGTGTCCCTCTATGTTCTTGTCCTATATGTCAGAACTGGATACACACACTTACTGCTTTGTTTGTTTGAGGAAAGAGCATATGCTTCCCTTGCGTTTAAGCATGGTGATTGCGAGCACAGTGGAATGTTCACAGTTAAAGTGCTTCGCGTTCGCTTTGCTTATTTCAAAGGGGTAGCACCCACAATACGATTGTGGGGCTCGCGTGCGATCTGGCTGAGGAACGAGAGACGGGTGCATCCCTTTCGCTCGCTCTCTTTCCAGATTGCGATGTCCTTTTGCCTGACTACCGAAGCGTGCCTCAGCGCTTCTTCGGCTCGGGCAGAGGACACTGAATCTCGTGAGTTCGCCGCTTCCGAGCGTTCCTCCCGTGATGATAAAGGAGAACTGCTCGGGGCTATCGTTCGTGCAGTGTCCAGACTACTCTGATCACAGCAAAAACAGTCCCATAAAACACTCAAAGCTTATAAATAAAGATTGATAATATATACATATATATATGTTTATACATGACGTGTCTTTGTGCCCTCGATGTCGACCAGTTCGACTATCGCGGGTGCGAAGGCACGCGATTATATGATGCTACCTCAGTTTGGGGAGACGCTCGCGGGCTTTCTCCCCCCTGAGATCGCATTATCATATGCATTTCAGCGGGTCAGGCTGGTACTGCGCTGTACACAATGCCTGTGTTGCAGGCATACCAGGTTGATCTTTTGAAAGATTTAAACACAGCCTGTCATCCAGACTGTGTCTGATTGTCTGATTGATATTGGGCTGTGTTTATTGTCTGACTAAATTAAATATTGAGTGCTGCCTCCAATCCCTTCTCTCGCTACGATAAAGCGTGTGAGAGGTTTCTCGAGGTGGCTGTCCTCCTTGAGGATCTCCATGACGTTAACTCGTGCATGGGGAAAACCTTATTATTCATGCATCTTTGTGCCCTCGACGTCAATTTATTAGACTATCGTGGGTGCAGGGGCATCATGTGCTTATACGAAGATGCGCCAGTCCGAAGAGACGCTAGCAGGCTATCTCTTCTCTGTGGATCATTGTCATTTTAGGAGTCAGCACTCCCCACCAAGTCGTGTATTGTTACATCCACGCTAGTGGGGGTCAGACTGGTGCTGCTCTGCACACTATGGCAGTGTTGCAGGCATACCAGCCTGATCTGATAAAAAATAAAATAAAAAGCAGAGTGTTGTGAGTTGCGTTCCCCCTCTTAAAGACTGGTGACCGGCTCGACGCGCTCAGCAGCCTCATAATATACCAGAGACAAAAAAACCTGAGTTTTCTTGTCCAGGTCTGTGGGGGTGTGCCCTTTTGGGACGAAGCATGTAAAATGCATTAATCAGCTCCTACTGACACCCTCACAAAACCACTGTAACATCCTTGCCACCACTGGTGATTCAGGGGCCAGCGGTTTCCAGCGAAATGTTGAATGCTCTTTTGTTTCCTGTTATCGCCCAGGACAAAGGATATTTAACATTCCCCTATCAGGGAGTATTAAGAGACTTTGGCAGCGTGAAAGCTACTGCCGGGTATCTCTTTTTGTGTCCTAAAGACAGTAAAAAGGAATATGTTGCCCTCCTCGTTTTAACGGCGTGGTTCCCACTAATGTGAAACAGGAATAGGCGCATAAGCTGTCACAATAAATAAATAAATAAATGGGGGACTGCGTCCGTTTTTAGATCTTTGAAGCTTGAACCGTTCTGTCAGAACGCTCAAGTTCAAGATGCTAACTATCAAGAAGATCGTGTTGCAAATTCAACATTGCGATTGGGTCTTCACGGTCAATCTTAAAGACGCATATATTTCATAGAAATATTGCCACAATGCAGGAAGTTCCAGAGGTTTGCTTTTGGGGGCAAAGCTTACCTATATCAGGTTCTTCCATTTGACCTAGCCATGTTATATAGATGATTGGCTGATACTGGCCCAGTCTCAAGAGCTGGCGCTTCGACATTGAGATCGATCCCCGCTCATCCTCTCTCTCTGGGGCTGAGTTGCAACGCCAAGAAGAGCGTTCGCTCTCCTCCCCAAAGAGTAACGTGCTTGGGGGTTAAATGGGACTCTGTCACTATCGGGGGCACAACTGTCCCCCGCTCATGTGTCAAGACCATTTTAAACACCCTAAAGCAACATCTGGCTAGGTCAGGACATTACATGGGTCTCATGGCAGCTGCGTCCACAGTGATCCTCTGGGCCTTTTGCACATGAGACCACTTCAGTTGTGGTTCAAAATCGCTATACAATCCCCAAGGGCAAATAAAGGCAAGAGCACGCGCTAAGTGCTTTGTGTCCTTTCTAAAAATCCATGTTTATGGTAAGACACGCGCTGAACGCTTCGTGTACTTTCTAAAATCCATGTTTATGGTAAGGGTTACGCGCTGTGGCTTCGTTCCCTTTCTATGTGGTTCAGACCCCGGTTCTTCACCTTGGGTCCCACTCTAGGTGCGTCTTGCCGTCGCGGAATGCTAACGACAGACGCCTCCCTGTCGGGCTGGGTAGCGGTCTTAAGTGGTCGTCCAGCCCAAGGGATCTGGGGAGGCATCATCTAGATTGGCAAATCAATTGCCTCATGTTGATGTTTGTATTTCTGGCCCTTAAATACTTTCTCCCTCAGTTGAGAGGCTGTCATGTCCTAGTGCGGGGGGGACAACACAGCTACAGTCTCTTACATAAATCACCAGGGAGGTCTGTGCTCACGCAATCTGAACAGAATAGCGAGGCAGATTTTTCTCTGGGCCCAGGAGAAGTTCCTGTCACTCAGGGCAGTGTACATTCCAGGGCATCTGAATGTGGGAGTGGATTTACTGTCCAGACAGAAACTACCGACAGGGGAATGGAAACTCCATCCAGAGGTAGTAAAACAGATCTGGACCAGATTTTTACGAAGCGGAGGTGGACCTCTTCGCCTCTTATCAGACAGCGCAATGCCCCCTCTACTTCTCTCTGAGTCACCCAGCCCCCCTGGGTCTGGATGCGATGGCGCACACATGGCCCAAAATGTGCCTGTATGCGTTTCCTCCAGTGGCTCTGCTCCCGGGAGTTCTAGCCAGAGTTCGCCAACAAGGGTCTTGCCTCTTACTGATAGCGCCGCGTTGGCCGAACAGAGTATGGTTCTCGGAGATAATATCTTTCCTCGACGGCTCGCCATGGGCGATTCCGAAGAGGAGGGACCTTCTGTCCCAGGTGGAGAGCACGATATTCCATCCCAGGCCCGACCTGTGGAACCTTCATGTTTGGCCCTGATGGGTACCAACTGAGGGACACTGGGCTTTCGCCTGCTGTTATTGAGACCATTCTAAGTGCTAGGGCCTCCTCCACTAGAAAGAGTTATGCCAACAAATGGGGTTTTTGAAAGGTGGTGTTTTGTGCATAATGCAGATCTGGTCAACTGCCAGATTGCTTCAGTCCTGGACCTCCTGCAGGAAAAATTATCAACAGGCACATGCCCTGCCACTCTCAAGGTTTATGTGGCCGCTCATTCGGCTTGCCACGCCCTGATTGACGGGGTGCCACTCGGGAGACATCCTCTGCTCACTCGCTTCGTTCGTGGGGCCAGATGACTGAGGCCTCCAGTACGAACCAAGATCCCTTCATGGGACTTAGCTATAGCTCTCGAGGGTCTGGTTGAAACCCCCTTTGAACCTCTAGAGTCAGCGTCTGACAAACTTCTGACCCTAAAGATGTTTTTTTTTTTTCCTATGGCTATAACCTCTCTAAAAAGAATCGGGGACATGCAGGCTCTGTCAAGATCGCCATCCTGCTTAGACTTTGCCCAGGAATGGTGAAAGTGATTTTGCATCCTCATCCTGATTACCTGCCTAAGGTAGCTTTCTCGGCTGTACATCCAGTCTCTCTAGAGGCCTTCTGCCCTCCAGCGTTCACAACTCCGGAGCAGCAGAAATCTCACAGACTTTGTCCAGTCCTTGCTCTTCAGGCCTACGTCCACCGCACTAGCCAGTGGCGTAAGTCAGTGCAACTATTCGTTTGTTATGGGGGCAGTAACAGAGGTGCTGCCGCCACTAAACAGACCATGTCAAATTGGGTCAGGGATGCTATTGCTCTTGCCAATGAGGCGCGCAGCCAAGCTACGCCAACGGGTCTAAGGGCTCACTCCACCAGAGGGGTCGCCTCCTCTGCTGCCTTGGCAAGAGGTGCCCCCTTGCAGTATGTTTGTGATGCAGTAGGCTGGTCCTCTCCGCACACATTCATATGATTTTATAGTTTGGATGTTCATGCCACTCCGGGCTCTCATGCCCTTGAGTCGACATCACAAGCTAATGTCTAGGCTCTCTTGCGTTCTTGTGAAACACACCTGCACAACCGTGGGGGTCCAGACATGTTCAAGCACGGCGGCGTGGGTATTCTCGTTCCCAATGCGCTGAGCAGCGCAGCATCGATTGTAGCTTTCGAAAGGGAACGTCTCCGGTTACTTAACTGTAACCTTGTTCCCTGAGAAAGCGGAACGAGATGCTGCGCTGCTTTGCCGTGCTAAAGATGTCCTAGGACTGCTCTTCAGACAAATATCCTGACGATGCACCTGTGGCTCATCTAATTATAGCCTCACGTCGCGGGTGCGCGCCGATGACGTCACCGACCGAGGCTATATTACCTCCGTGTCGATTCCATCGACGTGTTTACACACTATATTCACAGCAGGTCACGTTTAAAGACGTTCCCAATGCGCTGAGCAGCGCAGCATCTCGTTCCGCTTTCTCAGGGAACAAGGTTACAGTTAAGTAACCGGAGACGTTTTCACATATACTCAATACCCCGTGACAATTTGACGAAATGACTCAGCTTCAGTGTTACAGAGAGTCATTCATGACTAATTCATTAACATCCCAAAAATACATTCCAAGAGCCACTAATGACATTTGAAAGGTCTTTTATTTCTAACCCTTGTGAGAAAAACAATCTGCACTGATGCAGATAAGATAGGATGCAAATTCTTCTGCAAGAGAGAATGCTACAAATGAAAGCTTTGTTTGTATTCATGTATTTATTAATTTGTGTTATTCAAAGGTACTGTAGGTGACTTTAAAAGGAATGGCATTAATAAAAAAAAACTAATACCTGTACCTGACAGATCTCATTGAATTGAAGTGCATCGCATTGAAGTGCATCGCATTACAATTTCATCAACTTAAAGGTTAATAATTTTACTATACTTATTCAAACAACCAGTTCTTTTTACCCTTGCATTGCAAACAAGCAGAGACAGTCCAAACTGTGTGCGGCACTTCATTTACGATTGAGGAGGGGTGGAGTTATGAGGTTTGACTGACAGTTTGAGGATCCAATGGAGTTATGAGGTGTCATAAGCTCTTTTTAAAACTTTTCATTGGATGATTATTTGTAAAAAAAAAAAAATTAAAAAAAGATTTAAAAAAAGATACGGAGGACTCGGTCCGACAGCGATGATATGTTAAAGGGATTGTCTATCCAAAAATGAGCACAACAGAACAAAAACAAGATATTTTGAAAAATGTTGGAAACCAAACAACATTGAAGCCCACTGACTTCCATTGTATGGACAAAAAATATATATACATTTAGCCTACCAAAATATCTTCTATGTTACACAGAGGAAATAAAGTCATACGGGATTGGAGCAACATGAGGGTTAGTAAATTACAATTTTTATTTTTGGGTGAACTATTCTTTTAACAGGGCCTTTACAGTTGAACATAGGGAGAAAAAGGGAGAAATAAAGGAAAATGGGATGTCACAGAATGTCAGTAGGCAATGAAGTGAAGACAAGCATTACAGTGCCTGACAAAGTGATTTGGAGTGTATATTATGAAAAGTGTATTAAATGACATATGCACTGATTTGTTTCTTCTGTAATAAAAAAAAATAAAAAATATGTATGTATATTTTATGATATGTATATATGTTATGTATATGTATATATGGATATATATTTTATGATATGTATATATGATATGTATGTATAAAAATATGTATGTGTATATATATATATATATATATATATATATATATATATTTTTTTTTTTTTTTTTTTTTTTTAAAGAATGTTGGGGGCCCCACTGACTGACTGTATGGACACGGACACATTTTCCAAAATAACTTTTTGTGTTTCACAGAAAACAAAGAGCTTTATACAGGTAATGATGAAATATTTTTTGGATGAACTATCCCTGTAATGTGCTGTTGTGTGGAGACATCATCACAAGAAAAGGGGCAGAAACAGACAAGAAAATGTTTGAATCAGAGACACGTGATCTTGTGGGCATGCATAGATGCCAAATAAAGAGGTTCATTCAGATCAACTCCTGTATTGCTAACAATAGACTATTCAGTTACAATCATGAGCTCAGTTCAATTAGGCTGTTCAACAATTCATCATCAAGCAATAATCCACTCCTGGACCACAACAGTCAAATGAACTCAGAATCAGAAAGAGTCTAGAAAGTGTCAAAACCATTACAAACGGGGAGAAACTATTACTTGATTTATTTCCTTTACTTCTATAACAATTTAACAACAAGGACATTTTAGAGCATCTCACATAACTTCAACATAACCATCAATGAACCAACTCCAAATATAACCCAGGCCCAATCAGTTGACCTAGATGTTCAGAACATGTACTACTACAACCTCACATCCACAACAGCAACCCTCTACGGGCAAACTGAAGCTTGAGTCGCCATGTTGTCTAGTAATTTATTTATTTTACTCGGCAGACTTTTTACATAGAATGCAAGAAAAATGCGAATGAAAAAATAATCTACATAACTATACAATTCATACAATATTAAAGTCAAGTAAACCGTCTGCAATAAAATAAGAACAAATAAATCAAACTACAAGCAATAGCACAAATATGCAATTAAAAAATAAACAGTGCTTTTCAGGTGATCTAACAGTTAGATACATATCAGGTCGATTATGTACAGGAATTGAATTAATAATCAAATGTAACATAATGCATGCATAGTCTCCACTGTATAAATTAAATATAGATGAATCCTTAATAAAGTTAAAAGTCATTCAGTTAAGAGCATTGAGTGATTTCTTTGCAGTAAGTCTGTTGTTTGAACATTAAATACAGACAGCAGCAGGAATATTAGTAGGGCTGTAATCTCCCAGTCGACTAGTCGATTTATTGATCAATACGTTCTAGCTTGACCAAAATTCTGATTGGTTGATTTTTTGGCGTGTTAATTTCATCAGCTGGAAATAGGGCTGCACGATATTGGTAAAAAAAAAAAAATCACATTGCGATATTTTTTTTTTTCTGCGATATATATTGCGATATAAAAACAATTTCACCAGATGACTTAAATAGCTCTATTTGGAAAGAATGAATCATTCTAGAATGACTGGGGTGGTTTTGTCATGGAGTAAATAAATCCGCGTAGAAACTAATATTAATATAATGTTAACTAATGTAGTTAAAAATGTGTGCAAATGCTAAACTTTCATAACGACAGCACTGGTCCAACAGTTCTGTCAACGAGCCCAGCATGTGCTCTCTTTTTCTCTAAGTAGGAGTGTGCGTGTGTGAGAGAACGTGACAGAGGACGCTCGCTCTCAGCCAAGCGATGGTGCATAAAGCTCAGCAGGCAATGAAATTATATCTGCGCTAAACATATTTTTTGCCTCTAACTCAATTACAGGCGACTGTAATCAAACAATTTACTAGCCACTGGCTAATGAAAGACATTTATTAGTCGCCTCTTGTGGTATTTGGTCGCATGTGCGAGTGATTTACTCGCATTGTAGAGAGTTAGTTTTAGTCCCTTTGACTGACCCAGAGATTATAAATAAATGCTGTTCTTCTGAACTTTCCATGCATCGAAGATGATGAAAACTAAGAAAAAGAAGAAGAAATAAGAAATTTCTTATAATAATAATAATAATAGCCTAATAATAATAATAAATGTTTCATGAGCACCATAACAAGCATATTAAGAATAATCTCTGAAGGATCATGTGAATGAAAACTGGGGTAATGGCTGCTGAATATCCAGCTGTGCCATCAAAGGAATACATTATGTAAAAAAAAAACAAAAAAAAAACTTAAATGGAAAACAGTTTGTTTTTATTTACTTGTATATTTTGTATAATATTTAGTACTATTTTACAGTATTACTGTTTTTACTATTTTTGATCAAATAAATTAAGCCTTGGTAAGCATAAGACACTTTTTCGAGAAAAAATCTTACTGTACACAAACTTTAGAACGGTTGCTGCCTTGGATGTAGATCCTGTGCTGCTGTTGCAGAGTAAAAACAGTGTAAGAGGCAAATGTTCCCCTACACTAATCACATTCTCCGTAGACATTTGTTACCTTGCGTCACTCATTGCTCAAAGAGCTGCCCTGGAGAATGTCCTGGTGGATGTTATTAACAACACAAAACTAAAGCCACTGGCAGTTTCCGTGCGGCAGGACGGACCACTGGCACATGGGAGATTGCAGCAATGAGTGCAGACTTCAAAGAGTACAGTACGCACACTAGGTCCCACGGTTTCTGCAAAGCCCAGCTACCTGGATCAAAGACAGATACATTTACCTCATGAAAGAGCACAATCTACTTCACAGGACAAAATATTCCTTTGAATATTTCACATTTCCTTAAAACCCATTTGCTAAATTCTCCCTAGAATATGAAAGATAATCATCCAGCAACTGCGGAAAGGGTGTCAGTTTCACTTCCTACATGCAAAGAGGAAAACAAATGGAGAAAATTGGTTCCAGGTAATTATTTATGCCTAAAGCCTGAAGAAAAAGGTACTCTTGAGACAGGCACAGTGACAGTAGAGGCTTAATAAATCCTGCCAGCCATGCAGATTTTCCAGCTCATGTCCGTTCTTGCTCTGTGAACAACTTTACAACCTCTAGCTCATAAACAACAGCACCCTCGCTCTAAGACAGCTGAGAATTAAGGGCTACCACAGTGCATTACATTTCGATTACTTACATTTCTAGTACTCTCATTTAAAAGAGTTAAATGACTATAGACAATTGCATGATGATCATTTCCCATTAATATCAAGATACTAGTATTTGATTGTAATTCGTAAAGAAACTTGTAAAGAAACAATGCAGCCAAACCCAAAAAAATAGTTAATATTTGGTAATACCCAATTGATAAAATTTTGCTGTTAATAGTCAATTCATGTAGCATAACAAATACCAATCAATTTCAAATAAATGGTGTTCATGAACGGTTAAGACTTTACAGAATAGTTTAATTATGAGCTTCTCAGAAACCAAAGTAAATTGGTCATGAATTATTCTCAAATTAACAAATTTCCAAAATCAATATACAAATTATCTGACGATTTATTGAACTCTGAACAAACAGCCAAAATATGACTGAAATTACAAATAACAATTAAGTTAAAATTATAACTATTTGAATACACACACGTGTGTGTGTGTGTGTGTGTGTGTGTGTGTGTGTGTGTGTGTGTGTGTGTGTGTGTGTGTGTGTGTGTGTGTGTGTGTAAAAAATGCTAAATAAAATATAAATATAGAAATATTGTAGTTACTATATGTATTGCAATATGTGATGTTCCATTGATTTGGAAGCAACACAACTCCCTAAGCTATTGTGTGCCATCGATATGAAGCTTTAATTTTTATTTTGTGTTGAAAAATTTAATATATAATATGATTCTGTTTTGGAGAAACTCACTGTTCTGGAGACGAATCTAGGCACTGGAGACAAACCCATTACCCTGTATCACATTCATGCCAAAATCAATAATACAACAAATGATTTGTCCTAATTACACATGATGCCAGTTGAAAAAAAGAGGTACTATAACACATTTCAGCACTTCGGAGTAAACATGCCTTTGAAGAAATTGTTGCTTTGACATTCATTTCCTCACATCTCCATGGAACCCACCTGCTAGTTAGTTTGCCCTCTCTAACCTCGATGCTGAATGCAAGTGAATATAGGGGAATGTTCACACAGATAAGCAGGGCAGGAGGGAAGACACAGAGGTCACAAAAGCTTTTCAGAACCCATACATCAACAAGCAGCCATCACAATATACAATTCTGATTCGCTAGAGCCTCCTTCGTATACTTGCCAGCTCTAAAGATCTGGGTTTCCAAATCTACCTATACAGCGCTGCAGTCTCTCAATGAGCTTTCAAAAGGCTCAAATCTGTGGACAAAGCTCAGGGCAAGAATTGGAGGCTATACCTTAATTTCAGAACACTTAAACTAAAGACTGTCGCCATGGAAACCACTTGAAGTTCACCTTTATTGGCACAATAACTCAGCTCTTGAGTCAAGGTCTAATAACAAAATATCACTTCTTAGCAATTTTAGCTGCTTCCAAACTTCAAAAATAAAAGGAAAAAATAAACAATTTGCAAGGCACTTTTTTTCTTCTTAACTCTTAAAGGGATAGTCCACCCAAAAATGAAAATTCTGTCAATTACTCACCCTCATGCCATTCCAAACCCACGACTTTTGTCTGTCTTTGAAACAAATGTCCCTCCGTTCCACCAAACTTGACACTTCAAAGTTCATAAAGAGAAAGCGTGAAATAAATAGTTTAATAGTAGTTTAATCCAAGTCTTTTAAAGAGACAATGGTTTTATGAACAGATGTAATTTAGGCTCTTATTCGCATAGGTTCACATGTGCTTGCTTGACGTGCGAGAACCAATGAGGTTTGTTCTCATCCATCATACACATGGGGTTCATACATATCCAGCAAAAACACAGTGCTTACACAAACACTCACAGGAGCATTTTAAAGTTTTTTGAAACAGCCAGCTATCAGTGGGTATAATGTAAGGACTGGTCAATACAGGAAAAACCCAGAGTAGTGGTGCAATATACTGCAAATAACTGCGTGTCCTGACTCCTGATCATCATCATTAAAATTAATCAAAGCTTTTAAAATTTCACTCTCAAAATGAAACAGGAGTCAGTCACAGATCATTCATATTATAGCAAAACAACTGAAATATGACATTTGCCTATATTTAAAAAGAGAGTGAGAAATAGGACAAGAAATGATGAGGTGGAGAGTGGGGAGCAGGATCAAGAAATGTCACAAGCTGGACTCATACTCGTATTAACAGCATGAGCATCTGTTGAAGCTCTGGCACATCACACGTTTGTTTTTTTCAAATTAATAAAATAATAAGACTATGATGCATCAACAAGACACTAGAGCAAAAGTATAAGGGTCCTTCTCCACTAACTGGCTGATGGACCCTCATACGCTCTATTCTCTTTTAGATAGAAACTTGTAGATAGAAGAGATTAACAAAACAAACAAATGAGGCAGTGGATTAGTTGAGGAACAGCATGACCTGAACTGGTGGTTATTATTT
This sequence comes from Gila orcuttii, assembly GCA_026230005.1. NCBI lineage: Eukaryota > Metazoa > Chordata > Actinopteri > Cypriniformes > Leuciscidae > Gila > Gila orcuttii. Next base: position 27,256,899 of record JAPDVR010000011.1, read on the forward strand.
CTGACTGTTATCAGACTGTGACACAGACGTGTGAGTGAGAAAACCATGTTAATGGATGCTGTGCGGTGTGACACTTTGACAGTGTTGCACACCTCAGGGGACTGTGTGAAGAACTAATAGCACAGGTCTCTAATGCAGGCTTCAGATTTTGCAGGAACACTTACCAGTCCAACACCAGTGAAACTACTGATTACTTCTGGTTTGGGTAAAAATATATAGAACTATCCTCAGTTTTGTCCCAAATGAGAAACTACATATTATGCACTACACTCTACGGTTTAGAAGGGTAGTATTGCCTACAATGGCATACAAACAGGAAGTATATGCCGTTTCAGTTTCGAAGCCGCTAGCTTTAGATAAATAGCTAAACAGTGAACAAAAAATAAATTCTGCATCGTATAGTTTGTCAACGTATCACTTTATGCCCAACAAGACCTCAGTCCCTGTTACATGGACGCGTAGTCGTCCCTGTAGACAGTGGCGGTCTTTGCTTTTAAAGAAATCAATTTCTAAGGACTACAACAAACGGCCGGTAGAGATGCACCGATTGATCGGCTGGTGATCAGAATCGGACGATTTTCACGTGATCGGCCATGATCGGCGACCGGCCGGTCAGTCTGACATATTCCGATTTTATGCTGGTCAAATGCACTTGGCCGCCGCATGATTAACATCGCGCAACAACATCAGCATCACACGTGCACACGGAACGCACATGTAGGAAACCTCATGAATTGTGGCCGTACAGCTAGTGTGAGCAGCGTGTTTTTTTTTTTTTTCGGCGTGCATGTTAATCAATGAGTGCATTCACACCGAGAGCAGGAGCAGCGCGTGAGCGTCGAGCAGGAGCGTCGCGTGATCACCAGTGAAGTGCAGAGTCTATTTTTGCTGCGCTGCTCACGCTCAATTAAAGTGAAAGCACACTTTTGTTGGACAAAATAAATAAGATTTCACCCAAAAAGTGCCTAAAATGCACAGAATTTGCATGTCTGGTGTGTTTTAACAAGAACTGGAGTAGGCTATGTCAGAAAAGAAAATGAAGACTCAAAAATATTTATAGAAAATTTACCCATTTAAACTTGTGATTGCAATAGGCCTGTGTGTGTGTGTGTGTGTGTGTGTGTGTGTGTGTGTGTGTGTGTGTGTGTGTGTGTGTGTGTGTGTGTGTGTGTGTGTGTGTTTTTGAGAAATATCTTTATACTGCAAGGCTATATGCATTTTATTTTTATTTGCTATTTATATATTATTTTATTGCCATTACCTGTTTTCATACAGAAGTTTAGTTTCCTAAATAAGTAAATAGGCCTATATCACATTTTTTTTTGTTGAATATTGGAAGTGAAAAATGGTTCTTCCATACCATAACACTGCACTTAGATATGTGTGAATTTCCCAGGAGTAATCATTTATATAGTTCTATTTCATTTTCAATTTGTTCAAAAAATGTTCTATGTTCTATTAAAGAAAAGACAGAAAATAAATATTTGTGTTTGCTGTAAAGGTGTACACTGTAATTTGCTGAAATTGGAATCGGCTAAAATCGGTATCGGCTGGCCAAACTCATGAAAAATCGTAATCGGCCTAGAAAATTGTAATCGGTGCATCTATAGACTACACGACATTCCTCCAGGGTTGCTGACATCACTAACCCCACTAAACCCCTCCTCTGAGAATACAAAATAAGGGGGGCGAGGCCATTTTTGCTGTGTAGAAGAGTTGTTGTGGTATAGTAGGCTGTTGTTGCCGCAATGCCGTCGAAAAGCTGTTATTTTCATCCGGATTGCAGGTTCACTTTGTTCAGCCTTCCTAGGGTCGGGGGAGTTAGGGATCAATGGTTAAAATTTATTTTTTACTTGGTCCCTCATAATTATTACCCAAATCTCGCTCTCTGTGCTGAACATTTTCCAAAAGAGGAAAGTTTCCACAATCTTCGCGAGCTCAATGCAGGATTCGCACAACGACTTGTCCTGAAAGATGGAGCAGTTACTTCCAACTTTAAGAACAGAAGCTGTTGTTTACGTGCCACAACCTGTAAGTATGATTTATTTTTCGTCGATGTGTTTTCCTGCAATAGTTTGTATTGTTAATTGTACATTGCAGCAAGGAAATAAACAAATGACAACGCTGTTTGGCTCTGCAAACCAGAGGTTGAAACATCGAAAAAATGTGTTTTACCACCCCTTTAACATAGAGGCATAGGTATGCGGCTGCTTGGGGCCCCCTACCAGCGGTCATAGTAGGGGGGCCCCCAACCAACTTAAAAAAAAAAGTAAAAAGATAAAGCCCCTTATCATCATGAACGCTTCAAAAGCATGGTAAATTTTATTCATATTCTTAATAAATACGTTGAAACGTTGTAGTTAAAATGACCAGTTCATGGTTATCTGTCCCTACACATACACCCCCTACTTTCACAATGAAATGGACAAGTCTGTAACGGTGCACGGCGCGAAAGATAAACACACAGTGACGGGAGGACTGGGAAGTACACAAACACAGATGAAGCAAGACGAGTCTAAACGTGAAAATGAAACGTTACCCAAGCGGCTTAAATAAAAGAAAAAAGCGAAAAGACGCCGATAAGTATTTTGGCAACGCTGCCAAAGATGACAAACTTTTTTATGGCTACTGTGAGAAGAAGTCAACAAGTAGGACTCTCTCTGTGTCAGAAGCACGTGATGCTCGCTCACTCACTCACTATTTGGTAAGTATACTTAAAAAAAGTATAAACAGTGCTAGTTTTCCTGACATTTTGGCATTAGCTTTACCTGCCTATCCACCATTCAGTCGGTACATTTTTTTTTTCGTTCTATTTTAAAGATCGGATGGGGGGCCCCATACATACCTTCGCCTTGGGCCCCCAATTTGCTAAATCCGCCACTGCCTGTAGACACATTTTTATCGCACAACCTGAAGATTCAATGCATTACGTTGAGGTGTGTGTATGTATATGTATATGTATATATATATGTGTGTGTGTGTGTGTGTGTGTGTGTGTGTGTGTGTGTGTGTGTGTGTGTGTGTGTGTGTGTGTGTGTGTGTGTGTGTGTGTATTTGTTTTGGAAGAGGTCTCTTATGATCACAAAGGCTGCATTTTTTTCAAAATATTACAAATTAAAATAAAAGTTCTCTCTATTTGAATAAATTTTAAAACGCAATTTATTCCTGTGGTTGCAAAGCTGAATTTTCAGCATCATTCCTCCAGACTTCAGTGTATGATTCTTCAGAAATCATTATAATATAAGGATTTGGTGCCCAGGTAACATTTCTTCTTATGACAAATGTTGAAAACAGTTGTGCTGCTTAACATTTCTGTGGAAATGGTCATACTTTGTTCAGGATTATTTGATGAATAGAAAGTTCAATGAACAGCATTTATTTGCATTTATTAAAACATTTAATATTAATTATTATTATTACTTATTTTGTATCATAAATGCCTTCACTGTCACTTTTGATCAAATGTAATGCATCCTATTACATTTCGCTCTCTTTTTTAACCTTACCACAAATGTTTGAAATGTATTGTTGTTTCCACAAAAATGTTAAGGAGTAAAAACTATTGTCAATGATAAATAAAATAATAAATAAATAAATAGTTTCTTGAGCAGCCAATCGGCATATTAAAATGATTCCTAAAGAATCGTGATTCGTGTAACACTGAAGACTGGAGTAATGATAATTACCGAAAATTCAGCTTTGCCATCAAATGAATAAATTACATTTTTAAGTTTATTAAAATGGAAAACCATTATTTAAAATTGTAATAACATCTCATAATATTACTGTTTGACTGTATTGTGAAATTGAACAATTTTTAAATTTTAAATAGCTAATATTAATTCTAAAACCTCCAAATTATGTTACATTTTTACTTTTTATTGTAAGCACAGAGGTTGCACGGACTGCATTTATTCACAAACCATGATCGCAAACATGGTCAAGAATCATGTTTGGATTTATTACAGTTCTTCACAGCAGGGGAGAGGCCAGAGATGTTCAAGGGGTGGGCCTTCATAAAACAGCGTCTACAGACAGAGTATGAAACTGCACGCCAAATTACCAAGAAAAAAATATAACGCTGCACAGTTTCGAGTTCAAAGTTTCAAAATAGCAAACAATAACAACCTGTAAAAAAATTCCACTTATTAACTTAAACATTTATGTTGCTGCTTTCAGTATAAACTGGCTGTACACGTCAATTAAATATAAAACTTGTTTATATATAAATAAAACTATTTAAGAAATCAAGTTGAATCTTGTATAATTTATAAAAGAAAGCTTAAATTATTTTAAAGTAATGTAAAAAAAAAATATGTTGCCATGATTATTGATCTTTTTTTTTTGTCCATGACAAACACGATAAAATGTCTCTTCATATTTTCTATCAATTATGTCAGTGTAAACATTATATGATTTATTGTTTCACCACACACAAACAAAATACGTCACCAATGATCTACTGTGACAACTCATAATAACCATTTCTCATTTCTCACCTTTTATTGGTGAGAGTAGCAGGTTTACTCTAAAACTGTCACAAAACCAATTATCTGCATAGCGTGCGGCAGAAACTGACTTGTGACTTGCTGGATAAAAATATATTCTTGAAACTACATAGGCCTACTTTATACAACTGTATACAACAGAAATATGATGCAATTCATGCATTTGAGCTATTTTTGTATTTGTTTTTCCTCATTATTTCCAATCAATGGTTATATTTTGGCATTGGGTGTCCCAGCAGTCAATCCTGGTTGGCAAGAGTCACCTTGACCCAATGTAGTCTCAGTATTAAGCAGAAAGGTGAAAATATGGATTAAAAAGTGTTATTCATAAGGCAGAGTTTAAGATCAAGAGCATGTGTCTGTAACTTTGATCTCAGCGGGTAGATGAAGCTGTCCACATAAGCTAGAGACGAAAGTCACATGTAAGTCACAAACTAGTCATCATCAGATTTCTCTAAAGCAATCCTTCAGAATGTGAGCCTTTCACTGCTACTATTGATAGATCAAAAAAGAGCTGTCAAAAAGCCATCAATAGTTTTACTTGGATTACACAAACACTTGAGACGAGTGAATATAGTAGCCAGCATTCCCTTTCTGTGCCAAGGCGGCAGTAAGGTGTGAGAGTCTGATGAATAATTTATGACGATCCTTCTGCCGTAGTGATTCAGCACAACAACTTTCACCTTCTTGCTGTGTGTGGAAGCTACAGCGAGCTACGCCAGCCAAAGTGAGAAATTCTTCACAAACTGGCTCTGGGAAAGAGTTTGTTATCTATAGGATCTCTGTTCAGTTTTTATCTTTGAGATCATCTCTCTCACCAGTCACCACCAGATCAATTCCTTCACAGCATGCACAGCAACTCTCACAACAGGCTGCTGTTACACAGTGGCTGTCATATTGGCTTTTCTGTGGGATAGTGAATATGATATGTTTGTTAAAATGGGTGAGCTTTATATCCAAGTCCTGTCCGTGTTTAAAAGAAGTCTGAATAGAGTGACACTGTATCATCACAAATGTGGCTTCTTTCTGCAATGACCCTCATGGGTAAATGAAGCTCTGGATTTGAAGAAATCTCAGCCAAGCTGGTTGAGATCCATGCAAATAATAAAGGGCAACTAACATTTAATTGAACATAGTTTGGTAAGCAAGCCAGTTTTGTATTCTTCCTTCTTATTGTCGCTTAGCAAAATAGTTTGTTAGTGGCACCTAATTGTAACAGCAGCAATTCTGGGTATGTGACCAAACCTGCAAATTTTATTGGATGGCCAGTTTTTAATCGCAGTACAATGAAAAAGAGAACACCTAACCTTAAAATAAAATAAAAATCTGTCGCATTGATGGCAGGCGCCATTAAAATTCAGGGCTCTCAAGTTTTATCAAAAGTTTAGAGTGAGATTTAGGGGAGGAGCCACCCAAATATTTGCAGCAGCGGTCCCTCGACCCAACCAAATTCGCTTCAATTTTTGCTAGCAGTTCAATTTTGCCTATTGTTCATAATTGACCAGCACAAATGGAAATTATAGCAATTGTTAAATCTGATAAAAAGACAAATTCATCCAAATAAAATAAATAGTTATATTTAAAAAATACAAATTTATTGAAAAATAAAAATAAATTTTACCCCAAACAAGCCAACTGAACATCAGTGCTCAATGTACATAACATTGTGTCATAACAACTTGCCCTGAGCATGTATGTCAAGACCCAAACCGTTGACCTTTACAGGGGTCATCGGATGCCCATTTTCCACAAGTTGGTATGATTCTTTTGGGTCTTCATGTAAAGTTTGTAACATACTTTGGTTAAAATTTCTCAATGGTTGCGTAAAACAACACCCTTTTTACCTCTTCAAAAACAGCTCTGTTCACAGTGACCCGTTTCGGGTGCATGTCTCTTTAAATGATAATGAGCAACAACTTTTTGGCTTTTTGAGGATTAAAAAAAAGTGAATGGATTTTTTTCATTGCATGGTGATCAGTGTTGCCAGATGTACGATAATTATCGTATTTGTACGATATTTTTTACCTCTGTACGATGTACGATCAATAATGAAAAAAATCCCATAATGTACGATAATTTCAGAGTTTTCAGTCGTTCGTCCAAACACACATCCTACCGCTTCTCTCTCTGACCCAGAATCATTTTGCAGGCTCGCCTGCCTGCACGCACGTATACACACACACACACACACACAGGCACCACACGGCGTCGCCCGGCCCGCACGTCAACACTACAACCCCCCCAAGCCCCCCCCCCCCCCCCCCCCCCAATCCACCCTACATGTGGGGATAAATAGCTGTATTCTGCATGGTTACGCCGTGTACGATAATTTTCTTCCAAATACGATAATTTTGAACTACTGGTACGATAATTGGACATTTCCAATCTGGCAACACTGATGGTGATTGTGTCCACACACTGCAAAGACACATTTATTTGCAAATACCATATAAAAGTGTATTTTGCATCCGATGACCCCTTTAAAAGCAGTTGGAGAGTTTTTGAATGCACCAAAAATAATTTAGCACGAATTTGGCTATACTCCTCAACATCAGCTCTCACTGTCTTTGATCACAGGCAAGAGATATCGTCCAGGAATCGTAAAATCAAAATGCTAAAAAAAAAAAAAAAAAAGGAAGATGTCCGCAAACCGCATTCATCAGATCGTGCTCTTTCAACTTCCACTCCGTGTGTGCGCGTGTTGTCTAGTAACGAACGTGCTTGCAGCGGGAACACATAATTTACCCGTAAACAACTAATTCTAATATTTGATTGGCTGGTAGCTAGCATTTAACTCTGTATAACTCGAGACAGATGCTATGAACTCGGCAGAGAACTTCCCTCCGTTTGCCTGCGCCCCGTCCATTAATTGTATAGCGGGACAAAGTTCCCTTACTCCTCAGCGTGAGAAATACAAGGTGTGGCGTGAGAGCGTGTGAACGGGTTGAAATGCGTGTGTCTCACGCCCAATGCATGAGACTTGAGAGCCCTGAAAATTAATATGTCAAATCACACCATATTTTCCCATCAAACAAACTAGACAAAAAGTGTGCACATCCAGCAGGCAAAAAGCTCAATGAGGTTGCTCAAACACAAACAAAATTCACAGAAAGGAAAAAATTGGCGCACGCCACAGCTCCATAAATACAAAAAATATTTGATGCATTGCATGCTCATTTCGAGCCATATGGCTCTTCATCAGACAATGAAATCATGGACAAGTAGGCCCTTACATACAGAGTATACATCACATGAAGAAAAAAAATGCAATGTAATACTATATAAGGGCCTTCTTGTAAATGGTTTCATTTTCTGATCAAGAGCCATATGGCTCAAAACATCGCTTTTGGTTAGAATATGCAATAAATAATTTTTCTATTTATGGAGCTTTGATGTGCCAACTTTTTCCTTTTTGTGACTGGTGTGAACAGCCCTTTAAAATTCTAATTCATCGGTCACTCACTTCACAAGCCAAGTCCATTCAAGTTTAATTTACATGAAAAACCTGATTTTCTCAAAAACAATTTGCAAATAATGCCCCATTCGTTCAAGAGGACGAAATCACGACTACTAGGAAAACTGTCTCAAAATGAAAACGGGAGGTGTAGCCACCGGGAAACCAACTGGCTCTTTTATTAATGTAATAAATTACCACTGGTTTAGGGCGCACAAACAAAATGCTCTGATGAACTGCAAGCGATTTGCGACAGACGCCTTCTGTCTGGAAGCAACAGCATCTGAAAGATCTAAAGGATAATAACAGCCAATCATCTGAGTGAATTGTTCAGTCACATGACCTCATTTATGTGATTCATAGTTTATGCATGTCCAAAAAATAATAATAATAAACAATTATAAAAATAATTATATTGTACAAATGCTAGATGGAAAGACCCAGATATAAGTATTTAAAAATTCACATCTTGGTCTTTCCATCCAGCATTTATATAAAAAATGCATTAAAATATGTGGGTTGAAATTCAGTTATAGAAGCTTGTGAATGATTCAAGCTTCTAGAAAGACAATTCAAGAAAATTCAAGAAATTCAAGATCTTTTTGGAAACAATCAATCTACAAATTATCCAAGACAATATTAATATTTTTATGCTGGACTTGATGTCCAATGCAAAACATGTCCAATGCCAAGACCAGCTCCTGAAGCAAAACCAGTTTCATTGTTGCTACTAAAAACCTCCAACTGTCCATTATTACCAGTGTGTATGGTACACTTGCTCTCCCCTGACAACATTACAGTGATCATTGGAGCGTGTGTGAGGCTGCCGACGTGAGAGGCCGGCTGGAGTGGAGGCTGGTGTGATGTGTGGGTAGTGATGGAGAAGTGAATGTTTGCAAGAACATACTTGCACGTTAGAAAAGCCTCTGGCATGGGGGTCCAGGATGGCTGAGCGAGATGAGAATGGAAACAAATGATCTCAGACGAACGCTATTCTTAGGTCAGCACTGGTGCTATATTAATATTCAGCTATTCTCATTTAGCGATATTAAGGATAATTAATTTCAGCCCTGAAAGAGACTCGGCAGTCGGAATTTCCTTATGGGAGCAACTGATAAGTGGACTGCAGCTGTGAAAAGGTTTTGAAGATTGTATTAATGAAATTGTGTGCAGTGGGAAAACATACGCCATGAAAGAATGAGAAAATCTTTAGGTTGCAGGTGACACCCCTAGTGTTGTGGAGCATTGGTCTGATGAGCTATGATTCAACAGCCAGGCAGCCTGGATCATTTGTCACTTGATTAATCTAAAAGCTAGACTTCGAGGGAATGATTAATAGAGTAACACAGTGGGAGAGACAATTAAACATAGCCTTGCAAAGACACAAAGGAAGTGAATACATTCAGTCCAATTTATTAGGAAAACAATACTTGCATAATTTCATGAATAAAAATACAAAATATGGCCTGAATTTGTTTTTTAATACATTTATAATTTTATGCTATGGTATATCCACCCAACCGTTTATTCTCTGTAGGGCATTATTAATCTTCAGAAAATATTGATTGTCGACCTCAAAACTTCACCAGTAACAGGGTTGCAAATTTAATCTTTAAAATGCCTATAAAATGCCTATTAATCCGAGAATGCACAAACAGAAACTACACAAATGCATAAAGGGGGTCAAAATGACTAGTATTAGAATTAATGGTTTTATAAAAAAACTAATTAAAAAATGTTGAAAGGGGGTTTGGAATGGGCTCAAATATTAAAAACAGAAAGAACGGGCAAAACTACACCCATTCAAAATCTATGTTCCCCTACAATGGCCCATACAGGTTTTTCCTGAGAGTGCTTTCTTTGTGATAAAACTAAGGGGAAGTCTCTGTGGAACAACAGACTAGAGTTCACAGTGAAATGAGAGGCAGCTGTCAATCAGCCATTCCTTTTTCCCTCACTAGCCTCACAGTAAACACAACTTTGCCAAGGAGACCCGCAGGTTGAGCAGGGAATCCACTACAGAACAAGAGCCATTTTAATTTTTGGATAAAGGGGAGGAGCACAGAGGGAAGCGAGTTGGAAAATCTATTCAGCTGTTCCCTCACTGGGCTTCTATGGGTTGTCTGCTTTCAGATTTGGACTCCAAGTGGCTATAACCCACTTCTTTCAAAAGGGATTTCTATTCAAAAGGGGGAGAGGGGGTGGGGGGATTGGTCAGTCTCATCTTGGGAGACAGCAACGTACAAAAATTAGAAAAGTGACCTTGTATTCTACAAGTTCCAAACACATCAAAATATGCCAAATGTATGTTCATTCTATAGTCAATCGTACTCTTAAAAGGGCCCCAGAAGACACTAAAAACCTTGTGTATCTGCGACCACTGTTTTAAAAACTGAGAGGACACTTAAAGGGTAATGAAACCCTATAGTGTGTTTTTGAGATGTTAACAGATATGGTTTCACATCAATGAAAAAACACCAAAAGCACTCATTGTGTTTATTATTAAGGGAAAAGTGTTATTTTTAGGCCGTGTGTCCACCAAAGCGTTTTTTCACGCGTCTGGCGTATTTTTTCAATTGTTTTCAATGGGAGCGCCACGTTTTTAGAACGCCATGAGCGTAACGAGGCGCTGAGCGTTTTTTTCATGCTGAAGCATGAGCACTCTGCGTTTTTTTTTACTGGTCGCCGAGAGTTGAAGAATGTTCAACTTTGGGTAAAACGCAGCGCTCATCACTGTCACTTTTTACCCAGCCGTCCAATCACAGTGGAGGAGGGGCGGAACAAATACCACACCGACCAACTGTCACAACATTCTTTCTGTACAACGACGTCAACCAGCAGAGCTAACCGAACAAAATGGATGAAAAATAAATTTGAGCATGAAACAAATTATCTGCGAAATAAGTTACAAGTAAACTGTGCTGTGGATATTCTGTATCATAGCAACGAATCGTCTCACCTGAAGAAACGCTGCGCTGCCAAAATGCTCTCAAGTGCCCACAGCTAGGCGTTTTCAGCAGAGCGCCTAGCGCAGGGCTCGGATTTCGGTGCGGGATTGCGGGTATTGCGCATCATTTTAATCATTCCCGCAGGCCTTGCGTTTATAATGCGAGAAACTCCCGCAAACATTCATTCAATCTAGCATGTAAGCATATGAGTAAATTTAACCTAACAGATTATAAGATCAAATCAGTCATTTTAAAACTTTCTGCGAGACGCAATTTCACAAACAGCGTGAGTGATTCTGCCAATGCCGCGTCTTCTCTGTCTTTTAAAATAGGTTGCACAAGGCAAGCCAATCGCGCTGCAGCTGCAGGCGGTGATTCCAGACTCTCGCGTTTCAGGAGTCGGGACATTTGATGGAAATGTCACTTGCACAATCGGGGCATTGCATCGTCACTAATGTTTATAATTTGTGCGTCTTTTTAAGTCTTACCTATTTGAACATTCAAGCGATTTTAAACCGCATAACAAACAGCTCGTGAGTAACAAAACTGAGTTCTTTTTCGCGAATTATAGCGCTTTAACGGTCAAAAGCACACAACATTGTCTAAATTCCGGTCTTGGGGAGTATCCTCTCAAACAATCGGTTATGTCTTAAAAAAAAATATACAAAAAGAAAATGCATGTGACACTATAATGAAAACAGTATGGGCCGTTCACGTTACGTCTTTTGCGCGCTCATCTTTTGCTGAAACGTCTTCGTCTTCATGGAGAACATGGCTCATGATTGCTTAGCAACAGGGAGCCCTTTTTAAAAGAGGAGAAAGTGGCGCGGACTGCGCTTTACACGCAACATGTGAACGGTCCCTTAATGCATAGACATAATAAATACATAGACGCCCTATTGGCCGCTTTGGAACGTTGCTGCGATACGTCAACGCGTCCGCCATATTGCGGAGGGCAAGACTGCGCTGTAAACAAATGCAAGTAAACGGGTGAGCTGCGGATTTTCTGGATAAAAACAAAAAATGTTTTTACATTTATCAGCCGATTTCAGTGGTTATGTGGTGTACAAAAAGTTTCATCTCCAGTTATTTAAAATCTCGATAGACTTATATAAAAAAAAATGTATTAGGAATTGTCAAAGCTCAGGCTTGTCATGTAGGCTATCTGGCTTTTTATTCTTGGATAAGAATTGTGAAGACCCCCATACTGAGATTTAATTTAATGTCCACATTAAATGAAATAAAGTTTTCTTATTGTGGAAAAAACATTTTCTGTGATTGACCCGATTTTAGCAATAACAAAGATAACGGATGGATCCTTTATGGTAATACATATGATATGGTACAACTACAGTGAAATGCAAATAGTAAATATAAGATAAAGTGAGAAGTAATAATAAATAGTTTAGTCAATAAAATAAACAAACAGTATACAGCAAATAAAATAGTAATGGATAGTATAATTATATAATATCATAAGTACAATAAAACAATCATAAAAATATTGATAATAGCATATAGTTTATGTATAATACTATAATAATAGCAATATAATAAGAAATATCAATTACAGTATACAGACAATAAAAATAATAAGTTAGTGACTATGATAGCATAACTATAATAGATTGATAATCGCAAGTGGTATAATATTATAATAACAATAATAATAAGAACAGCAAATACAATGTAATATCAATTGCAGAATAATATAGACAATATGAAAAAAATATTAAACATTATAATATTGATCATTAAATTTTACAAAAAGAGATTTGTCATTTTATTTTATGTAGGCCTACATACAGTGAAGATAATGTATAAATATGCAAATATAATTTATATATTTTAAAATATTCCTACATAGGCTATATAAAATAAAATGACACAACCCTGTCTCTTTTTTTTTGTTAAATTTCAGTTTTATTGATCAGTAATAGCCATCATAACAGTATAAGTAGCCTAAAAGGTATAAAAAGCTATACAAGACAACAAGAAATAAAGTAAACGATTCAGTCAAACATACAGCAGGATGCAACGTTAAATAGCCTAAATATAAAGTTATGAAACTTCACTTTGCCCTCAGCCAAAACGAACAGATAGATTAACGAGACCAAAGATCGCCCGTTAGATATACACAAGACGAATACATCAGAGCCAGCGGCAAACGTCAGAAGCACTAGCCGAGGTAAGGCTGTTCCAGGCGGGGTACATGAGCGCTGAGCGCCCGGTGATCGCCTGTATCTCACAACTCCGAAAACGTTCGATCAAATTTTTAAATAGGCGCTATATTTTTAAATAAACCACAGATCTGAGCTTTAAACAACTACATTGCCGACTGAAAAACTATTAAGACCACATTTCTTGACACAATAACAGTAGTATTTTTAAATTTTGCGGCCTTTCTCCTCTGAACGTTACTATTACTAATTATATCATGACCAAATACAACCAGAAACAAATGTTCAGTCTTGCTTGTGAAAGGTAATTCCTCGAGACCTGTTTTCAGTTGTTTGGCGATTTGTGCAGCACACGAAAAGTGCATTTTTCTCTATTCCCGGTATGAGAGGTATGGGAAAGTTGCCCTCCGCAATATGGCGGCGCCGTTGACGTACGCTCCAGCGGCCAATAGGGCGTCTATGTATTTATTATGTCTATGCCTTAATGGATCCGTGCACTAGCTCTTAAAGTGAGAGTAGCCTATAATTGTCAGTCATTATTGTACATAAAACAACAAAAGATAGCATTAATTGTAAGGAATCAGGATTAATAGCTTATGTATTCAAATTATACAGGACTAAAAGACTATTCCGTGTTATTTTACATTTGATTACTTTTTTCCGTCTCTGTAGTATTTCTGAATACTAGTGTGTTATGAACCCAGTATGGGTTATATTTGTGGTTTGTGTGTGTTTCTTTTTGTTTGGTTTGCAGGATGGAGTTAGAGTGAGTGACGTCATTATTGACTAAGGAGCTACACCTGTGTTGGAACTGATGCCGGCAAATAAAGCAGTTCCCTTCAGCTGTGACGGGGCGCGCTCTCCCATCCTCGTGCCGTGTCTTGGATTCCGTTGCTTGTTTGTGTTCCGTCTCTTTCTCATTTAATTATTGTTACTTTAATAAATGTTATTCTTTTTGAGCAATATCCCACGTGTTTTCGCCTTCTTTGTCGCGGCTTGCGAGCCGGCTGTGACAAATGGGGGCTCGTCCGTCCTTTAACGTTTGAAAATTTCAGTTGTCTTTTGACATGATTTGGAAGCGTTTTTTTTTATTTGTTTTTTTGCGTTCGGCTGTTTTGTAAGTAAATTGACGCGTTGAATGACCGAATGTAAAATTGTAAGATTGTTTGTTTAGCGCTATTGTTTGGGATGTTTTTATACATCGTACTTTGAAGGAAATACACGTTGGGTTTGTTTTGTTTTTGACAACGGAATGTGTGGAATGCTGAATCTGTAATTTGGCTGTCCCATGCTGTTTTGTAGGAGGTAAGTGATTTTTGCAGATCCTGTGGGAGGAATATTTAATAATATTTGTGTTCTCTGGTTAGGTTTAGCTGCTCGTTCCCTTTTGGAACGAGTGGATGTCATGTAATTTTTTTTTTTTTTTTTTGTGTGGTGACCGTGAGTAGAGCAGTTGTCTCGGGTGCATATCCGTGGTATGAGTGAGTCGCCAGCGTGCTGGTTGCTTTTCTTCGTACTATTGGGAGTTGGTGCTTAAAATACCCCTCATCAGTAACGACATGAAGATTATAGGGTTGAGTTAATTTTTTTTAGAGGGAACTATTTTATTCCTCCTGCTGTGGTTTGTAAAAACACTTTTTCTATTTGTAACGTGCATTTAAGGTGGAAAGATGTCTAATCTAGTCGAAGAGTTTATTAGTTCTCCTTCTGAAGGTTTGCTTAATTCGTGTACAAAAGATCAGTTATTTGAGATTGCGGATTATTACGAAATTGAACTTGGAGATAAGAGGTTAAAGGATAGTACAATTAGAGAGGTACTTAAATCAAGACTAATAAAAAAGGCCGTATTGTTTGAAATGTCCGATACAGCTACCACCTCTCAAGTTAAACCTCATGTTGGCTCTTTAACTTTTGAACAACAGGAACGATTATTGTTGTTACAGCTTGAACAGGAACGTTTGAAATTGGAAGTAGAGCGTGAGAAAACTAGAAATGAACCGACTAATGTTGAGCTACAGAAATATCGCTTGGAAATAATGAGAGAAGGTGGACTAAATGGTTCAACTGATTTGCTGGGTGCTCAAGTGTTTGACACTGCTGGTAATTTGAGGTTAATGCCTAAGTTTAACGAGCGAGATCCAGATACCTTTTTTATATTGTTTGAGCGAATAGCAGCGGCAAGAGGTTGGCCTAGTAAGGAACGTACACTGCTTTTACAATGTGTGCTCACAGGCAGGGCTCAAGAAGCTTATTCTGCCCTGTCACACTTGGACTGCAACGATTACGAGACCGTTAAAGCGGCAGTTTTAAAACCTTATGAGTTAGTACCAGAAGCGTACCGACAAAAATTTTGAACATTGTCCAAGGGTGTAAAGGAGGCTCATGTGGAGTTTGCTAGGGAGCTCACTTCTGCGTTTAATCGTTGGTGTATGGCATCTGAGGTAACCACGTTTGAAGAGTTGACTAACTTAATTGTGCTTGAACAGTTTAAGAACTCTGTTCCTGCTCGAATAGCAACATGCATAAATGAGCAGAAAGCTGAAACAACTGCTAAAGCTGCTGAGTTGGCTGATGACTATATTTTAACGCACAAGAGTAGTTTTAAGTTTCGGAAAAGGGATGATATTTTTGGAGATCGAGTAGATCACATGCCCAGGGATTCATCTCTGATCTGTAATTATTGTCGTGGTGAAGGCCATTGGAAAAATGAGTGCCCTGTGCTTAAAGGTAAGTAAAGGAGGAAAGGTTCTTCGCGTTAAACCAGCAGGCCTTGTGGCACCATTGTTGAATTCTGTTAGCTTGTCTTCTGAAGGATCTCCTACAGCAGTTAACCAGTTAAAGGATGGAGATTATGCACCTTTTATTACTTATGGGCACGTGTCGCTTGTTGGTAAAGATACAAATGTTCCAGTAACGATACTGAGGGACAAAGGAGCATCGGAGTCCTTTATTTTGCAGGATGTGCTGCCATTTTCCTCTGTGAGCGATACCGAGACTAGTGTTCTTATTAGAGGAATTGGGTTAAATGTCCTATCTGTCCCATTACATAAAATTATGTTGTCATCTGAACTTGTGAATGGAGAAGTGGTGGTTGGAGTGCGTCCATCATTACCAGTGGAGGGGGTGGATATAATCCTGGGAAATAATTTGGCAGGGGGCAGGGTTTGGCCTGTTACCTTTTCACCTCCTGTTGTTTCATCTTTTCCCCTTCCAGGTCCTGATGAGAGCAACAAGAACTTTCCGCAGGTATTTACTGCTTGTGCTGTAACTCGATCCATGACCTCTGCACAGCCAAGGTTAACATCTGATTCCTTGGGTAGACCAGCATTTTCTTTGCCTGATGACTTTTCTGTTTCCTCTTCTGATTTGATCCAGGAGCAGAAACTTGATTCTTCTCTCCATATATTGTTTGAGAGTTTGATGTCTCCTGATGATTTTAGGCATGTTGCTCAGGGTTATCTTTTGCAGGATGGAATGTTGGTGAGGAAATGGATTCCCCATGGAAGTGACTTTGCTGGGGATCCTATCTTGCAGGTGTTAGTTCCAGAGAAATATCGATCATTGGTGTTGGAGATTTCTCATGATAAACTTGCTGGACATTTAGGGGTAAGGAAGACTTATGACAGAATCCTTCATCATTTTTTTTGGCCTAAATTGAAGAAGGATGTGTCAAAGAAGACACAGGTGTTAGACCTAAACTTTTCTCTTTATTTCATGTATTTATTTGTGCAACTTTTTTTCAAATTAATTCAAAGATTGAAATCAAGCTTCCTTTTGTTGTGTAAACTAAAAAAAAAATCCATTCCATTGTAAAAACACAAATACAATGAGTGAGCAAACATTTAGCTAAACCTATTTTTTAAAAATTGTCTAAAAAAACTCCCCCCCCCCCCACACGTACACACGTCATAAGTGTATCAGCACGGTAGCACAAAAGTGTTGTTTGCATTTTTCCCAGGATGCGGTTAGAGCTGGAGTTTGAATACCAACGCATGGAAAATATGACTGCAACATTATTTAATACGCGACAAAAACAACATGAGAGCAGTTTATGCATGTAACGTCGCAATGAAATTAACAGCAAAGCAGATCACAGTTCATATGATCAGAACAAGCGTGTTTCAAGTTTTTATGGACATATTATATATATATATATATATATATATATATATATATATATATATATATATATATATATATATATATATATATATATATATATATGTGCAAATAAGGACACTGATACAGCTGTACATTGTCAAGAGTGGCTGGATATAAGCAGCGCACAAAGACAAAGAGTACAAAGAAATAGTCTTTAATTCAATAATCCACAAGAGATGGGGTGTAAACATGGGGAACACATCCACAGGACCAAGAACTGAACAAAACGTTACTTAACACAACGAGTACTTATACAAGAACTAAACAAGGGAACTAATGAGATAATTGATGAACACCAGGTGAACTAAATGACTTATCAAACACACGGAAAAACTAGGCCACACAATAGGGCAAACTAGGCCAAACACAATAAAACACAACATGAAACACGTCTGATCATGAACGCAATGGCAAGATTGATTACTGATTGATTACACAGAAGACAATGATATAGACTGAAAATTCAAGGAATGGAAAAACAAGTAACTATGCCTTTATTCTTTTGGTTTTAAACTGATGTGTGTCATTTGTTCAGAGATGGTGGTGCTTGTAAACGTAATAAAAATATTATAAGACATTTTGAATGATTAAACCAATCAAAGCATACTCCAACTGTCAAACAGTGTCCGATTGGTCTCTCGACAAATCGTCACAGTATAGGCTATATATATATATATATATATATATATATATATATATATATATATATATATATATCTCGTCACAGTGCTGAGAGATCCAGTAAACAACGCATTTGAATTCTCCACTAAGTAATAACATCGCTGCGAGATCTAGTGAGAAGCATTAAAATTTCTCCGTTATTACCGGATCAAACAGCGCTGACATGGAAACCAGGAGAAACATTGTTCCATGAATGAACTAGTTATTCATAGATGCCACCTACATCACTAGAAATAGAACGCCGCCATATTGACGACCGATCTCGCCCGGTATGGCCGCCCAAACTATTTACACGATAAAAAAAAATGAGCTCGATAATTTCTATTTGCATGCTTGTTTGTTTTCCTCGTCTCTCTCTCTTTCTCTCTCTCTCTCTCTCTCTCTCTCTTTCTCTCTCTCTCTCTCTCTCTCTCTCTCTCTCTCTCTCTCTCTCTCTCTCTCTCTCTTTCTCTACCAAAGAGACTGGTTGACAACTCTGTTTAAGACATAACCGACATATTTTACGTGAATACTCTCCAAAACGGACATTTAAACATAATGGTGTGTGTATTTGTCCATTCAGACACGCGCGCTGTTAGGGGTCTATGGCTGCACGCTTCGGGTCGGGTGTGTGCACACAGAAAGAGGAGACATGATACTATGAGACAATTTATCCTTTTCTTTTGGTATAGAATAAAATACCAGTTTGGCGTTCCTCTTTCGGCTGTTGTTGCAGCCAACTGCACAACATATTGCAGGCATTACTGAGACCGTCGGTCGTCAAGATGGCGGCGCAACGCTACAGTGACATCATGTGACCCGAATGAATAGGTTTTAAGTCCACAGATCAGCAACATTCACCATGGATTTAATGTAGTAACACTCACTGTAACCATGGAAGTTTGACAGAAATAGTAAAATGCTTTCAAGTACATCACACAACTTTTTCCAGCACTTCAAAACTCAAATATGATCATATTTAAATGTTATTTTTAATGTGATGACCAAAACATGATTTGTTCATCCTTAAAAGATTACCCCCATTTATAAAACTTAAAGTTTCAAGATGTAGGAAAACGTCTCAGGTTACTATTGTAACCATAGTTCCCTGAGAACAGGGAACGAGACGATGCGTCCAACGATGCCATGGGAACGCCCCCAGCGTGACTGCGTCTGAAGCATCTATGTCAACTAGTCCAATGGAAAGAATGAGCGTCACGGGCGGGTGACGTCATGACCAGGATATGATAAAAGCACATCCGGTGCAAACCGGCATTAGCTTCGAAAATTGCCGAAGCAAGCCGATCGCAGGGATGCAGGAAGTATGGCAGGGTGACGCATCGTCTCGTTCCCTGTTCTCAGGGAACTATGGTTACAATAGTAACCTGAGACGTTCCCTTACGAAGGGAACTCAACGATGCGTCCAACGACGCCATGGGAACGAGAATACCCAAAGCGCCAGAAGTCCAAGTACCTGAGTGTCAGTCTGTTGTAACTAAGCACTAAGCACCTGAGAACCTGGGGCAGCATCCAGGTCTAAACTGTAAAATCTAACGAATGTGAGCGGGGAGGACCAGCCCGCCGCATCACAGACGTCCCGAAGAGAAACCCCATATAGTAAGGCTTTAGAAGCCGCCATACTCCTAGTAGAGTGAGCTCGGACCACCAAAGGACATGGCTGGTCCGAGTACTCGTATGCAAGTGAAATAGCCTCAACTATCCACCTACTGACCGTCTGTTTAGAAGCAGGAAGACCCTTCTTAGGTGATCCGAAGCAAATCAGTAATTGGTCGGACTTCCTAAATGAAGAAGTCCGATGCACATAAGTGTCCAGTGCTCGCACTGGACACAAGAGGTTCAGTCTTTCCTGGTCTGCAGATGCAAAAGGAGGAGGACAGAAAGCCTGCAGCACAATAGGCCTCGGAGTCGAGGTCGGCACCTTAGGGACGTACCCCTGTTTTGGATATAAGAATGCCTTGACCATCCCCGGTGCAAACTCAAGGCAAGTGGGGGAAACCGAAAGGGCCTGAAGGTCTCCAACTCTCTTAAGGGACGAAATAGCTAGCAGAAAGATAGTCTTAAAGGTAAGAAACTTATCTGAAACCGAATCTAAGGGCTCAAATGGAGCCCTAGAAAGGCCTTCTAGTACTATAGCAAGATCCCAAGCTGGCACCCTAGTGCGAGTTGCAGGCCTCAGCCTTAAAGTGCCACGAAGGAAACGTGTAACCAGGGGGTCTCGACCCAACGATGTACCCCCCACCAGGGCGTGGTAAGCCGCAATGGCCGCCACGTAGACTTTGAGCGTGGAAGGACATAGGCCTGACGTAAAGCGCTCCTGCAGGAACTCGAGTACTGTGTTCACAGAACAGTTAACTGGATCCCACTGATGTTGGTAACACCATAAAGAGAAAACTCTCCATTTAAGCGCATATAGTTTCCTAGTAGCTGGGGCTCTGGAGCTTAGAATGGTCTCAGCAGCCTCGGCTGAAAGACCACTCTCTATGAGTTGGGCCCCCTCAGGCCAAACCCACAGGTTCCAAATCTCTGGTCGAGGGTGAAATATTGTGCCCCCGGCCTGAGACAGGAGGTCTCTCCTGATCGGGATCTCGAAGGGAGGACCGTCTAGGAGATGGATCAGGTCCGAAAACCAGATCCGACTTGGCCAGCGTGGTGCTACTAGCAGTAGGCTTATTCCATACCGGCGGACTCGCTCCAGAACTCCTGGGAGCAGAGCAACAGGGGGAAAGGCGTACAGACGTAGCCTCGGCCACATCTGCACCATAGCATCCAGCCCCAGAGGGGCTGGGTGAGTAAGGGAGAACCACAGAGGACAGTGCGTCGTATTCTGAGACGCAAACAGATCCACTTGTGCTTGGCCGTAAAACTCCCAGATTTTCTCCACCACCTCGGGATGGAGTCTCCAGTCCCCTGGCCTCAGCTCCTGCCTCGACAGGATGTCTGCTCCTATATTCTGGACCCCAGGAATATACACTGCCCTCAGAGAGAGTACCTTCCCCAGAGACCACAGGAGGATCTGGTGCGCCAGTTTGCAAAGCGGATGCGAACGCAGGCCCCCCTGACGGTTCAGATAAGAGACCACTGATGTGTTGTCTGTTCGTACGAGCACATGATGGCCCCTCAGGTCTGGGAGGAACTGCCTCAACGCATTGAAGACAGCCATCATCTCCAGGCAATTTATGTGCCACGAGAGATGATGACTCTTCCACAGACCCTGAACCGAGCGGCCTTCCATTACCGCTCCCCAGCCGGTGAGGGAAGCATCTGTCGAGATAGTAACTCGATGGCAAAGAGCTCCCAACACCGGACCTTGGGTTAAGAACCAGTGCTCCCTCCATATAACTAAGGCACGAAGGCAACGCCGCGTGACCTTGATCATACAAAGTGGGTTTCCCCTCGGGGAGAACCCTCTGGTCCTGAGCCACCACTGTAAAGGCCTCATGTACAGCAGGCCAAAAGGTATCACGTTGGACGCTGCTGCCAAAAGACCAAACAGTTTCTCTAACTGTTTTACAGTGCGTGACTGGCCTAGCTTCAGCTCTTTTGTGGCTGACAGGATAGCAGCTACACGAACGGGCGATAGGATGGCCCGCATTGTCACTGAATCCCATACCACACCAAGGAAAGTGGTTCTCTGTACTGGAGAAAGCACACTCTTCTTGGCATTGAGCCTCAACCCCAACATCTGCATATGAGCGAGAACGACACCTCGGTGCCGAACCGCCAACTGCTCTGATTCCGCTAGAATAAGCCAGTCGTCGATGTAGTTCAGAATACGTATGCCCTGAAGCCTGAGAGGGGCTAACGCTGCATCCACGTATTTCGTGAACGTGCGGGGTGATAAAGCTAGACCGAACGGAAGAACCCGATATTGGTATTCTTTGCCCCCGAAAGAAAACCTTAGGAACTTCCTGTGCTGAGGGAGGATGGAGATATGGAAGTAGGCGTCCTTCAGATCTATCGTGACAAACCAGTCCTCGGATCTGATTTGAGTCACGATCTGTTTGAGTGTCAGCATTTTGAACTTTAGTTTCTGAACTGACCGATTTAACAAACGAAGATCTAAAATAGGACGCAACCCTCCATCCTTTTTTGGAACAATGAAATAACGGCTGTAAAAACCCGACTCTCGGTCGGGTGAGTACACCTGTTCTATAGCTTCTTTCGCTAACAGGGCCTTTACCTCTTGCTCCATTACCAGAGCCTGCTCGGGATGCACCACTGTGGGCAACACCCCGTTGTAACGAGGAGGACGAGAACCAAACTGGATTCTGTATCCTTTCTCTACAATCTGCAGGACCCAACGAGAAATATTCGGCAGAAGCTTCCACGCTGCCAGAAAATTTACTAAGGGAACCATCCTCTCGAGGCTGGTCTCTGGTGTTACTGAGACAGCTAATTCTGGAGCCTGAAACATCATGGCAGGAACTACCTGAACTGGCTGCTCTAACGCCCCCCTCAGAGGGCGCGGAACCGATGCTGTGCCGCAGCATAGCATCAGCGACTCGCTGGAGACCGCTGCGCCCTGAAGCACCAAGGGTGGCAGGGTTGGCAGAACGGTCTCGTGAGGACCCCGAAATGGAACGGGCACCGTATAATGAGGTGTACACCGCTCTACTTCGGTCGGGGCTGTCCTCACAGGCCTGACGCATGAACATCAGGACCTTTTTTTTTTCTGAGCCGAAGTCTTCTTCGCCTGAAGAACGGTCCTCAGATCCGGCTTCGACTTAGAAGACTTCGGCTGAGAGGGTTGCGTCTGTCTCCAGTGTCTACGTGGAGGTGCACGAGACGCAACACTCTCTTTCTGTTGCACATGATATGATGAGCTCGACGGCTGGGGGTGCTCACACCCAGCAGCCCCAGGGGGCTGGACACGGCGAGGGATAAACTTTTTAAAAGCGTCAGCTTGCTTCTTAGACTCCTGAAATCGCTCGACGACCGCGTGGACTGCGTCGCCAAAGAGACCAGAAGGTTCAAGCGGAGCATCTAATAAAAAAGCTCGATCTTTTTCTTTAATCTCTGACAGATTTAACCATAAATGTCTCTCAGTAGCTACCAAGGCTGCCATAGACCGCCCAATTGCTCTGGCGGTCTCCTTAGTAGCCCTGAGAGAAAGATCGGTAGCACGACGAAGTTCTTGAATATCGTCATGAGTAATTCCCTCACTACTATCCAGATCCCCCAGCAGGTCAGCTTGATACGCCTGTAGCACTGCCATTGTATGCAGACATGCTCCAGCTTGACCTGCTGCCGTATAAGCTTTGCCCACTAAAACCGAGGTGGCTTTAAGCGGTCTAGTGGGCAAAGCCGAGGCTTTCAGGGACGATGCGGGACCAGGCGAAAGATAGCTAGCTAAATTCTGTTCCGCCTGGGGCATCGCCTCATAACCATACTCTTTTAGCCCTCTTATTCTCGAATAAGTTTTAACTTGAGGGCTAAAAAGTCGTGAAGAGTACGGTTTATTCCACGATTTCGATATTTCATTGTGGAGATCGGGAAAAAAGGGAAGCTCTCGTGGTGGAGATAATGTCGTGGACGATAAAAAGCCCTCATCTAATTTACTTTTAGGACGAGCGCTTTTATTCTCAGATGGCCATACAATATTTAATTTTTCTACAGCCCGTGACATAACATCCACCAGCTCATCATATGCTGGGGAAATAAATTGTGAATCTTTTTCCCCCATGTGTGTGCTTTCACTCTCCATACTCATAACATCGACCTCCTCGGAGGAAGAGCATTGAAGTAATGGAGTGCTCTCTCCCCGGGCGGAAGAAACCGCAGAGCGTGCTTCCGACACCGGGGGGAGAGCGCTGGATCTTCCGGGTAAGGAAGGAGAAAAGGCCAAGGGACCCGTCTCCAACCCCTCCGAAAGATCTTTCTGCGATCCCCAGGAATGCATTCTCCGCGCCGCCTCGGCAGACGCGGGTCCTGATCCCTGAGGATCGCGAGCCTGCCCACTCTTTACATCAAAGAGTGACAGGCGAGAGCGGAGCATGCGGAGCGGTAGCATTTCACAGTGTTGACACTCAGCCTCCTCGAAGGCTGAGACCGCATGCTCCACTCCCAAACAAATGACACAAAGCTCGTGTGTGTCCCCACCCGTTAAATAACGCGGGCAGGGAGGAACACACTGCTTGTACATTTGTTTCGCCATAACGTTTCCGAATAAATTGCAACAGACAACAATAAATAGACAGAGACAGTATAACACAGATCGCTTGCTGAGGCAACAGAAGCTAATGCCGGTTTGCACCGGATGTGCTTTTATCATATCCTGGTCATGACGTCACCCGCCCGTGACGCTCATTCTTTCCATTGGACTAGTTGACATAGATGCTTCAGACGCAGTCACGCTAGGGGCGTTCCCATGGCGTCGTTGGACGCATCGTTGAGTTCCCTTCGTAAGGGAACTCACACTTATTTAAAAATATTTTTTCTTTTAATAAATAGGAAATTTCTCTGGCATTTTTCTTTTTGCTGTATCGCATCGAACCGAACCGTACCGTACCGTGACACCACTGTATCGTATCGAACCGAACCGTGAATTTTGTGAACCGTTACACCCCTAATATATATACACACTATGAAAACACAGGCTTTTATGTAGGGCTGGGTATCGTAACAAAATTTTCCGATACCGATACCTCGACTTCGATACCGGTTCCTGAAAAATACTTTTTTCGATACCAATTTTATGAAACCAGTTTTAACAATATAACATTACCTAAAAAAAAACTTTTATTTTTTCAGTTTGTTGACTTTTTTACATTCATATTTTGAGTCTGTAAAAAAGCTCCAATGTTAAAGTTTTCTCTGTTTCCTAATTGTTTAACAACATGCATTCTTTACTTCAATGAGCTCATTGTTTCTGCCTTAACTTAATGCATTGTTTAACAATTAAACTGAATGAAAATTAATTAAAATGCATTACACCCAGTCACCTCTCATAACAGATCACTCTAAATTGTAATTTAGACACATGCATTTGCTGTAAAGCTGCTTTGAAACGATGTGTATTGTAAAAAATGCTATAGCCTACAAATAAATGGGAATTGAATTAAATATAGGCTACTGGGGGATGCGATATATGCCTCGCGCTCAGCACACATGAAGCTTGCCGCAAAGCACTGGCAAAAGTAGCCTAATGATTATGGATGTGTTGGGAAACAATAGCAAAGAGATATTTTAATTGTTTATTAATGAACAAGTGTTTACTAAGTGTGTTGGCTGCAAAGATGAATATGGCGATGCTGACTCGTCATTCCTGCAGTAGTGAACGCACGCGTGTCTATATGGATTAGGTAATCAAACTATTTATTTCTAATTGTTTTGTTTAAAATTAGACATATTTTGACCGTCTATAGGACTATTTCTCATGTCTGTGACGTGAGGCAAGTATCCTATACGCTGAGTTTCGGTTCATTTGTGACGCACTCCAGTTCCCTTTCGAGAGGTCTCTCCTATTGCTTAAGTAGCTTACGCTATGGGAAAACTCCTTTTCTCGAGAATATTGAAGTCTTTATGTAAAACGCTTTGCAGCTGCACAGCTGACAGCAATGAACGAAGGCAGCTCGGTCATTGGCTGTGCTGCGGCAACTTGCTCGAACCAATGACGGGGCGACTCTGAATGCGCGACCAATGAGCGCGCTTCGCGCCCGCGCGCGTCAGGGCCCGCCAAGAGCCCGTCATGAGAGTTCTTTAGATTTAATCTCCTTCAGCGAACACCTTCTTCGCTGGATCCTCCGGATTATTGTAGCTTCGCCGCCGTCGAAAAGCATACCAGCGGGATTGCTATGAGGACGTCGGCACCTTCAGCCGCCTTCGAACGGCATCCTACTGAGCCATCCGGCGTGCTACACACGCAAGTATTTTTATATCTGTTCGCCCCGCGACACTTGTAAAAGAGCAATTTTCTGAGGCGTTGTTTCAAATGCCTTCCTGCGCGTCGTGCAGAGACCTTTTCCCGGACGGGGATCGTCACATCATCTGCGTTTGCTGCCTGGGCCGGGACCACGCAGAAGCTGCTTTGACCAAGGGCGGATGCCCGGAATGTGATGACCTGGGTCTCTCCACACTACGGGCTCGCCTCGCCGCTTTCGCCGCGAGCAAGCCCATCGCCGCCACCCCTCTGTTTAAGCCGCGCACTAAGAAAAAGCGCCGCTCACAGAGGCTTCCTGAACCTGAGCTCAGTGACGTCACGCCGAGCCAGTCTCCGCGTGCTTCACCGCCGCTCTTGCCTTCCCCACCGCCGGTTCAGTTCACCCAGCCGGACCCACACCCCTCTAGCAGAGCGGTGGGCCTTGTGACTTTCGGCGCGTCCGAGGACGACGGGGGAATGGATGACAGCTTGTCCATCGACGCTGCATCGGACGACTGGCCGGGCTCCACTCTCGACCCCGCCCCGTCGACGCTAGCTAGCACGAGCGGGGGCTCCACCATGGATACCGAGATTATCCGTGTCCTCTCTAAGGCCGTGGAAGACCTCGGGCTCAATTGGTCTTCTCCCGGAGAACCAACCCGGAGCCGACTAGATGAGTGGTTTCTGCAGGGGCGCCAGCAGGCCCCTCGGCAAAGGCCTTCTCCCTTCTTCCCGGAAGTTCACGACGAACTCACCAAGTCGTGGAAAGCCCCCCACTCGGCGCGCCTAAAGCTTTCTTTTTCTTCTTCGCTCTCCTCTGTGGACGGCGCGAAGGAAAGAGGCTACGAGGGAACGCCGCCCCTCGAGGAGGCCGTGGCCAATCATCTCTGCCCGCCCTCCACCACCGGATGGAAAGCCAAAGCTTCCCACCCCTCGAAGCCCTGCCGCACTACTTCTGCTCTCGCCGGTCGCGCCTACGCCGCCGCCGCCGGCCAAGCTGCATCAGTGCTTCTCTCAATGGCGGTACTTCAAGTGTTCCAAGCCAAGCTTCTCCACTCTATGGACGAGTCTGGCCCCGAACCCGAAGCCTTTAGGGACCTACGCAGCGCAACTGATATAGCTCTGCGAGCCACGAAGGCCACCGCCCAGTCTATTGGCCGTGCCATGGCTAATTTGACTGTTCTCGAGCGCCATCTGTGGTTAACTCTGACGGAAATGAAGGACGCGGATAAGGCGCCATTTCTCGACGCGCCTATCTCCACCAGCGGGCTGGTTGGACCGGCGGTTAAGGATTTCGCCGAACGCTTCACTGAGGCCCAGAACGCTTCACAAGCTATGCGTCATTTCCTGCCCAAGCGCTCCAGCTCATCGCAGAGCAGACAGAGACCGCCACAGCCGCAGCGGGCTAGAACAGCTCCCACCGCCTCTCAGCCCGCGCCTCAGGCTGACGCTCAACGCCGCTCGCGCTCTCACAACCGCAAGCCGCCTTCTGAGCGACGGGGTCCTCGGCCCAAGATTGTGCTGAACCCTGAGCCTCGAAAGCCGTCCTAGCCACAGGAATGAGAAGAGAGAGTGCGTGTCTCGCAAAAGCCGGACCACTCTCTCTGCAAAAGCTCAAACATTACCCAGTCCCCTTACAGGCGGCTGGATATGTCCATACAGCAATGGGCCAGTCACAGAGCTCGCTCACCTGCAAACAAACGACGTTTTTACGGCGACGCACAGAAAACACAAAAAGAGTCTTTTTCTGCCTGTGTCACTAAGGGTTCACATGTCCACAAAGTGTGCATTCCCAGATACTGTCAAAACAGTGCCAAATTCATTCCCAGCTCAGGCTGCGCGCCCCATGAATGTAGATCACGTGCCTACGGTCATGTACGCACCACTACACACAAGCACTGTTCACACAGTTATAAATTCATCCCCAGTAAAAGCGGGAAACATTATAAAAGTGACGCGTGTGCCTACCACTGTTTATGCACCCCACTTATAAACACTGTCCTTACAGTGTCAAACACAACCCCAGCTCAGGCTGCGAGTTTTATAGACACAGCGCGCGCTGTTGTAATCACACACGCCCCCATTCACTCAGCTGCTCAGCGCACACGCGCCTCTGACAGCTACGAGCTCAGGCGATTCGCTGGCCGGGTCCCTACGTCACAGCGGCCCGCCCCTAGCCTGTATCCAGCCCATATCTGCACACGCAGCGGCATGGGAAAACATTCCAGATATGCCGAAATGGGTATTGAATATAGTAAAGCACGGATACTCGCTCCAGTTCGCTCGCAGACCACCACGTTTTAAGACTGTGGTCGAGACGAAAGTGAGAAAGGAGTGTTCACATGTTCTACGCACCGAGGTGCGCAAACTAATAGAAAAGGGCGCTGTGGAAACTGTTTCCCCCTCTCTGAGCGAGGCAGCTTTTTACAGCCGCTATTTTCTCGTCCCGAAAAAGCATGGCGGTCTCCGCCCCATCCTAGATCTCAGACACCTGAACAAAGCACTAATGATTCGCTCGTTCAGAATGTTAACAATCAAGCATATCCTCGCGCAACTACGCCCAGGAGATTGGTTTCTCTCAGTGGATCTGAAAGATGCTTACTTTCACATTCCAATAGCGCCTCATCACAGGCCGTTTCTGAGATTCGCTTTCGAGGGACAGTCATACCAGTACACAGTACTTCCGTTCGGCCTGTCCCTGGCTCCCCGTACATTCACGAAATGTATGGATGCAGCACGTTCCCCCCTAAGGCGAAGGGGAGTGCAAATACTGAATTATCTCGACGATTGGCTGGTTCTAGCACAATCAGAAAGTCAGTTAATAACACACAGATCTTCGATTATCTGCCATTTAGAATGCCTGGGTCTAAGAATCAATTTTGCAAAAAGCATACTATCTCCCAGCCAGAGGATTTCTTTCCTGGGAATAGTTCTAGACTCGATGCAAATGACAGCGCGTCTCTCATCAGAGCACGCGCTCACCATCCGGCGCCTTGCAACATCATTCAGGGCGGGCGCGCGCGCCCCCGTCAAGCGGTTTCAGAGGATGCTCGGTCTCATGGCCTCAGCATCGCCCGTATTCCAGCTAGGATTGTTGCATATGCGCCCTCTCCAGCGCTGGCTCAAGAGCCGCGTCCCTACTCACACGCGGTGTTCGGGCCACTTTTTAATCAGAGCGAACCACGGCTGTATAAAAGCCCTGACGCACTGGAAAGCCGCCGACTGGTACCAGTCAGGCGTGAGTCTGGGTGTGAACACAAGGAGAAAGATGATAACGACAGATGCCTCCAAAATAGGTTGGGGAGCCCTTTACGAGGGCAGGCCTGTCTCCGGCTTTTGGTCAAACCCGGAGAAGCACCTACACATAAACTGTCTGGAAATGAAAGCGGTCGCTTTGGCTCTCAGAGCCCTGCTCCCACATCTAAAAAACGAACACGTCCTGGTCCGAACGGACAACATGACGGTAGTGTCGTACATAAATCGCCAGGGTGGACTCAGGTCGAGCTCCATGCATTCAATGGCCAGGAGACTCATTTTATGGTCCCAGCACAACTTGCGCTCGCTGAGAGCAGCGCATGTGCCAGGCTCCCTGAATCAGGGGGCAGACATGCTATCCAGAGACAAGATTCTCCCAGGAGAATGGGCTCTCAACCCGCTGACGATTCAGTGGTTATGGAAAACCTTTGGCAAAGCGGAGATCGACCTCTTCGCCTCCAAGGAGAACGCGCACTGCTCTCTTTTCTTCACGAAAAGCACGGACGCGCTCGCCCAGAGCTGGCCGAGCCGCCCCTTATATCCCTTTCCCCCGATCGCGATGCTGCCACAGGTCATCAGTCAGGTCAGAGAGGAGAAAAACGCAGTGCTGCTGATAGCCCCACTCTGGAAGAACCAAACATGGTTTCCAGATCTGATGCAAATGCAATCTGCACCACGGCCGATTCCACTGAGGCCAGACCTCCTCAGTCAGGCCAGTGGGATGATATTTCATCCCCGCCCCGATCTGTGGGCCCTTCATGCATGGCCCCTCAACGGGTTCCCAGGAACCTCACGAGCACTAAAAACCATCGCTGAGGCGTGGGCGCCCTCCACGAGACGCTTATATGCCCAGAAATGGAAAGTGTTCAGTGACTGGTGTAATGCCAAGGGCCTGAACCCTGAAACATGCGAGATTACGAACGTACTCGCTTTTCTACAAGGGCTTCTGGAGGCGGGCCGCACCCCCTCCACGCTCAAAGTATATGTGGCGGCCATCACAGCGTCACACGACCCTGTAATGGAACGTCCATTGGGAAGAAACGACCTAATTATTCGTTTCCTAAGGGGCGCTAGGAGGATGAACCCTTCACGCCCCCCCTCAGTGCCGATCTGGGACCTAGCTACTGTCCTAGACGCTCTTAAAGGGCCCCCGTTCGAACCACTCCGAACCATGCACCTTAAACAGCTCTCGCTCAAGACTGCGCTCTTGCTGGCACTAGCCTCAGTCAAGAGAGTGGGCGACCTGCACGCGCTTTCGACAAGCGCTGCCTGCCTAGAATTCGGACCTAACGACTGCAGGGTCGTCCTTAGACGAAACATGGGTATATTCCTAAAGTGCTCACCACTCCCTTCAGAGCACAGGTTATCTCCCTAACTGCGCTATCGTCTCCAGCAGACGAACACGACGCTAATCTACTCTGCCCCGTTAGGGCTCTCAGAGTGTATTTGGAGCGTTCTGCCCTATTCAGACAGACAGAACAACTGTTTGTATGCTTTGGCGGCCGTACGAAAGGTTCCGCCGTTTCAAAGCAGAGAATCTCTCACTGGATAGTTGAAGCTATAGCGCTTGCTTATGAAGCTAAGGGACTTCAATGCCCCTGGGGAGTCAAAGCACACTCCACCAGGAGTGTGGCTTCTTCCTGGGCATGGTCGAGCGGGATACCGATCGAGGATATTTGTGCGGCGGCAGGCTGGGCCTCACCGTCCACATTTATCAGGTTCTACAACCTACAGGTCCCGACATTGCATTCCAATGTACTATCCGCATGATGCTAGTTGAACTACGAGTTCGTATCTAGATTATGTATGTGCTTGTGTCACACTGAGCGCCTTCTAGCCGCTCTGTATTTTTTCCCACATATAAAGCTCGCCTCTGCCGGCTAGTTGGATGATAACTTTGCTTTTCAGCTCAGGCACCTGCCTCTGGCTATCATAAGGCGAAGTTCAGCACGCACGGCGTTTTGCATGGTGTTCCCATAGCGTAAGCTACTTACGCAATAGGAGAGACCTCTCAAAAGGGAACGACTCGGTTACTAACGTAACCTCGGTTCCCTGAGAGGAGGGAACGAGTATTGCGTAAGCTGCCGTGCTTGTGCTTGGTTAGTTCGCTTCAGTCGTTTTAACCTAAAGAACTCTCATGACGGGGCGCCCAATATATAGCTCTTGGCCACGCCCATCTTGGCGGGCTCTGACACGCGGGCGCGAAGCGCGCTCATTGGTCGCGCATTCAGAGTCGCCCCGTCATTGGTTCGAGCAAGTTGCCGCAGCACAGCCAATGACCGAGCTGCCTTCGTTCATTGCTGTCAGCTGTGCAGCTGCAATGCGTTTTACATAAAGACTTCAATATTCTCGAGAAAAGGAGTTTTTCCATAGCGTAAGCTACTTATGCAATACTCGTTCCCTCCTCTCAGGGAACCGAGGTTACGTTAGTAACCGAGTAGTTCTTGCAGTCGAAGATGGATAAACTTTGAAAAGTGTATTCTGTGCACTTTTAGGTGCCTTATCAGATTTATCTTTTTGCCGGTCTTGGCAGAAATTATCTTGTCGAAAATATTGCATCGCGTGCTTCTGGCATCGAGTCTGGTACATAGATACACTTTTGATCATTTCCACATATTTTCTATCTATCTGGGTTGGGACGCTTACACTCTCTCACACACACACACACACACACACACACACACACACACACACACACACACTACAGCCTCACGTGCGACAAGCCACGTCTCTGGGCATCCGCTAGGGCTGCAACAACTAATCGATATAATCGATAATAATCGATTATGAAAATCGTTGTCAACGAATGTCATTATCGATTAGTTGCTCTGCTTACGTCACGGGGAGCATTTACTGGTGATTGGTTGAAACAGGCCTATCATGATGCGGCACACACGCACACACACGCCCGCAAGGTCTCTCTCCCTGTGGCGCTCTGTCGTGCGCGCGCTACACAGTTTGGACTTTGGAGCACTCTCTTCTGTCTCGCATGCGCTCTCTTGCTTGCACGCTCTAGATTCCAGGAGTTTGAACTAATTTGCGGGCATCAGGGAGCCGCTATCAATATGCAGGAGACTCCCGGAACTTCCGGGAGACTTGGGATGTCTGTATTTTGTCTCGGGCATCAGGTTGTGCAATCATTTCGCTCGCAACATAAGTGATGGATTAAAATAGCGCTACGCAGAAATAGGCTAAATTAAAACGGTGTTTAGAAAGTGAAGCACTAAATATAAAGGCAGTTATTAACAGCAGCAGTAAAAGATTGTTTTTTAGTCACTGTAGTCAGTGGTTTTCAGCGAATGCTTGTGCACTAATGCATAATTTTCTTGTCCTTTTAATCAAGCTGCGTCTCCATTCCGTTCTCCTTTTATAGCATTTGTCTTCTATTAAGTTTTAATTGTTTTACAAACGCGATCTACTGCGGCTCTACTACGTTCACACGCTTTTTTTCAGTCTTTCTATATTTATTTTAGCAATTTATCCTTATAATTAATTGAATCTTAAATAAAAATTAAATGAATTATGTACTTTACATGTTTTTGGTTTCTATCTTCACATCTGAACATGTATGTGTAAATTAGTTTTTAACAAAAATTATGTTAAAACAATGTTGTATATAATTTAGATTTTTTTGTTTTTCATGGTTGTCAACTTGCCATCAGCAATTATCATTAAAAACAATGCAAATATTGATATTAGTAAAACTCAATGTGTGGCTTTTGTACACTTTTACACATAAATACCATGATTAAGGGTTTTATTTAGTTGTAATAAACAAAAAATCAAATTTAAATTTTATCCGATTAATCGATTAGTCGAAAAAATAATCGTCCGATTAATCGATTATGAAAATAATCGTTAGTTGCAGCCCCAGCATCCGCGTAAACTAGTGTTTTTCCGCCACAGCCAATCATGCTGCATGCTTATTGTTTCACTGACGTTGACGAGATTAACCACTTAGGTACCGAAATTTGGTACCGAAAAACAAGACATGTTTCGGTACTCGGTAGTATCGAGGCAATTCGGTCGGTACCTAAAAAGTACCGAACTCGGTACCCAGCCCTACTTTTATGTTAGATGCGATTAATCAGGATTAATCGATTTTACACCCCCATTCCCAACCCATTTTACAGCCCTATTTCCAACCCACTATACCTACCACCACCACACTCGAAATCCAGACTCCATTGGTTGAACTTTCAAATGATTTTGGAAAACACTGTGTCATATTCGCAGCACGATCGAATCTCTGAAGTACTTTAGCTTTAGCAAAGCAGCATGTCATGTCCCTCTGTGATGTACATATTGTGGTTTACTACAATATTTACAACAACATACATATGGTTTACTAATGTTTCACAAAGTTACAAACACAAATGTGGCGCGAAAGCATAATGTGTATACGGTTTACACGTGCGTCGGTGGCGCTTTTTCATATGTAGGTCTCTAACTGAAACATATGCTTGTATGCTAGTTGAGAGACATTTTCAACAATATATGACATTGACAGGCCTATCTGTTAATGTACAATGATTTTACGGATCACATTTTCATGTAAAGCAGTTATGTTTTCATGTGAAAGAGCACTTGTTAAGTGATTGTCAAACTCTCTATATTCACAGCCAAGCTTCTAAGCTTTAAACGACACCTACTTTGTGTTGGTTAAGCAAGTGGTTGTCAAGTAACGTGATAATTAAGCGCACCTCCGCTTTGGATTTAAGAGGTTAAGGTTAACGATTAATCGATTAATTGATCGTTAATTTAAACAACAATCGATTGTGGGAATTTATGTAAATTGAAATCCTTAGTTACTACCTTACACAATACATTTACATTCCAAACATTGTTCATGTAATGTTTTGATGCCTACTTTTACTTGTAGCATGTAAAATATTAGATGGGATAGTGTAAATATATATGTCACATCAGAACATTTACATAACTTTAGTTTATTGGCCAATATCTAAAGCCCAAAAAGAAAGAATGAAGAAAATATAAGCCCATTTTATGTAAACTTTAACTCAGCACAGCTTCTTTCACAGAGAAATGTTCAGAGTAAACTTCCTTCAAAATAAAGTATGTCATAACGGAAGACAGAATCAAAAACAAACTAAAATATGTTCTGTCCATGTCTCTAAAATACAAAACGTTATTTAATCACAAACACATTACACAAAAGTCTATTAACTTGCAATTTTGCCAATATTACAGTCACATTAGCACACATTCTGTCCAGTACATAAGTTTCTACATAAGTTTCTAATACCCTCTGATAATGGACTGGACTTTGTAAGACAGGACAAAATTGCAGTCATAAGCTTCTCATCTATAAAGATTACTAAAATGATAACTTTGAATTTGAATATTGGCTTCCACACCACTGGACAATATCATTCTGTTTATTATACACGGTAACTGCATGCTGTAGTTTTCTGTACTTTAAATGCTCAAGCTTTTGAGATTTGGGGAGATTCTGATTGGCTCTCAACTTTTTTTGATCAGTTATTATAAAGTAAATGGCAACATTAGTTTTGAGAGAAACAATTCTAATAGGATTTCATTAAAATATTTGTCCATTTTACGTTTTTTAAAGCAGCGCTACGCTTTTTTGTTGGGTAATTTACCATTGCGGTGACTGTAAAGACAAACTGTATCATTACTGAGGAATATAGCCTATTGATAAACTAATGTGTCAAACAGATACACTCTCACTGGCAGGATCTCAGTTTCAGTATAAGTGATATCAGGTTCAGGTAGGCATTTACAGAAACATATTTGCTTGTGAACAGGTGAACAAAGTGCAGGTAACTTCCCAACCAATTTACCAGTTCCTCCCATGCTAATGGAGTGCCAGCAGGTTGCAAGATAATCTCTAGAAAAGGGAGCTGACCCCTGTATGTATTATATTTCCAGGGAGATGCCTGTAAGCAATATGTGAAAAGCTGCATATAACAGATTCCCTGTGATTTAGAACACACACAAACCTAACATCAAGATTGTTGTAGAGATCCTGCCATCATGGGTAATTGGAAATCATGAAAGGGAACTTTCAAGTACCTAAAGGCCCTTTCACACAAAACATGAAAACAAAAAAAAAGATCTGCCAACAAATGGTGTACTCACACCAAGAGCAAAATCGACATGCAATGGTCTATGGTAAAAGCAAATTCATGCCCATTAACTCTTTTTCTACCAGCATTTTAAAAATAAAGTTGCTACCCAGTGCCTGCATTTTTTTTATCATTTTCACAAATAAAAAAAATAAAAAACTAGCACTGTCCTATTGCTCATCCTGGGTCGACATTTCATTCAAGTAACATTAGGCAGTTTTAGTTTATATGCTGTTTAACGTTGGTGATCACGTTATTTTACATATGCATATGATTACATATGATATTGATTGTTTCTGCATCTTCTTAAGTGTTTTGATCAGGAGATCCAGTACTCTATCAGAAGATGAGTAATAGCACCCCCTACCATATCACAGTGAAAACAGAAAAGTGGAAAATTCTGTCAATGGCGGGGATGCGTTTTTTCTCAAATGACGAACATTTTCGTTGGGGAAAGAGTTAAATAGAAGGCACAACATGCAATGCACCTTTCATCTGCTCTACCATTACAGATATCAGTAAAACAGAATGCAGGAGAATTTCAACAATTATAAAAGCTGTTGTAACAATGTAACAAAGATAAAGAGATTAAATCCAAGTGTAATTTAATATTTAAACCCAGATAGCACATGTACGTCTGTAAGATGTCTGCTAAAGATCTGTTAATCTGGAAAGCATCTGCTGTGTATAACATCTGATAAACGTCTAATGCCGGGGACACGTTTAACGACAGCTGAAACACTCTAAGACTGAAGTGAACACACTGAAAGACTGTTTCCAATGACTGGAGCAGATTTTAAACTTCGACTGAACGCAACTGTCTCTGACATCTTCTAAATGTCTGTATGACATCTACAGGAAACGTCCAAGAGATGTATTGCAGATGAGCAAACAGCAAACACTCTAAAAAATACATCTTGCAGATGTAAATGCAGACATCAAATAGACATCTCTGAGATGTATTTGTGCTATCAGGGAATATTGCAGGTCTGCAAAAAGTGTGGTGTTTTCCTGTGCAATTTAATTAATTTAGAGAAAGTGAATTTTATTGAAGTTTCTAATATTGTTTTTGTGCAAGGGAGATGAATAATGGCGGGTTCAGACTACACAATATTTTTGTCTGTTACGATTAGGGGTGTAACGATACACAAAACTGATGGTTTGGTTCTTCCCACGGTTTTGACGTCTCGGTTCGGTTCGGTTCTGTTCGGTGGGGTGGGGTTTAGAAAGCTAAAATTGTTGTTGTTGTTTTTTTTTTAAACAGTGGTTTAATGAAAAAATTGTGTCTGTCTTTAAATTAATTCAATTACAATTAAACGTTTGGCAAAGATTAAAAAAAAAGATCTGCTAATGCTGTAAACTATATAAGGAGCCCGCACATTACTAGCCTGTAACATTAAAGGTTAACAACAGAGCCTAGACTTTTAGCCTAAACTCAGATGCTATTTATTTTTTAGATATAATAATCAACACCCACCACATTGTATGAAAACATGTCATAAACTGAACATAAGGCAGTTTTTGCATTAACTTGTGTTTTTACTCTAATTCGTTATTGAAATATAATAATTTACACAGTTGCTGTCATATTCATGAAAGATATTTTAAACATACATTAAATAATCAAGATATCATTAACAGGTTAAGTAAAATATAGCCTAATATATAGGCTAATAATAATGCTATGACAAACTAAGCTGTTTTATTGACGTCTTTCCGCTGCTGAAACACTGAGCGATTACACGTGTTTTGATGCCTTTCAGTAAGTATACTGTATCTTTCAACATACCTTCAGGTGTCCATTCATGTTTATTCTGAAACTGAGGAAGAGATGATCGTGTTTACTCGCGCTCCGCGCTGCCGCATGAAATGAGGAGCTAGTCCAGAGATCTGTCCTGCCACATCAAAGAGCGCCAAAACGGCATTTATTGTTTGAATTTCGTGATCAAATAGACAGAACTTGAAAGATTACACCTTGCTTTTTATCGAAAGTAACAAAACACGGAGCTTGCTATTACATGGTGTTAATGGTGGTTAGGCAACAAAACTGAATTCGTTGTGTAGCTACACATAAGACATGAGGTCCGCTGGGCCGGGGTAGAAGGGGGCGGGGCGTGTTTGGTACGCCATGAGAGTATCACGATTCGTATCGTGGGTTCTGTATCACGGTTTTTCGGTTTGAATATTGTTACACCCCTAGTTACGATAGTCACTGTCTGTCCAGCCCGATCTCACGGCAATTCGTACGAATTTTACGAGGTGGCTAATTCGTACGAATTCATACGATCTTACTCGTACGAATTAGTACGATTTTTGCTAAATCGTACATATTTTACGAGTTGCCCAATTCGTATGAATGACCTACCCCTGACCCCGCCCCTAAACCT
This sequence comes from Gila orcuttii, assembly GCA_026230005.1. Lineage (NCBI taxonomy): Eukaryota > Metazoa > Chordata > Actinopteri > Cypriniformes > Leuciscidae > Gila > Gila orcuttii. Next base: position 27,294,441 of record JAPDVR010000011.1, read on the forward strand.
ACCCATCACGTGGGTTTAGACAAATCGTACAAATTTGTACGAGTGAGGTCGTACGAATTCATGCGAATTAGCCACTTTTTAATCACTCGTACAAATTCGAACGAATTGGTCGTGAGATAGCGTTGGTCTGTCATATTATGCGATTTTGACTCCTAAATTCTTGTGGTGTTGTAGAAACAAGTCAGAACTAAATGTTGATTCCTGACCAATCATAGCTTGCCGTCTTATACAGCGTGTGAGAGGGCGGAGAAGCAAGAGCACAAACAAACATTGGCAACCAAAACGGCACACTCGGTTGCTTCTTCGGTTGCTGAAGTGCCTCCGCTATCGTTCACCAGCATTTATCTTTTTTCACTCTGTTAAAGTCCCTCGAGGATACATCATAAAGGCAGGAGAATTGTTGCCATAGCTCCATGAACCTTTCCTCCATTGAATAATTTCACCTAGCAACGCCAATACCATTGTCTCTTTAGTTTGCTATGTTTGAAAGTACGTAAGAGCGGTGTAAAAAATTTAAACATGCTATTCTTTCTGTCAGGACGTGACGCATCACAGACTATGTGATCCACTATAACACACTATGTGAGATAAAATGATCAATACTTAAGTCCCGACAGACAGTGTCATTTACGAATCACCAAGACACCCTACGTCCAACGGATCATGCCAAAATCCAGCTGATATCTTGTAGTCTGAACCTGGCATAAGAAAACGGTTTAAGCACATTTCTTTTCTACATTTTTTTCTTACCTTAAAGGGTTAGTTCACCAAAAAATGAAAATTCCATCATTAATTTCTCACCCTCGTTCTGTTCCAAACCCGTAAGACATTCGTTTATCTTCGGAACACAAATGAAAATATTTTTAATAAAATGTCAGTGACTTATGTCCTCTCCATTGACAGCTACGCAACTACCACTATGACGCTTCAAAAAGTTCATAAAGAGATTGTAAAACTATTTCATGTGAATTGAGTGGTTTAGTCCAAATTTTCAGAAGAGACATGATCGCTTTATGATGAATGTTTATATGTGAATAAAAACCTAAATTCAATCCGTTCATCAACTCACACATCAGTTGTGATGTGCTCAAGCTCAAGCATGTTCGTTTGACGTGTGAGAACCAATTAGATTCATTATGTTACGCAGCACGTTTGAGCTTCCGCAAGAACCAATGAGGTTTGTTCTTGCACGTCAAGCAGGTTCGGTTGAGCTTCTGTTTATGTTTGCTGGTCAATGTTTAAATGTGTATAAAAACCTAAATTTAATCAGTCTTACTGGTTTGGAACAACATGAGGATGAGTAAATTATGACAGAATTTTCATTTTTGGGTGAACTATCCTTTTAAAACAACTGAACTGAAAAATTACTTTAATTGTGCTCAATCAACATCTTTTTTGCAAAGAGAATAAGACGTAAATATAAGATTTCTAATTTTTCTATTCTATAATATTTTAAAGATATTAGCATCATAGCAGTCTGCATAAATTAGCTATTAATTAGGAAGTCAAATCAACATTTGCGCCATTTCCCATAAAATCACAAGGAATCAAACCTCTTGTCTTGGAGCACAAGATAGAGGCATTGTTTTGCCCGCAAGAGACTGTACACAACAGAAAAGCAAGCCAGACAAAAAAAAATGTATATATTGCACTGTCATCAGATCAGACCTGTTCTGCATCTAACCAGACAACACAGGACCCACATTCAATTCTCAGAACATGAGATGAGTTCTAGTAAAACAGCTGAGAAGTGCTGCCTTGATGACAAACAGAATAAATCATTCCATTTAAAACTCATCAAAGAAAGGTCTCCAATTTAGAGAGCTCTGTTATCAGCCACTCACCCCTGGGCACATGGACGGCAAGTTTGTCCCCCAGTCCTGAGAGATTTCAGTGGCTGACATGGGAATGAATCACCTGTTAACAAGGACATCCAATCTTGTCTGTATGTCTGTTAACAGTTAACTACCTTCACTGCAGAAAGAGACCTTTCAAAATGATTGATAAAATGCTTGTTGTGCGATAAGTGAAAAGGACTTTCAGTTAGTAGAAAGTTTGATAAAAGGAAGGAAAGAAAGTATTCTTAAAAGGTCAATTGAACATATTCTGCACCACAAAACAATGCAAAAATATTACTCATTATAATATGCTGATTTGGTTTTAAGAAACATTTGTTATCAATGTTAAAAACATTTGTGCTGCTTGATATTTTTATGGAAACTGTGATACATTTTTTTACAGAAAGTTCAAAAGAACCACATTTATAAATGTCTTTAATGGATAAATACTACATGTATGCCATTTCATGCCTCCAAATGCATTTCTAACAATCCAGTGAACTATTTGCACAGCATATCCGAGAGATTATGCTGCATATCATTGGCATCAAATGGATTTCAGAAATTCAGTCTTTCGGCGCTTTCATCTCTTTGCCTATAGTACAACATTAAGAGAATTTTACGACGTGCAACGTGGGCTTTTTAAAGGGGAGCTATTCCTGTCACACTGCACACAGGCTTCTGCTTATTTCTCTTTGTGAGCTGCACAGCTGGTAGAGGAATGAAAATAAACTGATGTTGTATAATCTATGGCATAAGAAAAACCCCAATAATAGACCTGTTGGCAGTGGCTGAACACCAGATTTATAGCTTGACAGTGATGCTTGTAACTTAGTGGAGTGGGAGGCAAAGCTAAGGGTTTTCCATCTTCTAATGAACCATGTCATGTGAGACAACCTAATAAGCATAGTGCAGAGTCTATAAATTCAAAGCCTGCACAGGACAAATCAGATTTCACTCCTCTGTCAGTCCTGGCATCCTAAGCCTCAACAAACGTCCATCACAGGGTTCGAATGGCAGCATTTCTTCAATTTAATTAACTCTCCACTTCATGGACTTATGATTAATATTTCCTCATCCATAATGCAGAAACTGGTCTCAATGCTAAATATGACAGCATCATTTGCACTGGTAACGGAGTGGCATGTTTATTCATTTATTTTAAAGGTGTCACTATGTGTAGATGATGCCTGTCGTGCTATTTGCTTTGGTTGGATTCCATTAGGCCTATGTATTTGTACCTTAGCCTATATATTTTACGAGCAAATGATTTGATTATTCCATAAAGCAAGCATGTAGATGTTCACAGATCTCTGGAATTATTTATTATAAAAATATTTTACTTTTATTTATATTAATGATTTTAGATAAACTCACACACACACATACAGTATGCATACACATACGTGTATGTGTATATATATATATATATATATATATATATATATATATATATATATATACACACATACACACACACACATACATGCGCATATATATATATATACACATATATATATATTTTTTTCCTCTTCTGGAAAAACATTCAACATTTGCTGTTTTTCCCACTTCAGAAAATGTATATTCTGTCGGTCATGCTATTCGTTTTGATGAGATTCCATTAGGCCTAATTATTTGTTTATGTTTTTAAGCACAAATGATCAGATTATTCCAAAACAAAAGCTATCATACAGATGTCCACAGCCGTCTATGATTATTTATTGTAACTTTTATTAATGCTATTCATTTTTAAAACTCAAACAAATAAATAAATTTTTTTTTTTAATAAATGTAAATATCTTATGTCTATTTCTGGAAAAACTTTCAACATAAACCATGTGGTGCTTTTCTCACTTAGGAGTCCAAATTAAGTTTTCCACTAGTAAATGTTCAAGGATTTCCACAGACTTCTACCCATTCTCTAGCAATCTTTTCAGTGCCAGACCAAATAAATGGACTCGTTTCAGCAGTTCTGCTGCACTAATGTGTGGATGCACCTGTGCTGCTTTGTCATGGGTCACTGGAGGATGTGTGTGATTAAACACGCCAGCTTCATGCCTTTAATAGGAACATCAGCAGTGGGTATGTAGCTCACAGATGCATTATTATCACACCATTTAAGATACAAACAGAAAGCTCTGAATATTAAAATGCTCAGACAAAAACAATGTATTCTATTCAAGAAATCGAGGAATGATCAACACATAATACACTACTATAAACATTTAGGCTATAATCAAAGCATGATTTCTGACAGTCAGACATCCCAGGTGACAACCAAAGATGCATTTGCTTTGCAAACATAATGCATATGGTTGAGGAAACTGACTGCATGATCATGATGCAAAGCATGTTGACTTAAGAGTTTGATGAAATGTACTACAAAATACCCTTTCGCTGAGTTTTTAATAGTAACATTTAATAGTGTATCTGTGCCAGTGAAAGAATATTGCTATGGTTTATGTTTAAAGGGATGGTTTACCCAAAAATAAAAATTCTGTCAGAATTTAAAAGGTGCCCACAAGACTTTTTACTGCTCTTTATTCCAAGCCTTCTGGAGTCATATGACAATGATTATGTGAGGAACAGAACAAAATTTCAATTGTCATTCAGAGATGTACCAATCGACCGGTCAGGGACCGGATTTGGACCATTTTCCACATGATCGGCCCGGATCAGTCTCCGGTCTTTCCATTTGGTCTTTTCAGTTTTGTTGCCAGCGGAACACAGGCAATAATGTCAGCTTCGCATTCTGGCTCTCTTCTCTCCGACGATGAAGTGACACACACTCGCCTCATCTCATTCTCTCGTCTCATTCGCTCCGGTTATAGTGCTTGTATTGCGCACAATTTTAGTCATTCCCGCAGGTTTCGTGCTCACACCAAAAGCGTGTCTATATATCTATATAATCTATATCATCTAGAAGTATACCAAAATGATTGGCTTACTGCGCTTAAACGGTCAAATACATACAAAATTATGTCAAAATGCCTGTCTTGGCGAGTATACAGCTAAACAGTTAGTTTTGGAACGTTAAATAGTTGAGAGAAACCGCATGTTGAGTAACAGTATATTGGATCCGTGCATAAACTGTTAAACTGTCAGCTAGGGCTGTCGCGGTGAAGGAATTTCCCTTGTGGTAATTTTGAGGCCTCAATAAACAGTCAATTATGTCTTAACTGAAGGTAAACAGTTGAGAAATAAAACGCGATATTTAGCCTAACAGTAGACTATGCTGAATTAATCCATTAGCCTCTTAAAGTGAAAACAGCCTAATATCCCTGCTGCGGTCTGCGTTTTTAATGGTGATCAAACAACTAAAGACAAAGAACAATCACTCATTGCACTTGACTGAATTGAATTAATGTTCGGATTAATCTGTTTCATGCTGGTAAAAAAAAAAAGTTGGGAATAAATTACATTTAGAAAAAAAATATTTTAAATTGTAATTATATTTCACATGACTGTTTTCCTGTTTTTGTTTTGTTTGTTTGTTTGTTTAAATGAATGCAGCCTTGGTGAACATAAGATACTTTTTTTTCAAAAACAAAACAAATTGTAGAGTTTTCAAAATTTTGGCAGGTACTGTACCTAATCAATTTTTAAATCAGGAATTTTTTTATTAATCCATCTTTATTTCACCATCTTTCACAATGCTTCATAGGATTGTTGTTATTTCCCCTCAATAAAGCAGTTTATTACACAGTCTTGAACCTTTGTCTTTTTGTCCAAATTTCAATTTAAAGTTTGTAATGTTTTCATTCACCTCAGCTGGTTGATTTCGGTCATGGGTTATGACTCTTATGAAGACTTTTTTTTTTAAATCCTATAGAAAAAAACTACTTCCAGAATAAAAAATTCTGAAAAATTGGGCACTGTTGCACACTGGAGGTAAAGATTCTACACAAAATATCAGTCTGTCCCTTACACAAACCTATCATACAGCTTCAAAAGACATGAAGAATAGCACAAGAGAAGTCTGAGCTACTTCACTGGTGATACTGTATCCTTTTCAGGTTTGACATCTTTACTTACTATTATTCATTGACACTACATGTCAACGGCATTCTTCAAAATCTCTCCTTTTTTGTGTTTCACAGAAGAAACAAATAAGAAGTCACAAGTCAGGAACAAGATGAGGGGTATAGGATTTTCATTTGTGGGTGGACTACGCAATGCAAACTCGGTTGTCTTTCTTGCAGTTGTGTGTTTGTTGTAAAGGAGACAAGAGCAGCAGCAGAATGTGAAACCCTAATGAGCTGCCTACATGAACCGCATTTTTGGGCATCATGTGCGCCTATACCAATCGAGAATCGAACGTGCATATCATGTCCCTATAATACTGACTAGGTAGACAGTAGGAGGTTTGAGACAAAACCGCAGTCTTACCCAGCTTTGACCGAGACTCTTCCAGCTTCTGAATCTGGTTCTCAATAAAAAGCATCGCCACTCCAAACGCCATAACAGCCAGCAGCTGGAACTTGGGTGGCATGATGATCCTCAGGAGCCCCATCTAAGTATCGGATGATTATCTACATGTCATGCCGTAAATTTGAATGAGAAGCGTGGATCAATCCGTTACTGGAGCAGTAATATCGACTCCGGACAGATGATCTCGATTATGCGCAGGGAACACAGTAAAGTTATTAATGTGGAAACCGAATACATCAGTGCAAACAATGGCATTTCAGACGTTCATCTGTTAGCGGAATGTGGGATTCTGATAAAACCCTGGACTCTTGACTCTCGGTCTTAGTTGTTGCACATCAGCGCAGCTCCAATCGTCCACTGCTCTGCTCTCCTGCGTCAGTCAACACAGGGATTTTATTCCTCCGCGGGCTGAAGTGAAGCGAGTGGAACGAGATGACGCTTATAGCGCCATCTATCGAGTTGGAGATTGACAGAAACTGGACTCACTTGGCTCATGAATATTAATAAGAATCCGTTTCTGAACCTCGAGTCCAGAGCCGTTGAAAAACTCTCTCTATGGCTCTGCTCGAATCAATGTTATGAGCAAATGTAGTACGCGTAACAGTATTACTATTCATGAGCTAAATACTGGCCTAAGTGTCTGTCCCAATAATTGTCTCATTGAAAGTTTATTTTCTTTTAGTAGCCTAATTTAGTCACTTTGGCCTTTTACATTATGTCGCCAAGTCAAATGTGTAAAGTTTTGTGTATCTCGCAGTTCTAGAAGCGATATTTGGTGGTAACTCTTCTCAATAATTTATGAATATTATAAATAATTCTAAATAATAATAATAATAAATTATAATCAATATAAATAAATAAAAATATGTTTGGTTATTCTGAGTGGGGGTACGCTTCAGTTCACGTGCGGCTGATCTTATCAATGGGATAGGTGAATTCAGCGTTTAAAGTCGCCTCGAGCCAATAACGCCACTGAAGACTATAGGAGGTAAAAGTGTAATGTTTAATAGGGTGAATAAGAGGGATCACTTTTAGTTACAATTAGTTAGGGATGGGACGATTACCGGTTTCACTAAACCACGATAAAATGTACTGACGGTTAGTAATATCGTTTAAAATTAAATTATCATTAAAACTGTGTTTGATTATCGCGATTTTAATAACTCACTATAAATCCTGTCCAGCCAGAAACAGTCTGACTCAGGCGCGCAATGTTGGGTTTTTTTTTTTTTATTCGAGAAGAAATGGCGGAAGGCAGTGACCGTGCACGGGAGATTTTTCAGCCTTTTAAGAGGATCAAATCTGAGGTGTGGTCATATTTTGGCATTTACAAAAATCCTGAGGGGAACTTAAGCCTGTTTTATGCTTCTGCGTCAAATCGACGGCGTACCCCCGCAGACCCCTCTGCGTCGACGCGAACCCCTCTCCGACCCCTCCGCCGTAGCTCGACGTGCACCTCCAAAAAATTGTAACTACACGTCGAGGCGACGCAGACCGCAAGGGCTGTGATTGGTCAGATGCACCGCGATGCAACGCAACCTGACGCAGAACCATAAAACGGCCACGACGCCGTAGGAGTGACGGCGTAGCTACGCCGTGGAGTTGACGCAGAAGCATAATGAGGCCTTTAATCGAGGATGGTCACTCTGTCTGCAGAACATGCTCAAAAAAAGTCGCTGCGATAGAGGTAAACACTTCAAATCTGCCGAGTCGTCCTGTGTGACCATCAAAGTTAGCGAACGTTAACTATGGGATTTCTATAATGGACACTTTTGTAAGTTAACTTTGATCTCAATACTAAAACTACGTCTGGGAAATAATTGGGCACAAAATGTTGTTTTGAGTTGAAATATTTTCTCACTCACATATGAAATAAACTTGAAGCTTCCGCGAAGAAAAGTTCGCAGCAAGTGGCTTTGAGCCAAAGACGAACGAACAAGTTCAAACAAGACTATTAAGAGTGATATTTAAGAGATAATAATGTATATTCATTGTAACGTTACACTTATAACACCGTTTTTTTACCACATAATTACGGGGACATATTGAATAGAGATTAATGTCTCTATTCTTACCTGTTAAATCCATTTTGTACAGCGTACAAAACTCGTCCAGACAATATGATCACAACAATATTATCAAATTCTGTAAACAATAAATCAACTCTGATTTCATTTTCAAAACAATCAAAAACGGAGATGCAAGATGACAAGTTGTATTTGAATGAAATGAGAGCGCGCGTCCATTGTGATGCATGGATGTGCGCTGTGTTATTATGTGTTGCTATTGACGACGGTCATTATAAGGAAGGAAATGCCACAGAAATTAGAGTTGCGAAAGCGTGAATGGGACCATCAGTTTGCTTTGAAGTGGATGGAGTTGGACATGAACGTTAAAGCTGCTGTCGCTGCCTCTAGTGAATTTGATGTTGGCTGAAACCGGAGGATGGTTCCTCCTTTCTGTGTAAAGGATGTTGAAACATATGTTTGTCATTTCGAGAGAGTTGCTCTTTCTTTAAAGTGGCCCGAAAACGTTTGGTAATTGCTACTGCAATGTGTGATTACTGGTAAGGCTCAAGAAGCTTAAGCAGCGTTAAGAGGAATCTGCAGATTATAAGGTAGTGAAAGACGCTATATTGAAAGCGAATTAGTTAGTTCCAGAGGCGTATAGACAGTGTTTTAGACATTGTTCAAAGCCTTCTGATCAGACCTACGTCAAGTTTGCACGCAAGAAAGAAATGTTGTTTGATCGTTGGTGCGGGTCTCAAAAAGCAGAAAGCAGGGAACAAATAAGACAACTCATTTTAGTGGAAGAATTTAAAAATTGCTTACCTGCTGCTCTTTCTAGCTATATAAATGAACAGAAGGCTGATACACTCCACAAAGCCGCTACTTTATCTGCTGATACTCTGATTTCAGATGGTGGATTTGTGTGATGCGTTCATTGCAAATCCTGATTTATCTGAATTGTTGTTTGTTACCTCACAGGTAAAAAACAAGCAGATTCCCTCAAGTGATGGAAAGGAAGATATTATACATTGATGAGAAAGTGGGTGCCCCCTAATTCTCCTGATGCCTGGAATACCATCAGTCAAATTGTGGTTCCAGTGGTTTATCGAGACATGATTTTGGAATTGGCACATAATGGTCCGGCTGGGCATTTAGGTGTTGTAAAGACGTATGATCGGATCTTGCTAAGTTTTTATTGGCCTGGTCCGAAGAAGGATGTTTCACGCTACTGTCAAACTTGTCACATTTGTCAAATAGTAGGGAAGCCAAATCAAACTATTCCGCCTGCCCCACTTTATCCAATTCCGATGGTGTCGGAACCATTTGAAGACTTAATAATTGATTGTGTTGGACCTCTTCCCCGTTCAAAATCTGGTTATAAATATCTGCTGACAATAATGTGTGCGGTTACACGATTTTCCGAGGCGGTTCCGTTACGTACCATTACTGTGAGAGCGATATCTAAGGCACTAATTAAGTTCTTTATACTTTTTGGCTTGCCAAAAGTAATCCAAAGTGACCATGGGATGAATTTTACATCTGGTACGTTTTCCCGAGTGTTTAAATGTCTCCACATTAAGCATAACGTCTCAACTGCCTACCACCCTGAGAGTCAGGGTGCACTGGAGAGGTTTCACCAGACTCTGAAATCTATGCTTCGTGCTTATTTTTTTTAACTGGAATGAGACTGGGAGGAGGGAATTCCTTGGTTACTTTTTGCCTCACGTGAAGTGGTACAAGAATCACTTGGGTTTAGCCCTGCAGAATTGGTGTTTGGCCACATTCCGCGTGGACCTTTGACCGTATTAAAAGAAAATGGCTCTGTGATTTAAAAAGTAGAACCCTTCCTGAGTATGTTACAGATTTTCGTATACGTATTTTTCGAGTTCGTGAGCTAGCCAAACAAAACCTGGAGAAAGCACAAGATAAGATGAAGACTTGGTTTGATAAGAAAACTAGAGAACGAAGTTGTAAGTCTGGTGACAAAGTGTTGGTACTGTTACCGGTGCCAGGTGGATCGCTGCAAACTCCTGCAAAAATGGTCCTTATGTGGTTGAAAAAAAAAACTGTCAGATTGCGATTATGTCATCCATATTCCTGATCGCCGTCAAAGTTCTTGAGTTTGTCATATTAATATGATAAAAGCCTACCATGAAAGAGAACTGGATGTTGACAACTCCGCATAAGGACGTTCAGTGAGGTGTCTGCCATAGGATTGTCCGCACGAAAACCGGTGGATGAAGACCTAGAAGTAGGACCTTCTAGGTGCACAGTTGAAGGCCGATTGAAAAATTCAGAGGTGCTCTTAACTTTATCGAGTCAGTTACCGCATTTAACCCCAACTGAAAAAGCAGATGTTTTGGAGTTAGTGAGTCAGTTTCTGACTTTGTTCAGTGACATTCCCGGCCAGAGGTGTGTTATTGAGCATGATATTGATGTGGGGTCCACTACTCTACTGATAAAACAGCATCCATATCGCGTCAATCAGCTGAAAGGAGCTTATATTATAGACAATGACATTGCAGAGCCTAGCTCCAGCTCCTGGAGTTCGCCATGTTTGATAGTTGTTAAATCTGACGGCACATCATTTTTGTACCGATTACCGGCGTGTAAATGCTGTCACGAAAACTGACTGTTATCCATTGCTAAGAGTGGATGACTGCATGGATCGGGTGGGTTCTGCTGAATACGTCTCAAAGCTCGACCTATTAAAGGGGTACTAGCAAGTACCCCTGACAGAACATGCTACAGAAATTTCAGCTTTCGTGACTTCTGATGCATTTCTAAATTATAAAAAACGCCCCCAGTACTTTTCAAAGGCTTGTTAATACCATTTTGGCTGGGGTGTCTGGTTGCGAAGCTCATTTAGATTATGTAGTCTTGTACAGCTCTTCGTGGGCTGAGCATTTGAGTTTGCTTGGGGACGTTTTTCATCCGTTAGCTGATGCAAACCTTACCATTAACTTGGCCAAATGTGAATTTGGCAAAGCCACCTTAGTTTATTTGGGGAAGGTTATTGGAAGGGAACAAGTTTGTCCAGTCTCTGTAAAGGTTAAGGTCATTTGTGATTTCCCACTGCCAGCTGACTGAAAACAACTACGACACTTCTTAGGAATGGTGGGTTACTATCGCACATTCTGTAAAAATTTTGCGACTGTAGTATTTCCCCTTACAGACCTGTTGAGCCCCAGAACACCATTTCAATGGTCAAATGTGTCTCAGTGCGCTTTTGAGAACATCAAATCTTTGTTGATTTAGGCACCAGTGTTGGCCGTGCCAGACCATTTAAGACCATTCAGCCTTGCAGTAGATGCTAGGGATGCGGGGGTAGGAGCTGTCCTTCAGCAAAGGGGTGCTGATGATGTAGAACACCCCCGTATGTTATTTTTCAAAGAAGTTTATCTCTGCGCAGTGGAAATATTCTACTATTGAGAAGGAGGCTTTAGCTTTAGTCCTCGCTATTCAACATTTTGAGGTATGCTTGGCATGCTCTCACCCTGTTGTAGTGTACTGTGACCATAATCCTCTTACCTTTTTGAATTCAATGCACAACTTTAATCAGCGTCTTATGCGCTGGAGTTTGTGTTTGCAGCCGTACAACCTCGACATTCGACATGTTCGAGGTAAAGATAACGTGGTGGCTGATGCCCTATCTAGGATGGGATAGGTGCATAGGTAGGTATGTATGTGTATGTATGTATGTATGTGTGTATAAAAAAAGGTATGGTGATGGTTCTCTGGGGGGGATAAAGGTGTTACATATGCATGTAGTTTGACTGGCTACTATTTTCTTTCTTAATGTTTTGTCTGTCCTCTAGTGGTTGGAAATGTGTATTACATGTCCTATTATGAGCAGATTCTCTTCACCTGTGGACAGTGTAAGAGGAGTGTGGATATAAGGAGCCCTGTTGTGACATTTGAGCGACGGGATTGGTGTGGTGGTCGAGTGGCACTCATTTTCTGTTTCCCCTAGTCCTTTTCTCCCAAAATTTATGATTGTTTGTTAATAAAAAACCCTATTGGACCGAGCCTTCCGTGTTGACCCTCTTTTGTGTTATGGCAAGGGCTGTAACAAGATGTATATAAACTGTATTTAGTCTCTGCTGTACCAAGTGTTGTCAACACATCAAAACCTGAAGAGGCAGGCATGCATGTTGCGCATGAAATTGCCACCGGTCAAATCATCTAGATTTGGCTTCTTAAATAACTGCTCTTACCGTTTGTCACAAAGCAGGCACAGAGCTGTATCATCATGTAGGCCTATGTATGACTCATCTTTCTGTGGCCATATAAATGTATAAAGCCAAATGTTTCCTCACTATCAGACTGCAGTATATGATGCATGTTGGAGCAAACAATAGCTTACTGCACATTCGTGGCCATATTGTGATGCGTTTTAGAAGAAAAAAAATGGATCCACTGCTGAATAGAAACGTATATGTGTCACAAACACAGGAGGAGACAGACAGGTTTAAGTGCACACAGTGTTTATTAAAAGCAGAGTGGTGGTGGAACAACTGGAACCAGATGGTGACTTGTTCAGATGACTGAAGTGGATTCTCTGTGCAGTTGATGAGTGGATACGAAGACAGGAAATCTAGACCAGGATGACGGACGACGGACAGGAGACTGGATACAGAACGAGATGATCTCAGGTGAGAAGATAGGTAAGGAGTCTGACATAAAGCAGTGTATACTGCAACAAGACCAGACAAGGAGTGAAAGGAGCATATAAAGGGTGTGTTGATGAGGGAGTGCAGGTGCAGCGAGTCAGTACTGTTGATTGTGAACGAGTGGGCGGGTCCTGGTGATTGAGTGATGACTGGGGCTGTGACCGTGTGACTGACTCTGTGACAGTACCCCCTCCTCCATGGCCGGCTCCTGACGGACTCTGCAAAGGGGGCGGCCTTTACCTCGGGGGCTGGAAGGTCAGGGTGATATTCGTGGAACTGGGCGAGTAGCAATGGGTCCAGAATGTCATACCGAGACACCCATGAGTGTTCTTCTGGACCATATCCCTCCCAGTCGATCAGGTATTCAAGGTGGCTGCCCCGCCGCCGTAAGTCGAGGATGGTATGGGCTCGGTACACTAGGTCCTCGTCAGTAACATCTGGAGGTGGTACTTCGTCCGGGGTAGGTTCTGTAGGGGAAAAGGGAAAGAGGTTCAGTGAAGGGTTTCAGGAGGGAGAGATGAAATGAAGGTGAAATACGGTAGTGAGGTGGAAGGTTGAGCCTGTAGGTGACCTCGTTAACCTGCCTCTGCACAATGAAGTGACCTATGTAGCGGGGACTCAGCTTATGGCAGGGCAGGCGAAGACGGATGTCGTAGGGGGAGAGCCAAACCCTTTGTCCCAGCTGGTATTGGGTGGCTTCAGCTCTACGGACATTCGCTTGGAGTTGGTGTCTTCACACTACCCACTGGAGATGCATATGCGCTGAGTCCCATACACTCTTGCTCTCTTCGAACCAGTGATTGACAGCTGGAACCTCAGAGGGTTCTCCAGACCAGGGGAAGAGAGGAGGTTGGTAGTCGAGAATACATTGGAATGGAGTGGCCCAGTGGTGGATTGGCGCAGGGAATTCTGGGCATACTCCGCCCAGGGAAGGTAGCAGCTACAGCTGTCCTGGTGCTAGTGGCAGTATAACCGCAGGTATCTCCTGATCTCCTGGATCCTGCGCTCGGTCTGGCCATTGGTTCGCGGATGGTAACCTGATGATAGATTCACTGAGATGCCGAGGAGTTTGAAGAAGGCCTTCTGAACCCAGGAGATGAACTGGGGACCTCTATCCAAAACGACGTCTTCTGGTAGACCATAATGACGGAATACTTGTTGGGACAGGAGTTCTGCGGCTTTGAATGTGGTGGACAGGCCCTTGATAGGGATGAGTTTACAAGCCTTGGAGAAGCGGTCGACGACAAATACACAGGTGTGATGGTGGGACGGAGTAAGGTCTGTCATGAAGTCGATGCCAAGGTGGGACCAGGGACGTCTGGGAATCGGCAGAAGTACCAACTTTTCCTCGGGTAGCTTCCTTGGCATGTTGATGATGGCACAGACTGAGCACCCTCTGACATATCGGGATATATCCTGAGCCATGTTGGGCCACCAGTAGCGATTCTGGAGGGTTCGCTGGCTGCCTGGGTGTCCAGAGCCATGAGGGACAGACGGTAGGCGGATGGTACATACAACCGTCCCTCCGGACCTCCCTGCGGAGCAGGTTCGGTGTGGGTGGCTTGGAGGATCGGATCATCAAGGGACCATTGGAATGCGCGGACTACCATGGCTGGGTGCTGGAAGGGCAACAGATGGAGAGATGGGCAGAGGATGCGAAGCGGGTTTATCCAATGACTGGGCTGAAAGACGTTGAGAGATACACACAGCTTTCTGAATGAAACTCTCCAAACCAACGGTGTCATCATAAATGACCATCTGGTGGCACACTTCCGGGTTCAGACCCTGGCAAAAGGCGGTCAACAGGGCCATCTCATTCCAGCCGCTAGATGCCGCCAACGTGCGGAACCGCAGAGCATAAGCATTTATAGAAGTATTACATTGGCGGAGGTTGAACAGCTGATCATGGATGGATAATTCTGATGCGGTTTGACCGAAGACTTCCTTGAAGTGACTGATGAAGGATGCCAATGAAGTCATGACCGGGCCGTTGGCAAGGTGCACGTGTCGGATTCTGCAGTCGCGCGCAGTTGCTCTCCACCGACTGCACTGATCAAAAGCATGATGGGAAACGACTTGCTGATTGATAAACACTTATTTGGAATGGAATTAAATAACAAGTACTTTGGGTGTTTTGTTCATTATATTTATTTTCATATAAAAGCAACAGAACTTAAATTACATCCAGTTTATTAGCAACACTGTGCACGAGCGTGAATCCCGCGATATCCATCATGGATTTTGCAGGTGTCAGATCCACTGCGAGAAGCGAGAACTGTCTGGCTTGCCTGCGCTTTTTTCACTCCTCTCACTGCACTGCACTCCTCTCGACTACATTTCAGGCGAAGCAAGGCACATCTCAAACAAGCCTAATATGTAATATACATTTTTGAACAGAGTTGAGTGAATCTGTCAAGTTTGTTGGATTTTGCCTTTTATAAAGTGCAGGCACATTTATTGAATCATTCAAGTGCTTGGCATCCTTTGTGTCTCAATATAAGCACTGAAGATAACAAAGAGAGACAGTATGTCTCAAACAGACTGACCAAAAGACACAAAGGAGATGTTTGTAACAGCTTCTCTATTGCCAGACTTTCCAGTGATGCAAGCATTGATGAATATAGTTTTTTTTTTCATGTGGCTTCCTTTAGGGGTGAATGATCAGTCTATGTTTAAAGCGGAACATTTTTGAGCATTTACTGTGTGAAACTATGAAAAGCGTGTAGCTATTTGGACCGCTCTTAAACCCCCACTACCCCCACTCTGCTGTTTCCAAAAAATCAATGCTGCTTTCCTCAGTACTCATAATTTTCTGAAAGTTGTTTAATCCATTTTGGCATTTTACATTTCTTTTCATTTCTACTCAATAAAAAAAAAACAGATTACTCAGTTAGGTATGGCTTAATTTTGGTTGTATCTGGCTTTTATTACATTTTTCTTTTTCATTAAAATGTACTTAGTAGTATTCGGAATGTTTCTTATTTTAATACGTTGTTTACTTTCTTTTCTCATGCTTACAGTTTAACTGGTCCTGTTTAAATGCAAGTTAGTGATGACAGCAAAACAATGCTGTTTTATTTGTTGCTCTTCAAGTTAGTGATTTATTTGTAATCAAGCAATTGAACATATATTTAAATAAAAATATATATTTAAATGTTTTTTGTTGTTGTTTTATTTACATTTTTATTAACCAATATAATGTAGATTGAACTAAATACTGGCTAAATTATTTATAAGTGGCATTTCTCAATTAATGTATTGTTGAAAGTTTATTGTAAAAGATTTAATAATTCAATAATTTGCCCTTTTACATTACATCGTCAAGTCAGGGGTGTTAAGTTTTGTGCATCATAGAGTTATGTTATTTTTTTTATTTTTTTTTTTATTTAACCTTTATTTATCCAGGTAAACTGTTTGAGAACCACTTCTCATTTACAAACATGACCTGGCCAAGAGGCTACAGGAATAAATAAGAACATACTATACAGCTGTACATAGTCAAACACATAATAAAAAAAAGATAGACAACAAAGGGGAAAAAGAAAAGGAATAGAGTGCTTAAATATGTGTGTATAAATATGGTTCATGATTGTCAGCAGGAACAAGAGTCAACTATGTAATTTTCGAGGTTTTGCTTGAAGGTGGAGATTGGGATCAAAGATGTAAGTTTCAGGGTATTTTGTAGTATGTTCCAGTCATGTACTGATACAAAGCGGAAGGCATTACGTCCAAAGGTAGTAGAAGTAGGGGGGGTACTAAATTTAATCAAATTACTTGATCTTGTGTGATAGGTGTTATGAGTGGCATGAAGTAGGGATGACAAATAGAGAGGTGCCTTGCCCAGAATTGTCTTATATATGAAGAGAAACCAATGATGGAGCCGCCGGGTATAAAGGGAGGGCCAACCCACCAGTTTATACAGGTCACAGTGATGAGTGTGAAAGGATGCATTAGTGGCAAAACGGATGGCTGAATGATAGATTGTGTCAAGTTTTCTTAGAGCTGTTTTTGGTGCCATTCTGTAGATAATATCGCCGTAATCCAAAATTGGCAGTACTGTCGTCTTAACGAGGGTGCATTTGGAAGCATGGGTAAAGGAGGCTTTATTACGGAAAAGAAAGGCTAGTCTAGCTTTGACTTTTGTTTGAAGGTTAGTGATGTGTGTAATGAATGACAGGGATGAATCCAACCAGATACCTAGATATTTATATTCTTTGACATACTCCAGAGCCATACCGTTCATGCAGGTGATTGTAGGTGGAGTCTCTGTAACCTGTTTTTGGCTAAAAAGGATACATTTTGTCTTACTGGCGTTAATACGAAGGTGGAGACTGTCAAAGAACTGCTCTATATAGGTGAAGCTGAGTTTAAGACTGGAAGCCGCAGAATTGGGAGAGGAACCAACTGAGTACAAAATGGTATCATCTGCATAAAGATGAATCCGAGAGGTACCAACAGCTCTGGCTATATCATTGATGTAGATAGAAAAAAGGATTGGACCCAGGATGGAGCCTTGAGGCACACCTTTAGAGACAGTAAGTGGGTCTGACATAATGTTGTCAACCTTCAATTGCTGGACACGGTTGGTGAGATAATTAGCAAACCAATCACAGCTAGAGGAGGACAGACCAATACTGGAAAGCTTATGTAAGAGGATCCTATGGTCGACAGAATCAAAGGCCTTGGCGAGGTCTATAAAGGTGGCAATACAGACCTGTTTGCTGTCTAATGCTGTAATTACATCATCAAGGACCTTTGTGGTGGCTGTTATGCACCCATGTCCCGTCCGAAAACCGGATTGCATGTCAAATAATATATGATTTTTATCCAGGAAATCATTTAACTGTTTTTGTACGAGCTTCTCCAGAACTTTGGCAAGGCATGGAAGGATGGAAATTGGGCGGTAACAATTTGGGTCAGATTCAGAACCCCCTTTGAAGAGGGGAAAAAATTGTGGCTGATTTCCAATACATAGGGAACTCAGAGATAGGGACATGTTAAATAGTCTAGTGACGGGAGCGGCAATAATGTTATATGTTGTTTTCTTTTATAAGAATTAACTTTTGGTAAAGCTTTATTTCGATATTCCCTTTTAGTCATTACTAACTACCTTTGCAACTATATCATGTCATTATAGAATATACTGTCTGCTTAATATCTGCTAACTCTTTATTGTGATGGTCCACCAACAGACATTCAACTGACTATAACTTTGCAGCTACATATCAACTTTTTCAACTTATTATACCGTATAATAAGTTGAAAAAGTTGATATGTAGCTGCAAAGTTATAGTATAAACGAACACTAACCTAACCATCTACTAATTCTCTAATGAGAGAAAGTATGAGACTATTGATTGTATACAAGAATATATTCTGTATACAGAATTTTGTCTTGTACATCACACTCAGTGTGCAGTCTTCTTTATCAAAAGGCAATTAATCCACAAATTCATACAAGCATAGTTTATTAGACTGTAATTTAGGTTTCACCTTCCACTGGTTAGTTGTTGTACTGATGTGTTGTGAAGTTAATTAAACCTTTATTTATTGATTTATTTATTTATTTATTTAACTGCTGTAGGCCTCTAATTAATTTTTTAATTAACATTTAAATGTAGGCCTACTCAAATTATATATATTTTTAAAAAATCTGACAAAAGTCTACATTGGTTAATAAAAAAAAGTTAAGTGAACCTTACTTTAAATCCATTATTATTATTATTATTATTATTATTGAAATATTTTTAACCAATATAGAGAGAGTTAAATAATAGCACAAAGTGTCTGGCCCAAATAACATTTTGAGTGTTTATTTTATTCTTAAAAAAAGTTTGGTTACACTTTATTTTGATGGTCCACTTTAGACTACCTGTAACTTTGCAACTACATGCCAACTAACTCGACACAGTTGATGTGTCCGTACAATACAAGGTCAATACATTTTCTTGAGATTATTTGATATCCACACGCAGTCATGTTTTTTATGTTGTATTGTTGAGACGCTAGTGTGACTTGACTAAAAGTACTGTAAGATCTGGAGATTTTTTTTCCGGATTATTTCTTCTCTTATGAGTTAAAATACATTGTCCCTCATGCAATATGAAATTACATTACTGCAGCAAAATTAGCAGTAAGAGAAAGGAGTAAAACAAAGACATAAGGGAGGCAACCTTAAAAGGATTACAACACTAATCAGCAGTAAGGCATCTGTTAAGGCAGTGAAAACACATATTAGAAGCTAATTAACAATGCATTAATCATGCCCAGACATCCATTGTTAACCTCAAAACTAGTAATTAATAATAAATGCTTTGGCCTAAATGCTAATTTATTAATAGCAGTGAAAAAAAGAGAGATCTGAGGTTAAGTGTGGCGTTTTCCTATTAAAAGTGTTTTACATAACTAAGAGAGCCTGTGGGAAATATGGAGTTTACTTTATATTAATTCCATAAGTGATGGTACATGACAATCCCTAAACTTCTATTGCAGTGTTTCCCAACCCTGTTCCAAGTGCACCAACACTACACATTTTGAAACTCTTCTTAATCAAACTCATCAGCTCGAAGGTAGATACTCCAAGACCGCAAATAGATGGGTCAGATATAAGGGCGACATCCAAATTACGGCTTTTCGCACTTGAAATAGTTAACCTGGGTAATTCTAAACCCCGGGTAAATGGAATCCCAGGTTATCTTTATTCACGTTTTACACTGCTCATACTATATCTGGGGTTAACAGTTAAATCTGGGTATTTCTGCACATTCCTAAACCCTGGGTTAAAGTCAGTCGTTACCGGAGGACTGGCTTGTTTGGTAGAGGAGGTGGGAGAGAGAGAGGCCGGGTGGGATCATCAGAGACACAGGAGACTGGAGCTGGGGAGGACCAGCGGAGGCGGAGGACCACAGGGAACAATCTCTTCTACTTAATATTCACTCACAGAGGCCAGGCACAGCTCACTCTTAGTGCTGTCACTTTTCTGCATGCCCTTATAATCCACGAGCACACCCACTGGGACAGACATTGTCGGACGTTGCCACTGTTGCCTATAGGACTAGGGAGGAGTTCCGAAGTGGGTGGGGTAACAGGAGTGAGGATGGGTGGTGACAGGATGATGGAAGTGGGCTGGGTAGGGTGTGGCTGAGTCAGCGAAAGGGCATAGTCCATGTATTATGGCCAGAGTGCAGGTGGTAGCTCCCACTGACAGCAGATAGTCAGTGTAGTCAGAATAGACAGGAAAAGATAGTCATCCAGCTCACTCCAGAAACATGTCTTCAAGGTGCCGTCAGTCCAGGTGGCTGAGCGCGAGGAACTTCTCCACGTAGTCTTCCAGGGGACGGCCATCTTGTGCAAGGCAGAGGAGAAGGTCTTCAGAGGAGACAGCTAAAGGGACTGCTGCTATCCAATTTTTTACTCCATTCTTCTGTCACAGTGTGGGTTGCAGCAAGTGAGAGTAGATACAGGATATAGTAGCAGCAGTTATATTTAATAACAAAAGAACCAAAAAACTAAAAAATGCAAGAGAAATGGGAGAACAACAAAGATAAAGTAAAACCTAACCAATAGGCCTAACTTAAATAGCCCATTGACAACTTCCCCATGAGACAACTAACCCCATTGTTCCCTGTATGTTCCTCGGTATACAGTATGTGAGGCTTACTTGAAACTTAGTCATACTTGTAAATAAAATAAAAAGGAGGTACTAGTCCTGACAGCGAGACTGATAGTACTGTGTGAAAACAGAGCTGTGCAAGTCAAGCACCTCATTAAACAGACAGTGAAGGATGAACTTGCTCAGAAGGGAGCCAAAGCAGTCAGGCAGAGAGCAAGAACAGGATCTAAACATACCTTAAAGAGAATCTGTTCAAATACACATTAATTGGTTATCAAGCTAAACTGATTTAGAAGACCATAGATTTCTTGTTATTTAGATAACAAAATATAATATTTTTTTTCCTTTGTCCATTTATTTACATTGTTTTTTTGTTTTTTTTCACCCTCATGAATTATTTTGCATTTATTGTTTAAAAAACATTAAATTACTTTGCAGTTTATCTTGGGAAAGCGTGGTAAGATTTGAAATTGTGAACTGTGATGAATTGTTTTTCTATCTACATGCAGGTATTTATTGTAATTTTAATAAAGTGTTGTTGTATATATGTGTGTATTCTATATTTGTATATACATATATAGTTTTATTATTATTTTAAAAAGTATTTATTTATTTATTTGTTTGTTTTTGGTTGGCCCAGTTTAGACAATTACTGTGGTGGGGTATGGAAGTAAAATAATGGCAAATGTTTTTGAAACAAAAAGCCTGTTGAATTGTACTACTTGAAAAAAATATGCATTGCATTAACCCTGCTTGTATTTTAATGCATTGTATTTTTAGGGCTTGCATTTTTATGGGCTGAAATTTAGCATGGTTGAATATTTAAGTTGCAAATATTTAAATTCAAAACATTTCAAACACATTTTCATTAGTAAAATTTCAATAATCCATATTCACCTTTCATATTTCACTTCCAAAATATTCAAACTGATTAAAAATACAACCTATAATTATAATATTCAACAGGTGGTTTTCGGTCCATTTTAATTCGCTTTGCAAATTCACTTCCACAAATTCAGTGGTTCAAATTCGACAGTAAATTCAACGTTGACGTCCAGGAACTGCAGGAAAAGCAGTAGATTACCGAGCATAATCTCCATCTGCTGTTATTCGATCTCACCAGCAGGGGGTGCAAGCGCGTGTTGTTGATGAAGCCCGAGCAACAGTTAGAGCAAGCCATTCATTCATAAAAACTCATTTACAACAATTGAGCATGCATTAAGTTTTTTGTGATGATTATCTGGGTCAGTATATATGCGGAAAAGATGATAAAGGCACAAAAGCTGTTTTTATGTTTCATTCATTAACTTCATTGTTACTTTCCCAGTGTTAGGCTACATATTATCAACTTTTTCTACCATGAACGGGATTATAATCGGTTTCCCTCAATACCTCATCATACTCAAGGATTCCCCTTCCATCAGGACAAAACGCTTAACGTAGCTTAATGGACTAATACAGTGATAAAAAAGACCAAACTCGCACCTTATTGGGGAAGTATGCCTACATACATGTTAATATTCCTACATACATGATTAATCTGGGAAGGGTCGCTTTCATATTGTTGTCCTATATTGTTAGTTTAACTGTAACGTAAGCCACTTTTGATAAAAGCGTCTGCTAAATTAATGTAAAATTGGCTTGACATTCGCACATTTAGGGACCGTCTCTAAAGTAACATTAGTAGTCATAGGCCTAAACGTTTCTAACTTCAATAGCAAACTTCAACTTATTTTTTTTATAGCGCATTATGCCTGACACCACACGAATACTTTACAGTTGGTTTTATGACTGCAAGTCGTTCTCTTCAAATGCTATTGAAGTTAGAAACGTGTAACGTTATACCAATAACGTATGTAACTTTAGAGACGGTCCCTAAATGTGCGAATGTCCAATGTCAAGCCAATTTATGGCAGTATCACTGAGAAACGCTCAGCTTTAAACTTTGCGCGTTAAGTTCGTATTCTGAGTCCTTCTGCTTGCCTGCGATTTTGGTCTTTTATATCACTGTATTAGTCCATTAAGCTACGTTAAGCGTTTTATATGTCTGGCAGGGGAATCCTGACATATTGAGGGAAACCCTAGTAGCCTACTGCATGCAGCACAATCCCCGCAATATAAGGTTGAGGCAACTAAACAACCAATATGTCAAACTCAGATGTAACATTGGATCTGTATACATCCGCATCGGGGGAATAACATTATAATCTCGTTCACGGTAGAGGTGCATGTAGGCTACACAGGAAAAGTAATCGTGAAGACACTGAATTTCACATAAAACATAATCACAGATACACTTACATTGTTGTAAATGAGTTTTTATGAATGAATGGCTTGCTCTAACCATAGATATTATGATGTCTATGGCTCTAACTGTTGCTGTGGTCTTCGTCAACAACACGCGCTTGCACCCCCTGCTGGTGAGGTCGACTAACAGCAGATGGAGATTATGCTCGGTATTCTACTGCTTTTCCTGCAGTTCCTGGACGTCAACGTTGAATTTACTGTCGAATTTGAACCACTGAATTTGTGGAAGCGAATTTGCAAAGCGAAATAAAATGGACCGAAAACCACCTGTTGAATATTATAGGTTGTATTTTTAATCAGTTTGAATATTTTAGAAGTGAAATATGAAAGGTGAATACGGATTATTGAAATTTTACTAATGAAAATGTGTTTGAAATGTTTTGAATTTTAGCTTAAATATTCAACCATGCTAAATTTCAGCCCATAAAAATGCAAGCCCTAAAAATACAATGCATTAAAATACAAGCAGGGTTAATGCAATGCATATTTTTTTCAAGTAGTACAATTCAACAGGCTTTTTGTTTCAAAAACATTTGGCATTATTTTACTTCCATAGGTGGGGACACATTTTCATAATCCTCTGCTTTCCCGACCACTATTATTAAAATAGTAATTAAATACCTAACAATACTGTATGTTCTACTTATAGCCTATATGTTAAAATATTATGTAGAAACAAAATTAGAGTTCATGTTTAACTCACTTTTAGCAGGAAACCTTGTCACCATCTCAGACGTGTAGCGTACTTTGTGGCGCCATCTTGTGTTCATTTACATTGTTGTATGCCAGTTTTTGTATTATAGTTTCTAAAAGTTAAATAAAGTAACAACATTTAAGATTATCTTAAAGTATCCACAGATTACCATGATTGTTATTTGACAAAAGCATATCAAATAACCGCTAGTATCCAGTGGACTGGAAGCACATTTCCCTTACAATCAATAAGGGAACAATCAACTTAGATCAATCTAAGCTTGAAACATTTCTCTGTGTCCTCTGCTCTGCCACTTTATGTTCAAATTTGAGGAAAAAATATAACCCAACATTTATCCAATTGATTTTATATTAAACTGTTTAGATTGTTTACTTTCACCCAAAAAAATATAATATAATATAATATAATATGATACAATACACAAGTAGATGAACTAACAAATCTCCTGAAAACTGCCTCTTTGCTTATCCTCAGTTTTGGCACCTGAGGTCATGAGTCAGTAGTCTCTATGGCAACAGGACGCGCTTTTCTCTTAGCCCCGCCCAACTTAACTTCCAATGTTTAGCTTGAAACTGCCATCATGAATTGCTCCGTTTTTCTTCTTTTAACGTATAAACAACTTATAAACTATTGTTGTGACCTTTTATTCTAGAGACAAAGGTAAGTGTCTGAATTCTCTGTGCATTAACTATCACGGTTATTATTTACTTTTGTTTACGTGTTATTGGCGTTGTCAACCGTTGATCGCAGAAACTGTTTACACAGGTTACGTTACACATTTATGTCGTTATATTGCTATCGATTTATACCGTTGTACTGTAATTAATAAGGCTACAGATCGGTCAATGACAAATAAGGACATCCGAGATGATTAGAGCAATTTTTTAAAAAATCTTGTTTAAATCTCAAATCTCGTGTCTCTTAGAAATGTGTCAATCACTGATCTATAAAGATCACCACTGATGTCCATGTAGACTAACGTTAGTTACAACGTTTAAACCATGTTTTTTAGATTCGCATTTAATGACTGTAAATATGTCAAGTGGAGTAACGTTAATTAAGTAACGTTAGGCTAAAACTTAGTTTCTTATACTTTGTTCTTAGTTTGAATAGGCTACAAACATTTTCCAAAACGTTTTTAAACATATTATTCATGGAAAACACACCCTCACTAGCCACTTTATTAGGTAGCCTACACCTTGCTAGTACCAGGTTGAACCCCCTTTTGCCTTCAGAACTGCCTTAATTCTTTGTGGCAAAGATTTAACAAGGTGCTGGAAACATTCCTCAGTGATTTTGGTCCATATGGACATGATGGCATCACGCAGCAGATTTGTCGGCTCACATCCATGATGCGAATCTCCCGTTCCACCGCATCCCAAAATTGATCTATTGGATTGAGATTTGGTGTCTCTGGAAGTCATTTGAGTAAAGTGAACTTACTGTCATGTTTTAGAAACCAGTTTGAGATGATCTGAGCTTTGTGACATGGCACATATCCTGCTGTAAGTAGCCATCAGAAGATGGTATACTGTGGTCATAAAGAGATGGATATGGTTAGCAGCAACAATACTCAGGTAGGCTGTGGCATTTAAACAATACTCATTTGGCACTAAGGGACCCATAGTGTGCCAAGACAATATCCCCACATCATTACACCACCATTAGCAGCAACCTGAACCGTTGATACAAGGCAGGATGGAACCATGCATTCATGTAGTTTATGCCAAATTGTGACCTATACCATCTAAATGTTGCAGCAGAAATCGAGACTCATCAGACCAGGCAAAATTTTCCAATCTTCTATTGTCCAATTTTGGTGAGCTTGTGTGAATTATAGCTTCAGATTCCTGTTCTAAGCTGACAGGAGTAGCACCCGTTGTGGTCTTCTGCTGCTGTAGCTCATCTGCTTCAAGGTTCGACGTGTTGTGCTTTCTGAGATGCTCTTCTGCAGACCTCGTGGTTGTTTGAGTTAATGTTGCCTTTCTATCAGCTCAAATCATTCTCCTCTGGCATCAACAATGGCTGCTCACTGGACATTCTCTCTCTTTTTTTGACAATTCTCTGCAAACCCTAGAGATGGTTGTGTGTGAAAATCCCAGTTAATCAACAGTTTCTGAAATACTGGCACCAGCCTGTCTGGCACCAACAACCATGCCATGTTCAAAGTCACTTAAATCACCTTTCGTACCCATTTTGATGCTCAATTTGAACTTTAGCAGTAGCTACATCTTGTCCATGTCAATTAAATCAACGGGCAGTTGAACAGGTGGACCTAATACCTAATAAAGTGGCCGCTGATATATATATATATATATATATATATATATATATATATATTATAAACATTATGTATGGTATTTATCGTGATTTTTGAGTCATGAATACCTTTAAGTTTACTTGAGGTTATATTTGACCTGAACAAAATGTTTCTTTTCAATAAAAAGTTTAAACTATGTGACACTGGCATGACTCATGAGTAAGGGTTCCTCACTGTTGTTTGTTTTGGTCACATGACATAAAAACTGCATCCTGCATCTTGGTTATGCCACACTGACATTGAACTGATTTTATATTTTCAAACCAAAATACTTTATTGCTTAGCCTATTTTTTCTTTACAATAAATAATAATAAAATAGTATGCCAAACTATTTATACCAGCATTTTCTTTAAAAAAAATGATCATAGATCATTGATCATAGAAAAAAATGTATATTCAAGTATTTTTAAATGAATTTCATTTGAATGCCTCTTTAACAATGTGGCCTGATAAAGAGAAGGCTTTGTGTTTTAATAAAATATAATGAGAAATTGAAATTCTCTGAAAGTTTTTGATTATATCACATTATCATTATTTGATCCTTTAAATGCTATTAACATAAGATGATGCTGATTTTGGTAAATCAATCAATAATACCCAGAGAAAAGTACTATATTACTATTGATTGCCTGATGCAGGTAAATTGCCTGGTAAGCTGCTGAGATCGTGCAGTTAGTTAAGAGTAAGACCAGTGATTTACAGGCGTGGCTGGTTGTCTAGAAACGAGGAAGTGAAATGCTATAAGCTGCTTATCAGAGGGGTTGTGTTTTGAGTTGCAGAGAGACGGTTTATTGTTGATATGTAAACTAAGAGGCATCAAACTGAGTTCAGACACTATGACACTGTTTCATAGGAGCGAGATGAACCCTTACCAAGAGCATTTTCAGGTAAACAGCCGAACAGATTTGTCTTTGACTGTTATAAAGAAAATTGCTCTTTAAGAAATAGGAGTTCTCTTTCACATAGAATACTCACTTAATAGATTTATGTTTGGTTCTGTTGTTATGGCTTATGTAATTAATGTAGGCCTGCTATGCCAAGGCTAATGTAGGCTATATCATATCTACTGCACAGAGCATAATAAAGGTAATGCTTTTATTTCTCTCTTTCGCACACATTACATATATTTCTATATACAGGTGCTGGTCATATATAGAATATCATCAAAAAGTTGATTTATTTCAGTAATTCCATTCAAAAAGTGAAATATGGATATTATATTCATTCATTACACAGAGAGTGATATATTTCAAATGTTTATTTCATTTAATTGTGATGATTAAAACTGACAACTAATGAAAATCCCAAATTCAGTATCTCAGAAAATTAGAATATTACTTAAGACCAATACCAAAAAAGGATTTTTAGATATGTTGGCCAACTGAAAAGTATGAACATGAAAAGTATGAGCATGTACAGCACTCAATACTTAGTTGGGGCTCCTTTTGCCTGAATTACTGCAGCAATGTGGCGTGGCATGGAGTCGATCTGTGGCGCTGACAAAACTGACAAAAGGTCATTGCTAAAGAGGAGGACTTGGCACCTGCACACAGTGCCAAAGCTACGAGTACCTGGTTTAAGGACCATAGTATCCCTGTTCTTAATTGGCCAGCAAACTCGCCTGACCTTAACCCTATAGAAAATATATGGGGTATTGTGAAGAGGAAGAAGCGATACGCCAGACCCAACCTCGCAGAAGAGCTGAAGGCCACTATCAGAGCAACCTGGGCTCTCATAACACCTGAGCAGTGCCACAGACTGATCGACTCCATGCCACGCCACATTGCTGCAATAATTCAGGCAAAAGGAGCCCCAACTAAGTATTGAGTGCTGTACATGCCCATACTTTCCATTTTCATACTTTTCAGTTGGCCAACATTTCTAAAAATCCTTTTTTTTTGTATTGGTCTTAAGTAATATTCTAATTTACTGAATTTAGGATTTTCATTAGTTGTCAGTTTTAATCTTAACAATTAAATGAAATAAACATTTGAAATATATCAGTCTGTGTGTAATGAATAAATATAATATCCAAATTTCACTTTTTGAA
The DNA here is from genome assembly GCA_026230005.1 of Gila orcuttii. Classification (NCBI taxonomy): domain Eukaryota; kingdom Metazoa; phylum Chordata; class Actinopteri; order Cypriniformes; family Leuciscidae; genus Gila; species Gila orcuttii. The sequence continues at coordinate 27,322,397 of JAPDVR010000011.1, forward strand.
TGGAATTTGTGGAAATAAATCAACTTTTTGATGATATTCTAATTATATAACCAGCACCTGTATACAGGTCCTTCTCAAAAAATTAGCATATTGTGATAAAGTTAATTATTTTCCATAATGTAATGATTAAAATTAAACTTTCATATATTTTAGATTCATTGCACACCAACTGAAATATTTCAGGTCTTTTATTGTTTTAATACTGATGATTTTGGCATACAGCTCATGAAAACCCAAAATTCCTATCTCCAAAAATTAGCATATTTCATCCGACCAATGAAAGAAGTGTTTTTAATACAAAAAAAGTCAACCTTCAAATAATTATGTTCAGTTATGCACTCAATACTTGGTCGGGAATCCTTTTGCAGAAATGACTGCTTCAATGCGGCGTGGCATGGAGGCAATCAGCCTGTGGCACTGCTGAGGTGTTATGGAGGCCCAGGATGCTTCGATAGCGGCCTTAAGCTCATCCAGAGTGTTGGGTCTTGCGTCTCTCAACTTTCTCTTCACAATGTCCCACAGATTCTCTATGGGGTTCAGGTCAGGAGAGTTGGCAGGCCAATTGAGCGCAGTAATACCATGGTCAGTAAACCATTTACCAGTGGTTTTGGCACTGTGAGCAGGTGCCAGGTCGTGCTGAAAAATGAAATCAGATGGAAGCATGAAGTGCTCCAAAATCTCCTGATAGCTAGCTGCATTGACCCTGCCCTTGATAAAACACAGTGGACCAACACCAGCAGCTGACATGGCACCCTAGACCATCACTGACTGTGGGTACTTGACACTGGACTTCAGGCATTTTGGCATTTCCTTCTCCCCAGTCTTCCTCCAGACTCTGGCACCTTGATTTCCGAATGACATGCAAAATTTGCTTTCATCCGAAAAAAGTACTTTGGACCACTGAGCAACAGTCCAGTGCTGCTTCTCTGTAGCCCAGGTCAGGCGCTTCTGCCGCTGTTTCTGGTTCAAAAGTGGCTTGACCTGGGGAATGCGGCACCTGTAGCCCATTTCCTGCACACGCCTGTGCACGGTGGCTCTGGATGTTTCTACTCCAGACTCAGTCCACTGCTTCCGCAGGTCCCCCAAGGTCTGGAATCGGTCCTTCTTCACAATCTTCCTCAGGGTCCGTTCACCTCTTCTCGTTGTGCAGCGTTTTTTGCCACACTTTTTCCTTCCCACAGACTTTCCACTGATGTGCCTTGATACAGCACTCTGGGAACAGCCTATTTGTTCAGAAATTTCTTTCTGTCTTACCCTCTTGCTTGAGGGTGTCAATGATGGCCTTCTGGACAGCAGTCAGGTCGGCAGTCTTACCCATGATTGCGGTTTTGAGTAATGAAACAGGCTGGGAGTTTTTAAAAGCCTCAGGAATCTTTTGCAGGTGTTTAGAGTTAATTAGTTGATTCAGATGATTAGGTTAATAGCTCGTTTAGAGAACCTTATCATGATATGCTAATTTTTTGAGATAGGAATTTTGGGTTTTCATGAGCTGTATGCCAAAATCATCAGTATTAAAACAATAAAAGACCTGAAATATTTCAGTTAGTGTGCAATGAATCTAAAATATATGAAAGTTTAATTTTTATCATTATATTATGGAAAATAATGAACTTTATCACAATATGCTAATTTTTTGAGAAGGACCTGTATATTCACAATTTTTATTGAAATTTACAACTGCTTTAACAGTTGTCATAGTGATGGACTTTAACAATATGTTGTCTGCCATATGCAGAAAAGAAAAGTATTTCCTTCACTTGTTATAGCTAAAATAGGGCATGTGCCTGATATTATGGGAATATATATTGAGACAGTGGTTCTCAATTGTGTTTTAGAATGGGGAGGAAAAAAACAGAACAACCTTAGTCCCTTCCTTTTAAAAATTTATAATAAATAATAAGTAAAATGAATAATAAATAATAATAAATTAGCCTATCTGTTTTAAGCTTTACTGAAAATGTAAACCGAATGTTCTCTCGGGGTTTCAATGTCTTGCCTTCATTATTCTGTAAAAATTTCTTCATTGCTGAATATGTAAAACATTTTATTAGTCAAAGATTATTGTAAATGCCTCAAAGAAAATGAATAAAAAACAGGTGATACTTTTAAACAATGCAATAGCATGTGATGAACAACAGTCTGGAATTTAAGATGTTTTTCAATGATACTAGTCAAATGTTGTTGTTTTTTTATGTTGTGATTTTTTATGTTTTTGAAAGAAGTCTCTTTCTCTTTTTAACTTTTATTTTTATTTGAATAGTGGAACAAAAATACAAAAGAACTGAACAGACAGATAATCATGGTATCATGTAAAATCCGTATGTCCTTTTTATACAGTTATCTTCATGTTAGTGGTTACTTTCTCAATAGAAAAAAAGAGAGACATATAAGAATATAAACTAAAAAGAAACAAGGCAGGTTAGAGAAAGAATCTTATGCTCACCAAGACTGCGTTGTTTGCTAAAATAGTAAAAACAGTAATATGGTAATAGTTTTCCAATTTAAAATAGTTGTTTTTCTAGTTTATTGTATTTTAAAATGTAATTTATTACTTTGATTCCGATATGCTGATTTGGTTGTAATAACTAATCTACAAATACTCTTTGTTTTCTCTCTTTCTTTTCTCATCCAGCCTCTGGTTAGGAATCACCACATCGATTCATCTTTGTATTCCAAACCTTTCACCATGTTGGGCCAGTTCTCCCCTGCTGTGTCCCCCACACCACCCTGGAGCCCAGCACACCAACTTCAGCCCTTCCGCTTCCGCTCACGCACTGAGCCCATAGACTGGAGGCGTATCTCCGCCCTTGACGTGGACCGTGTTGTGCAAGAGATAGATGTCAGTGTGCTTCAGGACTTCATTATGACCGTAACGTTCTGTGCTGTGGACGGCGAGCGGTGTCCAAACTGCCGTGGGCCTGCTGACCCTTCTTTGATCAAGCTGCTTCGTATGTCTCAGCTGAGCACTGAGTACCTGCTACACTGCCAGGACTTCCTGAGCGCTCAGCTGTCAGGACTGGAGGAGCGTCTGCAGGTGGCACTCTCTCTGGTCCAGCGAGGAGAAGAACAACGTGCAGAACTCGAAAAAAATCTGCAGGAAGCCAAGCTGGAGAATCGACGGAGAAAGAAGTTGATCAGCACTCAACAGCTCCTCCTGCAGGCCAGTGCTAATAATTATCACAAGGTGGATTTCTTAAAATGTTGTACACATTAAGAGCTTTCGAAAGTCTTTTTTAAAATGGTACTCACATTCAGTACAGAACAAAAGTTTGGGGTCCATACTATTTTTTTGTTACTTTGAAAGTCTCTATGCTCACCAAGGCTGCGTATATTTGATCAGCAATACAGCAAAAATAATAATATTTTACTAGTGTTGGAAATAACTGTTTTCTATTTCATATATTTTCAAATGTAATTGATTCATGTGATTATTATCAATGTTGAAAACAGTTGTGCTACTTAATATTTTTATGGAAACTGATAATTTAATAGAATAATTAATATTAGACAGTTCAAAAGAACAGCATTTATTTGGAATAGAAAGCTTTTGTAATATTGTATGTCTTTTTTGTCGTAGTACTGAGCCCAAACTTTTGAATGGTAGTATATCTGTAGGCTAATAAACACTTTTTTTTTTACATCATATTAAGGCGAACTGCCTGTTTCGTGCAAGAGCCTAGTAATCATAAAACCAGTTCTAATGTTTTGATCCATTTTCCTTGTGAAAGTGCCAGTTCTGTGAAAAATCATTTGTCAACTACTCCTACTTACAAGCACATGTTCAGCGAAGACATCCTGAGGTCACAGATGCAGGTTGGTGAGAAAATGTGTGTCCACTCACTTTTCAAACGAAGTTTCATAGAATTTCAGATATAGTAAGCTAGCACTTTAATTTCACTTGATAAATATGTTTCTATGATGTGGTAAAATAAATAAAGAATATTTTGTCAACTCAGTATCACTTGTGCATGTGTGTTTCTCAGAGAGGCAGAAAAAGAGGAAAGTCGAACAGATGGAAGATGGGATAGAAGAACTGAAGGAGAGACTGAGAGTGACACAGTTGCAGCTACAGGCAGAGAGAGAAACAGACAGTTTGAGGCGGCAGCATGTGTGTTTGTGTTTGAATCAAGATCCAGGATCACATATAGCTCTAAACATCTTAAATAACCCTATTGCCTTCTAATGTATGTGTATTTCCAATGTTTGGTACTTGCTGAACATTTTAATGTTTGATTTTTTTGTGAGCGAACCCTAAAGCACTGAAATATAATTTTTCCTCCCAGTAATACAGAGCGCCTAAAGGGATGGAAAGAAACACAAACATTTTGTGAGCAAATGCTTCTCGCAAAAGTTGCGTAAGCAAACGACAGTTCAGATCAGAGGCTAAAATCAGGCTTGGAACATGCCTTTTATTTCTAAATTATGACAATTCTTGATGTAAAAATCATACTAACATTATAAGGGCACCCCAGGAACTAGTATAAAATAATAAAATAATCCAATTCATGACCCCTTTAAGCACTCCATATGAAATAACAGTTTAAGTACCTTTTTGTTATAAAAAAAAATAAGAAAATATATAAATGTATTCTGCCAGGAACATGAAGAGCAGCAAAGGAGAGAACAGTCAGAGAAACAAGTGCTGGAGAGATGGAAAGAAGAGGAGAGAAGAAAATTTCAGCAGGAAATTGGAGAGCTAAGACAATTGTTTCTCCAGGAGTCAAAAGACATGGCAAGCAAGAACTCATCCATTGAGGCTGTGAGTATACACAAGTTTAATAAAATGAACATTTTAAACTGTCACCAGTAGATGGAGACATATCCTCTGCTATGTATTTCTACCAGAGGAGCTATTGGAGGTAAGATGTTTTTGTATGATGGAAAAGTAGTTTAGTATTGTTGTAATAATTTTCTATGTTATTTGTCATTGTTTCATCTATAGAAACTGCTGGTGTTGCAGAACAAAGAAGTAAGTCTATTTAACAATGTCAGTTTACAAGAAGAGATTGACCCTGAGAAGGAAATGAGAGAAAACAGAGAGAGAGAGCTGAAAGAGATAATGGCAAGAAAGGTAAGATTTCTCCCCTTGTTCATTGAGTCATGCATAAGTAATTAATACAATGGACTTTTAAAATGAATGGACATTATTTTTCATTGTCCTCTAAACTGGCAAGGAAGGGATTATACAAATACTGAACAACTCTTAGGCAAGTATATATACAGTAATATATATATATATATATATATATATATATATATATATATATATATATATATATATATATATATATATATATATATATATATATATATATGTGTGTGTGTGTATATAATACCCTCACCAGCCACGTTATTAGGTACAACTTGCTAGTACCCTTTTGCCTTCAGAACTGCCTTAATTATTTGTGGTATAGATTCAACAAGGTGCTGAACTTGCACTTAAATCACAGTTCTTCCCCGTACTGATGTTTAAACTTCAGCAGATTGCTCTAACACAGATCGGTTACTAACTTAACCTCTGTTCCCTAAAAAAATGAGACACGCTATTGGGAAACTCTGTATTCTCAGAATTCTGAAGCCTGATTTGTTAACATTTGTGCAGCTGCACAAACCTATGGCATTTCAGCTCGCCAAAATGGGCGGGGCCGACTGCCTATGTAAGTCGGTGCCAAATGCCATTTTATCAGAATCTTTCGACTGATAAGCGTCAGCGTCGACTCGTGTGCAGCTGTATAGCTTACAGAGTACGCAATGCTCATTCCCGTTATCTCAGAGAACGGAGGATCATACTTTGGGGAAATATATACCATGCTATAAGCACAGAACAGAAGCTGTCCTATGAGCCCAGTCCTATGGCACAAATACGAGGGCCCTTGGAAGCACAGGCTAACTTGCGAGGCTCAGGCCACAAAGCTGTAGCCTCAGCAAAAACAGTCCAGACCACTATTAGGGGTGTAAGACAGTCAAGGCGGACAAGATCCTTGCCTGAAGGGCAGGGACATCCAGGTTATAAAACCTAGCAAAGGTAGACATCAAAGACCAGTCGGCTGCCGCACAAATATCCCCAATGGAGACTCCGCTGGACCAAGCCCAGGAGGAGGCCATCCCCCTAGTGGAGTGGGCCCTCATTCCAATGGGGCATTCATAGCCCACTGAATCATAAGCCAGGGCTTTAGCATCAACTATCCAGCGGGACAATCTCTGCTTCGTAATTGGCAGCCCTTTAGTGTGGCCTCCGAAGCACAAAATAGCTGCTCTGACTGCTGATACTGGCTAGAGTGCTCCGCGTAAGTTCTGAGGGCCCGGACCAGGCAAATAACGGAGTAGAGAACACTTTAGGTACGTATCCATACCTGGGTTTGGGGATGACTTTAACCCTCTGGGGTCTAAGGTGTTTTTGGGGTCCTTGAGATGTTTTGACATGCCCTGACATTTGTGCTTTTTTCAGTTGCTTATACACATATTAATAGCAAAGGTGTAATTACACTCTATTTAGCACAAACAGGGCTACCATAATATGTGAGCAAGATGTATGTACATGTTTGTATTTTTGAGAGAATATTGTTTATGCATGGTTATTGAAAAAACTAAAACTTAAAGTGTCTGAAATAAGGCCACAAAACACATACTAAACATGTGTCCACAAGACTTTTGACTAATGGGTGTTGTTGCGTAGAGTTTTTGCTTCAAAATGATCTGAAAATCATCCTGCCTAATCATTTAAACAAAACAATACATTGATTTAAATTTTATAAGACACCTTTTGTTTGGAAAGGCAATATGCGTGGAGGCGTGTTCACACCTGAGAAGACAAATGCCGGATAATGTGCCAAATAATGAGCTGCATATTAATGAGCCTTTCACACAGATGTGTCACTGGGTACCAAAGAATGCGACCTCGGACAAAAGAAATTAAAATGCCCTTAAAATGGCTGACTCTCTGATTGAGATGCACTCTATGTCTACATACCTTAATGCATTGAGTTGCTGCCATGTGATTGGCTGATTAGATATTTGCGTTAACAAGCAGTTGAACCGGTGTACCTTATAAAGTAACTATATATGTGATTGTATCGTTATAGAAGGTAAAATATATAAATATATGAGACTTTTTAGTTCACATAGTGCTTGCATTTTTAAATATTTAACTTTTTATATTTAATTATTCATGTTCCGTTTTTGTCTTGTTTTTTCATTCAGAAAAGTGATTGGAAGAAGAAATACCAGGAAGCACAGAACAGACACCAGCAGAAGCAAGAGGAGGCAAGTCTTTCTGGTATTGCACTGTCTTGGCTAAATTTTGGAATCATCTCATCACGTCTGTGATTTGTATGTGTATGTCACAGATGAAGAGAGAAAATGCCAGGCTTTTGGAGGCCTTGTCTGTAGAGAAAAACTCTGGCTCCAGTTTGAAGAAACTTCAGCAGCAGGTTGTCTCTCTCTCTTCTCAGTTGAGCCAGAAGGACAGACTCATCAAATCTGCGGAGGAAAAGGTTGGTTATTTACTTCACAATCACAAAGAGTGGAAGAAAGTGAGCAATAATTTCATGCAACTGTCAGAAATAGTTTCCTTAAAGGTAAAGTTCCACTAGGGGCACCAAAAATAATTGCAAAAATAATGTTTCCAGATTCCAAAGGTTTCCCCAAACTGACCTACTAGCCCTCCTGCGTCGCATCCCAAGTTTATTGCAGTTTATTGCAAACAGTTTATTGCAGGCCATCCTGTAAAAAGAAGCACCACAGTGCTTACACTTTGGCCAACCTTCAAACTGTCAGGGATTTTCAGGAACGAACCCAATTGCAGACAGTTTGCTGACACAAAAGGTTTATTGATAACAAAAAGGGAAAACAAAACCCCACGAGGGGGGAAAAACAGCACAGGCAAAGCAAAAGACTAACAACACTAGACTAAGACTTAAACATAAAACTTCACAGGAACAAAATAACTATAACAAGAAAACTTCTTTGTTTAGACAGAACTCAAGACAAGGTGAACTCAAGACAAGGTACTCACAAGTATCACCGTGTGTGGATACACAAAATCAATCACAATGAACCAGCACAGGACAGAAAACACAAGGGGATAATATAGGGAGAACAGATAACGACAGCAGGTGAAACTGATCAGGCAATGAAGACAAGATGAGGATAACAAGGGGGCGGGGAAAGAGAACGAGACAACAAGCACACAACCCAAAATCAAGGCCATGTGCCTGCACACAAAACATGGGTCTGTCATGATCCTGCCTCAAGACTAGAGAAAGGAAATGACAAGAGGGCAGAATCATGACAGAACCCCCACCTTAAGGAGCGGCTACCAGACGCTCCAAAAGAGGACATCAAACACGAGACATGACAGACTGGGAAACAGACACAAACGAACAAAACATGACAAATAAAAGCAACGGCATACAAGAATATACAATAACAGGGTTGGGATGCATCAATAAAAATAACAAACAAGGGAGGGGGAGCGGGGAAACAAGAAAGTTCATAGGTGGTTGACCAGGGAGGGTGGGAGGACTGGGGGTCTTGGGTTTACGGGACGAGGGTTGAGGACGAGGAATCCGGGCTGACTTGGACGGGGAGACGCGTGGAGAAGCCTTGGGGGAATTAGACTGGGACGGGGAAGGAGACGGTACAGGACAAAAGACAGGGCGAGATGTAGGCGACTGTGGGGCGGAGATGGGCAACACTGTGGCTGGCTGAAGAGCAGGAAAGGGGTCAGTGTACTCAGTAGCAGAACCAGAAACAGCGCTCATCATATCAGATTCAGAAGAGGCGCTACTCATGTCAGACTCTGAACCTGTGATGTCTGCAGCTGACACTGGGACCGAGTTGACGGGAACAGATCCTTGAACAGTGTTGTCTGAAACTGGCTCGGGAACAGCGCTGGCGGAGACTGGCTCGGGAACAGCGCCGGTGGAGACCGGCTCGGGGCCAGTGCTGGCTGAGGCATTGCCCTCAGCAGCTGGTCCAGGAACCGTTGCAGGCTCAGGGGAAGGAAGGGACGGGGAACGGGAAGCCCCCTTCCTCCTCCTCTTTCTCCTAGGGCGGGAAGCAGAGACCATAGCCGGATCTGTGACCGGTTGGGGAAGCGCAGCAGGAACCGTGTCGGGCGGAAGAGGAGCTTTCTCAGGGTGGGTTGACTCCGTCGCTGAGGACTCTGAAGGGGACTCCCACGAGGTCCGCCTCCCTCGTTTCCCACGAAGACCGAAGGAAGCAGATGGAGTCTCAGGAGTCGTGGAGGAGCTAACCTGGTTCCCAAACGTCGCGACGCCTATCAAACGACCCTCAGGAATAACAGGCAGCCAGGCAGAAGGTGAAGACCTCGTGGAGGAGCCCTGCAGCTCCTCCTGACACAAACGGTCCACTACTTCCCAAAACGGACGGCGAATCAGCCCCTCCCGTTCAGTCAAAGGAGGAGGACCATTGAGACCTGCGATGAAGTATGAGTTGAGGAGGATCTCTGGCAAGAACCTCCTCCTCTCTTCCACGGCCTGGGCATACTCTCTCAACGACCTCTCTCCCTGGGGGGAAAACGGTGCCTTACCACTCTTCATGTCAGATGTAGTCGACAGCCACCATTGTTCAAGGGGATCAGATTGTCGCTTGGCAGAAAAAGACAAACTGTCTGCTGGGTTCTTCTTTGGCTGGTTCATTCTGTCAGGGATTTTCAGGAACGAACCCAATTGCAGACAGTTTGCTGACACACAAGGTTTATTGATAGCAAAAAGGGAAAACAAAACCCCACGAGGGGGGAAAAAAAACACAGGCAAAGCAAAAGACTAACAACACTAGACTAAGACTTAAACATAAAACTTCACAGGAACAAAATAACTATAACAAGAAAACTTCTTTGTTTAGACAGAACTCAAGACAAGGTGAACTCAAGACAAGGTACTCACAAGTATCACCGTGTGTGGATACACACAATCAATCACAATGAACCAGCACAGGACAGAAAACACAAGGGGATAATATAGGGAGAACAGATAACGACAGCAGATGAAACTGATCAGGCAATGAAGACGAGATGATGATAACAAGGGGGCGGGGAAAGAGAACGAGACAACACAAGCACACAACCCAAAATCAAGGCCATGTGCCTGCACACAAAACATGGGTCTGTCATGATCCTGCCTCAAGACTAGAGAAAGGAAATGACAAGAGGGCAGAATCATGACACAAACTTATCTCATATTAAGCTGTGATATTATTTTAAAGGTATTTTCAGTATTTTCACATTAAAAAATTGCACACTTTACCTTTAACTATATTAATTCATAATTAGATTATTAAAGTGATTGTAGTTATTGTAAAATTATCTGCTGATGTCTTGATTCTTAAACACTAATTATCTTTCTAATTGATGCTTTATCACATAGATTAAAAAACGGTCGGTCATTCCAGTCTCAGGTAATGAATTATATCTATGTGGACTTACTTATTGCTTGATTGAATAAAATATTGTTGGTTTGAATTAAGTTTAATCTGGTTTGGCCCATTTTCTCTCTCTCATTTGTTAGTTCCAGTGGTTTCTCAGAATGCCCAAGATTTTCCCGAGGAGCTAGAGGAGGAAGGGGAGAGTATGTGGTTCAGTTGTTTCTAACTACAGTATACTGTATGCATACACCAATCATGCCATTATGTATTTAAAGCAAACTTGTGCATGCACCTCCAGGTCTGAATGATTCAGATGAACCCCAGTGGAAGGTTCTAAAGTTACACAAAGGAAAGCCAGAGCTGATGAGAGAGTCTAGACCCATTCTAGAAGAATCACTGGAGGAAAAACTGGAGAATATGGGACTGCGGAAGGTAGAACACATTGCAGACACAAATATTTACATTTGACGTGTGGCAAAAGGGAGTAAAAATTGTAAATAAAACATATTTTTTTAGGAAATACAACATGATTTAATTCAAACTGTAAGATTGATAGTCTTATCCCGACATACAAAGCGAATAATAAAGTAAAGAACTCGTCTGTTGCGAGTTTTCTGACAAAAAAAGTTCATTTTGGACCATGGACACATGAATATTATGTAATTCAAAAACATTACTTAGTGGTTAAAGTGATGATGTTTTGGCAGGGTACCAAGGGCATCTCTAAGCAAACATTTAAAAGTCTGAGTGTTCTGTTGACTGGTCAGCGGCAACAGAGATATAGACAGCAGCCAGACCTTCAAAACCATAGAGACAACTTGGTACATGAGGTCACCAGGCGAGTGAAAAGCCTACAGAAGAGCCAGGGGCAATTAACACCCAGCACCTTGAAACCGAGTGAGCAGAAGTTTTATTTATCATGCCACCACACTTCCCTTATTCATACATTATGCTTATCTTCTTTCATATCATGTTCTAGTTGATTGCTACTCATCTGAACCAAGATCAGTCAATCTTGTATATTTGTTTTTAGGGGGAAAGAAAAATTCAACCCCAGTGAAGGAAAAAAGGCTCCGATCTAGTGAGGGCTCAAAGCCGTTCATTCAGAAAGCCAAGAGACTACAGCCAAAAGCACTTATTCCAATACCCTCCCCACGCTCCAATGCACCTCCTCAAATTCAGACTCCAAAAACACAGCAAAAAAAGACCAGGTATACTTTTTCTTACAATTGGAAAACGTTCAGACTACTCAGGGGCAAATGAAAATTAAAACATGAAATAGAATTGTGAGAGGCCAAGCAGCTTTTAGCTTAATATCAGTCTTTAATTAGTATATTTCTCTCTTCAGCACACCACCTTTCAGTTCAGATGAGGATGAGACAGTTGAGGACAGTGCCTATGTTACCAGCTCACGGGCCAAGCCTTCCACCTCTGTCCGCCTTGTTCAATCAGGATCACTGATGAACCCAACAGCTGAGCCTGATTGGACAGATAGTGAGCTTTCAGAGGCTGCAGACACACCCAAACTCCACAAAACTCCCAATCCACATGGTGAGCAAATACCAAATTCTTATAAATATTTATTTATTTTAATCACAACAAGACCATTTGGACCTAGTCTGAATATTGAATATATTTAATATATATAAATGATGTATATGATCACCGCTCCCTGACATCTATATCAATGTGCAAATCATTTAGCTAAAATAGAGTTCTGCAGTGATGATGTATTTTTGTAGGCCAACCTAGAAGTTAGCATCATCCTGGTTCCCTTGAAAAAAAAAAACAATAGGAAATTTCTAATGGCTTTTGGATTATTGCAGAAAAAAGACCTGTGACCAACAAAAGTTTGATTCTTGCACATTCATGATAATCTTCACAAATGAACACAACTTTTGTTTTAATTTTGAATCCTAAATACAATCGCCAGAAGTAAAAAGCTAAACGTAGGCTGTAAACAAAGTACATCACGGTCGCATTACTTCAGCGTCACCACCATTAAGCTTCCGACAACTCTTTTAGTCTTTAAAACAAAAAAAAACATTCCCTGAAAGTTTGAGTTAGACAGGGGTGGTAAAAGTACTCAAAAATTATACTCGAGTAAAAGTATATATACCTAAATAAAAAATGACTCCAGTAAAAGTAGAAAGTCCTCCATTCAAACATCACTTGAGTAAAAGTACAAAAGTATCCGATTTAAAACGTACTTAAGTACCGAAAGTAAAAAGTAAATATTCAAACTGTAAATATCAATAATTAAACAGATCAATTGTTTTGGGAGTGATATGCAATGTTTTAATTGAACAAATTATTAGATACTGCAATTAAGAATTTGTTAGATTTGCAATCATAAGAGACAATGAAGTACCTTGCATCAATTTTAAACAATTTCATTAAGTTTAGTGACAGCATATTATGGTGCAATGACTGGTAGGCCATTCTTTGATACAAATTTTACAATTTCAATTCAATTATTGTGGTTTGATTCCAATCTTGATTCAATATAGATTCATTTTGATAAATATTTGGTACAGTAGATACATGTTAATTTTTAAATTAAGAAAATCTCACCTAATTCTGTAAACATAGGCTAGAGAGCCCTGTCAGCTGGTATTATTAAATGTTAAAAATACATGTGATTTTTATTATAACAACTTTATAATATTTTAATGATAGCTTATAAGTAAAAATATAATAAATATATAGTGCACATATTTAGCAAAATACTAATTTATACTAATATTAAATATATTATAAAATACAAATTTTTCTAGCCAACTAACGTGCTATGGTCATTAAATGTTTTTTTTTTCCCTGAGGTAAATGTAACGTTATGTGACATTGTTCTCCAGCTGTTTTATTGACCTCTTTCCGCGGTTGAAAAACACTGATTTATTGATATTATGTATATATATATATATATATATATATATATATATATATATATATATATATATATATATATATATATATATATATTATGTACGATATACATTTCGGGAAGTTGTACTGTATCTTTCAACATAGGCTACCTATTATTGTTAATTTGTGTTTATTTACAATTAACTAGTAGTAAAGAGATTAACGGCACCCCATAGAAGGCGCTAGCTATCTGTCACGTCACATTTAAAAGCTCCAAAACGGTATTTATTGTTTGAATTTCGTAATAAAATGGACAGAATCTGAAAGCTGAGAATTTGTTTTATATCAAAAGTAACCTTCTCTTTCTTGTCTGTCGGTGTCAATGTCCTCTATGCTTCACGATTTTTCTCTGCGTGAGAAAATGGATGTGTGTCGTGAGAGCTTGTGGAAAGTGTCAATTGCGTGAGTCTCACACTGAATGAGTGAGAGTTGGCAGCTCTGCAATAGACATGTTCCATAACATTAGCTGCATCAAACAGAAGATGTGCAAGAAACAAGGTAAGCGGGAATCTCGGGATCATTGCTGGGCAGAGCTGCACCTTCACCAGTTTCTGCGGTCATCTTCCACAATGGCAAACTAACTGCTATGTGAGCGTATGCTGGCAAAGAGCTCACGCGTACTTTTTTTCCAAATAAAACCAAGTTTTTCATTGGTTTGGAAAGCCAGTGTAATAAATACTTGGAGCGGGCATGGGGAAATGTAACGGAGTAAAAAGTAAACTTTGTCTTTAATATTGTAGTGGAGTAAGAGTAAAAGTAGATGCAAATAAAATATACTCAAGTAAAGTACAGATCCCAGAAAAAAATACTTAAGTAAAGTAACAAAGTATTTTTACTTCGTTACTTACCACCACTGGAGTTAGATTGGTTTGTAAGAGCACAATTATAAAAAGCAGACTAGTGAGTAGATGAGTTTACCTGTTCTGCATGATGACGTTTAATGTCCCCGAAAACTTATGTAATCCCATTTAGCCACTTGTTAACAACCACCTTTTTCAAGACGAGTAAAAGCTTTAAAAAAAATCATAAGAGGGTATTACTGATGTATTTCATGTTGTGAAATAAAAACGTTAAAATTTATTGAGCTTGTATTAACCACGGACCTTATGTCAGGCATTTAATCAAAAACCCGTTCAAAAAACCTATTGACTTCAGGATGATGGAATCGAAAGTGCTAAAATGCTAGCTCGCTTTTTGGGTTTTGGCTTACAAAAATGTATCATCATTGCAACACTCTACAGTTCCTTCTCAAAAAATTAGCATATTGTGATAAAGTTCATTATTTTCCATAATGTAATGATAAAAATTAAACTTTCATATATTTTAGATTCATTGCACACCAACTGAAATATTTCAGGTCTTTTATTGTTTTAATACTGATGATTTTGGCATACAGCTCATGAAAACCCAAAATTCCTATCTCAAAAAATTAGCATATCATGAAAAGGTTCTCTAAACGAGCTATTAACCTAATCATCTGAAACAACTAATTAACTCTAAACACCTGCAAAGGATTCCTGAGGCTTTTAAAAACTCCCAGCCTGTTTCATTACTCAAAACCGCAATCATGGGTAAGACTGCCGACCTGACTGCTGTCCAGAAGGCCATCATTGACACCCTCAAGCAAAAGGGTAAAACACAGAAAGAAATTGCGGCGTGGCATGGAGGCAATCAGCCTGTGGCACTGCTGAGGTGTTATGGAGGCCCAGGATGCTTCGATAGCGGCCTTAAGCTCATCCAGAGTGTTGGGTCTTGCGTCTCTCAACTTTCTCTTCACAATATCCCACAGATTCTCTATGGGGTTCAGGTCAGGAGAGTTGGCAGGCCAATTGAGCACAGTAATACCATGGTCAGTAAACCATTTACCAGTGGTTTTGGCACTGTGAGCAGGTGCCAGGTCGTGCTGAAAAATGAAATCTTCATCTCCATAAAGCTTTTCAGCAGATGGAAGCATGAAGTGCTCCAAAATCTCCTGATAGCTAGCTGCATTGACCCTGCCCTTGATAAAACACAGTGGACCAACACCAGCAGCTGACATGGCACCCCAGACCATCACTGACTGTGGGTACTCCAGTGCTGCTTATCTGTAGCCCAGGTCAGGCGCTTCTGCCGCTGTTTCTGGTTCAAAAGTGGCTTGACCTGGGGAATGCGGCACCTGTAGCCCATTTCCTGCACACGCCTGTGCACGGTGGCTCTGGATGTTTCTACTCCAGACTCAGTCCAATGCTTCCGCAGGCCCCCCAAGGTCTGGAATCGGTCCTTCTTCACAATCTTCCTCAGGGTCCGGTCACCTCTTCTCGTTGTGCAGCGTTTTTTGCCACGCTTTTTCCTTCCCACAGACTTCCCACTGAGGTGCCTTGATACAGCACTCTGGGAACAGCCTATTTGTTCAGAAATTTCTTTCTGTGTCTTACCCTCTTGCTTGAGGGTGTCAATGATGGCCTTCTGGACAGCAGTCAGGTCGGCAGTCTTACCCATGATTGCGGTTTTGAGTAATGAAACAGGCTGGGAGTTTTTAAAAGTCTCAGGAATCTTTTGCAGGTGTTTAGAGATAGTTAGTTGATTCAGATGATTAGGTTAATAGCTCGTTTAGAGAACCTTTTCATGATATGCTAATTTTTTGAGATAGGAATTTTGGGTTTTCATGAGCTGTATGCCAAAATCATCAGTATTAAAACAATAAAAGACCTGAAATATTACAGTTGGTGTGCAATGAATCTAAAATATATGAAAGTTTAATTTTTATCATTACATTATGGAAAATAATGAACTTTATCACAATATGCTAATTTTTTGAGAAGGACCTGTATAACAAAAGAATAGACCGATTTTTTTTTTTTAAATGTCACCTACTGTACAGAAATTTGTATTTAAATTCTATATTTTATCATATTTAATAAAATTTTGTGGATCAGGGTGAAATTTCTTTGAATTTCCTTGCAGTAAATTCCTTCCTGTCATTCCAATTCAATGTCCTGTGGGATGTGGAGAATTCAGTTTAATTATAATTTAGTCTTACATTACAGTATTAGTCAGTTAACATGAATTGTTTATGATTGCAGGTTCTGTTGTCCAAACACTGACAAGAAGTTTGGAAAGGCAGCTAAGCACACCAGTCAAAAAGCCTGTAGGTGGGACTAGAGTTCTGCCACCATCCAGCCCCTCCCCTCGCCCTGCCATTGTAAAACAGAGAGCGGTAAAAAAAAAAAAATAGCTTACATATAAGCTATTTCCATACCTATTGAAATCTTGCAGCAGAAATATAATTTGTTTTTGAACATTGGGTCTCATTAACTAACCATGCGTACGCACAAATTTGTGCGTGAATTCTGCTTGTGAACGTTTTCACGAACAAATAATGATCCATCAATAACTTCCATTCTAAAGTTTATTCTAAATTTGCAAAAAATGTAAGAAAAACTGAAAACACTCATACGCAAAAATCACATATTATTGGTGGCCTTATAAACATGTTAAGATGAAATTTTAAACATAGATATAGATATTAAATATATTTCATCACATATATACTGCATGCTAACCGGTCCTACTCAACCAACTCCTAGCCGAATTCGAACCGGGGTCTCCGGTGTGGGAGGCGGGCATGCTAATGACCAGGGGAGTAATGTTTACTCGCACCGCAGAGGGTTTTTAAAATGTGCTCTAAGCGATGTCATGCGTTTTTTGGACACACTGTAAAAAAACGCGGTCTCTGCAGACACCCCAGGCTCCAAAAACAAACTGGGCCAACCCGCACCACGAAACATAACAAACTGTTCCAGCTAATAACCGACAAGAAGGATTTGGGGGTGGGGTTTGGGGGGTTAGTGTGCAGATGAGGAGGAGGGAGGGTCTAGCTAGCCTCCGCTTTGTTTGACAATACTTCGAACGTCAACAAGAAGTGACGTCACCCAACATCGCTTAGAGCACCTTTAACATGTAGAATCAGCATCGGGCCATCGGTGAGAGAGAGAACTCTGATTGACTGTTCAGTTTAGCGAACGAGTCAGTGCATGAGAATAAGAGCAAAAGTGATGAAATCAAGCAAAGAAATCATGACGGCAAAAACAGAAGGCTGTCTAATTTTACATCATCTTGCCTGAGCATACCACTGCGCAAATACTTTCATAATACAGTAACATGAGCATAATAACAAGTGAGGTTTACACGCACAGCTCTTACTTGCCTACGTCCGTTACATAAGCATATGTTTTGAATTGGGCGTAAAATTTTCGTGAGAAGTTCAAATGTGTATATAAATACGAACAGTGTATGCAATTATTAGTGAATGAGACCCATTGTCTTTAGTATCTGATTGAATGGCTTTGTATTATACCTGTCTTCTAGCTGTCTGATGAAGATAGTGATTTCGAGCTGTCCTCCATAGAAGAGCTCACAGCAAACCGTGCTGGAGTACGCAAAAGTTCAGAGGTCGGCGGAACCTCGGGCACCAGTGCATGGAGTTCTGCGGCCAGTAGACCAGGAGTGTGGTGATGATGTGTGATGTGATCTGTCAAATAAATGCATCTTTTCACTCCAAACCTAAAATTGATCTTAGACTCGTATATAATTTACAAGCGCATGTATTACAACAACAACAAAAAATCTAATTGTAGCCAAAAATATCAGCCATTATTTGTTTGTGTGCTGTAGTATAACCTTCAGACACTTTGTTTTTATAAACTGTACACTTGATAGTGACAAACGTAGTCCAAGACACATTTAATTTTTAGCGGCCAAGCAGGAAGTAGTACAAATTTTCATTTAGCTTTTTATAGTGAATTACCATTGGGTTTCAAAACCTTTTTTTGTGAGTGCGTTTATAATATTTAATTATAATAATTGATATTTGAAAAAAAAATCTTAATCTTATATTGAAGACTTTCAATCAATCATGAATATATCAAATATTTGGGGCAATAATTATATGGTTGCTGTATTAGTGAAAATTAAAACATTACTCATGACCATATGAAACATAATTTAAACAAAATCCGGTTAATGAATGTCTGAAGGCCCATTTACACCAAGAATGGTAAATATTACTTTCTGTTTATTATAAGTGTGCTACAGTTATGTTGTCTGCAACTTTAAATTCTTGTTCTCTTTAAAGTCAGGTGGATTCTGATTGGCTGTCAATTTGTTTTTTGCTCATCACCTGAAAAAAAAAAAGCATTCTGAAAGTGATTCCAACTATATAGTTCTTCATCTTTCAGTTTTTAAAGCAAGGCATGATCATAATTATAAGTATGCTTATAGCCGTAGAAGTAACAATGCAAAATAAAACAGTAGCTAATGAGAAAATATGTCAAAGTAATGTTTGCCATGTGTGATGAAGGTGAAACACGATAGTTTGCAACAAGTGAGGTGGCTTTAAGTTCTGTCTGACCAAATAAGCGACCATGCAGGCTACAGTCGCCGCAATAGCTGCATGTTCTTATCTCTCGGGCAACAGAGTTGGGTTCCTTGCCATTCTTATCAGCACACATTCATCTCAGAATGAGATTAAATGTTGAATTGCACCCCTCTCCGTTTCTCACCCGGCAACGCACAACCTGCCTTCCTACCTGCTCTTTCAGCAGCGGCCTGGCGATTGTTTGGCCTATTTTACACCGTGACCTAGAATGGCTTGCATCCTCATAAAGAGACATAAAGGTTTCTGGCCTTTAAATTCTGTCTGTGCCTCTGAGCTCTGATAGCCTGAGCTGCTGCAATCATTGTGGGCCCTCCATTAGCGAAGTCTCGGAGAAAAGAACCCAAGCCGTGCAGTGTTGGCGAAGATGAAAGACTCTCCAGGGAAAATGGTGACAAATAGGGTGCCATTTACAGCCTTTTACCCATGGTTACCTGGCTTACTTCCTTTGTAACTCTTCTTCACTATCCACTAGATTGATGCCTAGTTGCTATTACAGCTCAGCTGTCACTAGAGGGCGCAGAGTGTACAGAATAAGCGGCTTGTATCACAGCAGGAAACAAATTTGCAGAGCACTTGATAAGAGTGTTTCTTTTCATTCTCTTTTCATTCTCCGAAGCCCCAAGCGGAAACAGTTTGTTTGTACTTCTCAACAGGCCTTGAGGATTTCGCCCTGAATGTGGGCCAGTCAAGAAGAGGACAATTAGGATTTTTACCCACATTTCACACTTGAAATAAGTGTTGAAACAGTCAATCCATAGTTCCTCACAATCTTCTGTGTCCTTGTTCTTTATCTTCTGTCCATCCCGAAGCTCCATAATGCCAGAGCTGCCGCTTTCAGCTGACAGACAGAGGATTTCAAATCCTCCAAGATGAATGCCCGGGGGCCCAGCTTCAATGAGCAGCATCCACTAATACGCAACACCAAGCAGACGAAACAACATCCAGCACGGCTCTCGCGGAAAGACCGGGAAATGGCAAATTCAAGTGACATTGAAATAGTTTTTTTGTTCTTACACAGAAGAAACACAGATGCTGGAAACTGACATGGTCCCATCGGTGCTGGAAACAGCAGGCTTAAGTTCTCCAAAAAACGCTGGTGGAAAATAAAGACCTTTTCTCTATTACTGATAGCCGCATTTAATGTGTTGACCCCCGGGTCAGAGTCTCGCGGATAGTGAGGTCACAGGGTGAATTTATTTAAGCTGTATGGATTTTCATCTTTACTATAGGAAACGTAAACTTACTCAAGAGATCGGCAATTGGATTTTATTGTCCAAATAACTTGCTAACACACTCATAAGTGCGGTATGGAGCTGCTCTTCATCACGCACGAATGAAGAATCACTTGACAACACACTGAACTGAGGGTGGAGATTCCTCCAGGAAAGCAGAGGTCCCCTGCAATTGAAGGATGGGCACAAACTTTTGCTGATTCCAGAGCAATTAACCAATCAGGTCTGGCAATATGGTGTGACAGAGTGAGCACATCACGGGCCGCTGCAACTCACATCCGTTATGCATTGAGACTGGCCAGATCTAAATTAGAGAGCCAATTAACTCTGCTAATAGCCCTCTCCAATTTAATCTGGGAGACAATGGGGGATTGAAGACGATGCTTTATTAAAGACGGGAGCTCACACAATATCCTTTTTCTGCTACGATTCGGAGGGCCTCCACTCACTGCCTTGTTTTTGCTTCAATTAGCCCACCGCCTCCAATGATTAAGTGCCTATAATTATTTTTCAATTAAGGCTTTGATCTGCAGTGTACTGTATGCAGCTTCTTGGCACGACAGGAAGAATGAGGATGAGACAGTGAATTTTTTCCCTTTCTGTTTGCCGTTGATGGGGGTGCGGGAGAGATTATGTTTGCAGCGAGGAGGACCCTCTGGGATGGACACTTCCTCTACGCAAAAGCGGATGAAAGCGCAGCTCGGATTTACTATGGGCTTTAAATTTGGTGTTTCCTGAAATTTCCAGGTTTGAGTTTGTTCAGGAATATGCATCATATATAGCTTGGTGGTATAGCGCACATGCCGCGCAAATTGCAGGTCCTGGTTCAATCCCTGGCATCTCCATCACAATACTCACAACTTCCAGTAAATTGGACTATCCCGATTAGCAACTAATCCTGAATACACAGCACTTGCAAACTGCAGCTGTGAAGGTGATGTAACTCACTGGAAAGGTTGATGCTTTGAACTTTAAATCGCTTTGGGTAAATTTTGTGTTAAATGACAAGTGACCAATAAGTGTGTGAGGATATTGGAGCAATGAAAAATAGCTTCTGGTCTCTGAAAAAATATGCAAAAATCTAAAGGAAAATCTTGTGAACATGCAACGTGATTTATGTTATTTGCACAAATGCATTACTTAGATACATAGTGCATATAATCATGTTATCATTTCCTTTATACATATATCTTTCTTTTGCCATATAATTGATGAGGTATGATTTTTGTCATGTACAATGTACAAATATATCATGTCTCCCAAACAATATTAAGCATCATGTGTTAAAATAACCTTATATTTAATATTTTACCATGTTGACTACTACATTAAAGGAACAAAAATATACTACTAATATACTACTAGTTGGTTTCAAATGCCTGATGAGACAATGCAATAAAGTGTTCAATTTTACACAAGAAACCATTTTTTTGTGGTGTTGGTTTATGCATCTACTGTATATAAAAACACTGGACAGTGTTTGTTTTATGCAACAGTGCTCTTTACCAGTTTCACACAAAAAATACATTATAAAATATTAGAACCCCCATACTTAATTGAAATGCAAATTCAGTGAAATCAATACACATCTGTAATCTGAAAAAAAAACATCTCTCCCAACAATTTAGTGACTTAATCACATATTTATCAAAAATTATTTTGTTGCTACCTGCCTCAACAGTCCTCCAGTAAATTCTCTTTAAATGGGGTCTAAAACGTTTTGAGCTTGTCCACTTCCAGAGGTAGTCGAAAACCAGTGGTGGGCCGTCAGGGCCAGCAAGGCCTTCTCTGCTGGCCTAAACACTATCAGAATCACTGACTTGCACTGTAATATTTTTTTCCATGAATGAGTATTAAATTATTACCAATAGTCCATTCTCTTAATTTGTTGTGCTGCTTCCAGTAGTGTATGTTTATGATAGAGCTTTTATCCGATTATATTTCTGCCATCATGTGTTGCCATGGCCAAAGAAATCGTCTCAGGTTACGACTGAGAAAGGGAACTCGCGATGCGTCAACGCGCTTTGGGAACGCCCCCAGCGTGAATGCGTCTGAAGCATCTATGTCAACTATTCCAATGGAAAGAATGATCGTCACGGGCGGGTGACGTCATGACCAGGAAGAGATAAAAGCGCATCTGGTGAAAACCGGCATTAGCTTCGAAAATTGCCGAAGCAAGCCGATAACAGGGATGCAGGAATTATGGTAGGGCGACGCATCGTCTCGTTCCCTTTCGAGACCCTGGGGCAGCATCCAGGTCCAGGCTATAAAACCTGACCAATGTGAGCGGTGAGGACCAGCCCGTCGCATCACAAACGTCTTGCAGAGAGACTCCAGATACTAGAGCTTTTGAAGCCGCCATACTCCTAGTAGAATGAGCCCTGACCGCCAAAGGGCATGGCTGGTCAGAGGACTCATAAGCCAGAGAAATAGCCTCGACTATCCACTTGCTCACTGTCTGCTTAGAAGCAGGAAGACCCTTCTTGGGTGATCCAAAGCAGACCAATAATTGGTCAGATTTTCTAAACAGAGAAGTTTGATGAACGTAAGTGTCCAATGCTCGCACTGGGCACAAGAGGTTCAACCTCTCCTGGTCCGGAGAAGTAAACAGAGGAGGACAGAAAGCCTGTAGCACAATAGGCCTCAGAATAATGGTAGGCACCTTAGGAACATAACCATGTTTAGGATATAAGAATGCCTTGATCATCCCCGGTGCGAATAAAAGGCAGGAGGGGGAAACCGAAAGGGCCTGAAGGTCACCGACTCTCTTAAGGGACGAAATAGCTGACAGAAAAACGATTTTCAAAGTGAGATATTTCTCTGAGACCGAATCTAAGGGCTCGAAGGGTAGGCCAGATAGGCCTTCTAAAACTATTGCCAGATCCCAAGCCGGCACCCTAGTGCGAGTTGCAGGCCTCAGCCTCAAAGTGCCACGAAGGAAACAAGTAATCAGGGGGTCTCGACCCAGAGATGTACCACCCACCAGGGCGTGAGAAGCCGCAATGGCTGCCACGTATACCTTGAGCGCTCTTGCAGAAACTCGAGTACTGCATTTACTGAACAGTTAACCGGATCCCACTGGCGCTGGTGACACCAAGAAGTGAAAACTCTCCATTTTAGTGAATCAAATTTCCTCGTAGCAGGAGCTCTGGAGCTTAGAATGGTCTCAACAACCTCAGAGGCCAAACCCACAGTTTCCAAATCTCTGGCCAGGGGTGAAATATTGTGCCCCCTGCCTGAGACAGAAGGTCTCTCCTGACTGGGATCTCCAAGGGAGGGCCATCGAGAAGATGAATGAGGTCCGCAAAGCAAATTCGGCTCGCCAGCGTGGTGCTACTAGTAGTAGGCTTATTCCATCCTGGCGGATTCTCTCCAGAACTCCTGGGAACAGAGCAACAGGGGGAAATGCGTACAGACGTAGCCTCAGCCACGTCTGCACCATAGCATCCAGCCCCAAGGGGGCTGGTTGAGTGAGGGAGAACCAGAGTGGACAGTGCGTCGTGTGCTGAGACGCAAACAGATCCACTTCTGCCTGGCCGTAAAACTCCCATATTTGCTCCACCGCCTCAGGGTGGAGTCTCCAGTCCCCTGGCCTCAGCCCCTGCCTCGACAGGGTGTCTGCTCCTATATTCTGGCTCCTTGGAATATACACTGCCGTCAGAGAGTGTATTTTCCCCAGGGACCACAGGAGGATCTGGTGTGCTAGTTTGCAAAGCGGATGCGAACGCAGACCCCCCTGACGATTTAAATAAGAGACCACTGATGTGTTATCTGTCCGGACAAGCACATGATGGCTCCTCAGGTCTGGGAGGAAATGTCTCAACGCATTGAAGACAGCCATCATCTCCAGGCAATTTATGTGCCAAGAGAGATGATGACTCCTCCACAGACCCTGAGCTGAGCGGCCTTCCATTGCCGCTCCCCAGCCGGTGAGGGAAGCATCTGTCTAGATCGCAAATCATTGGCAAAGAGCTCCCAACATCGGACCCTGGGACAAGAACCAGTGGTTCCTCCATATAACCAAGGCGCGGAGACACCGCCGCCTGATCTTGATCATACAAAGTGGGTTTCCCCTCGGGGAGAACCCTCTGGTCCTGAGCCACCACTGCAAAGGTCTCATGTACAGCAGGCCAAAGGGTATCACATTGGACGCTGCTGCCAAGAGGCCTAACAGTCTCTCGAACTGTTTCACAGTGCGTGACTGGCCTAGACTTAACTCTTTTGTGGCTGTAAGGATAGGAGCTACACGAGAGGGCGTTAGAACGGCTCGCATTGTGACTGAATCCCAGAACACCAAGAAAAGTGGTCCTCTGTACTGGAGAAAGCACACTCTTCTTGGCATTGAGCCTTAACCCCAACATTTGCATATGAGCGAGGACGACACCTCGATGCCAAACCGCTAACTTTTCTGATTCCGCTAGAATCAGCCAGTCGTCTATGTAGTTCAGAATATGTGTGCCCTGCAGCCTGAGCGGGGCCAGAGCTGTATCTAAGCACTTCGTGAATGTGCGGGGTGATAAAGCTAGACCGAAAGGAAGTACCCGATACTGGTATTCTTTGCCCCTGAAAGAAAACTTCAGGAACCTCCTGTGCTGAGGGAGGATGGAGATCTATCGTGACAAAGCAATCCTCGGATCTGATTTGAGTCACGATCTGTTTGAGTGTTAGCATCTTGAACTTGAGTTTCTGTATTGAACGATTCAACAGACAAAGATCTAGTATGGGACGCAACCCTCCATCCTTTTTTGGAACAATGAAATAACAGCTGTAAAAACCCGACTCTCTGTCGGGTGAGTACACCTGTTCTATAGCTTCCTTCGCTAACAGGGCCTTTACGTCTTGCTCCATTACCAGAGCCTGCTCGGGATGTACTACTGTGAGCAACACTCCGTTTTAGCGTGGAGGACGAGAACCAAACTGGATCCTCTTCCTACTATCTGCAGGACCCACTGAGATATATTCGGCAGTAGCTTCCACCCTGCCAGAAAATCTACTAAGGGAACCAGCCTCTCGAGGCTGGCCTCTGGTGTTATAGAGACAGCCAGTTCGGGAGCCTGAAACATACCGACAGGAACTACCTGAACTGACTGTTTTTGAACCCCCCTCAGAGGGCGGAAGTCTGACGCAATGTTGAGTTGACACTGCACCAGAAGCTCGCTGGAGACCGATGCCCCCCGAAACACAGAGGGGCCCCGTGAGGACACCAAGATGGAATGGGCACTGTATTCTGAGGTGTGTACCGCTCTACCCCGGTTGGGGCTGCCCTCTCAGGTCTGACGTCAGGACCTTTTCTTTTGGGCTGAAGCCTTCTTAGCCTGAAGAACGGTCCTTAGATCCGGCTTAGACTTTGAAGGCTTCGGCTGAGAGCGTTGCGTCTGCTTCCAGTGTTTCTGTGGAGGTGCACAAGACGCAACACTCTCTTTCTGCTTTGAGCGATATGAGGAGCTTGATGGCTGGGGCTGCTCACGCCCATCAGCCCCGGGGGGTTGGACACGGCAAGGGAGAATTTTTTTGAATGTCTCTGACTGTTTTTTGGCCTCCTGGAATCTATCGACGACAGCATTTACTGTGTCGCCGAAGAGACCAGAAGGATCAACCGGGGCATCCAGGAAAAAAGCTCTGTCCTTCTCCTTAATCTTGGCGAGATTCAACCAGAGTTGCCTCTCAGTGGCCACAAGGGCTGCCATAGGGCTGCCCAATTGCTCTGGCGGTCTCCTTGATAGCCCTGAGAGACAGATCTGTGGTCCGACGAAGTTCTCGAACTTCATTGGGCCCTACTTCCTCACTCCTATTCAAATCCAACAGCAAGTCAGCCTGATTTGCCTGAAGCACTGCCATTGTGTGAAGGCATGCTCCAGCCTGACCTGCTGCCATATATGCTTTGCCCACTAAAGTCGATGTTGTTTTTAATGGCTTCGTGGGCAAAGCCGAGGCCTTCAGAGACGATGCTGGACTGGGCGACAGATAGCTCGCAAGCGTCTGTTCAGACCGGGGCATTGACTCATAACCATACTCTTTCAACCCCTTTATTCCTGAATAAATATGAACTTGGGGGCTGAATACACGGGACGAGTATGGTTTATTCCACGATCTGGACAGCTCACTGTGCAGATCGGGGAAAAAAGGAAGGCCCCGTGGTGGAAGTGAAATATTAGATGGGAGGAAGCACTAAGCGTCTAATTTGCTTTTGGGATGAGCGCCTCTTTTCTCGGCTGGCCAGTCAATATGTAATTTTTCAACAGCGGAAGTAATCACTTCCACCAGCTCCTCATATGCTGGAGAAAGAGGTGGCGAATCTATTTCCCATGTGTGTGCTTTCACGTTCTATGCTCAGCACGTCTAACTCCTCGGAACTAGAGCACTGAAGCATCGGGCTCACTCCCCGGGCAGAAGGAACCGCAGAGTGTGCTTCCGACACCGGAGGGAGAGCGCTGGATCCTCCAGATAAGGAAGGAGATAAGGCCTGGGGACCCGTCTCCAACCCCTCTGAAAGATCCTTTTGCGATCCCCAGGAATGCATTCTCCGTGCTGCATCGGCAACAGCGGATCCTGCACCCTGAGTATCGCGAGCCTGGCCACTTTCCTCGAAAAGCACCAGGCGAGAGCGGAGCATGCGAAGCGGAAGCATCTCGTAATGTTGGCAATCAGCCCCCTCGAAGGCTGATACCGCATGCTCCACTCCCAAAAAAACTACACAGAGCTTGTGTGTGTCCCAACCCGTTAAATATCGCGGGCAGGGAGAAGCACAGAGCTTGTAAAGCTGTTTCACCGTATCTTTCCAAATATATATATATATATATATATATATAACAGACAAGAGTAAATATAACAAACAGAAACACAGATCGCTTGCTGAGGCAACAGAAGCTAATGCCGATTTTCACGGGATGCGCTTTTATCTCTTCCTGATCATGACGTCACCCTCCCGTGACGATCATTCTTTCCATTGGACTAGTTGACATAGATGCTTCAGACGCATTCAAGTTGGGGGCGTTCCCAAAGCGCCGTTGACATCGCGAGTTCCCTTTCTCAGGGAACTATGGTTACAGTCGTAACCTGGGACGATTTCTTTGGCCATGGCAACACATGATGGCAGAAATATAATCGGATCGCGAGTTCCCTCGAAAGGGAGCTGCCTTGAGGCCTTCAGAATCAATAGTGCGGTGCCTGTAGCTTACAATGAATGGCAATGAAACTGTTGCTTTAACCAATCAGATAATTTAATCAGCCAATCAGATTTCGCTTTGACTGCACTGGGGCCATCTAGCAGGTGTACAATAACGTTGGCATTTTCATGTGCTTTGATTGGATGGTCAGAGCGCGTACTTTTACTGGTAGTCAAAGCTAGCATACTCTACAGCGAACTGCATAAACTAAAATATATTCCTGTAGATTTAATAGTTTTTCAACCCACAAATTAATATTTCTTTCCCTTCTCGAAAGAAAACCTAGGTTCAAACCTACTGGAAAAAATCCCTTATTCAGCCTTATCCAGCTTAACGCAGAGTCATGGCACACTGTTCGATCTGTCCGGGTAAAAACAGAACTGTCTGTAATGTGTGCCAGGTCTGATTTTGAAGGCAAAAGTCCCGCTGATCTCATTGATTTTGTTCAAAACTCTGTACACACCGTCATGTGTTGTGGTGACTGTCCCTGTGCCCACTGCTTCTATCGAGTGGACACTCTCAGCCCTAAAGCCAAGTAAATCTGTGATGCCAGAAATGCGACGGGACAGACTCGACTTTCAGCATTAGCCTTGATGGCGATAGAAAAGGTTGTTGGGACTGAAACGCACAGATAACCTGTACAACTGTCTTTTTATGGAAAGAAATTAGGATGGATTTTGTGTAAAAAAATAATCAGTAGTTTTGGTGAGTATAATGCTTTTTTTGCCCCCGTTTTCCTCGTGGTGAATCTGATTTTCTTTTACATTTTTCTTGGAAATGTATGATCGAAACTTCATTATTATTTTTTTTCAAAAATTAATACTATTATAACGTCTGACAAGGGACTGTAACCCTTGAATGACAAGACAAGGGAGGCTCCGCTTCTGAACTTATAATCGGGACGCAAGAACAACTGAACACTAACGCACAAGCCGAACTCACTCGCTCGTTTCTCTCTACCGGCCTTTTCCCAACTCAGCACATTAACCCAATAACTGCCGGTGCAACATAATGACAACAATTTCACAACAATAATAGAGAGTCTGTGCACTGCTACACTAAAGGTATTAATTCAGGTTGGTATGTCGTAGTGTAAATGCTCATGTGGTTCAATGCCTTCGAGCAGCCACAAAAGACCGCCTACTCTCTGCCTACTGCCTTAATACGTTAACATTATGGGAAGCGCGCTAGTCAGACGCGATTTAAAATTTGTCGGCTAAGACGAAAAACTTACCAAGCACAATGTTCTCTCACCATTCCTTATTTCTTACCCGCACTCACTGCGTTTGGCTTGGTCTTGCGGCTTTCAGAGCAGAAACAAAAGCTGCCACTCTCCGTATGTTTTTCTGTCGTCTTCGGTTGCGTTCAGAACTAAATTGGGTGAGCTTATTTTTCCATTAAATCAAAAGATCTGAATAAGCTCATACATTCACCCTCCCCTCATAGAAATCAGGAAAAAAGTGGTTGAAAGTGGACAAAAGAGACTACCATCGCAAACTACTGTCAGTATTTACTAAAGACACGCAGTGAAAAATTAGCACTGAAAAGACGTGGACACGTGGATATTTTTGCGGCTGACCTTATTGCATATGCATTTGTAGGAGTTTCCCTCTCAGGTGCTAAATTTATGGGAGGAAAGTATTTAAATGTAGGCTATCACGCAAGGTGATTTACTAAGGTTTGCGCTGTACTGGTGTTTGCCCCACTTCTTAAACCAGACCCTACCTGGTAGATTGCATTGGTCATTATGGAAATGAATGAATTTGTGTCGTCACGCGCAGAAATTCCCACTCCCATCAGCACTGTTTTGAAATTGTGCTCATTTTAATTTGCCCTTTTTAGTAAATCTGCTCCCAGGTGTAAACGGGTGTGTTTTCCTCGTCTATATGATCCGATCTTAATACCAGGTGTAAACGGCCTGAGTTAAAAGTGTATGCCCTCGACACTAAGGCCTAGTACACACATACATGAGTATTTTTATAAATACAGTATTTTCTCCTTTCAAAAAAAAAAAAATTAAAAACGCAAAAACACATGAACCGCTGTCAAGAGCATTCCAAACCAACAGGTGGCAAAATAACCCTAACCATAAAGCCATGTTGGCCAATCAGAAGCCTGGAAAAAGGGTTATTACCACTTCTGGTCCCGACATCACAAGCCAAAATCTTCGGTTTCACCGTCACGACAACACTGCAACCAGAGTTTATAAAAATCTTCACCCTGGCAGGAGTTTTCAAAAAAATTCGGTTTCAGTGACCGGATACTGTGTGGACGAATGGCCAAACCGCATATTAAAGCTGTGATTTTGAAAATACCCCTGTTCATGTGGACAGGGCCTAAATCAGCCTTCCTCTGCTCTATTACCTGTGCTGGAGGTGATCAAAGAGAGGAGGTAGTGCCTGGTTGGATGACAGGACGGGCTAATTATCAGTATAGCTGCAGGGATTAGAAGCGATCAGAGAGGAGGGACGGCATTCAAGGGGCGGTATGGAAGTGACAGCTTCCTTTGTGTGAGAAGCTTTAACTACTAGGCCTCACTACACCCCCCAGGCCCATTCTGACATCATGGTAAGGAGTCATGGAGAAGAGCAGAGGGGAAATATTGGCATTGACAGGGGGTTGTTTCAACATCGCCAACAGATCTGTGAGCAAATGAACAGCCATATATTAAAGTTAGAGAGACAGACGAGTATTGACACAATGGGTGGGGTTAAGCTAGAGTAGTTATGTGGTTACAGATATGGGAGTTAAGACCTCGGGTAACAGTGAAGGAAAGAAAAGGAGAGATTTAAAAAAGAAACGTTTAAAGCCTCTGGTTTTAACACAAAGGCAGAAACAGGGTGCGTCAGCATTCCAATACCTACCTTCATTCAAAAAATAATTACCGCTGCCTGCAAAGGAGAACAGGTTTCTGGTTCACACTGAAGTTGATGATGGTTGATATTTGTAAGGCCCAACACCCCAAATCCTCTTGTCAGTGTGCTATTGAGAACTTTTTATCTTTAAAGAACTGAATCTTTCCTCAAGGCATGGCAATGAAACCCTGAGCGGGCGTTTCAGCTTGAGATTTAGTCAAATCTGAATTATAGACAAAGGTCACCTTCTAGGAATTATGTACTTAATTTAAAATGTATAAAAACAATACAGATTTTGAATACAAGTTCTTTCAGGAGGAGCTATTTGCTATATAATAATAATAATAATAATAAGTTTCTGCTAAATACTATTAGACATTTAATATATTAAAAATATACAATACAGGCCTATATGAATGTTATTTCATACATATTACTGTATATTACATATACTACCTTTCAAAAAGTAATAATAGTAAATACAGTAAATTATATTTATAATGTTACAAAAGATGCCTTTCACATAAATGCTCATCTTTTTATTTACCAAAGAATCCTGAAAATGCATCACATTTTCCTCAAAAATCTTAAGCAAAAAATAAAAACAAATATTATATAAAACAGTTATTTAATAATATTTCACAATATTTCTCATTATTGATCAAATACAGCAAATACATCCTTGGTGAACATAAGCATGTTACAAATCTTAGCGACCCCCTAATTTTAAACAGTAGTGTATACTCTCTTTATACAGTATTTTATGTTTATGAAGACATACTGGCCAGATTACTAAGGAATATCAGTCATCTTTCCATGCAACAACTGCATTTATACGGGTTAGACAAATATAAATATGCCTCTCCTTTTATAGTCATTGAGTGAAATAGCTTTGGTGTTATTCGCATCAAGTGCACTCCTTAACAAGGATGTAAACATTTCGATCTAATGTGTTACATTATACACATCTAAATGATAATGTAAACTAAGAGTACAAGGAATGTTTAGAAACTTTGGTAGCATTTTGTCAACCCTTTAGAAATTAAAGTATAAAGCCTTATTTTTAACCCTTTATGTAACATCTGGAAAATGAATGAAGAGAGAATTTCTTACCAACCACCCTTTTCTCTGGAACTGAAGAAGCCACTTGACGCCATCAATTAATTGCCAAACTCAGGGGACGTTTAAGATGCTTTAAACATGCTTTAAATGGCATGGCATTATCAAACATGACTATAGCCTGTATACACACTGTGGTTCATTCATATCAAACCCATCTGTTCATATTGTTGACATCAAGGCCTTGAAGTGAAGCTATATTTTAAACAAAAAGAACTGTGAGCTAAAAGCTGGAAGAGGAAAGCAAGCATAACGAAGTAGAGGTGGATCTAAGTAAAGTAAAGTGTGCGGAAGAGAGCGAGAGATTGGAGAGCAATAATGTAATATCAGGCAAAGAGGAGCGGCTCTTTAAGGGAGAAGTAGGGATATTGGCGGCGCTTGTGCGGAGGTAAGGGGAGGGGAATGGGGTTTGGATTGTGTCTGAAACATTTTGTATGACCTCCTCTCTCGGCCATCCATCAGAACGGCTGGCTCATTATTCTAACTAGCTGGCTCTTTTCTTCTGTTGCAGGACGCCATCAGTAGCAATCTGCATGCCAATTATCGGCCAGACCCCCTGATACCCCGTATGAAAATGATCTGTCAAAGAAAAAAAAAAGAAGGGGAAAAAGGAATGCGAAAAGGCTTTTGCACCATAGCCCCAATCTCTTCCCTCCCCTCATTTTCTACTCTCTCTTTCTCCTTCTCTCTCTCTCCCTCACCCTCCCTGTATGGGCAGTGACAGGGCTTCCTGGAAAATTAATCTATGGAGAGTGAAGAGAGAGAGAGAGAGAGAGAGAGAGAGAGTAAAAAAAATTATAAATGTAGCTATTCTTCGTCTTCAGCCGGCTCAGCTCTTGGGCTCCGCGGGGCAGGGGGAAGTGAAGAGGGTGATAATTGCAAGTGAGAGAAGGATGATAACAAAGGGATACTCTTCTCCCCTTGAATGTTAGACTAAGGGCAAGGGCAAGTGGGCCAGCTACAGCCATCTTTAAATGCTTTGTGCCCTTCCAGGTACTCCTTTCATTCGGCTATCAAATTACAGATGGGAATCCAACATTATGTCACTGTTCTTATTGGGATTCAGTAAAGCTTCTTCTCGACCTGCATGCGCTGAAATGTGGATGGCCAAAATGCATAGTAAATATGTCAAAACATAAAGATCTCTCTACTGAATAAACAAAGATCACAAGGGCAAATTTATGGACAATAGAACGATATCAGTGATATCAAGCAAAATGATCAGCTTTGAACATCCACGGCAATGAAATATAGCATGGGTATTCACCTGAAGTTCCAAAAGGTCAAATTTAAAAATAAATAAATAAAAACTCACAATGTTTCAGCAGTCAGTATGTTGTTTAGAGATTTCTAAAATGAGGGTCCAGAACGGCCTATAATTAACTGTAAATTTTAGGTTGGCAGCCACAATACCACAATACAAGAGTAAAAATCAATACATCAAGACTGTGTGGAATCTGCATTCTAGATTTCTCTTTATTGCATCAAAAAGTTCCATCCATGTCATGGTTGTATGTTACTTCACATGTAGTTTCTGTTTCAACTTTGCGATATAAAGTTTGTTTAACCATTTTGTGTAGCCAAAAAGTGCTATTTTTGTATTAATAAAAGCAGTGGCTCATGGTCCAGTGGGCACATCTAATCTCACCTGATCTCAAAAGCTAAGCAAGGTTTGGCTTGGTTAGAATTTGGATGGGAGACCGCCTGCAATACCAGATGCTGTAAAGGCCCCGATATACTTCAAGCGAAAGCAAAGAATGAACTGGTGTGACAGAACTTCAAACAAAATCAGGCCAAAATAATGTTGGATTTTGGAGTTAATTTCAGGAGTTCAAAAACTTGTAAAACCAAACGTTCCGGAAAAGTTCACTCATGGCTGGTAAAGACCTTTGAACCATTGGTCCGTGGCAATTACATAATAGTTATGTGTGCTCTGGGGCTCCGCCTTCTTTGACGTGGAAGTCTCCAGTTAATTTATTCTGTTCAGTCCAATGAGGTCAAACATGAACACACTGGAGAGCTGCTTTATAGTTGAAATTTAAGTTGCAATTCTAATTGAAAGCAAAACTGACACTGTTTGTTTATGTTTATTAAAGCTGCATACTTTTAAGCAGAATAAATAAAATCTATTGCTATAAATAAATGTGACTTGACTTGACTGGACTGCCGAACTGTAGAGCCTGTAAAACATATCCAAATCGCTATGAGTTGTGATAGACTCAAGTATCCCTGCAACTACATAGGAGTAGCAGTTTGGAGAATGGATTCCAAGTTTTGCTTATTGGTGATCTGTGCATTATAGCAACAATGTTGTTGTGTAGCTCAAACAGTAGCATGGTGCCAGCATGTTAAGGTCATGGGTTCAATTCCAAAGGAATGCATGAAATGATTTTGAACGCAAGGTAATTTGCTTTGGACAAAGGTGGCTTAGTATTACATACTTTTGACTGTGTCACACCTTACCAAATATTTAGTATTTTAAGATTACTTATTTATCCTATTTTACAAGCACCTATTTATTAAGTTTGTAGTACCTTTCCTAATCCATCAACACTCCAGTCATACAGCTGCTAAGATCAGACATCTTACTGTATACCAGACTCCATTTGAAATGAACATAGTGAGAGCCTTTCTATGGTTAAGAGAGTTTAAAAGTGAAAGAGGCATTGAAATCCTGTGTGTCGCCTCATTTTCAGCATAGGGGACAGCTGGTAAAGCTAAGCCAGAGAACAGAGGCTATGGAGCTCCAGCGGAGAATCACGTTTTCTCTGTTTCCCTTTGTGCCTCATGTGTGTGTGCTTTGATTAAAGAAAGAAGAGGCTCTAATCGTGTTAAGGCCATTTTGTCCAATTGTTTTTACTCCCCCGTCCATATCCACCCGCAAAGAAAGCTTGATATAGATGCCACAGTGGAGCAAAAGCAATGTCTCTCTAACCAGGCTGATCTACCCAATCTCACAGAACAGAGCTAACACAACAAGTCAACATCAGACAAAGTCGTAAAGTGTTTGTAAAAAATCTATTTTATCACGGTGTTGCTGTGTTTTGTGCAGTAGGTAGCGCACAGTGGTTGGCTTAAGGGACCGAATCCGAGTTCGAACGATCCATTCCCATTTTCCCACTTTCCTCTCTGCCACTACTGTAAATTAAGGCCAAAAAGAGGTTGTCCAGACAAACTAACGGATTAGGTCAGAGGTTCTCATGCCACATTCTGACTGACCCAGTTATACTGCCATCAGTTTGCACTCATCCAGCCACACACACTGCTATATCTCACAGTATTTGACACACTGTGGAATTCTACATTCTCATGCCATATAGGGTGCACATTTACATTATTAGCATTTTGCGGCTAAATTCTGCAGACGAAGTGGATTTTCACATGAGGGACGTGTAAGGGGATTCAAGGATTCAAGTTGAACTTTTCACTTGCAAATTCATTGCATCGACAAATATAACCTTACAAAAAAGAAGTTTATTCAAGTGTGCTATTAGTATACTTCTTTTAAGATAATATACTTTCAAAATTTCAAGTAAGTATAGGGTATTGACTTTTATTGACAGATTGGCCGATACTTGTACTCAATCTTTTGATTGAGATAAAGTTGTAACTAAGTATAATTAAGTATTCAAAGTATACTTGGCTTGTAGTTGTGTTTACTCTTTTTTGAGTAGCCTTTAACCTCTTCCACTCTAAGGCATATTTTGGAATTCCGCCTGAATTTAACACACCCAAGTTTAAACATTCACCCTACACACATACAGTGTAGGAAATTAAAAAAACTGGTGTCATTGTACAGAAAACGTCTCAGGTTACGACTGTAACCTATGTTCCCTGAGAACAGGGAACGAGACAATACGTCATCGACGTTATGGGGAACGCCTCAGGCGTGACAGGTGTCTGAAATCAAGTATCAACTCACAGCAATCATGTTGACCGGCGACAGCCCGTGCATCATCAGCTCGAATGATGAGCGCGTCAATCTGGATGTATAAAAAGTGCGCCTTGAAACCGTGACAACATCCTATCGTCTGAAGGGACTGTTGCAGGCAGGTATGGCAGGGAGACGTATTGTCTCGTTCCCTGTTCTCAGGGAACATAGGTTACAGTCGTAACCTGAGACGTTCCCTTTCGAAGGGAACTCAACAATACGTCATCGACGTTATGGGGAACGAAATACC
The DNA here is from genome assembly GCA_026230005.1 of Gila orcuttii. Taxonomy (NCBI): domain Eukaryota; kingdom Metazoa; phylum Chordata; class Actinopteri; order Cypriniformes; family Leuciscidae; genus Gila; species Gila orcuttii. The sequence goes on from JAPDVR010000011.1 coordinate 27,357,677, forward strand.
CACGCCGCCATACTGAGGGGAGTGCATGCCCAATGGCAGTGACAACTGTCATCACCAGTAATACAAAGGACACTAAAAACCACTCACCCTAGGTCACGTTGGGCTGTCAGTGACAGCACTCCCTACCGGTCATAGCCCAAGCTAATGAACCGAGAAAACTCCCAGAACATAGTTCATGGGAGGTATATCTGGGCCAGCTCAAAGGCTTAGGACCAACTTCCAAATAGAAGGGGTCCCTTCCAGGGAGTGTGGCTAGGGGACTCAAGGGACTCCCAGCCAGTCACTATACAGGAAAACATGCCTCCTGACATGCCACCAGGCATGATCTATACTAAGACGCACAGTCTGGCCATTGCCTGTCTGTCCGAGACAGAGCCTCTGGAAACTGCCTTGGAAAAGGCGTTCAAAACTGAAGGCCTGCAAAGCTGGCAGAAACCATTCAGTTCCGGATCATAGAGACGGGACCACCTGGAGAGTGTAACTCAACCTCAAGAAATTACGGAAGTCGTCCACTCAATCCATGGGCCTACCCAGTGCTCATCCTGAACACTGAGGAAGTAAGAGAGTGATCAAAACCAGGAAGGTCTGCTGAGGCCTAAGACCTGATTACCCCCTATGTGGGGAGCTCCAGTACCTGAGAGCTCACATCAGGAAAGGCCGGTGAGGCCTGTAACCTGGCGACCACCGCATGTGGGAGCTCATAACCAGGAAGGCCGGGTGAGGCCTGTAACCTGGCGACCACAGCATGTGGGAGCTCATAACCAGGAAGGCCGGGTGAGGCCTGTAACCTGGCGACCACAGCATGTGGGAGCTCATAACCAGGAAGGCCGGGTGAGGCCTGTAACCTGGCGACCACAGTGTGCGGGACCTCATATCAGGAAGGCCGGTGAGGCCTGTAACCTGAGACCCAGAATATGGGAGCTCATAACCAGGAAGGCCTGATAAGGCCTGCAACCTGACAACCATACCACGTGGGGGCTACATTAGAAAGTACATGAAACAAAAGTGCATGTACTTAGTCATTCTGAGTCCAGAAAAGGCCTGGATCAGAATGAAGAAGTTAGCCAGAAACGCGTCTGTCGTAGCATATTTTGACGAGATCTAGAGTGGGACCCGAGGTGAAAGACTTGGGTCTGGACCACATAGAAAGGAACAGCGCATGACCCTTACCATAAAAATGGATTTTAGAAAGTACACAAGATGTTCCATCATGTGACTTACCATAAGTATGGTTATGACATGACCAGGAAGGCCAGATCTGGCCTATAACCTGATAGTCAAAATGTGTGGGAGCTCACATTCAGGAAGGCCTGATGAGGCCTGCAACCTGACATGTGAAAGCTCACAACCACACCCTAGTGACCACAGTGAGTGGGAGTTCACATTCAGGAAGGCCTGGAGAGGCCTGAAACCTGACATGTGACAACTCATAACCAGGAAGGCCGCTTTTTCTTTAGGGGGCCTGAAGCCTGGTGACCACTGAATGTGGGAGCTCAAAACCAGGAAGGCCGGCGAGGCCTGTAACCTGACAACCACAGTAGGAGGGAGCTCATATCAGGAAGGCCTGACAAGGCCTGTAACCTGACAACCACACCATGTGGGGCTACTTCCAGATAGGCCATAAATATGGATTTTAGAAAGTACATGAAACAAAAGTGCATGTACTTAGTAATTCCAAATCCAGGAAGGCCTGGATCAGAAAAAGGCGTCTGTCGTAGCAAACCTTGACGACAGGACGCATCTAGAGTGGGACCCGTGGTGAAAGACCTGGGTCTGGGCCACATAGGAAGGGACCGAAGCATACAGCGCATGACCCTTACCATGAAAATGGATTTTAGAAAGTACACAAGATGTTCCGTCGTGTGACTTACCATAAGTATGGTTTTAACATAATCAGGAAGACCAGATGAGGCCTGTAACCTGATAGTCAAAATGTGTGGGAGCTCACATTCAGGAAGGCCTAATGAGGCCTACAACCTGGAAGGTGAAAGCTCACAACCACACCCTAGCGACCACAGTGAGTGGGAGTTCACATTCAGGAAGGCCTGGTGAGGCCTGAAACCTGACATGTGACAACTCATAACCAGGAAGGCCGAGGAGGCCTGAAGCCTGGTGATCACTGAATGTGGGAGCTCATAACCAGGAAGGCCGGTGAGGCCTGTAACCTGACGACCACAGTAGGTGGGAGCTCATATCAGGAAGGCTGGTAAGGCCTGTAACCTGATACCCAGTATTTGGGAGCTCATAACCAGGAAGGCCGGTGAGGCCTGTAACCTGGCGAGCACAGTAAGTGGGAGCTCATATCAGGAAGGCCGGTGAGGCCTGAAACCTGACAACCACAGCATGTGGAAGCTCATACTCAGGAAGGCCGGGTGAGGCCTGTAACCTGGCGACCACAGTATGTGGGAGCTCATATCAGGAAGGCCGGGTGAGGCCTGTAACCTGGCGACCACAGCATGTGGGAGCTCATAACCAGGAAGGCCGGGTGAGGCCTGTAACCTGGCGACCACAGTGTGTGGGAGCTCATATCAGGAAGGCCGGTGAGGCCTGTAACCTGAGACCCAGAATATGGGAGCTCATAACCAGGAAGGCCTGATAAGGCCTGCAACCTGACAACCATACCACGTGGGGGCTACATTAGAAAGTACATGAAACAAAAGTGCATGTACTTAGTCATTCTGAGTCCAGAAAAGGCCTGGATCAGAATGAAGAAGTTAGCCAGAAAGGCGTCTGTCGTAGCATATTTTGACGAGATCTAGAGTGGGACCCGAGGTGAAAGACTTGGGTCTGGACCACATAGAAAGGAACAGCGCATGACCCTTACCATAAAAATGGATTTTAGAAAGTACACAAGATGTTCCATCATGTGACTTACCATAAGTATGGTTATGACATGACCAGGAAGGCCAGATCTGGCCTATAACCTGATAGTCAAAATGTGTGGGAGCTCACATTCAGGAAGGCCTGATGAGGCCTGCAACCTGACATGTGAAAGCTCACAACCACACCCTAGCGACCACAGTGAGTGGGAGTTCACATTCAGGAAGGCCTGGAGAGGCCTGAAACCTGACATGTGACAACTCATAACCAGGAAGGCCGCTTTTTCTTTAGGGGGCCTGAAGCCTGGTGACCACTGAATGTGGGAGCTCAAAACCAGGAAGGCCGGCGAGGCCTGTAACCTGACAACCACAGTAGGAGGGAGCTCATATCAGGAAGGCCTGACAAGGCCTGTAACCTGACAACCACACCATGTGGGGCTACTTCCAGATAGGCCATAAATATGGATTTTAGAAAGTACATGAAACAAAAGTGCATGTACTTAGTAATTCCAAATCCAGGAAGGCCTGGATTAGAAAAAGGCGTCTGTCGTAGCAAACCTTGACGACAGGACGCATCTAGAGTGGGACCCGTGGTGAAAGACCTGGGTCTGGGCCACATAGGAAGGGACCGAAGCATACAGCGCATGACCCTTACCATGAAAATGGATTTTAGAAAGTACACAAGATGTTCCGTCGTGTGACTTACCATAAGTATGGTTTTAACATAATCAGGAAGACCAGATGAGGCCTGTAACCTGATAGTCAAAATGTGTGGGAGCTCACATTCAGGAAGGCCTAATGAGGCCTACAACCTGGAAGGTGAAAGCTCACAACCACACCCTAGCGACCACAGTGAGTGGGAGTTCACATTCAGGAAGGCCTGGTGAGGCCTGAAACCTGACATGTGACAACTCATAACCAGGAAGGCCGAGGAGGCCTGAAGCCTGGTGATCACTGAATGTGGGAGCTCATAACCAGGAAGGCCGGTGAGGCCTGTAACCTGACGACCACAGTAGGTGGGAGCTCATATCAGGAAGGCTGGTAAGGCCTGTAACCTGATACCCAGTATTTGGGAGCTCATAACCAGGAAGGCCGATGAGGCCTGTAACCTGGCGAGCACAGTAAGTGGGAGCTCATATCAGGAAGGCCGGTGAGGCCTGAAACCTGACAACCACAGCATGTGGAAGCTCATACTCAGGAAGGCCGGGTGAGGCCTGTAACCTGGCGACCACAGTATGTGGGAGCTCATATCAGGAAGGCCGATGAGGCCTGTAAACTGGCGACCACAGCATGTGGGAGCTCATAACCAGGAAGGCCTGGCAAGGCCTGTAACCTGGCGACCACAGCATGTGGGAGCTCATAACCAGGAAGGCCGGGTGAGGCCTGTAACCTGGCGAGCACAGAAGGTGAGAGCTCATATCAGGAAGGCCTGTGAGGCCTGTAAGCTGGCGAGCACAGAAGGTGGGAGCTCATATCATGAAGGCCGGTGCGGCCTGTAACCTGGCTCCCATAGTATGTGGGAGCTCTTATCAGGAAGGCCGGGTGAGGCCTGTAACCTGGCTACCACAGTATGTGGGAGCTCTTATCAGGAAGGCCGGGTGAGGCCTGTAACTTGGCGACCACCGTGTGTGGGAGCTCATATCAGGAAGGCTGGTAAAGGCCTAAAACCTGATACCCAGTATTTGGGAGCTCATAACCAGGAAGGCCGGTGAGGCCTGTAACCTGGCTACCACAGTATGTGGGAGCTCTTATCAGGAAGGCCTGGCGAGGCCTGTAACCTGGCGACCACCGTGTGTGGGAGCTCATATTCAGGAAGGCCTAGTAAGGCCTGTAACCTGAAACCCAGTATGTGGGAGCTCATAACCAGGAAGGTCGGTGAGGCCTGTAACCTGGCGACCACAGTATGTGGGAGCTCATATCAGGAAGGCCGGTGAGGCCTGTAACCTGGCGACCACAGCATGTGGGAGCTCATAACCAGGAAGACCTGGCGAGGCCTGTAACCTGGCGACCACCGTGTGTGGGAGCTCATATTAAGGAAGGCCTAGTAAGGCCTGTAACCTGAAACCCAGTATGTGGGAGCTCATAACCAGGAAGGCCGGTGAGGCCTGTAACCTGGCGACCACAGTATGTGGGAGCTCATATCAGGAAGGCCGGGTGGGGCCTGTAACCTGATAACCACAGTATGTGGGAGCTCATATTCAGGAAGGCTGAATAAGGCCTGTGACCTGACATATGGAAGCTCATAGCCTGGAAGGCCTGGTGAGGCCTGTAACCTGGCGACCACATGTGGGAGCTCAGCTCACCTTACAATTCTACATTACCTTTGCTTGCCAAACATGTCCCCGGCTCTGTACAGGAGACGAGTTCTGAAAAAGAAGAGAAAAATGTTATTTGCGCAGAAAAAAACATTTTCACTCAACATAAAACCTGCAGCGTGCGAAATGAAGCACACCAGGACTCAAGAACTCAGAAACCTGAGTTCTACTGCTTCACAATGGTTAAGAGACAAGATCCAGGGAGGTGATGTCTAACGTTCAGTCCGAGAACGTTTACTCTGGATCACCACAGTTATGCCTCCTGCGCGCCCTGCTCCCCCTGCTAGGAGAAGGGGATGCACAGGAAGCGACACTGGCCTTCTGAGTCTGTCTGTGATCCTCAGACCACAACGGACCATGCCCTCCCGGCTGCCTGGGCTGGGCCGAGGACCTCCGCGGCATGCAGCTCTTAAATGCCGCAGAGCGCGCCCACGCCTCCCTGAACTTATCGACCACAGTCTCAACGGAAGGTCCGAAAAGCTCAGAAGGCGAAACCGGCAAATCGAGGAGAAAGGCTTTTTCTTTCTCCCCGATGTCAGCCTGGTTGAGCCACAGAAGCCTCTCCGTGGCCACCATAGCCGCCTGATGTAATCTTAAGCGGCTTGGATGGCAGGGTCGGGGCTCCCAGTGACGAAGACCGATCAGAGGCGAGATAGTTAGCCAACGTCTCGACCGGCAGCATCGACACATTCCCGTGCTCCGCGGCCCCATCCACAGCAGCGAAACTAGCCTGCTGATGTAGATGAAGACGCGCGGAGAACGGGTTCTTCCATGCCCTCTCGATCTCAAAATGGAGATTGGGAAGGAATGGAAGGCTCGTCCGAGCTGGTTGCTTATGGGTAGGAAGGAACCGATCGTCCAAAACACCACGAACAGGTTCCTCCCGGACGCGCCTCCACTGCAACTGCAATCTGTTGGTGGCGCGCCCCATAACATCCACCAAATCAGCGTACACTGGGCAGGAGGGCTGAGATGGTTAAGTCCTAACCAGACTGATATCATCAGTAGCCGACTCCTGCCCGGCCCGAAGAGAATCAGTCACAGATCCATCAGAAAGAGAAAGAACCTCCTCTACAACGACCCGTAACTCATCCTCGTCAGCTGGCAGATCATCCGCGAGGTTAACGCCCCTCTCCAGCTGATCTGCCAGCTTCAGCATTCGCACTTTTTATACATCCAGATTGACGCGCTCATCATTCGAGCTGATGATGCACGGGCTGTCGCCGGTCAACATGATTGCTGTGAGTTGATACTTGATTTCAGACACCTGTCACGCCTGAGGCGTTCCCCATAACGTCGATGACGTATTGTTGAGTTCCCTTCGAAAGGGAACCCTTCATATTTACTAAATCAGATTGCAAAACTTCATAAATAGCATAGTATGTGTTTAAAATATTACGATAAACATAAAAAATAGGCAATTTTTATTAATTTTTTTCCCCAGAATCCTGTCTTTGAAAGTTTGTGATTCAGGTCCTGTTTGCTCTGGGGACCTGCTGATTATATTGTTTGACTCCACTAGGTGGCAGTATCCACCAGAAAAAAGATTTTTTCTCTATCACATTCTGAGCAAGAGTTATTCAAATGTAACCGAAGGGAGGCAAAGTATAATTTTTAGCGCCTATATGTGTCCTTTGGAGTTTTCAAATACTCAAATGCAAAAAAGTTTTTACAAAGGACATTACCCCCAAAATGCTACTTTTAATATATGCTAAAGTACTTTACTTGATTATTGAATCAATTTTCTTAATTTTCATTCAAGTTTAATCTTTGTATCTGAGAAACACAATATGTAAAATGGCATAAATTAATGAGACCAAGTAACATTGTTTGTGTTTTGTGAATAAAAGCACCACAAACATTTTATTTTCCTTTCAGGAGACACTAATAACTTACAAAACAGTAGATTTGATATGGTCTATTAAAACAGACCACTTGTACAAATTGAAAACATGAATATAAATATGAGGGTGGGTGTGGGGGTCTCAGGCCCATCTCTCAGATGTGTCTCGGCTGTAACACAAAGTAGGCTATATCGTTTTTATTACACAAACTGGTTGTTTGCATGGTTTATATATATATATATATATATATATATATATATATATATATATATATATATATATATATATATATATATATTGCATTTTCAGATATTTAACTAAATATTTTGGGGGTCGTGAAAGTTTTGTAAAAATTATTTTAAAAATGCTGGCTGGCAACTTTTAAAAAACATTGATGGGGAAAGAGTTAAAGTAGTTACAGTTAAAGGTATATTTCAAGTATACAAATTAATACCTAAATAGGAACATAAATGTATACTTAGTGCAAAAATAATATATAAATAGTAAACTATAAGTATGAGGTTAAGTTCACTTAAAGAAAACTTAGAAGTATAATACTAAAAAGGAACATGCTAAAATGCTATAAGTATTTAAAGGTACAATATGTAATAATTTTGTATCAAAATATCCAAAAAACACTTGCACAGTCTTATATATTTCTTTCAATTGTGTACTTCCATTATCCTTAATGTTTCCAAGAATTTGAAAATTCAGAGAAATTCACAATTTTAAAAAGTGCCCGTCCCTGTTCACTTGTCGCTTGTCAATGACGTAATATCCGCGTTATCCCTGGTTTACATTTAAACTTATTCATTTAGCAGACGCTTTTATCCAAAGCGACTTACAAATGAGTAATAGGAGCACAATAGAAGCAGTTAAACTAACAGTAGGACAACAATATGTAAGTGCTATGACCCCTCTCAGTTTAATCTAACACAGCCAATGTAATTATTTTTTTTTTTAAATAAAAAATAGAAGAGAAGAGGTTTGCGCTTGTACTGCAATAGTAACCATGGCGACAGATGTGGACAACTGCGTAGTGCGTAACGTCTAGTGGCACGCTGTTGTTGTTTAATTCAAACATTATGGACCATGACAAGCAGACTTTGGGACAAAAGGAGAACTAAAACGAGGATTAATATCGGCGTGGCGTTTTCGAGATGCCCAGAGCTTCGTGACAAACTTCAACTTGACACTGAGCTTCATGACTTGACAGAGACGCCACTCTTGCATGTACTTTATTAGACAGGTGAGCAAATGTACATAAAACAAATCAGTGTTATATAGCTCAACATGATGAAATGTTAGAATATGATCAGTATGTTATTCTAATATTGATCTAGCTTACTGCTAGTCTCATATAGCAAACAAACTAACACATAGAATAACTTTCAACACACTCAAATGCTGTTTAGTGTAATAGTGTACACGGGACTCGCGTGTGGCACTGATATCTGTCTCTCATTAGTAATCACTACCTGCTTCATACCACAGGCATGTTAAAAACATCAATGTATTCACTCATCCATAAACATTATTAGATCCATCAGTTTGACAGCAAGTCCCATCATTCCGCTTATCACTGCGTCATCCACCTACGCCTTTGTTATTGTAAGAGGTTAGCGACCCCTAGCGGTGGAAAAAAAATACATATTGTAGCTTTAAAGTCCCTGTAAAGTCAAAATTAAGCATGTGCTCTGAGTTTGTCACACCACAGAAAAATATGTTATTAGCCACCCAGCCAAATTTGAATTATAAAAAAGCCGGCAAGTACATTAAATAAGCTATCAAAATTTTGAAAAAATGAGCAGTAGTCTCTGCTCTCAAACGCTGGGGGCGTGTCCGCTGTCTGCGCTGAAACCACGCCCACTCGTGGGAAGTATTGGACTCACCAGTTGTCGGCGCGACGGGGGGATGAAGGCCGAGGCGGGAGATAGTCGGTTCGCCCAAGGGGTTAATCCATCAGCCGGAAACTGAAGCCTCGCGGGAGCCGCCATTGTAGCAGAACTTCACCTGCTGTTAGCATTCCATTGACTCCCATTCATTTTGGCGTCACTTTGACAGCGAATAACTTTACATCTGAGGCGTCCAAAGACTTCATTTGTCCATTATTTATTTCTAAAGGAACACGGCAATGTATAAAAGGCTCCATTACTTTGTATCTTACGTTATGGCCCCGTAGAAGCCGTTTTTGTTAAAAACAGGCTAACGATTGCGTCACAACACGCGACTTTATGTCGCACAATAGAGGCAATACCGTATAGACAGGAGGAGAAGCTCGCAGGCAATCTTTTACTGTCTATGAGGCAATCAGGGGGACATAGAGGCATAAAGTCAAGGGAGAAGCCCATAGATAGAGAGTCCATAAAAACAACGGGACAAAATATTTCAACAAGAGAAGATAAACATGATTTAAATAGGTATTTAGAAGATTTACAACTGTCGTGCTTGCCTGCGCAGTCGCTCAGCCATCAGACAGGAAGTGCAATAATCGGGCTTCAGTCTTCTCCGTTGAAATCAATGGGGTCGCTGTGTCCATTTCTTTTACTGTCAATGCTTCGGCCCCATTCACCAGTAACAGCGGATTATCAGTGAATCCCAGTTGTCTCCAACGAAAGTTTATAAAACTATCCCGTGTAAAATGAAAACTACAGAGGCGGGTGTTTGCGGTGATCCTCAGCTCTCCATCAAGGTGTCTCTTCACAAAATTAATCCACCTCTTCTCTATGTGATCGTTTTTCGGAAATGTAAATAAGGACACCGATCTGTTTTGTACGTGACCGCATCCAGGTAGTAATTTCCATGACGAACGCATAGCTAGCTAGCAAACTGTAGTCTGTAGTAACTAATAATACTGACCAGCCTCAGTGGCTCCAGTGCGTCATCGAGTAGGGGCGTGTCCAGGAGCTTGGGGGCTCCAGTGCGTCATCAAGACCCCGTTTTAGCCCCGCCCAAAAAAATCCGGAACACAGCAATGGTGAAAAACTGTTTAACGGTCTAACTCCACAATTCAGTACTTCACAGTTCACAGTCTTTGTAATATGTTTTAGCAATACATTTCTAACATTTATAATGTGTTTAGAATTTTTTTTTAGAATTGCCTTTAGAGGGACTTTAACTAGTAAACCACCAGTATACCTAAGTTCACTTGTAGTTGGAGTGCAAATGAATAACTTTGTAAACTAGTTGTGTACTCAAAGTTTACTACTGTTACATTTAAAGTTTAATTAAAGGTATACTTTTATGCACTAAAACGCTGGCCAATTTTGTCAAGTAGAACTGAATTAGTACACTTACAAGAATACTACGAGTACATTGATATTAGTATAGTTACTACATAAAGTATACTTAAAAATATACTTGAACTTTACTTAAGTATACTTAATAAAATGAACTTTAAGTATACTTCTTTTTTGTAAGGAAAAGCTGTTTAGTTTGGAAGTGACCTCTGAGTAAGTGGTCCTTCATGAATCGCTACACTATTGATAATCCTTGCCACCAGGAATTTCTTCTAAGCTTTGTCAATGTGACCAAACTTATACACTACAATGCTCACTCAAAAATATGGGATACTGTGTAGATCCATATATCCATTGTCTAACCACTCGTCTGCTGTCAGGTCACTGGTATTGTTATTTTTTGCAATTCTGTTTGGTGAGGCTAGGGCTACAGATATCACACACTTCCAACAGTTTAACAGATTTTAGGATATACATTTAATGAGAATTTCAAGAGTAGTTGTAAAGCTGATAGTTTAGGGAGTTGTCAGTCAAAGATTGTGATATTAAATGAGCAGTTAATCATAATAAATTATTATTACATTAGCATGGTTCATTATTCTATCAGCTAGCCTTTGCTCTGAGTGGATATGACTTTGTCATTAGCAGAGCCGGACGGACAGTAACAGAGTACATTTACTTGAGTACAGTACTTGAGTACAATTTTGAGGGATCTGTACTTTACTCGAGTATCATTTTTGGGGATTACTCGTGACTTTACTCAAGTACATTTGAGAGGCAAATATTGTACTCTTTACTCCACTACATTTCTATCCATAACCGTGAGTACCCGTTACTTCTAAAAAAATCTCGGAAACCCTCAATTTGTTGTTTCCCTCTCAAACGTGATTGGATTGTGCAGGCGCCACTGATTGGGACAGCCTATCAGCAAATCACCGTCACCTTCAGCTCTGAACTGACGCCAAAGTAAACTGCATGGTCAGATTTATGTGGGTTCAAATGTGGGTGCAAAAAATCCATTAAAACTCTAGCAGAGGTTTGTCAGAGCGTTGCCATTGTGCATTGCCTTGTGGGCAAGTGAGAAATGTTAAATAAAGCAACATGGTAAAAAGATGAAAATGACTTGAATTAACTTTCAATTCCTTTTAGATTATCAAAGGTATTAACATGAACATTTTTCATAACTCCATGTAGGACGTTTCTGTACATAAATGTAAGCACTGTTCGCGTACCTACCCCGAAGTGATAAAATAAAATTCTGTATCAAATTTATAGGCAAAGACAAGTAGTTTGTTTAGGCATGGTTTGTAGGGAATTACAAACCTGCACACATATATTCGAACACACATAACTATAGAATCAATTCTTAATGCGCATGTGAACGCCATCAGCGTTTATCACAGGTTCAGTTTAAAGTCTGTTTAGAGAGAACGGTGTCGTCTTAGTGGCCCCTAATTTAATAACAAATGATCATTTCGACGGAAGTGAATCAATCAAAACTAACTTTAGCTGGAAAATAACATTATTCAAGAACCGCTATAAAACCAAAACAATCTCTGTTACCTTAAATTATATGTTTATCTCTGAAAAGCCGCTTTGAAACAATCTACATTGTTAAAAGCGCTATATAAATGAAGATGACTTGACTTGACACTGTGGCAGTAGTAATGCAATATTTAGAAAATTTACTCTTGTACTCTTGATACTCAAGTACTTTTAAAAACAAGTACTTCAGTACTTTCACTTAAGTAGACATCTGACTGTAGTACTTTTACTTGTACTTGAGTAAAATTTAGCAAGGTGTATCTGTACTTTTACTCAAGTAACGAAGCTGTGTACTCTGTCCGCCTCTGGTCATTAGCAGCTAATGTTACAAATGCTTGGTGATTCCAAACTAAAAGACTAGTCATTCTTCATCTGGACAATGTTGCATTGTACTTTCACTCCACATTTCTGAAGCTCCTCTTTCTCTGTCACAGTGAGAGGTTTGACACCAGACAGCACAGAGCAGGATGCATTTGAATATGGTAAGTGCAGTAGTCACGGCTGTTTAAGTGCTCTGAGTGGAAGAGCTGAACTCTCCCCCGGTCGCTGTTCCCTGAGGTAATAATTAACAATCCTGTCGCCAAGTCGTCAGCAGTCAATTACACCTCCTGCTCCCGTGATACATACGCAATGACTGCGAGCAAACACCACAGAGTGAGAGAGAGGGAGACAAATGCTGGAAATTGAGATTATTGCAAACGGGGGGTTTTTGTATGGAGCTGAAGAGCCCAGTGTCAGGAGGTGAACGGTGAACACGGGCAACCCGTCGTCGCCCAAAACATGGAGCTATTATAGTGGATTACACAGAACAGGGGACTTTTGGCGGGAGCGTTAATTGGAGCTCTGGATGGCGTCAGTTTCCAATTACTTTTAAGCTAGCCTACGGTTAATACAGTGACAATGGGCAATGGGTACGACATTTGGAAAAATTGAGCGATGGGGAGAGGGAGGGAAGGAAGTGTGGCTATTCTCATTGATTTGGGCTTGAGCGGGAGATGACAATGGTGGCTAGCGCTGTGGTAACATGCCGCATCTCATACTTATAGAAGAATGTCATAGCAAAGAGTAAACAAGAGGAATAATAGGTGAAATAAGATGTGACTGGCTGCAGGCAAGCTCATGTTATTTTCTGTACAGTGTTCCATTGAATTACAATGACAACAGACGGAACTGCTGTAAAAAGAACTAAGGTGTAATTATATGATACAATGTGATTTTCCTGACAAACAACTCAGAGAATCGGATCAAAATGGGAGCACTGATGGCTCTTTTAAAGCATTAGTCATCTCATCACATGTATATTGCACATTACTGATAGTATTTGTATTCAAATCCATTACAATACATCATTGACTTAATTTATTATTTAAATATTATTATGAGTGTTATTTATGAAATAAATATTTTTCTTCACATATCTTGTAATTAAAAAGAAAGCAACCTAAAGAACGATATATAGAGCAAACATAATATATAGGTGAAAATCAAGTCTCTTAAAACAAACTTTTCACACTCTCGCTATAATTTGTCCACTAAAAATGTCCACGAACAGTGTATAGGTGACATGAGAATTCCACATCATCAAATCATGTTAGCCTATTGAAGATAATTGCAATCTGTGGTAGAAATTACTTTTAAAACATTTTAGGAATAAAGCTGTTTGTGTCCTTTCCATGTGCAACTAGGATTTCATGAATCTTATAAATACACACAATTAAATACTATTTTCACACTTTGCCTAAATAATGTACAATAAAACATTCTCTGCATGTTATTATTACACTGCTAAGTGATATTTACTTTATATTTTCTTTCTTTTTTCCTTCACATCACATTTCTCATATTTTATGTATATATATATATATATATATATATATATATATATATATATATATATATATATATATATACACAGTATCTCACAAAAGTGAGTATACCCCTCACATTTCAGCAAACATTTAAGTATATCTTCTCAAGGGACAATACCATAGAAATGAAACTTTAATACATTTTACAGTAGTCAGTGTGCTGCTTGTATAGCAATATATTTACTGTACTCTGAAATAACTCAACATACAGCCGTTATTGTCAAAATAGCTGCATACTCACTTTCGTGACATACCATATATATATATTTTTTTTTTGTTACAATAGTTAATTGTGGTGAAAATTATGCCAGTTGTGAAAAAAAACTGAAATAAACTTGTGTAAATATTTAATTTCTCTCTTTTTAAAATCATAGTTTTAAACATTTACAACTATTCATATTGTTATGAATAGCCTATTATCATATTGTTACACCGATAGAGTGATAGAAACTTACCGCTTTTTAATAACACAAAAGAAGAATTTCTCATAAATCAGCTTCAGTTTTTTGTTTGAATTGTACACAAGCAGGCACAAAAACATCAGATCAAGCAAGCTGAGGTACGATAAATACTAAGTAACATTTTGCTCTTGCATGTCAGATTTTAGCTGAACATTAGGCTAGCTTGGACATTCATCTAAGCTTTACAACATTTTAGTAAAGACTAATTCTTCCTCTACTGAACAAAGTCATCCTATAAGCAGAATCTTTAGTAGGTAAAATGCCAGATGTGCAGTACTGACTGTAGATTATCTTCTCATTTCTGGATCTCTATTCTAAACATTCCAGTTAAGCTGCATAACATGTTGATTAACCCACTAATTAGCCATGTGACATGTGTTAGCGAAGGGAAAGCCAATGAAACAGAACTCAGCTAAAGAGCTGGAACTGAAAGCCAGGAATCACACAGCCTCATCTCCCCCTCTCTCATTCTGTTCTATTTTCCACTTCCACAGAGCTCCAGCAGCATCAGTCACCCACTCCAGTCATCCCTCATCCCTTATTACCCCACTCTGTATGAAGGACCTAGTTCAGGTTCTCACTTCAGTTTAAGTAGCTATTAGATTTGAATTATGAGCAGCATTGATGCACTCAAGCATATGGTCCTATCACATCAGCTCATTCGGCCTGTATAAATTACAGCTGTATGTTGGAGATGAATGGCAGCAGGCCAATGCCAGTTAATCCACCCTCTGCTAACAGCTAGGTGTACATATGCTAACTTTATCATAGATTGTTAGTGAGCTCAGGCATGAACCACTTTGGCATGGAAGCACGTGTTGTTGATCACCTTGAATTGTAATTGTAAAAGGGGCATTAATCTTAGCTGATTTTACCTGAACTTTTAAATTGGCCATATAATATGCCCACCTTAAACTTTATATTGTTAGTAAAGTTTTGTGCCCCAACAGAACACATTTTTAACCCCCTTTTTGATTGTTTTGCTGATGTGCCTTTAAGAACCATTTTAGAAAAACGTTCCTGTGAAATTTATGCAAAATTAGCCTATTTTATGTTGCTTCAAACATCAACTTTCACGGTTTGCAAAAACATTTAGTTGTGATACAGTGTATGAATGGAGACAGAAATTAATAATTTTAATAATTTTTAATTCAGATGTCTTTATATTGAGTTTATTTTTTTATAGAATTATTTAGTTTGTTTAGCATATTCTGTGTTATATACACACTAAAAATGCTGGGTTGTTTCAGCCCATGTTTGGGTAAAATATGGACAAAACCAACCGTTGAGTTTAATATTTAAAATTAAAAAAATTAAACCAATGGTTGGATTTGTCCACATCTGACCCAAACATGGGTTGAAACAACCCAACATTTTTTAGAGTGTAGAATTGCATTGAAGGCAGCAATACCCTGGTGAAAAATAAATATGCGCAAGAAACCCCTCAAAGGTTTTCTTTGCTTCTTTAATCATAATTTGTGTAAAAAGGAATACATTTTGTTGGTGTTTTACTAGCGTTGGGTTCAGGGTCATTATTTGTTTTCAGCATGGTGTAGACAATCATCCCTGAGATTGACATGACCAGTGAAATCTTTAGAATCGGCTGTGGGGAGGGCTTTGCGCTTAACTGGCTTTGGAAAAAAATCACACATTCCAAACAAGCCGTTTTGCAGCTTATTTTGGCCATCTGAGACAAATGTCTAATACTAAGTCCCTCCCCTACCAGTGGACCACCATGGGACCTTATTTCAGAAAAAATATTGTATGGTAGTCAATGGCGAGAGACAACTAATATTTGGTTCCCGTTTGAATTGTGCCCTGAATTACACATACTGTTTGTCAATTTAAAAGATACATTTTAAAGTCAAGAAAGTGGCAGTTTGATGTAAAACTGTTGAGGTATAAAACTGTGAAAATACATAATTACAAAGACTACAAACCCAAAAGGCGCGCATGTGACGTCATACCTTTTCTCTCAATGAATGAAGCTAACTTTACTGAAGCTAACGTCTGTCATTTTTTCTATAGTCTAACGTTATAATCGTAACGTTACGCCGTCATGCCTGTGTTTTTTTTTTTTGTACCTGACTGTACACATACGAGCTTGGTGACGTACATAGTGGGAGACGAGAGATGTAGTTCATTGAGCGATTTTCACATAAATCTAAATGTTACTCTTCTGTTTTATGACAAACTGACTTTTTTGACTTTCATAATTATCTTTTAAATTGACAAACATCATATGTGTAATTCAGGGCACAGTTCAGACGGAATAAAAAGATAAGTTGTCTCTCGCCATTGACTACCATTAAAAAGGTCCCATGAGCCGGAAGCGGAGGGGAGGGACTTAGGCTCTCTATAGAGTCAGCAGTCTTAATATATCAATACCACGATTAGTTTTAACAGTATGTAACTTGTATATCGACATAAAATATTACTTTAAAATCACCTACATGAATTATAGCTTCGTATTTATATTCGAGAATGCTTTGACGCGCTACCACAGCGCATGATCCTTAAGGGAACGTCTGGCAAATCCACCAAGTGGTTAAAACGTATAATTTATTATAATATAATTTGATAATTATAAATAAAAACCATTTGGTGAATTGCAGAATTAGAGGAAAGTATTGGCACTGTAATAAGTCAGTCTGGTCACTAGGAACCTACCACAAGCTTTAGGACATGAAAAAAAACAACCTTTAGGTGAATTACATAACAGTAGGCCTAATGTTTTTATATAAAAAAATGTGTACTGTGCTTACAGGGTGAAATTGAGCTATTGGCACAATTTCACCTGTTGTGAAATTCAGTCAGTTTGGTTAATAGGAACTACAACCTTTGAAACATGATAAAAAAAAATAAAAAAAAAACTTTTACCGACATTTCCTAAAAAATAATTGTTTACAGTAAATACATGAAGGGAGATATTGGAAAAAAAGTCACATGTAGTAAGTCTACTACCATACAACCAAGCTTTGGATTTTTAACATGTCTGTTTTTGATGTTAAAAGTAATTTTAATTAATACAAATTATGCGTTTTAACAACTTGAAGGAATTGGCAAACGTTCCCTTAGGGATCATGGGCTGTGGTAGCGTGTCAAAGCATCTTGCCTAGAGTATAAATATGCAGCTATAATGCACGTAGGTGATTTTGAATTAATAAATGTTGATATACAATGGTTAGCTACAGCTGTTAAAACTATTTGTGGTGTTGATATATTTTTTAGACTGCTGTGTTGCAGCTTTATTTCGTTGTGTTGTACATCTTCCTTTGTGTTGTGGCTCATTTCTGTTGTATTGTACATTTTCTGTTGTGTTGTGGCTCATTTCTGTTGTGTTGTGGATTCATTTAGTTGTGTTATGGCTTAATTTCGTTGTGTTGTGAACTTATGTTTGCTTTTTAAATTTCGTTGTGTTGAGCACTACTGGGCCACCGTACACAACCCAGCTTACGTCACAGAACGTGTCACAGAATGATAATGTAAAACTCCGGACATTGATTCCCAAGCCTAGAAAAGATGTGCTTTTTATCGACAGCTGGAGACCCATTTGTCTGCTAAACAATGATTACAAAATTATGGCGTCGTTGATTGCGAGGAGAATTAAAGAAACTCTTGACACATTTATAGATGAATCACAATCAGGCTTTTTGAGAAACAGGCACATCTCTAACAATATTAGGCTAGTATTAGATGTTCTTGACTACTCTGACTTGATATCTGAAGATGGCTTCATCCTCTTCTTAGATTTCTATAAGGCTTTTGATACGATAGAACACCAGTTTATTTTTCTGTCTTTAGAGAAATTTGGTTTTGGGGACTTTTTCTGCAAAGCAATTAAAACCTTATATGTTAATGGAAATAGCTCCATCATACTGAAAAATGGAACTTCCCCTAGATTTTATCTGGAAAGGGGCATTCGTCAGGGATGCCCGATTTCCCCTTATCTCTTTTTACTTTGTACACAAATTCTCACAACTCATGTCGGTAACAGTGCTATACAGGGAATTTCTATTGCGGGTAGGGATATCATCATCAGTCAGCTTGCTGACGATACCACAATCTTTTTAAAAAATGCAGGTCAGGTACCTGTCGCCATTCAAGTAATTAATCAGTTTTCAGATGCCTCTGGTCTATGCCTAAATATTAATAAATGTGAGCTATTGCCTTTAAAAGAGTGTAATGCACAAACTATTTGCAACATTCCGGTCAAGGAAGAAGTTACGTATTTGGGTATTATTATCTCTAAAGATCAGAAAGTTAGATGCCCACTTAATTTCTTGCCAATTGTTAAAAAAACTCAGAGCAAACTGAACCAGTGGTTGCAAAGGGACTTATCTCTTAAAGGCAGAGTGTTGCTTACCAAGGCTGAAGGTATATCCCGGCTCACATACGCAGCTCTCTCTTTACACCTGGACAGTAAAATGTGTAAAGATATTGATAGAATGCTTTTTGACTTCATCTGGAAAAATCGTACCCATTATATCAAAATAAGTGTTGTTATGAATAATTATGAATCTGGTGGGCTCAACTTTTTGGATTTTAATACTCTAAATAATACTTTTAAGATTAATTGGGCTAAGAATTTTCTTAAAAATCCTGTCTCGATTTGGAATTTTATTCCCCACTATATATTCTCTCGATTTGGGGGTCTGGGCTTTATTTTGAACTGTAACTACAATGTGGACAAACTCCCTGTAAAACTGTCCACTTTTCACAAGCAGGTCTTTTTAGCTTGGTCTCTCATTTATAAGCATAATTTCTCACCTCACAGGTATATAATTTGGAATAACAGAGATATTTTATATAAGAACAAGTCACTCTTTTTTGAAAATTGGGTAGTCAATCAGATTCTGCTGGTGGACCAGCTATTTAATGGAGAGGGGCGACTTTTCTCCTATAGTGAATTTTTATTAACATATAACATCCCAGTTACGCCAAAAGAATTTGCAATTGTATTTGACGCCATTCCATCAGGCGTAATCATGCTTTTTAGGTGTACTAGCAGACTTCCGCTTTCTTCTGTCTCCCTCCCTGATGTGGCTGAATCACCAGTTGGAAAAGTCTGTTTCTCCCAAATTCCTCAAAATAATAAGAATGTTCGAGCACTATTTCAGAAAGAAATTGTCTCTATTCCAAATGTTACATTTTATTGGAACCGATTTGTAAATGACACTGACTGGAAAAAGGTTTGGATGATTCCTCACAGATACTTGATAGTAAACAAGGTGAAAGAAGTGTCTTTCAGAATAATTCACAAATATTACCCTGCTAATCATTACATGATTAAATTTAAAAGAGACATCAATACAAAATGTTCTTTTTGTGAAGATCACCCAGAAACTGTTTTGCATCTCTTTTGGTATTGCTCACACACCAGAACATTTTGGCAAAATTTCAGCAGATTCATAATTGACCATATTTATAAAGACTTTGCTTTATTATGGAAGAATGTTGTGTTTTGCTTTTATTGAAGTCAAACTAAAGATAAGAGGTACTTCATTATAAATTTATTAATTCTTTTGGCAAAATTTCACATTCATAAGTCCAAATTTAGCGCTAAAAACCCTAATTTTGTACTGTTTCTCCACGAAGTTACACATTATATTAATCTGATTTCTGGTTCCAACAACAAAAAGGCAATTAAAACTGTCAACATATGGTCTTCTTTCTCTTTGTAATGGTCCGTAAGCTTCCCCTGGCAAAATTGTAATGTATTTTTTTATGTGTTGTATTTTTGTATATTGTTATGTATATTTTAATTACTTATTTGTGATTTGTACCCTTTTCTGAAATTGAAGTTAATAAAAAAAAAATGTAAAACTCCGGACGAGTCTTCTTGCATGCGTCCGTTTTTAACATATCTTGACTGCCGTACAGTCATCACATTAACTGAGATCCTACAGTGTGACATGGCTTACAGCGGGAATCATGTTCGTACAGTCTGACAAGCAACAGTCATAAAGGACTATTATAAATCATATAGTGTGCATCCAGCTTTAGTCCTAGTCGCAATCAATGTTTTTTTTAGTACTGGGGAGAAACCTTTGAATTCTGAAAGTTACAGTAAGTAACACTTTTTTTTTCCAAAGATCAAGGAAAATGTGATTTCTCATGACCATAAGGAACTCGTTTATTGGGAGTTCACTCTTATTTGTGATATTTCAGTACACGAGATACACCTTTGAACTTTCTTTATAGCAAATAAAATAAGGGAAAGACCATCACCTTTTGACTTTTTTAAAATGATATACGCTTTCATTTAATCTTGATGAAAGAATTCTACCAAGCCCCCCAAACTGATAACCTCTATAGACTCTCTAGAGACTCACATAGGTGACTAATTTGTTTCTTTTCTCTATTTTAGTCAAACTGTGTAATCATTCAATTCTACTCCTTTATAGAGAACAGTATAATGGAGTCGTTTTTGGCAAAGGATTGCAGAGTCTCTCGGTTTCCTAGGTATCACGTCAGCCTCCTTTTTGATCCAGCCTACGCCTATTGAGCACTACAGAGAGAGTAATTACTGCCTCCATTGAGTGTCTCATTTCATCCGCTATAATCTTTTTCTCCATTAATGTATTATTAGTTGGATTTGGTACAAACAGATTAAGCAGGGGGCGAGAAAGGCAGAAGTCATTTGTTAATTGCACAGGCACCTTTTATTTGGCTTCTTTCCTCACTCAAAGTAAGTAAGGCGTAAAGAATTCCACCGCTGAGTTTGTACTGTAGATTAGGGCATGGGGTTAGGCGAGAAGAAATGAAAGAGAGAGAGTCTAGCTGATTGGCAGAATATTGCTCCAGTCTACCACGTCTTAGTTTCATTGACATTCAGATTTTTATCAAATAATGAATTAAACCTTGTTTTTTCTGTCTACTCAGCAAAGAGAAACCCAGCAGTCTGTGGCATCCTTACTTTTGATGATATTAAAACTTTTTTAAAGGTATTCAAATGTATATGCAAAAGTACATGCATGTACCATTTTCCATTACTTTATTTATTAATTTATTTTTACGGGGGTCTGCAATTGGCTATAGAATGCATTTGACATCCGTGTGTATTCCTTTAATAATTCATATCCGACCCCTCCTCTTAAGACCATGGTCTCTGTGGATACTTGGCTATCAAAGAGAGGAAGAGAGAGCAGGAAATAGCAAATTTAACTCCCATCAACTAATGTGTTGTCAGGTAATGAAATAACAATCTGACATCCACTCATATTGAAATGCAAAAAAGGTGTCCCACCATTACCCTGGCAATTTATCATAAAAGGCGGTGAATTTCTACTTAATATACATGAGGTCTGTGAGTTATTATGGAACTCCACAGTCTAACAAACTTCTCAACGTGTGCACACAAAAGGGTCAAGCGTATTATTTTCACTTGCATCATATGTGGATGACAAAATGGCTTTCTGGAGAACTGAAAATCGAGGCTCACTTTGAACATGCTACAGTCTATTCTTCCTCCATACAATGCTCTCTCTCCTTCTCTGTCTTTTTGTGGATGTTTGGAATGAGAAGCAAGAGAGATAGATGTGCATATGTGTGTGTGTGTGAGTGTGTTAACTGGCGGTATCAGTGGGAAGGTGGAAAAGGCTATTTCCAGTGCTTTAATTCATCTCTGCCAACAAAGTCTCCAGGCTTTGCCTCTCTCAGCTCTCCACCTTTCTCAAATGTGGCTTAGTACTTGTTGTACCCTGTTCACCTTGTTTTTCTGCTCCTTTGGGTATTGGGTCATTTCCCTGTGCCACTCTACATTTCACTTTTTTTTTTTTTCCTTTTTGTATATACTGCTCTCTGAAGCAGAGGAGAAATGCCCTTAACCATTAATGTCAATTGGATAAGTAGTACTATTAGAGATGTGGGGGGAAAGAAGTTTCACCGTCTATGGACAAAACAACCTTAATAATAACGTTTCACTTTTGGAGTGACACGAGGGAAGAATAATAAGTAGGGTAACATGTTCTATGACACATTTATGTGGCCCTGTAACAATATAAGACATGTAAAAAAAAAAAAAAAAAGATAATCTTCAACGTTTCAAATTTCCCTCTGATTTAATGCATGGGTGTCATCAACTATGGCTATGTTCATAGCTATAGCATTTTATGAATCATACACACACAATTAAATAATATAGGCTAATAATATTAATTTAATAATTTAAATGATTTTTATTATAATGGTATTTCTTTTATTTTTATCATTTGACAAAAGCACAGTTTGAAAGAAAACGTTTATAAAACCGTTTTAATGTGATGTTAATTTAACAACAAAATTGTTAGTTTTAATGAAACAAAAAGTGTGTGAATGAAGAAACACCCCCATTCATTGAGTCTGTAGAGTACCAAAGACTAAAGACAAACAAGATTTATATGTGTTTAGTGGGAATATCCATGATTTAGACACAATGAAGCAACATTTCATCCTTGGATCCTAAGAAACACGTTCACATCAACCAGACTAAGGTGGGTCACACTCAGGGTTGAGTGCCTAAAAGAAAAATCGTGGACAAAGCAAAATGCAACATAATACAGCTTAAGCTGTTCTTAATGTCTTTCTGTGCCCGTTGAGGTAGGAGGGTGTTTAGTCCCGCTTTGTTTACCATCAAACAACCTCTAATAAAAAAGCCCACTTCAGTATTACTGAAAGCCGCTATATGAGGCCTTAAGGGAGGGAGGGGGTATTTTTCGTTTTCATAGTCCAGACTGAATTTCACTGTAGACTGAGAGCTGTCATATAAATCTGTGGGGCATAGCGCTCTATGCTAATGTATAATTTATATGACACATTTTTACTGCAGCTGGTCATAATGCCATTATATTATTTGAATGTCTTGGGCTTCCCTCTGGAGACCCCCTATACAAATCGGGCCTGTCTCTCACCAAGCAGGGCCAAAGATTAATGACAAACGTGGCAAGGACAAATGAGAGCGTCTGACAATATCTTGCAAAGTTTTGCATATGAACTGCCTCAGCAAATATCCTGAAGACCAGAAACAAAGGCACATGTTCTCAAATAGCCGAGGATGACCCCGTTCCAAAAAAAATAAATAAAAAAAAAATAATTCACAAGGATAACACTGTTCTTCATTGCTACAGTAAAACCTCAGAACTTTTGTTGTGTGTATGAAATTCCTGAATCCTTCCAGAGCTCCTCCGTGGGACTTGAGACCGCTGTGATGCGCTGGCCTCACTCTGCTCCTGCTCGCTGCAATGGTCATGTAACCCAAGGTGAAGAATCCTTGCTATTAATTTTAAAGTTAGATGGCACGAGAATTCGAGTTAACATATAAACAGATTAATTCTGCCTGTTAAAACAATAACAACAAAAAATCTAGCCTTTAAACCTAGCACTATGTTTTACTTTTGTCAATCTTTTCATAGAATATGCAGCTTTTCTCTCTTAATGTGTGTTAATTAGAGAGCGAGAGATAGAAGGATGTTAATCCATTTATTACTTAAAGTGCATATCTTAACGTATCACAATCAGCATGCGTACAGTTTTCGGTAACACTTTACGGTAAGGGTACATGAATTATCATGAATTCAGGTATAAATTCATGAATGAATTAGGCATTAATTCATGCATTAATATCTCATGTATCATCAGGAACTAACACGAGTTCAACGTTTTTCATTCATGACTTCATGGATGAACAACACGTTAATTAAAACATTAACTAAGATGAGTACATCATCATGAATTATGATTTATTACGCATGATCATGATGTTTTCTTTGTTCACAAAAAAATGTGTCTTTACTATCCATTGTGGATAAAGCTACAGTTATGGTACATGAATCATCATGAACTCATGCATAAAAAAAGCAATAATTCATGCATGCAAGACTACTCTTCGAATTATTAATACAAAAATCCACATTACCTCATGCATGCATACAGGCTAGAACAGTATATCAATTAATGTGAGAACTGTTTTTCTGAATTATGATCTGAGTTTCCAAGCATGTTCATGTCTTCTTCATAGCCTGTAAATGGACAGACCCCAAAATTGGCCAATCACAGCAAATAGCACACAAATTCTCTTAACATTCAAATACAGTCATCATTAACTAAGCATAATCTTTTAATGACTTCATCATGTGTGTGGCCCCTCAACTAAAGTGATGACTTGGTCTTTTGAAACACTGATGAACAATGTGTTTTCATTATGATCTGAGTTACCCAGCATGTTCATGTCTTCATAATAGCCTGCAGGTAAATGCACACCCCAAAATAGACCAATCCCAGCTCATAGCAAATCAATTCTGTTGACATCAAATACAGTAGTCATTATCAACTAAGCATTATCTTTTAATGACTTCATCATGTGTGTGGCCCCTCAACTAAAGTGATGACTTGGTCCTTTGAAACACTGATGTGAAATGACATGAACATGAACATGAACGTTCAAGCCTTTGCAAACAATGTACTGTGGACACAAATGGACTTTGATCTTAACTTTACTGCTTTGATCTCATGAGAATACGTGTGTATTTTTACGTAAAGTGTAAGTTAGTTCTATCATACGTACATTTATCTAACGTTACGTTTTATACACGCAGAAACGACTCTATTGCATTCAACTGTCTTATCAATTAAGTTTTCAGTCGCATTTATTAATATAATACTCATAAATATGAACATTTTGCTCGTTTTGCCTGCATGGTGTTAAACAAGAATAGGCCAACACTTTAAAACCTTAAAAATACCTTCTTTACTCGTTTAACCTTTTTTATTTACTGTGAGACACAAAAAGCGTTTTCTCCTATAAAACACAACATAAATTCACAAAATACATCAATTTTATTAGTTTGATGTAATCCAAATCTTTAGAATCCATACGTTGTTTGCAAGAAACAGATCCAAATTCAGCCTTTTATCCAGTGATCTTCACCTCCATTTCTCGGCAGCGACCGTAAACGTCAAATCCCGCGCCGGTGATGAATTCAAATTAAAAAAATGCGCCCTCAAGAAGCGTTACGTCATGTTTTACGGCAGTGATATCAAACGTTCATTGGCTCTTCCCTGCTTCGTCACAGATTGCGACATGCCGTGTTTCAGTCGGTGACGGTGAAATGGAAAAGCGCGCGCGCCTTCACAGAGCGAGCCGAAGCCGGATTAACATTTTCATGGATTATTAACTTAAATAACTTAAATCTGCTCTGTACCTTATACAAAATTATAATACTGCCAGAGAGGACTGCGACTCCAACACATCATAATGTGAACGACTTTTGGTACCGGTTTTGACATTTTCACAATAAATAAATAAATTATTGTGATTATACTTGTCTGTCTGTTATGTTTTTCTTCATAATTGTAGCCTAACGTTACGTAGTTTTAAGGAATGGTTATGGGTATGATTAGTGGCTCAAAATATATTTTAATGCTATATTGTTAATAAAACTGCCATTTCTCTACACATCTCTGTCCATTACGTTTTATCCTTTTTATATTCTGTATAAAATGGGTATATTTAGGTTTGGGAATAGGGTTAAGGGATCTTACATTTATCTATAAAATGCATGGTAAAAGGGAAATTATACAGATATCTTTATGATATGGAATATACGTAAATAACGTTTTGTAGCTGTAAAATCGTAATAATGTTACGTTTAAATGTTGCAGATATGTCCATATTATACGTTTCAGCATCTATCCAAACGTACAAAAAGTACGTTTTCTATCTTTGAAAATAACGTATTAATACCTAGGTATTAACAATGAGACCATGCTGTTTATTCTGAAACAGTATAGCCTACCAGTTAAATCAACAGCAATACTTGGGGAGAGACATGAACATGCTAGATAACTCGAATCATAATGAAAACACATTGTTCATCAGTGTTTCAAAAGACCAAGTCATCACTTTAGTTGAGGGGCCACACACATGATGAAGTCATTAAAAGATAATGCTTAGTTGATAATGACTACTGTATTTGAATGTCAACAGAATTGATGTGCTATGAGCTGGGATTGGTCTATTTTGGGGTGTGCATTTACCTGCAGGCTATTATGAAGACATGAACATGCTGGGTAACTCAGATCATAATGAAAACACATTGTTCATCAGTGTTTCAAAAGACCAAGTCATCACTTTAGTTGAGGGGCCACACACATGATGAAGTCATTAAAAGATTATGCTTAGTTAATGATGACTGTTTTTGAATGTTAACAGAATTTGTGTGCTATTTGCTGTGATTGGCCAATTTTGGGGTCTGTCCATTTACAGGCTATGAAGAAGACATGAACATGCTTGGAAACTCAGATCATAATTCAGAAAAACAGTTCTCACATTAATTGATATATGTTCTAGCCTGTATGCATGCATGAGGTAATGTGGATTTTTGTATTAATAATTCGAAGAGTAGTCTTGCATGCATGAATTATTGCTTTTTTTATGCATGAGTTCATGATGATTCATGTACCATAACTGTAGCTTTATCCACAATGGATAGTAAAGACACATTTTTTTTGTGAACAAAGAAAACATCATGATCATGCGTAATAAATCATAATTCATGATGATGTACTCATCTTTGTTAATGTTTTAATTAAGGTGTTGTTCATCCATGAAGTCATGAATGAAAAACGTTGAACTCGTGTTAGTTCCTGATGATACATGAGATATTAATGCATGAATTAATGTCTAATTCATTCATGAATTTATACCTGAATTCATGATAATTCATGTACCCTTACCGTAAAGTGTTGGTATTGACTTAAACATTCCGAGGTTTGATATTTTCAGTTCCCTTTCGAGAGGTCTCTCCTATTGCGTAAGTAGCTTACGCTATGGGAAAACTCCTTTTCTCGAGAATATTGAAGTCTTTATGTAAAACGCATTGCAGCTGCACAGCTGACAGCAATGAACGAAGGAGCTCGGTCATTGGCTGTGCTGCGGCAACTTGCTCGAACCAATGACTCTGAATGCGCGACCAATGAGCGCGCTTCGCGCCCGGGCGCGTCAGAGCCCGCCAAGATGGGAGTGGCCAAGCTATATATTGGGCGCCCCGTCATGAGAGTTCTTTAGATTTAATCTCCTTCAGCGAACACCTTCTTCGCTGGATCCTCTGGATTATTGAAAGCCTTCGCCGCCGTGGAAAAGCATACCAGCGGGATTGCTACGAGGACGTCGGCACCTTCAGCCGCCTTCGAACACCATCCTACTGAGCCATCCGGCGCGCCACACACACAAGTATTTTACATCTGTTCGCCCCGCGACATTTGTAAAAGAGCAATTTTTCGGAGGCGTTGTTTCAAATGCCTTCCTGCGCGTCGTGCAGAGACCTTCTCCCGGACGGGGATCGTCACATCATCTGCGCTCGCTGCCTGGGCCGGGACCACGCAGAAGCTGCTTTGACCAAGGGCGGATGCCCGGAATGTGACGACCTGGGTCTCTCCACACTGCGGGCTCGCTTCGCCGCTTTCGCCGCGAGCGAGCCCATCGCCGCCACCCCTCTGTTTGAGCCGCGCTTTAAAAAAAAAATAAAAAAAAAAGAAATAAAAAACCGCCGCTCACAGAGGCTTCCTGAACCTGAGCTCAGTGACGTCACGCCGAGCCAGTCTCCGCGTGCTTCACCGCCGCTCTTGCCTTCCCCACCGCCGGTTCAGTTCACTCAGCCAGACCCACACCCCTCTAGCAGAGCGGTGGGCCTTGTGACTTTCGGCGCGTCCGAGGACGACGGGGGAGTGGATGACAGCCTGTCCATCGACGCTGCATCTGACGACTGGCCGGGCTCCACTTTCGACCCCGCCCCGTCGACGCTAGCTAGCACGAGTGCGGGCTCCACCATGGATACGGAGATTATCCGCATCCTCTCGAAGGCCGTGGAGGACCTCGGGCTCGATTGGTGATCTCCGCCAAGTCATGGAAAGCCCCCCACTCTGCGCGCCTAAAGCCTTCTTTTTCTTCTTCGCTCTCCTCAGTGGACGGCGCGAAGGAAAGAGGCTACGAGGGAACGCCGCCCCTCGAGGAGGCCGTGGCCAATCATCTCTGCCCGCCCTCCACCACCGGATGGAAAGCCAAAGCTTCCCACCCCTCGAAGCCCTGCCGCACTACCTCTGCTCTTGCCGGTCGCGCCTACGCCGCCGCCGGCCAAAGCTGCATCAGAGCTTCACTCAATGGCGGTACTTCAAGTGTTCCAAGCCAAGCTTCTCCGCTCTATGGACGAGTCTGGCCCCGAACCCGAAGCCTTCAGGGACCTACGCAGCGCAACTGATATAGCTCTGCGAGCCACGAAGGCCACCGCCCAGTCTATTGGCCGTGCTATGGCTAATTTGACTGTTCTCGAGCGCCATCTGTGGCTGACTCTGACTGAGATGAAGGACGCGGATAAGGCGCCATTTCTCGACGCGCCTATCTCCACCAGCAGGCTGTTTGGACCGGCGGTTAAAGGTTTCGCCGAACGCTTCACTGAGGCCCAGAACGCTTCACAAGCTATGCGTCATTTCCTGCCAAAGCGCTCCAGCTCATCGCAGAGCAGACAGAGACCGCCACAGCCACAGCGGGCTAGAACAGCTCCCACCGCCTCTCAGCCCGCGCCTCAGGCTGACGCTCGACGCCGCTCGCGCTCTCACAACCGCAAGCCGCCTTCTGAGCGACGGGTTCCTCGGCCCAAGATTGTGCTGAACCCTGAGCCTCGAAAGCCGTCCTAGCCACAGAAATGAGAAGAGAGAAGTCTCGCAAAAGCCGGACCACTCTCTCTGCAAAACCTCAAACATTACCCAGTCCCCTTACAGGCGGCTGGATATGTCCATACAGCAGTCAATGGGCCAGTCACAGAGCTCGCTCACCTGCAAACAAACGCCGTTTTTACGGCGACGCACAGAAAACACACAAAAAAAAAAATAAATAAAAAAAAATAGTCTTTTTCTGCCTGCGTCACTAAGGGTTCACATGTCCACAAAGTGTGCATTCCCAGATACTGTCAAAACAGTGCCAAATTCATTCCCAGCTCAGGCTGCGCTTCCCATGAATGTAGATCACGTGCCTACGGTCATGTACGCACCACTACACACAAGCACTGTTCACACAGTTATAAATTCATCCCCAGTAAAAGCGGGAAACATTATAAAAGTGACGCGTGTGCCTACCACTGTTTATGCACCCCCACTTATAAACACTGTCCTTCAAACACAACCTCAGCTCAGGCTGCGAGTTTTACAAACACAGCGCGCGCTGTTGTAATCACACACGCGCCCATTCACTCAGCTCGCCCGCGCCTCTGAGAGCTACGAGCTCAGGCGATTCGCTGGCCAGGTCCCTATGTCACAGCGGCCCGCCCCTAGCCTGTATTCAGCCCATATCTGTACACGCAGCGGCATGGGAAAACATTCCAGATATGCCGAAATGGGTATTGAATATAGTAAAGCACGGATACTCGCTCCAGTTCGCTCGCAGACCACCACGTTTTACGACTGTGGTCGAGACGAAAGTGAGAAAGGAGTGTTCACATGTTCTACGCACCGAGGTGCGCAAACTAATAGAAAAGGGCGCTGTGGAAACTGTTTTCCCCCTCTCTGAGCGGGACAGGTTTTTACAGCCGCTATTTTCTCGTCCCGAAAAAGGATGGTGGTCTCCGCCCCATCCTAGATCTCAGACACCTGAACAAAGCACTAATGATTCGCTCGTTCAGAATGTTAACAACCAAGCATATCCTCGCGCAAGTACGCCCAGAAGATTGCTTTCTCTCAGTGGATCTGAAAGATGCTTACTTTCACATTCCAATAGCGCCTCATCACAGGCCGTTTCTGAGATGCGCTTTCGAGGGACAGTCATACCAGTACACAGTACTTCCGTTCGGCCTGTCCCTGGCTCCCCGTACATTCACGAAATGTATGGATGCAGCACTTTCCCCCCTAAGACGAAGGGGGAACTATCCCCCCATACTATCTCCCAGCCAGAGGATTTCTTTCCTGGGAATAGTTCTAGACTCGATGCAAATGACAGCGCGTCTCTCATCAGAGCGCGCGCTCACCATCCTTGCAACATCATTCAGGGCGGGCGCGCGCGCCCCCGTCAAACGGTTTCAGAAGATGCTCAGTCTCATGGCCTCAGCATCGGCCGTACTCCAGCTAGGATTGTTGCATATGCGCCCTCTCCAACGCTGGCTCAAAGAGCCGCGTCCCTACTCACGCGTGGCATTCGGGCCACTTTTTTATAAGAGCGAACCACGGCTGTATAAAAGCCCTGACGCA
This sequence comes from Gila orcuttii, assembly GCA_026230005.1. Lineage (NCBI taxonomy): Eukaryota > Metazoa > Chordata > Actinopteri > Cypriniformes > Leuciscidae > Gila > Gila orcuttii. The sequence continues at coordinate 27,387,980 of JAPDVR010000011.1, forward strand.
CTGGAAAGCCGCCGACTGGTACCAGTCAGGCGTGAGTCTGGGTGTGAACACAAGGAGAAAGATGATAACGACAGATGCCTCCAAAATAGGTTGGGGGGCCCTTTACGAGGGCAGGTCTGTCTCTGGCTTTTGGTCAAACCCGGAGAAGCGCCTACACATAAACTGTCTGGAAATGAAAGCGGTCGCTTTGGCTCTCAGAGCCCTGCTCCCACATGTAAAAAACGAACACGTCCTGGTCCGAACGAACAACATGACGGTAGTGTCATACATAAATCGCCAGGGTGGACTCAGGTCGAGCTCCATGCATTCAATGGCCAGGAGACTCATTTTATGGTCCCAGCACAACTTGCGCTCGCTGAGAGCAGCATATGCAAGATTCTCCCAGGAGAATGGGCTCTCAACCCGCTGACGATTCAGTGGTTATGGAAAACCTTTGGTAAAGCGGAGATCGACCTCTTTGCCTCCAAGGAGAACGCGCACTGCTCTCTTTTCTTCACGAAAAGCACGGACGCGCTCGCCCAGAGCTGGCCGAGCCGCCCCTTATATGCCTTTCCCCCGATCGCGATGCTGCCACAGGTCATCAGTCGGGTCAGAGAGGAGAAAAACGCAGTGCTGCTGATAGCCCCACTCTGGAAGAACCAAACATGGTTTCCAGATCTGATGCAAATGCAATCTGCACCACGGACGATTCCACTGAGGCCAGACCTCCTCAGTCAGGCCAGCGGGATGATATTTCATCCCCGCCCCGATCTGTGGGGCCTTCATGCATGGCCCCTCAACGGGTTCCCAGGAACCTCGCGAGCGGAGCACTAAAAACCATCGCTGAGGCGCGGGCGCCCTCCACGAGACGCTTATATGCCCAGAAATGGAAAGTGTTCAGTGACTGGTGTAATGCCAAGGGCCTGAACCCTGAGACATGCGAGATTACGAATGTACTCGTTTTTCTACAAGGGCTTCTGGAGGCGGGCCGCACCCCCTCCACGCTCAAAGTATATGTGGCGGCCATCACAGCGTCACACGACCCTGTAATGGAACGTCCATTGGGAAGAAACGACCTAATTATTCGTTTCCTAAAGGGCGCTAGGAGGATGAACCCTTCACGCCCCCCCCTCAGTGCCGATCTGGGACCTAGCTACTGTCCTAGACGCTCTTAAAGGGCCCCCGTTCGAACCACTCCGAACCGTGTACCTTAAACAGCTCTCGCTCAAGACTGCGCTCTTGCTGGCACTCGCCTCGGTCAAGAGAGTGGGCGACCTGCACGCGCTTTCGACAAGCGCTGCCTGCCTAGAATTCGGTCCTAACGACTGCAGGGTCGTCCTTAGGCCGAAACAGGGGTATATTCCTAAAGTGCTCACCACTCCCTTCAGAGCACAGGTTATCTCCCTAACTGCGCTTTCGTCTCCAGCAGACGAACACGACGCTAATCTACTCTGCCCCATTAGGGCTCTCAGAGTGTATTTGGAGCGTTCTGCCCTATTCAGACAGACAGAACTACTGTTTGTATGCTTTGGCGGCCGTACGAAAGGTTCCGCCGTTTCAAAGCAGAGAATCTCTCACTGGATAGTGGAAGCTATAGCGCTGGCTTACGAAGCTAAGGGACTTCAATGCCCCTGGGGAGTCAAAGCACACTCCACCAGGAGTGTGGCTTCTTCCTGGGCATGGTCGAGTGGGATACCGATCGAGGATATTTGTGCGGCGGCAGGCTGGGCCTCACCGTCCACATTTATCAGGTTCTACAACCTACAGGTCCCGACATTGCATTCCAATGTGCTATCAGCATGATGCTAGTTGAACTGCGAGTTCGCATCTAGATTATGTATGTGCTTGTGTCACACTGAGCGCCTTCTAGCCGCTCTGTATTTTTTCCCACATATAAAGCTCGCCTCTGCCGGCTAGTTGGATGATAACTTTGCTTTTCAGCGCAGGCACCTGCCTCTGGCTATCATAAGGCGAAGTTCGGCACGCACGGCGTTTTGCATGGTGTTCCCATAGCGTAAGCTACTTACGCAATAGGAGAGACCTCTCGAAAGGGAACGACTCGGTTACTAACTAATTACTAACCCGAGCTCCTTCTTTCATTGCTGTCAGCTGTGCAGCTGCAATGCGTTTTACATAAAGACTTCAATATTCTCGAGAAAAGGAGTTTTCCCATAGCGTAAGCTACTTACGCAATACTCGTTCCCTCCTCTCAGGGAACCGAGGTTACGTTAGTAACCGAGTCGTTATACTACAGGGCTGTTGAATGCTTGATTCTGATTGGTTGAGAACGTTCTAAGGTGTCCAATTATTTTCAGGGAAACACACGGCTAAAGTAGTTCCAGGCAGGTTTGACTGCATTACAGTTCCATATCACTGCGCGTAGTTAACTGTAATAACGGAAAATAGGGTACAATTCATTACAAGGAAAAACATGCAGCCCCATGCACTTGATCTGCAATTTTCGATGTCTAACTTCACAATCAATGGACACATGCAGTTTAATTTTAATAAATAAAGTATATAGTCCTATCTATAATCAATAGAAAATTAAACTACTGCACAGGTTTTCGTAATTATTCCAGACAATATAACAAATAAATAATTATTGATAGGCCTACTTGTTAAAAGGGCTTTGTGTTGCATTTATTAGGCTAGTCTAATGTCAGTAATAGAAAAAAAAAACGAATTAATTAAAACGAAATGAATTAATAAATAAATAATAAAATTTGACGAACATGCTTTTCTGTCTCATTATTGCAACATCTTTTAAAACGCAGTGCAGCTGCACAGCAGACACAGATGAGCGGCTAGCACGGTCATTGGCTGTGCTGCGGCAACTGCACAAACCTATGGCGATGCGGCTCAGACGCGGAACCAATCAGATTGCTTCGCGCCCTGGCACGTCAGAGCCCGCCAGAATGGGTGTGGCCTAAGCCTTCATATTGGCCCATTCAGCCAAAGGTAGTCAGGTTAAGTTGACTGAAGCGATCCCCTGATCAAAGCACAATAGCATGGCGGGTTACGCAATACGAGAGACCTCTCGAAAGGGAACGTCTCGGTTACTTACGTAACCTCGGTTCCTTGAGAAGAGGGAACAAGTAAGGCTAGCTTACGCTATGGAAACCTCCTTCAAAACACTGTGCGTGCTTAACTTCACTCCATACTTTAGCCCGAAGCAAGATGCCTGAGGCCCAAATGAGTAAAGTTATGAATCCCAAAAGAAACCGGTCATTTGACGAGCCTCGTATAGGAAAGCAAGGAAATGGGCCTAACAGGGCCAAATCCTTAAAATGTATGTATATAAATATATATATATAAGGATCGTAGTCCGAGTTTAGCCAGGACCAGATATGTATCGGGCCCTATGGCCTAGGGTTTTTTTTGCTTGCACTTACACTGAAAGAACCCTCGCTTGCAAAGCGGGAACTTCCAGATTATAAAATCTGATAAATGTGGACGGCGAGGCCCAGCTGGCCGCCACACAAATATCTTCCATGGGTATTGACCAAACCCATGACGAGGCCATGCCTCTTGTGGAATGAGCTCTGATGCCAAAGGGGCAATGGAGGCCCTTAGACTCATAAGCCAGCGCAATAGAGTCTACCATTCAGCGCGATAATCTCTGCTTTGTCACACCGAACCCTTTGGTGCGGCCGGCAAAGCATACAAAGAGCTGTTCTGACTGTCTGAATGAGGCAGAACGCTCCAAATAAACTCTGATAGCCCTGACGGGACAGAGTTAACCCGCGTCTCTTTCGTCTTCCGGCGAGGAAAGAGCTGCTAGTGAAATAACCTGCGCTCTTAACGGAGAGAGCACTTTAGGAACATAACCATCCCTTGGCTTAAGGACGACTCTTGTGCTTTAGGCCCAAACTCAAGGCAGGAAGTGCTTACTGACAGCGCTTGTAAATCGCTCACTCTCTTGACTGAGGCGAGCGCCAGTAAGAGAGCGTTTTTTAGCGAGAGATGCTTCAGGTCCGCAGACCGCAGCGGCTTGATTGGGGCTTCCAGGACCGAGGAGAGGTTCCAGATAGGCACAGAAGAAGGTTGTGGAGGGTTCAGCCTCCTTGCCCCTTTAAGGAAGTGTACGACGAGGTCGTTTCTTCCTAGCGATTGGCCTCACACAAGAGCGTGAGAAGCTGTTATGGCCGCCACATACACTTTGAGCGTGGAGGGGGTACGACGCGCGTTCAAAAGCCTTTGTAAGGCGAGTACACTTGATACTTCGCACGAATAGGGATCCAGGCTCCGTGCAGCGCACCAGCCAGGAAATACCACCCATTTCTGAGCGTAGAGGCATCTAGTTGACAGCGCTCTTGCTTCAGTGATCGTTTTCAGCACCTTTTCTGGGAGACACTTGGGTATCTGTTGAGGGGCCATACATGAAGGGCCCACAAGTCGGGACGGCAATGGCAGATTAATTGGTTTGCCTGAGTGAGGAGGTCTCTCCTCAGCAGAACGGCCATGGGGCTGTTTCCAGCAGCTGTGCCAGCTCAGAAAACCATAATGGGGTCTTCCAGAGAGGTGCTATTAGTAGCACTGCATACTTGCTCTCCCTGATCCGTTCGATGACCTGTGGTAACATCGTGACCAGAGGGAATGCATACAGTGGGCGGCTCGGCCAATCGTGGGTAAGCATGTCCCTGCTCTTTGAGAAAAATATTCGGCAATGAGCGTTGTCTTCTGAGGCGAAGAAGTCGACCTCTGCCTAGCTGAAGATGCTCCATATTAGCTGAACCATCTGTGGGTGAAGAGACCATTTTCCTGGGGGAACATTGTCTCTGGATAACATATCCGCACCCTGGTTCAGAATGCCTGGCACGTGCGCCACCCTTAGGGAGCGCAAGTTGTGCTGAGCCCATAAGATGAGGTTTTTGGCCATGGAGTGCAGGTTGCTTGACCTGAGACCACCCTGGCGATTTATATAGGACACCACTGCCATGTTGTTCGTCCGGACCAGGACGTAGTGGCCTTTTAAGTATGGGAGAAAAGCTTTCAGCGATAGAGCGACTGCTCTCATCTCTAGACAGTTTATATGTAGGCGCCTCTCCGGGCTTGACCATAGGCCAGAGATGGGCCTGCCCTCGTAAAGGGCCCCCCAACCTAGATTGGAGGCATCTGTCGAGATCACTTTTCTCCTCATAACCACACCCATATTCACTCCTGACTGATACCAGTCGTCTGCTTTCCAGGGAGCAAGGGTACAGCCTGATACAGCCGTGATTCGCTCTGATTTGTAAGTGACCAGATCGCCATACGTGAGTTGGTACACAGAGTTTTAGCCAGCACTGGAGAGGACACGTGCAGTAGTCCAAGCTGGAGTACTGATGATGCTGAAGCCATAAGACCCAACATCCTCTGAAATCTCTTGAGAGGCGTGCACGCGCCTGCTCTGAAAGATGCCGCTAGGCGCTGAATAGTGAGCGTGCGCTCTGATGTGAGGCGCACTTTTATTTGTATAGAGTCTATCACTGTACCCAGGAAAGAGATACTCTGGCTGGGAGACAGTGTGCTCTTGGAAACATTGATCCTGAGTCCCAGGCTTTCTATATGGCTGAGGAGCCAGGATCTGTGAATTATCAATTGTTCCTCTGATTAGGATATATACAGCCAATCATCGAGGTAGTTTAACACTCGCACTCCCCGCTGTCTCAGGGGGGTAAGTGCTGCGTCTATGCACTTCGTAAAAGTACGAGTAGCGTTAGTACTGTGTACTGGTAAGCCTGCCCCTCGAAGACGAATCTGAGAAATGGCCTGTGATGGGGCGATATCTGGATGGGAAAATAAGCATCCATCAGATCCACTGAGATAAACCAATCCCCTGGGCGAATTTGTGCAAGGATTTGTTTGGTTGTCAGCATTCTGAAGGGTCGCTTCATAAGCGCTTTTTTCAGGTGTTTGAGGTCTAGGATGGGTCTGAAACAGCCATCCTTCTTCCCAGATGAGGAAGTAACGACTGTAAAAGCCCGACTTGCTTTGTGATAATGGTACTGATTCTATAGCTCCCTTCTCTAACAGTTTCGCCAGTTCGGTGCGAAGGACGTGAGCCACGTCTCTTCTCACTGTCGTCCTGACCACGGCTGAAAAGCGCGGGGGTCTGCGAGCAAACTGTAGCGAGTAGCCTCGTTTTATTATGTTCAACACCCATTCTTATATACCGGGGATGGCCTGCCAGGCCTCGGCCCGCATAGCTAGGGGTTGAACTTGGGACGGGCCGCTGTGTAATAGGGACCCGGCCACCCAGCTGTTTAGTGTTCGCACTGCTATGTGAGCGGTGCTCATGTTCGGGGGCGCGCGCTTTACAGCGGGCCCACCTTTTATCACTAAATGAACAGTTTTCACATGTGGGGGTGCATACTTCACAGTTGGCACACAACTCACGTTTATTACATCTCCTGCACGAGCTGGGGGAAGAATTTATATTACGGAGACTTTATTTATGTGTAGGGGTGCACACTTCGTAGTGGACACGCACACTATGTTCATTACACTCTCCGCTGGAGAACTTGATACTGTGTGAACAGTGCTTGTGTGTAGGAGTGCGTACTTCATAGTGGACACATGATCTACATTTAATGCATTCCCTGCGTGATCTGGGGGAGAATTTGAGACTGTGGGAACAGTACTTGTGTGTAGGGGTGCATACTTCATAGTGGGCATGCGCACTACATTCATTATGCTCCTGGCATGAGCTGGAGGAAAACTTGATACTGTGTGAACAGTGTTTGCGTGTAGGAGTGAGCACTTCGTATTGGGCACATGACCTACATTTAATTTCCAGCGTGAATCGAGGGAGAATTTAAGACTGTGGAAACAGTGCTTGTGTGTAGGGGTGCATACTTCACAGTGGACACATGACCTACAAATGACACAGACAGAAAAGAGCTCTTTTCCTGTTTTTTTTGTTTTTTTTGTCACCGTATAAACGGTGTATGTTTGCAGGTGTGCATGTTTATAACAGACCCATTTACTGCAATGTTGGTATTTCCAGTCATCTGAAAAGAGGGGACTGGGAAATGTGTGATAAGCTTTTAATCTGGGGCCGTGCCGCTTCGTGATAGGGACCCGGCCGCCCAGCTGTTTTTATGCTCGTGTTGCTATTGGGACAGTGGAACAGCGTATGTTTGCAGGGGAGCATACATTACAGTGGACTCATAACCTGCATTTTGGATTTAGCTTGAGCTAGAGAGAATTGCTGTCCATGCTTAGTCCAATCGCACTTATGCTGCGCTTAGATGGGGGGTGGGGTCAAAGTTGAGCCCGACCAATCCCTGTCTTCGGACGCTGCCAAAGAGAGTGAGTCACGAGGGGCGGGGCCGGTGTGGGCTCGTCTGCTTTGGTGAAAAGACTCAGCTGGGAGACAAGGAGCCAGGATTCGAACTCGGGTTTGTGGCCCGAAAGTCTTATATTCAACCACTGAGCGAATAACAGTGAATAACTGTTAATAAGTGAATAACAATGGAGAAAACTCTCACTTGAGACATGCGGGAGCGGGGCTGGCGTGGGCTCGTCCGTTTGGTGCATAAGCACAGGATAAAGTCTCTCTATGTAGAATGTGAGTCACACGGGGCCGGGGCCGGCATGGGCTCACCTATTTTTGAGCACTTATTAATACTCTAACCCTGCCGTTGTGAAATGGGTGGGCACGAGGGGCAGGGTCGCTTTCTGTACGTAAGGAAGCTGGCCGCATGCGCAGTGAAGAGAACAGCATGATTGTTAGTGAATGCAGTTTCAGCTTGGCTGTATCCCAGGCAAGAAAACACATTCATTGTGTCCGTCCGAGTCATGTAGACAGTTCATACATGACGTGCAAATCGGACGTTAAAATGTGCTGTACCCATTTCACTTGCTAAACTAAACAAAAACTTGACAAACGTCTTGAGATGCATCATCTGAACAATGTTTTCGAGGTGTGGTAACTGTAGTATAAGCGGAATAATTGACTTCAGGCCGTTGAATTATTAGAAAAATAATGCACACCCGAGGTGGTAATGCGAAGAAGAGTGGCTGTTACACCTCGGGTGTGCATTATTTTTCTAATAATTCAACGCCCCCTCGTGACTGTCGTCAATTATTCCTTACATAATGACTGTCGTCAATAACAACGCTGTTGTATCACAAAATACTGTATAACAAACCGCGACTGGCGCCATCTTGTGTCCACTTAGTGATTGTATTGAAAATAATTACTTGGCTTGTTGCCAGGACGATTGTTTTATACAGTGTAATGGATTATAAAGTAACAAGCTGGATTTACACTATCCCTTAAATCTTAGGACCTTTATTACAAGCAAAACAGATAATAGAAAGATCCTATATTTTGTCTATATAATACAAATAATAGGATTTTGGAGTATGAGAATTTTTTTTTTTTTTTCGGTGGGGGGGGTTAAGGCATGAAATGACTCGACTCGGACTCGGGACAAAAGACTCCAGACTTGACTCAGACTCCTGTGATAAAGACTTCAGACTTGACTCGGACTCCAGCTTAAAGACTTCAGACTTGACTTGGACTCTAGATGAAAGACTTGTGAACATATCTGGTTTATTATATATTAGACACATTTATGTCATACATTTCATATGAAATTTAGATAAGTTTAAAAGATAAAAAATGTGTTTAATTGTAGATTTGTTGGGTAAATGTGACCACCTGCAGTCTTCAAACGAGAAGGCATGTTCTAAATTTGAGAGCAGAGAGGGAACAAGCTGTAGTAAAGCGTAAAAAATGTATTATAGTATGTATATTTATTTGCAACAATTATATTAACAGCAATAATAAGAAATTCCTGTTAGAACAGCCAATGGGCCGATGGACGCCGCACTGCGTTGTCATGGTAATATTCCAGGTGAAGGTAATGAAGAAATTACGTTTTCTTTCATTGCTCCCTTCACAAAGTGGATTCCAAACGGCTACATTCTGACATGCAAGTGCTCTCCTCCCTGAAGGACTTCGCCCTTCGGAGTGAGTAGGGCATAGGGATCCTCACTTCCGATTGGAATTCATCATTGTCAATATGTCATTGCCAAAGCCACAGCCCATCTTGGAAACACACTCAGGCAGTTATTTCCAGTTATCAAGTACAGCTCCTAACTATTTGAATGAGTAAATGCTAATCTAAAAAAAAACAGCTTGCCAAACTCACATTTCAATAACATTTTATTGAAAACTAATCTGACATGAATAGTATCACAAACGTTATTTTCAAGTTCAAGTTTGTTAGCCAGTGCATGTGTGGTGTAGAGCAAAGGCTAAATGCAAGCTTCACAACACCAACCACTTTACTGTTATTTCTTGATCTTCTCTCATCAAACAGCAAGAACTAGCCAATTAGCAATTTAAAAGGCGGGACTTCTTTTACTAGAGCTGCCATATTGGTCGTTACAGTTTCTCCCTTTCAAAGTAATACAAGGGGAACTGTCTCTGTCACTGCTTAGACTGGTTAACAGAAACAGTTTTAGTGCTTGTGGCAATTGGCATGTGTTCTTTTCAACAGCAGAGAAACACGTGGAAGGGGTTCGTTGATGACAGAGGAAGAACGAGATGAATGATACAGCCAGTGGCTTTTAAGATGGATGGCTGAGCCTCTGTGCCGGCGAGAAACTGTTCGCTTCCATTTCCATCCTTCTGAAGAGTCACAGCTGATTAAAATATCCACACTGCTCGTTCCCATTAACCATCCACTCATTTTCCACCCAACCTTAGCCTTGCTTCCTCAATTAAAGAGCCCCCTGCCTGTATTAATGGACCCGATAGATCGACAGCACACCGAATTACAAACGCCACCACTTTCCTTCCTGACAGCCAAGAAGCAATTTGTTTCATGTTTGCAGGTCTAGGCAGAGACCTGGCTCCAGCTGCTTTCAGCGACAGCCCTTTACAACAGTTTGCTCTTGTTTTTCTTTTAAAAAAATTCTCACACAGGATCTAAAACCATCAATTCACAGCCTGTGTCATTCGTTTGATATAAAAGACAGGCCTTGGTCGTCTCCTCTCCTTAGGAAACCCATGAAGATTGTTGATCCAAGCTGCTGTCCATGACAGATTAAACACTGTTAGGTGATGGTACAATAACACAATCTTCACTGGAGCCATAAGGCACCAAGAAAAGCCAGAAAAGGATAAGCCATATGTTGTCCTCCAAAAACTGCTGTCCTTATGTTATCCATACCCTAAATGTAAGAGCATTTTGCATACATAATAAACTCTTTCCTGTGCAACAGAATGGCTATAAACAGAAAGCAGCGGGCGCAGAAAGCTGATGTCCTCTTCAACACGCTGAGCTCAAGCACATCTGGAGCCAAACTGCTAAACTCTTATGGTGTATTCTATTGTGCTTTGAAAAAAGCCTTTGGAAATGCATTAGCATTAGACACTATCTAAAGAAAGACCAAGCACGGATTTGAGATATAGCAATGAATCACAAAGAAATGGGACACAGAGAATTTTATTTATGTATTTATTTATTTTTAAAATCCAGATCCTCCCAACCCTATTGAAGGCTTTTCTTTATTGTTTGGTAACAATTTGATACCTCAAAGTTCTATCAGTATTTTTTTTAGCTTCAAATCACTTTTTTCTCTTCTCTTCTCAACTGCGGCAAATTTGTTTTCAGTCTCCATAAAATAGCCTTTTCTTATTTCTGAGCAGCGCTGTATACTGTGGAAAATCTTTCACATAATGTATCCTTAAAAGCACATTACTCTGTCTCATACACCGTTACGAGTTAAGAACGTGGTTAATATTTACAGACAGAGCGAGCGAGGAGGGAAAAAAAAGGGGTAAAAATGGGGAGGAAAAAGAGAGAGGATTTTGCCGTGGAATAAAAATTCCCCCACCCACGTATACACACTCACTCTCTCTTTGCACCAGTCAAACAATTGCTATTCACAATCCTACCCTTAATGCCTAAGACCCGCATAAAAGCAGTGAGTTTAAGAATATGGGGATAAGCTCTTTCAGCTTTTCTAAGTCTTAAGGCTGGTTTATGCTCTGTGAATACTGAGCATCAGCCGCCACTGCTGTTGCCACTCTAAATAGATATTACAATGATTTGGGAACAATGGATTCTTCCAGACACAAAAATACATATATGTGTATATATAATGAATAGTAGGCAAACATTAGCAGCGCTCTGACAATGCGAGCTCATGATAGATGGAGAAGAAGAGAGAAAGATTACTGTCTGTGAGAGAGAAAAGGCGAGATGGCAGTCGGGGTGTTTGTGGGGAAAGCTGGGGCTGGGAGATGCTTTGAGAAGCTAAATCTCCCCCAGAGCACAATGCTGCTCCGCTGATACAAGTTATAGACATGGGGTCACCTCCCCTCCAGGAGACAAAGGAGCCCGCGCTGCTTGCTGACAGGAGATGAGCTCCGGCACCTCTGCACCGGCGAAAACTTTAGCTTTATTCGCTCGGATTGTTGCGTTTGTTTTGCAATCACTGCTGTTGGTAATTGAGTGTTTCTGTGAGCACTTTCAGCCCTGTAAATTCCCACTAGTTTATTTCACCTCATTGGTGTTTTGTTATTTTACCTCAAAGTCTTTTATCTGTCTTGTAGTGTTTTAACTTTTTCACCACGTTTATTTTTTAAATATATATATATTGGAGACAGTATTTTTGAGGGAAAAATGCAGGACTTCGTTGTCTTGCTGAAGCTATTGTCAGCTATTTATGCATCTAAATACACAAACAACATTTTCACAATTTTCGCAAAAGATCTGTTGCTACTTCTGTTATATCGCGACTGACTTTAATAAAAATAAAATCTTAGCACATATTTAAAAAATGCTAGACTTCTTTGTCTTGCTAAAGCTAATGTCACGGCTATCATTTTATTGTAAATATTTATTTATTGCAAAATTTGATAAATTTACAGTTTTGGAAATGAAGCACAATTCAGTCACATTTTATATTAGGTGTCTTTAACTACTATATACTTACATCAAAAAATAAGTTGACTGCATGTATGTATTGTGTTCATATTTTATTGCAAAACACGTTTGCTGCTAATGAGATAGGGATAGGGGTTAAGTAAGGTAAAGGATTAGTAGTATGGGTAGGTTTAAGAGTGGGTTAAGGTGTAAGGGAAGGGTCAACAGAGTCAATATAGACCTAATTACAGAAAATAATGTCACCTTTAACCCAAATGGAATCTCCTTTAACCCAACAAATACTAAATGGTTTATTTCCATTTATATTGTTAAATTAAAATTAAATAATGCATAGCTTTTTACATTTTTAGATTAAAAGTTTGGATCTAAATGGTATAAAACAATAAGATTTATACATAGAAGACATCAGAAATATGTATTTTAACAAAAAAAAAAAAAAAGAAATTAAATAGAAATTCTGAACATGGACAGTTCATCCATGTATGCAGTTTTTTTTTTATTATAAATTTTTAATCAACTTCCCTCTGGTAACGTTTCTTGCACTTCTCCAATAATTTAGCCCACTTTCTTACAAGTGACTGCCAGAACCAAGAACCAATAGCCTAATTTTTTTCTTTTTCGATAATCCGGTATATGGAAGAAGAAAATATCTGTTGCTACTTCCGTTAGATTGCAACTTTAATAAAACATATCTAATCTTAGCACATATAAGTGCCCAGTTGAAAAACACCAGTTTGCGGTTCATTTTCCAGTTGGCACTGGTTTGACTCTGGACAGGTCAGGTGCAGGAAGTCTTATCGTCTCATGATCGTAGTATTGATGTCAAATGTAATGTTTGTTGGCACTGCAGGAAATGTACTCTTAGGGCCCTTATTCGTTCTCATTCAAAAGACCTGAGAGGAAGCAGCTCTCTCTCCCTCTCTCCCCCCCTCTCTCTCTCTCTCTCTCTCTCTCTCTCTCTATCCAGTCCAATCACCGCTCTCGGACTTTGCCACCTCTCACAATTACAGCAGTCCATAATCCGAGCAGCTTCCATTTTCCTCTGAGGGTTAAGAGAAGCAGAGATCAGGGGGGATCATTGACCACCCACACGCAGCCCTCTCAATAGCTCCCCGTCAACCCTGTCACCACAAATCATATGGCGATGGCTCTGATAGATTCTAATGCTGCCTTCTGCTCATGGTCAGTGCTTAAATACAGTTTAGTGGCTTAGGGAGGATTTGCTTGTATCAGAGGTGCTGGGTGTTTAGGAGAAGCTTTCTCAAGCGTATTGCGCTTGTTCACATGTGTTATGTTGCCAAGATGGCCTTTTTGAAGGGGCTCAAGAATTCACCAAGTTTGAAGTGTGGTCAATGAGATACTTGACTTAGAGGCAAAGTCTCTCTCGTTCGCACTGCTCACGGAGTTTAAGCTGTTTTTAAGGGAGACATTCCTAATTCTACTCGAACAGATATGACTACCATGTCCATTTGGATGGTGATCCACTTTGTAAACTCTCAGTGGCACCATGTGAGCCGCAGCCAAGCAGGAAAACACAATCTACATTTTAAGCAAGCACTCCAGGAAGAGTTTCAACTGCTTATGTGTTTATTTGAAAAAAAATTTATAAAAATAAACTTTTTGACTGCATTGAACTGTGATTAAATGACTAATTTCCTTGTATACCCAATATAACATAACTTAAACCATTAACCCTTAAATGCATGAATGTTTCACCAATCATTATTACATATTTTGGAAAAATGAAATAATAAAGAAGAATAAAATAAAGCATATGTTGTTACCTTTTGTCATTTGGAAGGGTTTAGTTTTAGCAGATGTTTTATACTATCATCACTGTCCACGTCAGAGCTCATTTCCCAGTACATTCAGCATCTGGCTCATATTTGCCATCTCAAACATGTTCTCAAAACTATAATTTTCAACATCTTCAAAATCCATATTTTGATCGCTGACAGCTTCTTCACCAGATCCACCATCAAGTGACAGTAACATTAATATTTGATTGCATTCAGTATTTGTTCTGCAGTAAATCTCTGAGCCATTTAAAGTTTTGCTGATGATACATGCTATTTTTTGTTTTCTACCTGCGGTAACTATGAGTGAAACGTCACTTCATCTTTGTGTATCAGACATGGTGAATTGCACTTATTCAGTCATCAAAGATTAAATTATTGTTGTGCAAAAAATATATACACTGTTACATACCTCGGGTTGTTAGCAAGCCTATACAATTTCTTTTGCAGAATAATGAATGGGAAAGCAGACATTGAATTGATTGAGGAATACTAAGAAGGTTGATTCTTACACGTTATGTTCATCATGACAATCTTCACAAATGAATACAGCTTTAATGAATTTGGAAGCCTAAATACAATAGTCAGAAGTATAAAGCTAAACGTAGGCTATTAAGAACTACACTAGGTCGTATGACTTCAACATCACCACCATTAAGCTTTCATTTCATAGAATAAAATGTGAATATATCTAGAGCTTGTGTTAACCACATAACTTATTTTCAGGCATTTAACCAAACACCCATTAAAAAAAAAAATAGAAGTGCTAAATGTATAATTGTCTCAGTGATGTTTGAATGTACGGCAAGAAGAAAAAAAAAACGTACTATCCACCAAGAGCATCTTTCTGGGTAAGCTTTGTGCAGGATTCACTATTGAGTTGTAAGGAGAGTGCTTCAAAGTCATACTAGAAGGAGAGAGGCAGCGAGACTGAAAGGGAGACAGAACGAGAGAGAGAGAGTCCTTAGCTTCAGCAGAAATACACATACTGCTTATGGAGACGACAGAAGCGGTTAAATGAATCATCCAGTTGGCTTTAACTAAGCTTGGCTGCATCTGTCCTCCCAGCATCTTTAATGTTTGTTTGCCTGCGGGGCCTGTGATTATGTTCCCCTCTTGTCTCTGTTTCCCCTCTCAAAATGTGAAGATACAGATTTATTTCAAAACCTTTAAATGGACTTGAATCGATCAACTCCTTTTTGTGTGTGTGACGAAAGCCGTACAGGAGGGGGAAGAGCACCCCAATTCGGGAGATGTTACAATTCCGATTTGCCTTTCATTCTTTTTCAAACCTGCACAATAGCATTACGAAAGGAATTTCAAAGGCCGATTTAAATTGATTTAAGTTAGAGCTCTTGTCATAAAAGTGAGTGTTTGCAAGTATCACAAAGATGACGAGAATGAGAGAGAGACGACAATAAAAGGAACCCAAGGCATTGTACTTTTTTGCAAAAGCCTCAAGAATCTTTTTAAAAATATCTAGGCTTGGAATGATTTTCTCCAAAGTCTTTTTAGATTTCTACAGTGCAAGAGATAGTCACCAAGAAGAATAAACAACTTTGATATGCCGGAGAGAGGATATGAAAGAAAGAAAGTGTTGAAAAAGAACACTCTGCTGCCGCGAAAAATTGGAAATGGAAGGCTTTGTTTACTTTCAGAGCAGCCATGTTGAATTTTGCACTTTTCTTAGAAACACAGAGAATAGAGCACAAAGATATATTAGTGCCTAAAGATGATGTTACAGACAGTTTTCTTGAGATAGAGGAGACTGGGACTACAGTAGTTGTCCCTTTTTTTCATGGAGGTGAATATTTCTCAGGGTAATCAATTGTTTTACACATATACATTTATGTCTTCACTACAAAACAGCTATTGGACGTTTCAAAAGCTTTATTGCCAAAAATGAAACTTGAATACGCAGTTTGTCACTAAATAGGGTAACCACATTAAGAAACTGTTATAGGCTGAAGCAAGAATGAAAAAAAATTGTATACTAAAATACCAAAGCATTGTTTTGGCAAACACCGACTGTAAAAACTGTACTTGCAAAAAAATAAAAAAATAATTATATGTGTATATATATATATATATATTAGTAACAATAATTTGGGGTCCAATTATCACTATTAACTAGTTGCTTATTAACATGCATATTAGGATATTGACTGTTTTTTAGTATTTATAAAGCACATATTAATGCCTTATTCTGCATGACTATATTCTACATCCTTTAATCCTACCAAATAACTAAACTTAACAACTACCTTACTAACTATTAATAAGCAGTAATTAGGAGTTTATTGAGGTAAAAGTCATAGTTAATAGTGAGAATTGGACCATATAATTAAGTGTGATCAAAAAATCTTACTGACCCCAAAGTTTTGAACGGTAGTGTATAAAAACTTTCCCCGACCTGACATTTATGTAAAATGCCTTCAGTTATAATCTATTTATGTGGTTCTCTTGTACTACACAGCTATAGCAAAAATATGAACTAGAATTTGGGACAAAATTCACCAAAATTATTCTAATTTAACATAATTTTTAGCTAGTCTGAAACCAAGATAAAAAATAAAAAAAAACATAAAAAAAACCCCAAAAACTTTTAACTCAAAACCTTATAATTTCAGATCATGACTACCCTGTGTGACAGTCATGTATGCAAATAATAAAAAAAGACCCTGAAAAAAATCGGGTCATATTTTATTTTGACAATATACTGCAAGGTGTCTTAAGATATACAAATGAATGATAGTTTGCAACCCAGTGTTTCTCTACAATCTGCATCCTGTAAATTCTTTCCCAGAGCTTGGGTCTTCTTTTAGTTACTTTTGATGGATTTGTGGCATCATCCTAGCAAATGGGTTCAATTAAGACTGGGCAACCATATTGGCAAAGTCCCTAAAAGTGTGTATCGGCACTAAATCAAGCTGCTTAGGAGAGACAAAGATAATTAAAGAGTGCAAACAGTAAATGATGATGAATAGGGTGAGGGAAGAGCCACAGTCTGTCTGAACTCTCAACAAAACGTGTAACTGGTACTAATGAGCACACTATAGGCCCTGCTAACGAGGGCTTGTTCATCATGGGCAAACACAAGTCATGGTATAATCTTATCACCTGTGCTGTGCTCTCCTCAACTGGAGGAGCAGCCTCATGCCTGGACAAAACCAAGAGAAACCCAGTCACTCACTCAGCCAGATGACAGACAAACACTCATACAAGTTTGTTTGTGTATATGGTGGGGTCTTTCCATTAAATTCTGAGCTATTTCTATCCCCTACCCTTCTACCACTCACAGAAGTCATTTTGCATTTTTAGGTTTTAAATAAGACAGTAGCCTAATGTAGATGTATTTTATCCCTGCAAGGATTTCAAACCTACAGGGATACACACTATAAATATGCATTTATTTTTATACAAAGGCCTTTTACCTTTGATAGTGCTATTTCTGTCCTTCAGATAATCATAATACTATCTCGTTTGGCCTCAGATGGACATCCACCACTAGAGGGCAGTGCAGCCCAGTCCTTGTACATAGTCAACAGACCATATACATGGAAATGCAGCCAAACGACTGATAAAGACAAGTAACCTGATGGTTCAGGCTGATAATGCTTGGGGGACGTAGTCCATAGGGTGCACAAATTCCAAAACATTTTTTATCTCCTTTGATTCATTCCTGATCAGCGAATATTTTCATCAGCAAATCCTCCCACCGGGCCCACAGCCTATTGGCTTTCCGTAGCCTACCGTTTGTTTTTCTTGTGTTTCTTTTTACTGTTGCTGAAAAAGCTGTAGAATAAAGGGAAGAGAGAAAAAGTTTAGAAATGCTAGTTAACATGAATTAGCAATATTTTGACAGCATTTATTAGGCTAATCTTGGTTAATGTTCGCTTCTACATAGAGGGTCAGTGGCAGAAGGGAAAGTGGAATATGTTTTAATGCTCAGTTGCCTTTTAAATATCAGCTTCGAGTTTTGATGGCCATTGATCATTAAGCATTATACAATTGCAAGCGAATGTTACAAAAAATAGTGTACAGTATAAAACAGTAAAAGTGTGTTCAAACTATAATCATTTAATGTGTTTTGAATGATAACATTTATACACACACACACGATTCACTATCTTTGTGGGGACTCCATAAACGTAATGGTTTTTATACTGTAAAAACTGGATATTATGTACACACACACACACTTTAGAATAAACTCAAAGGCTGAGAGTAAAAAGATCAGTGCTATATCACAAAAACCTTTTACATTTTTACTATTAAAAGGTGTATATGAACTAAAACTACTATATGACCTGAACTAATACTGACCAGTAGTATACATATAATTAATATTAACAAAGAAAAATATTGGTTATTGTTAGTTCATGACACCTAATGCAAAACTATTTGGCTTTAAAACCATATTATGACAACTGTAACCTATAACTTTTGTTTTTGGCTCATAGAGTTGTCACATTCAGCACAATTTTCAAAACAAAACTTGGACTTGTTTAAAAAGTAGCATGTTTTAATAGTGAAAGAAAGTGAGACACAGAGTGGGGAAGAATGGAAAAGCACAATTACAGGGATAAAGGGAAGAGTCTGGATTTAACTCTTTATCCGTTGGCTTGGTTTCTTTTTTTTTTTCTTCACAGGGCAAAGCTCTGTCAGTCACAATTGGATGAACAAGTTTCTCTTTCCTATTTACGTGTCACAGCTATGACTCATTCCATACCCCATAATTATGTGTCTTTGAAAAAGTAAATCTTCCTTTAATGCACTGTAATTGTGTGGGAGTGTGTGAGTGTGAAATGAGGTTTGGATTGAAAGTCTGATGAGTTAAATCTTGATCTGATTGCTTAAAACCTGTTGAGCTAAATGTCTTTAAACATGTACAAAATTTTATTTTAAATACATTTACTACTATTTACATAACATTTTACATTTAACAATTTGTAACTTGTATATAAGACTTTCAAGTTCATGTGTACATGAACAATACTTCCTCTTCCCACAGACCTTTGCTTAGCCTCAAGGCATCAGTAAACGACTATGATGGATCCAACAAATCTCACACTGCACTTACTTTACACAGATATGCCTACCAAAGTACCTTCCTTGAGCAGGGAAAAGAGCCAAGAGCAGCACACAAACAGCCCTGAAGTGTCGATCCGTAATATCAAGTCAATTCTACTGGTGAAAAAAAACAACCAAAGAGACAGAGTAACAGGATTCACCTCAGGGTGATAATTGAATGAGATGAGACCACAGAAGAGGATGTTTCTTGTTTTTACTTGCCTTAAATGATAAAAAGGGAGTTGACTAAAGCTGAACAACCTGAAGTTTAAAAGGCCATGGAGTGCACAAATAGCTATGTGTGTTCAAACTGCAAACCGCAACAACATTACACAAATATTATCAACACCATTTCTCCTCAGATATGAAAACATGTTGTCAAGTGGCATTATCAGGTCGTAATGAGTCAAATTAAACTACATTATAATCAAATTTTCACTGTTCTCTATACAATTTCAAGAAAACAGTCTTTTAATTGTGTGCACAAGTTATTAAGACTCATTAAGCTTGTTTTGGAGTCACATTGCATGAGCGAAGGATGTTCTTCCAGCTATGGAAGGCTCTTGTGCTAGCATGTGGCCCCTGAGGGAGCTCACGAGGAAGAAAAGAGATGAGTGTGTAAGATAAAGCCTGTTTAGAGTATGACATGCTTTCAGGCTTGAAAGAAGACACCCGAGTATATACTTAGGTCTAGACATGTTTGATCAACACCTCTATCAGACAATAATCTTTCTCCATAAAGTGTAGTGAAAGATTACAAGAGCACACAAAGACACACATGGACGGTTTGTTAGATGCAGATAATGAAAAATAATGGGTCTTAAAATTGTTGTTGCAAGTGCTACTTTTTTATAAACTACTAAAATAGGATTTTATATAAATATACACATTCACACATAGAGTTGTAATCGAAATTGCAATGGGGGTTGAATAATTTTGACAATAACTGTGTGTGTGTGTGTCTGTGTGTGTACATATATATATATATATATATATATATATATATACACACACACACAATTTTTGTTACTTGAAATAATTTTTTTATAAAAAATATTTAACTTTATGTACTAAAATAACAACAACAAAAAAACAGCTCAAACCCTGATTAAACACACCTGAACCAGCTAATCAAGGTCTTCAGGATTACTAAAAACTTCCAGACACGTATTTTGGAGCTGATTGGAGCTACACTCTGAAGGACAGTGGCCCTCCAGGAGCGGAGTTTCACATGTGAATTAGACTATCATTTTTCATGTGCTTATTCAAAATGATGTAGCTCATAATTCATAAAAATTTAAGTTACTCATCAACTTTTGGGTCTAGCATACAAACCTGAGATGCACTCTAACACAGGCACACATGCCTTTTGTTCTGTCACAAATAAAGAACCAGATTCACTGTAACCCTGACACACCAGATTCATGTGGTGTTGAGCGAGGACAGTCTTTCTTACTTACAAAAGGGTTTTTTGAATGCATGCATGCAATGACGAAGTGCTGTGATAGTACTAAGGTACAGTAATGGCATCATGTAATACCAAGATACTTTGATATATGCTTTAATACTGAATTATTAGCTCAGTAGTTCCCGACCCTGGTCCTCAAATCCCACAGCACTGCACATTTTAAATGTCTCCCTAATCAAACACACCTGATTCAACTTATCAGCTCATTAGAAGAAACTCCGAGATCTGAAATGGGCGTGTCAGATAAGAGAGACATGATGTGCAGAATGTGCAGTTTTGTGGCCACAGAAAAATAACTCTTTCCTAATGAATATAGTAGCCTACTACTAAGAGCATGTAGCTTCATTAAAGGGACTTTGTTTTGCTAGTAGTGACCACAGAATCAACACTCATGTGAATGTGCAAAAAAGTTTTATTTAACTCAGGGTACATTTACACGACAACGATATGCTTAAAACGGAGAAGTTTTTCCTTAGATTTTTCCGCATACAGACGACGCCATTTTCAAAACTATCCCCATTCACACGGATCCGCGAAAACGACTAAAAACCTGTATTCTGCTGCCAGGCCTTTAGATGGCGATGAAACACTATAGACTGAACACGTAATACGCATGCGCATGACAACGTCATCGTCTTCAGAGATTCGCATTTTTTTTTTTTGTTTAAAGGGTAACTAAACCCCTGTTCAGAGCCTGACTCCACCCACTAGCAATATTTGAAAAATGCTGGAAAAGTGGGCAGAGCCCAGCGGAGGGGGGCGTGCACCTGAGACGCATCTCTTTGTATGGAACCTGCCTAGTGCCTACGTCACCAACCACCCCTTATGTCACCAACCACCCAAACATCCTATAGGAAAATTCAACTGCAGTAGCCACTGTTCGTTCAACCTGAACAGGGCAGCACTCAGACGTTTACACCATATTTTGTAGAATTAAAACACTTTATACACAAATGTCAAAAAAGTTACTCGAATCAATGAACAGTACTAATAAAGCCCCATTCTTAAGATCATTAACTAAAAAAAGTTGGTTTAGGGTTTAGTTACCCTTTAAACGGAGACCGTTTTCAAAAACTTGCACTTTGAAACACGTTGTCAATAGTTTGCGTTTTCAGCCACCGTTGTCGTGTACACGAACAGCCAAAAAGCATAAAAAGTTTTACGTTTTTAGTTGAAAACGGTGTTGTGTAAACAGCCCCTAAATCCCAAACTCATAACTAGTCTAAACAAACACATACACAAATCACTTACTTACACTAAACCTCGCGTTAGTTAAATGTACGATAGTTGCACAATGCCTTTTCTGTTGAAGAACGTACAGGTATGCAGTCTCAGAAGAAAGTTTTGATGGGTAGATCGATGGTGGTGAAGTTGCAGTCAGGTTCTTCGGGGTTGAGTGAAGAATGTACTCCAAGACCAGGGTTGGGAACCACTGGATTATCTTACCATATTCATAAACAATGGTATTGAAATGGTACCACAGGGTACTTCAAATATTGTAATAGTACTATTAAGGTACTTGACCAAAAAAACGATCATAGTTCTCAAGTGACAGAGGAAAACTTCTCTGCAGAAGCATATAGAATCATCTAGTTTAGAATTTCTCAAACAGAAATATTCATTTCACTTGAAAAATTCCATCTTTTATTTCAAATATCTGATTACAGTTATAATGTATCATTATATACCTCTATAAGACTCATTCTTACATCAGCAGCGAGGGATGTGCATAGGAGTCATTGGATATGAAATGTACCCTAGAATGTAGAATGACTCCTGTGCACTACTATACAACCTTTCAAATAATAGTTTAAAAAGTAAAACATTTTTAATAAAAAAGTCATCAGATCTAATGTTATTTTAGAAATTTATAATTTGACAATAAACATAAACCTTTTTGAGGAAATAAACACTTCAATTCTATTGTGATGTGTAGATATTCTCCATTTTAGTATTTTCCGCCTACCACTTTCAGCTCTGTGATTGGTGGTCTAGCTGTGAAATAACAGAAGGCCAAGCTATAGCAAATCAATGAGAGACTTGTTTCAAATGACAGGAAATTGACCAATCATATCGTCCCTCTAAATGGGTGGGGCTTGTAATCACTAAGGCTGTGTCCGAAAACTGATAAATGCTGCCTTCGGAGGACACATTCCAAGGTCGAAAGGCATCAAGGCACGTCCGAATGCAATGTTAGTTTCACTTCTTGTCTCCTGAGATACCTTCATCTGATCGATTTTTGAAGGCAGCGTAGATGTATCCTTTGCTGCCTTTGATATCCCACAATCCTGTGATTTCCATTCTTTGACAGTTGAGCTACAAAAATAAAGATGGCGTTTGAAAATTGCGGCTTGTCGTCAGTTTGTGTAAATGTACATTTTTGATCAACGTTTTCCCCTTATGATTCTAGTGAAACATTACTATTGAAGTCATTAAATATTCACTTAGTTTTCACCAAAGCTTGCTCTATTTTGCTGTAGATCATTAAAGTGTTACGCTGCCTCAGAGGTCTGTCCGAAATCAGTTTCGTGCGCAGACGCTGCTTGCAAAGTAACCGGACGCTGTGGGGAACACCATCGGGAAAAAAAGCTGATAAATAGCTAGCACTATTCGCTATGGAAATCGTGAGCAACATTAATGAGGAGGACATTGTTGCCAATTTATTATCCATGCTTAACTTTTAAGGAAAAGCTGGAGTTAATCGGCAAACAAAGATATACACCAGAGCTTAATTTAATGCAGAAAGCCAAAGTTTTTAAAAGCATTTCAACAACAGCAATTATAAGCGATAATTGTCCCCTGGAGGACAGCATCAATCAAGAAGCTAAAACTTTACTGCTGGAATTGTTTGCTGTTTGAGTAAGTTATTTAAAATCTATTAGGTTACTTGACTGATTTTCTTCTAGCCGCCAATGCCACTTTTTCATATGTTAAGCTTTAGTTTAGTTATTTTTGAGAATTACTGGTCAGTCTGTAAATTGACTAACTTAGCAACCATGCACATATGCTGTAATTTGCTGTCACATGCCCACCTTGTTGTCTTCATCATCGCTTGCTCCGTCCAGTCCTCACAACCCACCTGCCCTTGGGTCTCCTCTCCATCAGCCGGCTCCACTTTAGCACTGCGCTCCCTCAGCTCTACCATGATCTGACATCATCTGGGCTCCCTCGTCCCTCTACTCCATCTTGGTCACTCATCATGCTGGTTCCGCAGCTGACTTCTGGGCTTCTGGCTTTGTCTCAGCCTTCCACTCCATTGTGTTCCTCCTTCCCTCTGGCTTCACCTTGGTCCTCGCTCCCTCCGTCTCTCCCGTTCTGCAAGGCCCTGGCGTTGCCTCAGTCTCTTAAGCTGGCGGTGTCACTTCAGACATCTGGGCCTATATATGATGTCGCCCTGAACCCTCATAGCAACTATATTCGCCTCAGTTGATCCCCAGGTCCCATGAGATCCATCAAGGCTCCACCCTGGCTCCCCCCTCTTTTGACTCCACCATTGTGTTCCTCTTTGCGAACTCCTCCTGTATCCTGTCCTTTGCCAACCCCTCGTCCTCCTCCAAGACTCCCTCCCTCCATTCTGGGAATGTTTATGGTGCGAGAATGCGCCTGGTGGAAGATTGGAGTCATGTCAGGGTCATGTTATGTTTCTTTGTGTTTTTGTTCATGTTCCGGTGTTTCCTTTCAGATTAGCCTAGTTCAAATTTCCTAAGTTATTTATTCCTCCCTGTTTGTTACCTAGGTTACTGATTTATCCCACCTGTGGTTTAGTTTGTTGTGTATAA
The DNA here is from genome assembly GCA_026230005.1 of Gila orcuttii. NCBI lineage: Eukaryota > Metazoa > Chordata > Actinopteri > Cypriniformes > Leuciscidae > Gila > Gila orcuttii. The sequence goes on from JAPDVR010000011.1 coordinate 27,411,969, forward strand.
GCACTCCTATTTTGTTAAAGGATTAGTTCACCTCGAAATGAAAATTTCCTAATAATTTACTCACCCCAATGCCATCCAAGATATCCATGCCTTTCTTTCCTCAGTGGAAGAGAAATTAAGGTTTTTGAGGAAAACATTTCTGTATTTTTCTTCGAATAATGGACTTCTATGGCAACCAACGTTTTGAAGTCCAAATCAACGCGGTTTCAAATGTCTTTGAAGTGCTTCAACGGACTGTGCACGATCGCATTGAAACGATAGTTCAATTTAAAAAAAATAATAATAATAATAAATATATATACACACTTTTTAACTGCAATTGTTCGGATTGAGCTGAGTCATCACGTTGAAAGGTCACGCTCGAAAAAAAATGTTTAGGTTTTAAAAGATTTAAACACCCAGGATACGCACACATAAGGACCATTTTAAACAATAATATGACACAAAGACATAAATATGTCATTCAACATACAATACAATTTGAACTATCCTCCTTCGCACGGTCGCTTTGTAAACAGTGGGGCGGTACTTCCGCCGGCGACATCGAGCGTGACCTTTCAACGTGATGACGTAGTTCCCGGTGCGTTGCAGATCAGCTCAAACCGAACAATTGTAGTTAAAAAGTAATTATATATATATATATATATATATATATATATTAGGGCTGTCAAAAGAACGCGTTAATTTCGATTAATTAATCTGAGAAAAAATAACGCAGATTAATCTATTCCGTATTGACCTTTGACTCGGAGCCGTTCTAGCAGCCACCATTCGACTAAAATCGGGGAAACGAGAACGCGCTGCCCGGATCATTGATGAAACATTTACTTATAGCAAGGAATTTGCATATCACCGGAGCTCGTCAACTCTAAAGTACCACAGCATCCAGGAGTTAACGTTAACGAGGTACGACCTAGCAACATATAACCTACCATCGCGAAACACCATTATGTTAAAGTGGCATTCGGCAACTCCAGCTATTTCTTCGCTGATTTTCACTTTTGTTGTCGCATGTTTTCTCAACGAGCTCCCCCTACAGCTGTGAGGCGTATATTTCACAACAATGTCGTAAGAAAGCTCACTTGCAGCACCCTCCTCCCCCTTTCTACCGCTGCTCATGTGCATTTGTTATTATCGGAGCCGGCCAACTTTATCGTGTGGAGCTATGTTTACCGAGGTGGGTAATACATCATACACATTGAGGGCGGCGTGTGTGTTTATGTCGAATTGCCGTAAAGCAGTTTGTGTTTCTCGCTCGGTCTCGCTTCTCACGAGACTTCCTATTTCCAATTTACCGGGACGTTAATCCTCATGTTGCAAGGTTAGTTTTCCACCTAGGAACGTTGGGGGAAGCGGGGAAAGTCACCATTCTCACCAGAACAGGTTTTTAAACCATCCAAATGATTTCTTAACGGTTTTATTAAGTTGAAATAGTTGCCGAATGCCCCTTTAAAAATCCAGCAGCTGTAAAACACTGAAAAAACAAAACAAGGAGCTGTTTTGGTGGGAGCGGAATATATCGCGCTGACAGGGGATCACTGGACTTCAGTTAGCAATCACAATTACCTTGGTGTTACGGCAAATAATAATAATAATAAGAGTTTTTGAACTTTAATATGCTGATTATTCATTGATTAATTTTAATTTAAATATTTAAAATACTTTCACAGCAAAAAATATGTATGCGATTAATTTAGATTAATTAATCACAGAGTATGTAATTAATTAGATTAAATTTTTTAATCGATTGACAGCCCTAATATATATATATATTTTTTTTTTAAATGACCTATCGTTTCGCTAAATAAGACCCCTTGCCTCAGCTGCGATCGTGCACAGCCCGTTGAAGCACTTCAAAGACCTTTGAAACTGCATTGATTTGGACTTCAAAACGTTGGTTGCCATTGAAGTCCATTATTCGAAGAAAAATCCAGAAATGTTTTCCTCAAAAAACTTAATTTCTCTTCCACTGAGGAAAGAAAGACATGGATATCTTGGATGGCATGGGGTGAGTACATTATCAGGAAATTTTCATTTTGAGGTGAACTGATCCTTTAAATCCTTTTTCGATTCTCATCTTATGATATGTGGTATAAGTGCTATTATTCTTCTGTGTATGTTTTCTGTTATTAGTAAAAGCATCTCCTTTGAAATTCCTGCATCATGCATTTACTGAACGCTGCATTGTATATGACAACATTATCTATATTCCATTTATTTCTAAGACTCCATAGGTAATATTCTTTTCAAAGTTTGTACTTATTAAAAATAAAAATTCTTAAACATTGGTGAATGACTGGGATCAGCTCATATTCTAAGGTAGTGTGAAGGTGGTTGTTGACCTGAAAAGTCTGGAAACCACAAATCTAGCTCATGCGAAAACTAATATAAATCTGAGATTGTGCATGGAAATATTTAAAATCTTGTAAACATGACATTGTGCCACTGTCACATTTAATTACTGTAATTGCTGTAATTTTTTTAATCAAATAATTCCAATAAAGTCCCTTGCGTGTTTTCATTTAAGTCATGTTTCTCTCCCATTCTCATACCAAAACTAACAAAATTGTTTTATGTCCCATTCCAGCACATTCGACCATTCAAATCACATAACCTACATAGTGTTCTTCTTCGTTTTTGATCTCTCATCAATTATAGATTCCATCCTTTGGGGCTCTAGGACGGTTGTGTTTTTCGGGGTGACTGACGCAGGGGGACATCTCCGACTCATACCACTGAGATAGCCGTCTTTGACCGCACCGTTTCTCCATTATTAATCAGAGTCTCTCCAGATCCTAACAGAGGGCTCGGGGAGGTCAGCTCACATTAGTGCCAGCGCGGAGACAGGCCTGAGATCTTCAGATTGGGCATTTCGCGCTACGCTGCTCCCACTCCACAAGTCCTGATTTGATATTAATATCCATTTAAGGTTTCTTCTCTCATCACATTGAGATTATCAGATCTTCTTTGGCCTCTGACACTCATTAAAATCTCTTGTGCTTTGTTTGAACTGTTGTTAAATGGTTTAGCAGTTTCAGGTTTAAATTACTCATAATGCTAGATGAGGATCTATCTGCGTGAGCTCCAACGTTTTCCTTCTTGAATCGTAATTTGATTCTTGCATACACCGCGTGGATGCCTCAAATGCGCACACACTCACACACATAGGCAATCTTGTCTATGACATACTTCATCCAGCAATCATTTTCAGGATGGCGATGAGATCTGATATTGGAGGCATGTTTTTTATTCGCCCAACAATGTCTGTTGGTCTTTCCAATAAGCGAGGAGCACAAACCACTCTAACGTGACAGTTCCAACAAAGATGGTGGTGACATCTCGTTGGTGGTGGAGAATGATTTCTCCACCCACTTCTGCACTTCCAGCAGTTATCTGATGGTATCAGATCTTGTTAGTAGCACAGGCAGGAGATTGAGGTTTTGGAGAAGGAGGGGGGCAGGTGACACAGTTGAGTGATTTGGATTTACCCCACTAAGGTAATGGGTGGGAGGGAGTTGGCGGATGGTGTCTGTGCCCGTAGGCCTACAAACTGCCGCAGTCTCCCAGGCCTGTCGTCTTCCTCCTATTGTACTGCATGACAACTGCACCCCAACAAAACACATCAGGGGTCAGGTGTCGGGTCAAAGGTGATGGGGCGGACAGCACTTCAGACACTCAAACAAGGCTTTAGCTCATCTGATCCACACAGCCTGAAGAGTTTGTTATTGGGAGACTGTGGGAGTCAAAACAAACAGGGTTAACCTACCAGATGGTACATTACTTGTGACTAGAAAAGTTTGGTTTCACACCGTATTTATTTTAGCACAACAGCCCACACTTGCTGTACAGTACTCCCTAGCAGAAGTGTAGCTCCAAGCAAAGTTTCAGTGCTGAGCCTGCTTGATGCATGTCATGTGCTGCTCAGAAGAAAATATGGATAATATGCACATTTAATGCAATCTAGGCTCTGAAGCAATGACAAATAATGGAGCCATCTGCTCACCCATTGTTTGACAGTGACGAGTGTCAGATTGATGCAAGTTATACATACAGTGACAAGCTCAAAAACATAATTTTCTGTTCGGTAAATAAGACAGAATCCAGACCAGGTTTCATACCTTTTAAAAGCATTGACCTCCTAAAATTCAAATGCAAATATATATCTTTTCATGAAAAAAATCTATGTAAAAATTGCAGAATGTAGAAAAGCAGAATGAAACAATAATAATGTAAAAGTCAAAGCATTTTTTATCATTATTAAAATTAATAATAACAGAGAAATAATATATAAATTAATAAAGGGATGAAGGGAAAAAAAGATAAATAAATAAGGCCAAAAAAGAAACGTAAAAAGAACAAATAATAATAATAATGATTGCCATTATTATTAGTAGTAGTATTTAAATATTTATTTTCTTATTTATTATTTATCCGTTTTGTTTCGTTGTGTTTTGTTTTGATAATTTTTTCCTCCCTAAACTTTTTTTCAGAACCCTCTTGGGCTTCCTTGTAGGTCCTGGGACCCCTGATCCAGATGATATAAGAAGTTTACAGCTGCAATTTTGGTTTGATCTCCGTTCCAGTCAGATTAATTTAAATTTGTATATTGTTGTGGTCTCCCTGAAAATATTATAACCCATTTTATTTTCTGTATAAAGCCACAGCCTTGCAGCCACACTTACATGCAGCTTACACGAACATAAACCAGGCCTAATGCTTACACTCCAAACTTTTCTCCCTTCTCTGAAATTCATCCTATTAATCTGCCCTCTCTTCGTGTGCAGAAGGGGTGGAGATACATTAATTAGCGTTATGGTTTACAGAACCGTGGCCCGGCTCAAACCCTGACTGCTTCTGCGGCTGAGGTTCGGAGACTGTGGGAGGGAGAGCTTTCTGCCTGGGCCTCTTTTCACACAGTCCTGTCTTCTCATATTTAACATGCCTAATGGAAGAGCCTGTCTACAGCCTGCAGCCATTCCTACTCCTACAAGAGCTTTTCATCATCCAGCACCGAGAGGGGGCGGAGGGGCAAGAGAAAGAGAGATGCTGCTTTAGTGTAGAGAATTTAGAGAGGAATCAAAAAGAAGATAATTAATTATGTGGAAACACATTACATTGAGAAGTGGAGAGGCTTCATTTCTAGGAGCTGAAGACCGAGCCATAAGAGTAGACCAAAAGACAGAAATTATGTCATAGACAGAGGTTTCCGATCTCATCTACATCTTTACCTTTATATCTTCTTTGTGTAGTAGACCAGAGGGTGTGTGCATATCTGAGGTCACCTTGAGCCCAAACTATGTATCCTTGGTGTCTCCTCTTTCCTGCGTGCTTCACTGAGCACTCCTCCAAGCACAAAACCTTCTCGCCTGCAGGGCTTTCTATACTTTAGTCATTTACCAGGGATTAGTGAGAGAGAGAGAGAAAGCGGGAGAGACAGAACCTGGAAGATATTACAGTATAGCACAAACATATTTGAGATGATGACAATGTAGTGTTTTTTTAAAGACTAATCGCTTGTTTGACTCAAAAGAAGGTCATTTGCCATCTTCACACTACAGGCAGCATAGAAGTGGCATATATTTGAAAAGGTGCATTATTTTAGAATGTTTATTGCAGCACAGTGGTGGCATTATTGCATTTACACACAAATTACATCTGCAGAAATAATGCTATGAAATTAGTGGTTTAAAAATGAGACTATGGCTATGAATATAGAAACCTGAAATTATAAATGAAATTATAAACAAATTATGAATAAAATTTTAAATTTGTTATTCTACTTAGTTATTTTATAATAATTAATTCTTGAAATTATAATGCATTATGGATGCATTAAATTCCTCAAAAGTGACAGTAAAGACATTTATAATGTTACAAAAAAAAAAAAAAAAAAACTTTTCATCAGAGAATCCTGAAAAGAAATTATTATGTTTGTATCACAAAAAAATATTAAGAAGCACAAACTTTTTCAATATTAATCAGATAAATGTAACTTGAGCAGCAGATTAGAATATCAGAATTATTTCTGAAGGACCATGTGACACTAAAGAAGAGTAATGATGCTGAAAATTACGCTTTGTCATCACGGGCAAAATGAACTGCATTTTAAAATACTGTATCTGTCAAATTTATGGATGCCTTATTGCTGCATGATTTCACACAGAACCAACCTGTGGAACAGGCACAGAGCCTCTTTCAGCACAGACATTCCATCCGGTATGTTTTTGTCACAAATACTAAGAAATGTGGATTACTTTGAATCTACACAAAAACACATGTTAGACCAACAATATACCCTGAAATGTTGTCTCATCTAGCCTAACAGACTCATCTGAACAATTTTATTTTGAACAGTGTGCTATGTTATAGTTTTGCAAGGTCCCAGCGTGCATTGCAGCATAAATAAATTATACAGTTACTATTATAGGCTTATAATTTTGCTCACCATTTATGCTGTTGTTGTTCTGTCATCATTTACTTACCCTCTGTGACAGTGTGGCGCATGTGAAGAAGGACTCAAAGTTGAAAGGCTCCAATACAAGACGTTTACTATAGGTTACTCACAGGTACAGACAGGCAGGCAGGCAGAATGACGGGCAGAATGACGGGCAGAAACACACACTCAACACATCCATGAAACTTTAACTACAGACAAAGACTGACTGAACTGAACGAACTAAATACAGATACTGATGAACATAAACCAGGTGAGACTGATGAAGGTAATTAACAAGACACAGGTGATGAAGATGGACTGATGACGGTTGGCATGGAAACAGAAGAGTGGCGGGAAAACAAAAGACATGTGACTAATACTGAAAACAGAAGATCAAAACAGACACAAACGTGACACCCTCATGTTGTTCCAAGCCTGTATGCATTTCATTCTTCTGTGGAACACCAAACAGTTTTGGTGAACACCTACTTCCATTGTATGGACAAAAAAAAAAGACAGAAAAAGAATAAATACTATAAATAGCTCAAAATAGCTTATTTTATGTTCCATAGAAGAAAGAACTGGGTGCCTATCCCTTAGAGCAGTGGTTCTCAAACCTGTCCTAGGGACCCCTCGCCACTGCACATTTTGCATGTCTCCCTCACCTAACACACCTGATTCAACTTATCAGCTCATTAGTACAGACTGCAAGACTTGAATTAGGTGTGTCTGATGAGGGAGACATACAAAATGTGCAGTGGTGAGGGGTCCCTAGGACAGGTTTGAGAACCACTGCCTTAAAGCACATAAAACCATAAAAAAATAATTTCAGTCAATTTTATTAAACAAGTCTGTAAATGCCTTGACAAGAATTTGTTGGCTGAATATAATGTTTTGTGTTTAGTTAAATTCAAATTGGTTAAACAAAATAGTATTATTGTGGACTATTAATAAGACCCTTTTCACATTTCCGGGTTTCTCAGAAGCAGAAGTCGTCAAACTTTTATAGCGGTGAATAAGAGACTACATTTAATATATTTTGTGTGCTCCTATTTGCTCAAATAGCAAAATAAACTCCACAATAATGTTTTCACAACTGTCCAAAAAGGGAAAAAAGAAAGAGATATTGATAACAGCGGTCAGAAGGGAGAAATATGTAAATTTCCCCTACCATAGTTTAATGGAAGTCCACTGAAGGCGAGTATAAAGAACCCAAGTGCAGTTTATTTAAATCCCAACGAATACAGATAAAAAATGAACATGAACAAAGCTACTTAAAAGACAAGGGTAACATGAGGCCTAACTATATATACACAAGGACTAATCACAAAACAAGGAACACCTGAGAACAATCAAACAATGAACCAATGAGAAAACAGGACACATGACCAGAAAAACCAATGAGAACATGACACGTAAGACTATGGAAACACAAGACATGGGCTGCGTTCCACTCCACTTTTAGACATGCACTCGTGTCTTAACTTCGTTAACTTCCCTAAGCACTTCCCCTCGGGGGAATCCCAGCCGCCATTTTGGAGTGCGTTCAATTTCGTGAAGTGAAGTTTAAATGGGCAGACCCTCGACCCCTCGATTTTGACAGAGGGAGCGAGTCTACTTCATATGTACATAGCGGATTCAAGTGATCAAGGGCTTAGGACGTTTCAATTCAGCACATTGCAAGGGTTCCGCCAGTAGTGGGCTCTCGTGCAACGTAAGCAATGACGTACATCCCAGTGAATGAGACTGAGGGAAGTTAGCGAGGGAAGGGCATAAAAAACGCAGCCTATTATCAGATGCGGGCCTTGAAATCACATGACAAACAGGAACCATGACTATGAAAACTACAAAATAAAAAGACACGAAGACCAGAACATGAAACCCAACCAGAAACAGAAGTGACACATAGCCGCAGTATTAGAAACAACCCCCCCCCCCCCCCCCCACAGCAGCGTTTACTATTTTTTTTAATAATTTGATGCAAAGGTGATGTACTACAAAGTATAGTGTTTTACAATTTTTTTTAAATGAAAATATAAAAAACGTGTAGGATTTACAATGCAAAATGAAAATATAAAAAAACGTGTAGGATTTACAATGCTACACCCCATGCTACATTTACAATGCTGCCTGTTAAAAAGCTTCATCACAGTCTGCGAAAAGATGATAATAATATTGGTTAAAAAAAAACTGACTTATTTTTTTTAAGTTTCTCAATTCCTTTTCACAGTGTGTGCATGGATCATGCTAAGATGTGCAGTCATTTGAGTAATTTGTCCTGTCACCTGTAGGACTGCATGTGAGGGTTCCCAACATTCCAGCACAGCATACCTTCATATGGGAAGGCAGTGCATTGATGCCAGTGGATCAGTCAGACACACAATGGCTCTGTGGGTGGGTAAGGCCATGCCTTCTTCTACACTGGCACAGATTGTCCTCACACTGGCACTGCTGAACGCCAGAGCCTCTGACACAGTTGGCAGATGCAGAGAAGACCTGGTGAATGCCAGCCAGGGATAAGAATGGTGGTGCAAAACCCTTCTGGACCACAGTAAATAATTGCTTATTATGTTTTCAGATGACGTACTCTTGCGATGTTCTTTCAGAGTTTTGTATTTACAATCCCTTTATTCTTGTTTTTATTTTATGCATTGAGTTGCGGCTTAGACAGTTCTTTCAAAGTAATAAAATAATCAATTCATCTTCTTTCTCCTTTTGTGCCATAAAAGTTTGTTGTAAAAAGTAAACAGAAGTTCCAGATATTATATTTAAAGAATTTCCCACACCACTAAATCTCAATGCAACTCATAAAATAAAATAGGGGGTTCTATCTCTTGAATTATGCTGGATAGGTCGAAGCCAGTGTTGACATTCCAGTCCATCAATTCACCAAACAGAGTTTGACATTCAAATCATTGAGGGGAAAAAAGAAAATAATGTCTCCTTATTCTACTCACTCATTACCTGTCAAACAGCAAGAGGATAATGCACTCCCCTCTGTCATCAAAACAGAACAATTAAAACACTTCAAATACAGGAGCCGACTATATATTTTGCCTCTCACTCGAGTGGATGTCATGTCACAACAAGTATAGCCATTTTGCTGTTTCTTATATTTTTTTGTTTCATGTCGGTATACCTGCCAGTACTTTGACACATTAATTGCATTCGAGTCAAGTAACCTCAGACAGATTTTGATCATTTCACTTGATCTCACGTTTGCAGAAAGTCGTTAATTTTAAGGACGGCATTGTGAGGGGTTTAAACCGGTGGTGTCTTACAGGTCGCCCAATGAGCTCCATGTGTTTTCCCAGGGTAGTACCATGAGTCAGTCGCCCTACCCCCACACAGAACCGCCGGGGTTATTGAAACTCAAGCAAGGTAATCCAAATGCATGGGTCACCACTCCTCGTCGAGACAAAGACAAGGTTTTGGCAGCTGGGTTACACTCACACAGGGAAGAAAGGATTTGGTCCAGCAGGTAAATAGGAAGTTATTGTGCAATAACAAAGACATTGAGTTAACCTGCTGACCCTATGCCTCCAGTTCCATACCTTGCCCCGAGCAAAAGTGTGTGTGTGTGTGAGAGAGAGAGAGATTTCCTGAGGTTTACAGCAGGAAGGTTTTGGGGACATGAGCAGAAACTGTGGCAAAAATGTTAAATGGTTCAATTTGTGGCTCACCCTCATTTCTATGCAATTACCAACAGGTCACCTTCTGTGAACCCCCTTATAAAGCGTTGCATTCTGAAAAACAAAAATAGCATTTCAGCCGTTAGAACATGGATTTGTGGGTTCTATGGCGTTAAACCACATAGCTGTACTTCACTTTCACCTCATCTGTCTTTCCAACAGGAGGACTCAAGGAGGCAGAACAGACAATGACATGACCTAAAAGGTCTAGGACCGAGTGTCGAAACACGGCGGATAAACAAATAAATAAATAATTCACAATGAAAGCAAGTGAATAGGTTTTGTTCTATGTTGAAATATGAATGCGCTACACACTCCTCAAACACGCCAACACACACTCCCTAAACAGAGCCATGACTCTGTTCTGATCTCAGTTATTTCTCTCTTTCATCTAAAGATGCGCACTAATTCAGATGCCACCGCATACTAGATTACCTTTTTATTTTGCAAAGATTGCTTCTTTGGTTTAAAAAGAAGTGAATACTCCGGCTTACTTCCTGCTTATAAATGGTCTATTTGGTTCTTTTACTAGTTCTATTCATTCTTTTGAATTGCATTTGGGCCTGTATGCACAGATCAGCTGAGAACTAAACCATCCAATCATATTTCTTATAAACTGCATCAAACCCAAACTGAGACAAATTGATGGTGTTTATCTTATTGTTTACTGCTTAATAAGGTTAATTAATGAACAAAGCTTATTTTCATCTATTAGAGTCATCCGATAGAATTATTTTTTTTATCAGTTTAAATTCAATCTTAAAGAAAAAAAAAAACACAGATCTGCTTTGGGATGTGACTTCTATTTTATTTAATTTTATTTAGTTTTTTCATGTTCATGAGTATCAGAGAAATGTTGTGATATGACCCAATCACGAACCGATCTGATCCAGTCTTAATAACACGCCTAACACCTTACGTGCGTGTAAAGCTAGTCGAGTCTCGTCCTCTATCTTTCCCATGTCACAGATCTGGATTGTGACAGTGCAATAAGATGAATGCAACTTAATTATAGATATTTTAAAGAGCCCTTTCTTTCTCCTCCTCATTCAGCCTGCAGCCAAACAGTACTTGTGTTCTGCCACGGCACATAAACACGCACAAAGGAAGTTATTAGCGTAGATGGAAATCAAATTACTAACAGTGTAAACCGCTCTTCTACCGTGCTCTCACGCCTGTAATTACTCAAGCTTATAGGACTATAATGAATGCTAATGATGTTCTTTAACCAAGTCACCAGACCCTCACCAGAACCTTATTCTCCTGTATGCCTTCTCTCTTTGGTCCAAAAACAACAACAACAAATCTCCAAAAAAGTTTAGTTTTCTTACCCTATTTGCATTTTTTAAATCTTTTTTTAAGAACGCTTAGATATATTAAAAACCACACAAAATACAATAAAAGGAACCTTCTTGGATCAATACAATGGAAGTTAATGGGGCCCATCTAAACTTAAAATACTCAGTTGCAAAAGTATATAGCTACAAGACGTAAACAATATGTGTTAATGATTTTAGTGTGATAAAATTGCTCTTTAATCTTTTATGTAAAGTTTTATACAAATGCACAACTCTACTATGACAACATAACAGAACTCACAACAGAATTAATGAATGGTTAAATGAATGAATCAATCAATCAATCAATCAACGAATGAATGAATGAATGAATGAATGAACGAATGAATGAATGAATGAATGAATGAATGAATGAATGAATGAATGAATGAATGAATCAATGAATCAATGAATGAATGAATCAATCAATCAATCAATCAATCAATCAATCAATCAATCAATCAATCTTATGACCCTGAATGAACAAAGACAAAACAGTCAAACAAGACTGTCACTGAATAGCCTGGGAAAACCCAGACAACTTCCGGCAAATTTAGATTTGCTCTGAAAGTTAATCTGGCAAAGAGCTCATTCAAGCCCATTTCCAATCCGTTGAAACCGCGGCACCAGTCAGAAACGTTGGGGCGGGCTTTACACGATGACGACAGCGCTGGGATTTTGAAGCAGATTTTGTAGTCTACATTACAAAGATGGATGCCGCCGTCGAATATCACTCGTTCGAATCAGCTATCGCGTCTGTTTTAAGCGATTTGAACGTTTCCTTTTTGTTAAAAACCGAGCAAAGATCAACACTCGGAGATGTTTCTCCGCCGTTCTGCATACGTCATCTCCTTCATCGCTCTGATTGGGTTTAGGTCTATCCGCGACTTCCGCTGGTGACGCCCCTCTGGAAATGATTTGTCTATGACTCTTTGCCAGACCCTAACTCAGTTACAACTGAGAATGGTCTGGTTTTAACCAGGCTAGTCACTGAAGGTTCTATTTGCTGTTTTAAAAATGATTATGTGCTTGGTTAACCAGCTTTCATAACATTGATTTCTTTTGGAATGTCTGAATTATTCCAGTCAAAGAGCTGTATTTTCAGACGCTGTCTGTGTCCAAACGCAGAATAAGATTTGATTTTACAGGATATGTGAGTTCAGCACAAAGACCATTTGAACTGTTTTGGCAGGACAAAGATGCTCCGGAAGTTCACACAATGGCCTCTATCTCATAACAAGTGTTCTTCAACTCTATTCATTTCAACACACTGAGAGAAAGCATCTTCATGGACAAAGCAATATATAGAAAAAATGGCCACACTTTTGACTTCACAATATATGCCGGCCTTGAGAGGTATTCAAAAATAAGGTTTTCATCTGTTGAACAGAAGAGTGTGTGTAGGAAGTGCACTACAAAAAAATTGGAAACAAGAACCATTTAGAAAATGTTCTTGTTCCTAGACATCCAAGGAAAAATTAAACTTAATCAATAAAGGTAAAACACTGAGTGATGTTTGAATCGCTTTTGTGATATTTATATAATAAGTCAAGCTTTACTGCAGCAGTCATTATGGTCATAGTCATAATTTTGTTCAAAATTATTTTTTTTTCTCTGAAGCATAATACTGACTGTTTAGTATGAAACCAAATTTGCAAACCATTTCATTTCACTTTATTTATATGAATAAATCTGAATAGTCAACATGAAAAAAATATTGATTGTCTTAATTGTATCCACTGGGAATTGATCGGATTGTGAAAAGTGCCTGTTATGTAATAGAATTGAGCCAGAAGTCAAAGGTAACGTCTGTTTTTAGTGTATCACTATTTGCCCTTATTGCCATAGTCTTTAATGCATTAACAGTAACCACCATTATTAAATATCTCTCTTGAATACTTGATTATGATGGGACAATCTCAGCATGTCACAGCTATAGTCACATAGTCACAGTTTTCAATAATAACAAAGAAAGAAAAAGTAAACTTGAGTACCAAATCAGCATATTAGAATGATTTCTGAAGGATCATGTGACACAAGACTGGAGTAATGATGCTGAAAATTCATAATGGCATCACAGGAATAAATTATATTTTAAAATATATTAAAATAGATATAATGAATAATATTTTACAATGGTATTGTTCTTACAGTATTATTTTACTGGATCAAATAAATATAGCCTTGGTGAGCATAAGAGACTTATTCCAAAAACATCTTATAGACCTCAAACTGTTCAATATACTAAGGGGGGATAATATAGTCAGGTGGTCTTTATTGCTAAATAGAAGCATTTAGGGTGATGCAAGACTAATCTGTTTCATTATAGGTTTGTTACCTAATTAAGTTTGTAGTGGATTTTTCCCTAAACCTAACCTACCCTAGAATAACTTATACTCCAGCGCTCCTATACATTGACGTTAGCTGAGTTCACACTTCCGCGAGTCTACAGTCGACTACAGCTTCAGCTCCCTACCTATACTTCAGCGAGTCTACAGTCGACTACAGCATCCGTCTAATCCTATATTTCAGCGAGTCTACAATCGACTACAGCATCCGTCTAATCCTATATTTCAGCGAGTCTACAATCGACTACAGCATCCGTCTAATCCTATACTCCAGCGAGTCTACAGTCGACTACAGCATCAGCTCCCTACCTATACTTCAGCGAGTCTACAGTCGACTGCAGCATCCGTCTAATCCTATATTTCAGCGAGTCTACAATCGACTACAGCATCCGTCTAATCCTATACTCCAGCGAGTCTAAAGTCGACTACAGCCGAGTTTTCATTGTATTAATTCTAACTTACTTTCTAACTTACCCTAAACTAGCCTGCTGCGCAGCAGTAATATCAGACAGACTCCAGCAAATGTCCTTTAAATGCTTTTAATTACGGCCAGGAGAGTTCTCGAGCAATACTCAGAGAATCTCCAAGTAAAAACAAGGCCGGTGGATCTCAGACAAATTCCATTGAGAATCCCCCGATAAACACTAATACAACAGTTTTTTATACAATGGGGAGGTATGTCAAATGACATTAATATGATTGGTTCTTCATATGCAAACCTTTGTTTACTAGCTAAAGCAAACTTTTTTTAATGATTACTTCATTGTAAATCTCAAGGTTCTAACTTAGTCATCTGTCTAGTTTCATTTCATTTGTTATTTTTACACACAGCAGGTGTTTGACACACATACATTCATAAAGTACAGAATGTCTTAGTACAATGTAACAGAGTGTTAGCAGGTTAAATAAGATTAAATGTTAAAACATGGTTAGCTTAATATTCAGTTTAAAATTTCTATGACAAGTGCTTTTAAAAGTATTTTGCGATAATAACGGATAACTGTACTAAGAAGTTTCAATATAAATTACCTAGACAGAGCTGTCTGTTAGCATTTCTGTTGTTTGTAATGTAATTTGCTAAATTTTTGCACTTTATGATAAATGTATGAAAAATATGCTTTTTTGCCTTCATTATTGTGCAGTTACAACACCTACCAGCAGTAGCTAAGGCTAACCAGCCAATCCCTGACCCCTTGGACTGTCCGTTATTCATAAGCTAAACATAAAATCAAAATTCCAAATGCTACTATAATCTATATCAAATACTTGATTATTTGACTTGATTATCAAATAATCTATATAGATACTATAATCTATAATCTTTAATCAAAATGTAAAAACTTGCTCCTCCTCTGAAATGTTTTCCTTGCTAGCTGCAGCCATGTGAAACATATGAAACTTGCATCAACACAGAGATGCATTCAGCTGTTTCCCACCCAAAATCATGTTCCCATATTACCTGTTAGCTATAGTTAAAGTGCATATTACAGACAAAGGCCATATCGCACGTAAATTAAATAAAGTGGTCATAGTGTTATTTCACAAAAATGATTCTTGCATGTCAAGGATGTATTGTAGTTGGAGGGTGAGTTTTCAGTTCAGAGTTTAGTATGGTGATAGCTTTACAATAGAAACTGTTCATGAATCTTGTGGAATCACCAGAGTTTATAACTTTATAAACTATAATCACTGGCTTCAGGTAGCCGTATGAGTCTAGTTCCGGCGGAAGAGAGACCTCTGGCCTGATGTTTGATGAAGGATGTAAGCTTAGGTGAGAGTAGACACCTCTCAGGGTTCAAACAAACAGGGCTGGGCAACAAACTCAAGCTCCTCCAACATTTCTCTTTAAAATATAATATCTATAAATATATAACTCTGATTGTGTTTAGTTGAATGAAGAAAGTCATATATGACTAGGATGGCTTGGGGGTGAGTAAATTATGGAATAATTGTCATTACTGGGTGAACTATCCCTTTAATGTATTGGATTGAAGATTTTGAATCTACTTGACAACAGTGGCCATTTAGTCAAAATGATGGTTCTTATTTGTAACACTTTTTTAAATCTACAATTAATCTGTAATCTGTGTAAATGAATGTAAAGTACAAAGACTGCTGTTGTTACAACAGCACCAGACCTTTGTAACAGTATAGAAAACTAGGACATCGGATTAGATATTGTAAATTAAGTTATTTTAACCAATGAACTTGTTTAAAATGATTATTCTTATAAAATCTATGAAAAGATCATGGAAATAAACTCCAACCACGCGTTATAATGTTAGGATTATTCAGAAGGAGATGCAGAGCTGCGGTAGCTAATCAGAAATAAGGTCAGAAATAAAAATTTCATATCTTACGGTATCATTAGGCAAATATTAAGTGGAAAAATAACAGCTGGTGTTTAGAAATAATAGTAATAATTGCCAATTAGTAATATGGGTTGTACTTCCTCTTTATTATGTCTTTGTAAATGGATGGATCAGGCTTTTGAACACAAAATAGGCTTTGTTGATGTGAAATAACCTAGTCTCAATACATTGTTTTTTGTAGTGTTGAGTTCAAAAGTTACAGTTTGCTAACATCAAAAAGTTTGATTTAATTTTTTTTTTATGATATGACAGTACTGGAATTGTTTGGCAGCTCTAAAAGTTCTTAATAATTAATGGTTAATTGTGGTCAGCTGTAAGAGGTCCAACTCATCTAGCTTAAAAATGTAATTCTGCTTCTGTTTCTCTCTTAGATTCTGAGTGGCTTTTGACTGTTTTTGACTGTTTTGTTCATTAACATAACATAGAACATTTATTTTAAAATGACATAAAAAATAACAGTCTGTTATGCTTAGTGCAGTCCACCTATTTATTATCTTAGTATGGGTTTTATGATGAACTTGCAAAATGTGAAAGAAGGAGGGGGAGATGGGTAGTTGTAAAGGTCAGCCCATAGAGGCATTGAATTATCAATTACTGATTGACATTTTTATAAGAGACAATGTTTGTGAAGTAGAGTGCTATGTCAAGGCAGAGTGGACAACATGGCATTTTCCTGGTCTCTTTAGTGATCATATCTCAGTCATGTGTGAATAAATATCAAATGTGTTTTAAACAGAACTCACTTTTCACTCATCTGTCTTGTGTATATTGGCTTTGCTATAATACAGCTAACAAATAATAATATAATAATTATTAACATAGCCACAAATTAAGTGTCCCCCAATATATATTGGATTTCCATATGGAATATATTTCATACTATATATGGAATATATGTATATTTATGGAAATCTGACATAGTTACACAATTTGTATCTATTCCACTTTTTGGCAAACTTTGGATGATTTCGTATGATCTCATTTGTACGTTTGCATATGATCTGTTTACATCCCACTGAGGGTTCGGTTTAAGGGTGGAACGTCATGCTTTGTTGTTTTTATACGAATCAAATCATAAAAATTCATAAGAAATTGCCAACTCGTAAAATAGTTAAATTTTCTCATGAGATCGTGTTGACAAATCTTTGAACAACAGCATTTTCACCAAATGTCTTAAAAACTGAAGTAAACTATCCATCCATCCATGCTCCGACCCACTTGTAAGAGCGTAGTAAACAAGTCTGGAAACACCATATTAAATACACACACATCGTCTCACAATTACCCTGGCTCTATGAGCTTTTCATGTGACACAACCAAGGCAACAGGTTCGTCAAGGCCACCGTATTATTATAATCTGATGCTTTTTCAGAGACCTCAGCATCGGATGCAGACGTAACGATAATGGACTGTGGGTAAACAAAAAACCCAGGGCAGACCCTGCATCAGAGTCACTAAGGCTGAGTCCGAAATCGCATACTCTCTTGAGTAGGTACTTATTTTGAATAAGTACTTATTTTGCGAGCACTAAAAATGTACGTTCTATATAGTATGGATGTGTGTAGTATGAAGGTAATCCGGATGTACTACATTCACCATGTTGTTATTATAATGTGACCTACCAGCGTCTGTTGCGTCGCTTCACTGGGATAGTAAAGTGTCCATTGAATGTCCGCTTCAGAATCTCGGCAAGGTCATCCGGGTACTTTTTGTCTACACTTTTATGAGTACTGTAAATTAGAACATACCACTCATCTCACATACATGCCTACTATACAGTAGGGAAGTATTCAATTTCAGACGCAACCTAAGTGTCTGTTACTGCTAGTCGGTGAGATTCATTTGGGCTAATGAGGCTGAATCATTTAAATGCATCCCTTTTTACGCTCATGTGGTCTTCATTAAACCTGATTACAGTAATTATTGTGCTCACACTGTCTTCAATGGCTCAGTAGCAGTTCTCAAGTAGGTCTCCACGCGACTCGACAAAACTCTTCACAATGTCAGGTCAAGTCACCTTTATTTATACAGTGCTTTATACAGATTGTTTCAAAGCAGCTTTACAGTGATAACAGGAGAAGGATTAGTCAATGCAAACGCTGTTCATTTCAACACAGCAGCTCAAAAGGAAAATAGTGTCATTGTTCAGCTGAAGTCAGTAAGTGTCTATTGCAGGACGTGTAGCAATGTGTAGTTTTGTTTTTAAAATGTTTCTTCTTGTTTTTCTTCTGTAATAAACCAATAACATTTTCTGATCTGAACGGGAGAGATAGACTGTATATTTTGTAAACTATCCTTAATCCCTTCCAGAAAAAGAGATTAATTTGGAGGTAGTCATAAGTGTCTTAATTTGCTTTATCGCTACTGCTTTCGCAAGCACGCTAAAGGCCCAATTAGCTCCTGAAGTTGACTCTGTATAAATATTCATACTTTTGTTTAACTCACTACCGTACATCAGGATGATCTGCGGTGACTTCCTAAACAAACAGAGAGTGAGAAATAAATATATAATAAAGACAAAAAGTGAGAAGGAGCGGGGGTCTTAAAACATCAAAGACTTCGCTATCTCTGTGGCATGTAAACACTGAGTGCCTTTCGTGCATCGAAGAGCCCTATTTAATGATTCTATGGAAGATTGCCACGGCGACAAGCATCCTGCAAAAAAAAAAAAAATTAACAAACATTTCTGTAGGGTCTGTTCAAAGGGAAAGGGAGCCCAATGTTTTTTGTCCCGATAAGTGGTCTATACATCCCTCCTGCTCTTTCCTGATTAGTCTAATCCAGTGAGAAGTGCGTGCCGGGGTTCTGATTGAGTCAGTCACCGCGGCCCCTGAGGGGAACCCTCCTGATAAGTGCCTTTACCTTTCACCTCCACAGCCCCACGCACACACCGCTCTAATCTCATTTGGACCAGGAAGACATGCTCTGGCACGGGGAGCAGCGATTAGCATCCACTCATCTTACATGCTCTCTCTCTCTCTCTCTCTCTCTCTCTTTAGCACACATACGCGCAGTCCTCCACAGGCCTGAAATCAGACAGACCACTACACCTTGTTTGTTCCAAAAAGAGAGAAAGACTCAGTTTTAGGTCATTTTTGAATGACTCGACTTGATTTTATCTGCTGGAACTGATGAATGTGAACCAATTCTGCCCATGCGTACAGTCCAACGAATTACAAAGCCCTCTGAAGACCTTGAAAAGCATGTGTTTGTCCATTTATCCAATGATACCCAGTGTATGGCATACAATGACCTATTGGGACAGTAAGTTTATTAAGCTTTTAACAGCAGAAGTAGCATTTTGTAGTCAGGCATTCAAAAAAGTGAGCTCACTTAAGCCCGAAACAGTCTGAAGAAATTCCCGTCTGGCCATCACAAACAGATCTCTTGCTGAAACCGATTAATTGCGACTGTTTTTTTAAAACACACTAATCTCCTTTGTCGAGACTGATGTTCAGTTGATATAACTGCGAATGAAATTTAATTACATTTGATGTGCAGCCTGCAGGAGAAGCGCTCTATCGTTTCTACTCACCTGAGAGTGTCTGGGAAGCGGAGGTTATTTCTGACATCACTTCTCTTAGAAAGATACCTTTGTGAGGATCTTAATAAAGGTAACATGCTTCTATTGTTTGAAAGCAAACACTGTAGGCTTTTGTCTTGTTGTATGCATAATTCAGAGATAAATTTGTCAATACAATTTTCATCTCATTCATTCTTCGTGATTCATGACATCATTAGAACTTCCCAGTTGGAAATGTTCGCTTGTACAACACTACACATGCCTGTTTGAAAGCCAGTAATTACTTTCCTTCACTTTGATTCAGGCTAAGCTCTGGAGAGTTTCAGGGTCATTTTACATTTGTGTGTTCCTGACAGGGGATCCAGGTGACTGAATCTGAATGAGACAAGTGACATCTGGACCCACAAACCAGTCACATGGATCTCAGACCATTGACTTGGGTTTAAGTTTTCATCTGGTAATATGCCGCAAACCGAAGGATGACTGACAGCTTGTCAACCTGCATGGCAGTGTGTGTCATAGAGCTCAATGTTGTCAACAGACAAGACCCTTTCGCTACTGCTTAGGCAACATCAGTAAATAATGCAGTCATTGGTATGAGAGGTGACACGCAGCATGATAGGATAGATTTATATTTGTATGCCTGTGCGTTTTTTTATTGTATGCTTTTATAGTGTTGTAACATTGGTTGTATATGGTGCACATGTACCTACACATGGATAATGAACAACAAGGGTCCTACTTACATTAATACAGTCACTTATAACATACTATTTTGTATATGCTACCGTTATAGTATAAGTTGGGGGTCTTTCATGTTTTTGAAAGATATCTTATATGTTCACCACCAAGGCTGCATTTATATGATCACAAATTTGATTAAAAAACAGTAATATGTCATCACAATTTAAAAACAACAGTTTTAAATGTAATGTATGGCAAAGCTGAATATTCAGCATCCATTATTTCAGACTTCTGTGCCACATGCTTCATAAATCATTCTAATATGCGGAATTGTTTCTCAAGAAACATTTCTTTTTATTATCAATGCTGAAAACAGTTGCGCTGCTGAATATTTTTGTGGAAACCGTGATGCATTGTTTAGGATTCTTTGATTAATAGAAAGTTCAAAAGTATATTATTTAATTGAAATATCTTTTTTCTAACGAATTTAAAAATCTTTTTGCCACTTTGGATCAATTTAAATTAGATTATAAGGAAATCAGCACCACATCACCTTCATGAGCACCAAGGCATGCATCACAGCACGTGTGCCAACCGTTAGGCTAGCAGACATAGTTATATTTTTATACATTCCTTGTAGTACTTCATAAAATATATCAATGCCTTTTTTGAAAAAACGAATAGGCACTGACTCCTCTTTTCCATTTCTCCATGGTTTGTGGCTTTAAAATTAAAATATCCCATAAAGAAAGTGTTTATTCTCGACACTTTGTTGACAAAACACCTACAGAACTGCAACT
This sequence comes from Gila orcuttii, assembly GCA_026230005.1. Classification (NCBI taxonomy): domain Eukaryota; kingdom Metazoa; phylum Chordata; class Actinopteri; order Cypriniformes; family Leuciscidae; genus Gila; species Gila orcuttii. The sequence continues at coordinate 27,433,161 of JAPDVR010000011.1, forward strand.
GGGACCCAGAGCATACCAGGATTATGATTACCCTCTTCATAACAGCAGTGAAAGTGAAACATTTGTCTTTCAACAATCTTCACTTGACAGCTAAAACTGGGGAACCGATAATAGCAACATGACATAAAATGGTTACCTGGACACACATATAAATATATAATATCATATTATATTAGGTTCCACGTATGTCATCTATATTTCACCACATAGGAGAGAAGTGAAATTAAACCAACCTTGACAATTTTCTAGTGTAGCATTACTCTATCCATATAGTTTTGCACTACTGTTGGCTAATGGAATGTAAAAGGATGCAAATTAGACTGGAGAACATAAGTTGGTTAATGAAATGAGAAAATTATGCATCCAGGAATAAGTTAGATATTTACAACTGACACTTTTCTCAAATATGTGTACAATCTCTTTAAGGGCACTATACATTTTCCTACTTTGAGACAGGAGAGAAAAAAAAAGTTTTTTCAACACAATGCACACAAAGACTGTTATTGCACTCATAGACTTGGATTTAGGTGTAGGCCTATATGCTTATTTAGTTGAGAACCTCTGGCATATTCACAACCTAAATATAATAACTGCTGTGTGGCAAAATGTTGTGACATATGACTTATGAGAGATCAACAGTTTACTGCAACACATGAAACGGTACATCACAAATGGTATAAACCCAGCTATGGTAAAGAATGTAATCTAAAGGTATATTTCAAATAAAATAAAATAACATAAATAAATAAATAAATAAATAAATAAATAAATAAATAAATAAATAAATAAATAAATAAATACTTACTTACTTACTTACTTACTTACTTACTTACTTACTTACTTACTTACTCTAAAAGATTGCAAATGCCATGAGTATAATCATGCAGTTTGAACTTTTAATGGCAAAATAATCACATTCGTCCAAACACCTTTCAACCTCAACACAAAGTGTTCTCGTTAATTTTCTTCCGACGTCACGCGTTTTGTGTCGTCATTGCCAAAAATTATGACATTTGCCATGATTCAACTTTTCCGTACCTTAATTGAAAGCTTATTATTAAGCGTGTTTATGCAACCCGGGGTAACTTCACACACCAAAAAAAAGTGTTGTTATTTCAACATTTCTGTTTCCGTCCTTTTAGCATGATACAATAATTTCCATAATTTCTACTAAATGTTATGCTTTCAGTTTCAAATTGTCAGATTTTCTCCTACTAAAAAGAGGTCGAAAATTTGACTCGAATGCATCGTAACTAGAAGTTAAACTTAAGTTTTAAAATTCTATAGATTTAGGTTATTATTATTATTATTATTATTATTATTATTATTATTATTATTATTATATCAGCGTGTAACCTACAATATGTTACGTGTAACTACTGTAACATGAACACAACAACACTGTTACCCGACTGTGTCAGAAACGCGCTGGGTAATGACAGCAAAACGTCTGTGCTGCAGCTCCTATAATCTACTAAATCGTTTGAAAGATTTACAGTGTCACTTGTAAAACGTATCAATAAACTAATATGGAGGAATCTGGAGTTTCACATTCCTCCGGCCTTGACAGTCACTTCAGCATGTGTGTGACCCATATTGACGACATGACCGTTATCCAAAACTTTCCAATTTTTTTTAAAGGGAAATTCATATTTCACAGCAATGTCATATTTATTTTCCAAATCAGTATGTATATATATATATATATATATATATATATATATATATATATATATATATAGATATATATATATAGATATATCAGTATGTGAACTATGCATGTTTCAGACAGGTTTGTGTATTAAACTGTTCAGTGTGTGTGTGTGTGTGTGTGAGAGAGAGAGAGAGAGAGAGAGAGAGAGAGAGAGAGAGAGAGAGAGAGAGAGAGAGAGAGAGAGAGAGAGAGAGAGAGAGAGAGAGAGAGAGAGAGAGAGAGAGAGAGAGAGAGAGAGAGAGAGAGAGAGAGAGAGAGAGAGAGAGAGATGCATCCTACACTCTCTTTGAATCAGTCGGAGGGGTAAAGTCTCAGTGTATATCACATTCCCGACTGGACCCGCACATTAAACCACCGAGGCATGATTCCTTTTCTCTTCCATATTTCCTTATCAGCTCCTTCACCGTTTCATTTCTTTCACATGAGAATTCAGGGACCCCCAAATTCAAGGCCGGCGCTTCAAACAACAGCACTGCGGTTTACTTTTCTTCTGTCCAAATGCTATCCCAGATCCAATTTTAGATAGACGAGGCATCAGCAATGATGCTTTTAGGACTTTCCGAGAGAGAGACAATAGTTCAAATTTTAAAATGAGATCAGCGTAACAGCAAACCCAATATATTGCGATATTAAAATGTACTATAATGGCTCACTAAATTTAGACCGAGATAAGCATGTGTTTCACTTCTGTAAAATAACATAATTAAAGAACAACAATAATAAAATATATTGTCATTATAAAATATATTATATTCGAAATAATGTATTGTTATAAAAATAATTATTTTATAAATATTAATAATAAACAAATCTCAGGGCATGCAAAACCCCGTTCTTGTTGTCTCCCAGTGCACTGAGCTGATTTTTAGTTTTCATTGAAATAGGCTAGAAAATTAGCATGGCAAGATTCAGAGCAAGATATTTATAAGCTACACATCAAACTGAATAGTGCGCCCGCGATTTCAGGGTGACATTAGGAGACAATAATGCAAATGACCCATGGCATTCAATTAAAAGTGTCATGTCCCCTCACTTTTGTTTCATGTGTTTTATATTTTCCACTAAAGTGTTTGAGAAAGAAAGCGCCTTGTGTCCCCCTCCTCGTTGAATTTTATCACTAAATGAAGCATATAAATGATCTGAAAGCACAGCCTGTCGCATTAAATTAAATAAAATAAAGAACAATTATCCTCTCTTTTTCTCTGATCTCCTGCTGAAAGGAGTCTTGGCGAGATAAGGCAGATTGAATTCGGGCTCTCCGTTGAGCTCAAATAAAAACGTCTCGGAGAAGAGCTACAGATTTAGAGCTCTATAATTTCAAATCATAATTTTCACCTGTTTTTTTTTTTTTTTTTTTTTTTTTTAGTTTCTTCTTCTTCTTCTTCTTCTTCTTCTTCTTCTTCTTCTTCTTCTTCTTCTTCTTCTTCTTTCTATTAGGGTTTTGTTTGCGACGTTTTATTTTACCAGGATGCTTGAGAAAATAGTTCAAAATGGCTACAATGATCACAGTTGATTAATAGCCGTGAAGGGCTCATAAATTAACATCTTATTACACCCACATGCTCTTAAATAAACATAAAGCCATGGATTGATATTCATATTCAGGTCTTGTGGTGTATTTGTTCAGTAGGCTGTGTCATTTTGTTTACCATGTTATGTTGCCTGGATCAATATGCCAAATTATGAGACGTCCGTGCTGATTGGACGCTGAGCTAAACAGTCATTTAAAAAATATATATATTTTCCGATATGAAGGGTTTAATTTAAGTTCAGGTCTTGTTGATTGTTCAATAATCTAGTAATGCAAAAACACACGTTTCCCGCATTTATTTTAGATTAGAAGTGCTCCTTAAAGTTCCCTAATTATCATCGTCCAATTTCAAAGTTGAATCTGCATGCTTTAGGGGGCTGATGTAAAACTTGCTATTCGGTTCAATGGAGTATCACCCTAATTTACAGCGGCAGATAAGAGCACAGTCTGTCATAAAAATCTGAGCCCCCTCCCTCCCTTATATTGAATTACACCTTGGGCAATAGTGCAGAATCGTGAATCTTAACTTCTTCCAGCATATGTTCCTGGCAGATAAGTAAACAATCTGGATGTGAAATGAAAATTTTAATTAATACAGTAATGCTATTACACCTCGGTGTGCAAATCCCATTCCCCATCCCTGCGACAATAGACAAAAGTACAGGCCAATTCCAATCCTCTGTTTGCAGCCCAAACCCAATTGTTCTGCGAGCTTGTTTCCTTTGAGTGAATCCCATTCCCCATTCACGCATCTGCTTTAGTTTCAGCAACACTTTTTTGTAATACAGGAGGAGGACTTGTACCAACTGTGTTGGGTTAGTATTATGTGAATCTTGACAAATTGTGGAAATAAATGTTATTCTAAACGAGTTGTAACATGTTCACTGTTCACATTAGAATGCGAATTATTTACTAAAAAATGTATGAAACTGATTTAAAGGCTAAACTGCATATAAAAACAAAGTGCACTGATTTTTTTTCATTAACCATTAAAACTAATTAAGTCAAAGTTACCATTAATTTTATAGAAGTAGTACACTGTAATATATATATATAGCCTATATATATATATATATATATATATATATATATATATATATATATATATATATATATATATATATATATATATATATATATATATATATATATATATTGTTGGTTTAGCTTAAAAAAATTACCTGGTTGCCTTACATTTTAAATACATTTAAATAAATTTAAAACATGAGTTGATACAATGAAGGAGATTGGTTTAATCAGAAACACAAAATATTATGTTATCTGAACCACATAAATTTGATTTGACAAAAGAAAAAATATCGTGATAACAAATCATGAAAATATTTTGTAAAAAATTACAGTGTAGTAGTAGCCTATGCCTATTATTTTACAGATTTATTTTATTGATTTAAAAGTAGATATATTTATATTGTGGGAAGTGCGTGAATAAGATTTTATTCGCAACGTCATGAATCATACTTTTCACGTAATCTTAGTTCATGAAGAAGGTATTAATTCATTTGTTTTGTGAAACTTATAGCATCGTGTTTCTGTCCTTAAAACGTTGGAGTGATCTAAGCGGTGGAACAGGTGGAACAAGCATAGAGGCCCTGAAGGGTGAAACGTCTCATACACACATCAAAGAGTGTGATCACCTTATTTCAGAGACATGACACACACCTATAAATGCAAAAAGTTTTACACTCTGAACACAGTAACACGAACGTATTTACAGATAAAAACGTGCTCAAAATTTCATAAAAAATTACAAGAGAAAGAAAGAAAGAAAGAAAGAAAGAAAGAAAGAAAGAAAGAAAGAAAGAAAGAAAGAAAGAAAGAACAAGAAGCCGAATGTAAAATGGAGATAATAATGTAAACTGTCAGCTTCTACATCTGCAGTCTGTTTAATGTGTCACAGAGCGTTTGAAGGCGCCACAAGGCGAAAATCGGTCCATATTTTAAAGCACCTGACGCTTTGTTCACTTGTTTTTATTGGAAATTGTTTTGTAATACTAAATGACATGGCTCATATTCGTACCACCCCTTCTTTTGTCCAATTTCCATCCTATTGTGAGTCTCAGGGTAAATTACAATTCATGTTCGCCCTCAGTTTCCCTAAGCATCCCTGTACAGTAATTGTTTTGCCATTTAATTTGGAACGGCGGTCCCTATAGAGCAGTCGGGAACGCCACGCGCTGACAGAGTTCATCTCAAATCTAAGCCGAAAAGCCAGATGGTTATTAGACAGCCGAAACGTTGGACTATTTAAGCAGTGCTGATTGAGAAGATAATTATTGTAGATATATATTAGTGTGTAAGATACATTTATGTTTATGTTTAGCAGTTAAGGCCTGCGTTCTCTCTGCAGACAAAATCCATTATATTTGATGCAAAAATAAAAACCGCTTAGTTAATACATAACAGGAAGAGTAAATATTTATTAAACGCATGTTCGGGTACACCACTACCGACATGCCTGTTACCTTTTGGCACGACTGTATAAGAGCATAGTCAAGAACAATATTCATTAATAGTTTAAATAAGCAATTTAACAAGGGTTATGCATTTTTTAAGACAGATTGTCTTTATTCAAAATGTCTTTGCTCGGCAAATGAACAAAGAATCGAGGTATCACCCTTTTAGATACATTTCCTTTCCATTAACATGACAGGATTTTAGTTACCATCGCAGATAAAAAATACAACATGAACTGTTTCGCTTCAAACTTTAAGTCTTTCTGAAATCAAATGAACGAGTGACTAGCACTTGAACCACAGAACAAAAAAGTCCAAATTAAGAATATTGAAAGATAAGGATTTTTTTTTTTTTCACATTTGATATTTTAAATAGACTGTCTAATTTTAGGTGCCGGTTTAATAATTATAAACAATATAACCCGTATAATCTAAACGCTGAAATCTCTCACTTTGAAATCCTTATAGTCTTATCATTTGAATTTCAGAGTGCCAAACATAATGGTAAATACAACAGGCTGTACAAGAAACATGAATCCAAACCGTTAGTTGTGCAAATCAAAGTCATTCAAATAATAATAATAATAATAATAATAATATGAGAATAACAATTATATTAACTGTTCAAACAAAACTATCATTATTATAGCATCAAATCGTACATAATAAATAAAATTAAAGGCATCCAAATCCGGTAGCCATAATAATAAACGTTTGAACATTTACATTTCTTACAGTTCTGGGCACCTGCCTTATCTATTCCAAGATCCATGCTGGGATCCAATGGACCTCTCGTAGATGGTGAAAAGTTCATGTCCACACGGCCTCAGTAAAATGTCTCGATCATTCCTCACTTCTTATGTACATGCATTGCTGTATTCAAGTTTTCAAAGAGGAGACTGTTTTTAGCGGTGGAGTCACATAGCAGCGGCATGTGCTGATGAGTACGGGTCAATCCCACTCTTGGTCATACCTGGGAACAGTATGTAGGCAACAGGCGGCTGTAAACTCGATGCCGACCATGCGGTGCAGTTACACGGCACCACGTACCCAGGGTTTGTGGGCGACGGGTGGGTGTGGGTGTGCTGGCTGTGGCAACCCAGGCTCCCGAATGCGCCGTTCTGGTATCCCAGAGATGATGCGTAAGGTAAAGTGCTGGTGGCCAACGTGTGGGGCATCTCTGTCATCTTCTGGATGGCACTGGTGCTGAACTGGCTCGGGTCGAGGAAAGAGTAAGGGGAAGATGTGGGTGGCAGGAACGCACGGGCTTTTTCCGCAGAACTTAAGAGCGAGTCCGTGGCTGAGACTGGAAGTCCTTTCAGGTGATCCGTGTCGCCCAGATAGGGCAGAGGAAACACGTACCTGTCCTTCTTGAGGAGGTTCTTGGGCTTGCGCCGGGGTCTGTATTTGTAGTCTGGATGTTCTTTCATGTGTTGAGCCCTCAGCCTCTTGGCCTCGTCGATGTACGGTCGCTTCTCGGATTCAGAGAGCAGCTTCCACTCGGCGCCAAGTCTTTTGCTTATTTCGGAATTGTGCATTTTTGGATTCTCTTGAGCCATTTTCCTCCTCTGGCCTCTTGACCAGACCATGAAGGCGTTCATTGGTCTCTTGATGTGATCTACCGGTTTTGACATTTTCAAGGCGCCCGTTTAAAGTTCCCTGTTAAAATAACAACGAAAAAGTTCTTCGACCAACCAAGAGAAAAAAATATTCACCTGTCCTGCAGACAGACAAGGATCATGCCACTTCTAAAGAGCAGGAGGAGAAGGGAAACGGCATCAATGGAGGAAAAATCCAGTAATTCTTCCGTGTTTGTCGTTAAGTTGAAAGATTTTTCTTCTTCAAAACACTGACACTGTTCGGCTCAGAGAAAAACAGCCACGCGCGCCACAAAATCCAGCGCGGAAGCGAAGTTTCCGCAATGTGTTTGCCTGCTTTTTTTCTCGGAGGATTCTCGCCCCGCGAAGCACCTGGCTGGGAAATGAGGAGTAGCGCGTGAATGAGAGCCAAAAGCGGTGAAGTTCAAAGGCTGGGCTGGTTCGCTCTGCACGCGATCTGACATAATCGCAGGGCGTTCACGCGCCAACCTGAGCGCCCAATCAGCTCTGAGAAAGCCACATAATACCTACCAAAATATGTATATTACAACACAAACAAAGATCGGGGAGGAAAAGGAGGTGACTCTCTTCCCACCCCAAATCCATTTAGTTGAAGGTCTACAAACACAGACCTTCAACCTTTTTGTAATAAAACCTGACATCTACCAGCGTCAATCCTTCAGAGACGACAGATGCCTGAAGAACAGACAAATTCTTATTTTAAACATCGCTTTCCTTATGCGAACACTCTTCTGTGTGTGCCCTTAAGGTCAAGCTTGCCTATTTATTTAAAATATTTTAACAATTCATCTGACGTTTATCTTATGTTTTTTTTTATTTTTTATTATTATTATTATTATTCATTCTTATCTGTGCAGCAGATTTGTTGTTTATTAGTTTATTTTGGTTAAACAACATCATAAATTAAGCACATGTGGAAAGCTTAATTATTAAAACTACAACGCACTAAACTGAATTGTCTAAACAAGAGAAAAAAAGGTATTACAGATCTCCGAAAACAAACGCGCTGTCTGAGGCAGTGGCCCCCAGGCCAATATTTCCTAAATGAGAACAATTGTCCAAAGGTCTCCTGGGACAGGCTGGGTTGGGGCTTGCACCTGTTTTGCGGCTGTAATCTCACATGTGTAGAACATGCCCATGGACCCTTTCTGAATGGTAACATACCCACGCAAATTTGGCATTTCGAAAACAATGCCAGTTGCTCATAGAATCATGACATCCGACAAATAATCAAATGCAGATGAAAACCTTGAGCGGTGTGATGCGAATTGGTTATGTTTTTAACCGATATTTGCACGAATTCTGGTAGATATGCTTTATTAAATTCCTATTCAGATTACCACGTAATTGCTTTAAACATTAGATTCATGGTCACATTATAAAGTTATCTTAATCATTTTCAGTAGAACATATTTTACATTAAAGCTGCGGTTAATTACCCCTCTGTTTTTTTTTCTCGTGTTCTCTTTGTCCCTTTCTCTTTTACAAATAAACTTTCGAATTAATTTAGAATTGTCCAAATCTGAAAATGTGAAAAATGTGTGACCAGATATATTACAAATTCAAGGTTATGTTTTGTGTTAAGGTTCGCGCACTAAAACCTTTAACATGCAAATTTGAGTGTTTAAAAAAGATCAGGGTCTTAATGAGCCTGAGGCAAGGAGCTTGATATATGAGAGGCACGGGTGTAATTATTAAGTGAAATATATAAGATATGTGATATCTCGTGGAGGGGCCTTCAAGCGTGACATGAAGAGAGATCTGTCTGTAATTTAGCACACGAACATATATTGTCTCTACAGTATTACATGATACAGTGTTCATTATTTAAAACGCAGGTAATAATCTAAAACGCATTTCAATGTTTGGAAATATTTCAATTGCTTATTTAATAATTTATCTGTCTTTTAGCTTGAGAGCTTTGTCTTTCTTTAACGTCTAAAATGATCTAACATGTATCTCTTATTATCGGCGAGGGTTATTTAACTGACTATGCACTTCATTTGTGTTTGTGTGTTGTGTGTGTGTGTGTGTGTGTGTGTGTGTGTGTGTGTGTGTGTGTGTGTGTGTGTGTGTGTGTGTGTGTGTGTGTGTGTGTGTGTGTGTGTGTGTGTGTGTGTGTGTGTAATTTCCCCAGTCTTGCTCTCCCAAGGTCACTTTATAGCTGAATATTAACGCAGATGTATTGATTTTCACATATGCAATCACATGTATATGCAGGAGTTTCGGCTTTGCAGCATGCAGGTGAAGATGGTTTCATTTATTTTAGCCATCAGAATTATGTAAATTGTTGTTTACATTTTTAATGTTTCTACTACTCTTGTTGCAACTTTATTTGGCAGTGTTAATGACCCGTTTTACGAAAATACAATCTGCATAATAAAAGCAAATGTAGCTTCATGGACTTTTATTATCTCTGCCATACATTAAATTCTGACAAATATAAAAACAGCGGTTGTCTTCCAATGCTAATAAATGATTTAAAAAAAGTGAACTTTTTTTTTTTAATTAAGCAAAGCCCATGTGTATATAAATCCTCAATGAGGCGCTGATGGTAAATGCGTCTGGAGAGCATGAAGTGTGTTTTCGTAGGGGTGCCGGCTCGATATCCATCAAGCTTTACCGTTCCACCGCCTCTCAGCCTCCCTCTCCATTTCAGAGCACAGCCGAGAGCAGTGCAGCTTGAAATCCGGAGAACACCAGCCTGATAGAAATAGAAATTACAACGGGAATTAACAGAAATTATTGGGGCACACAGCATTTGACATAGAGATGATGTACTCAACGCCAAATGAAGTGAGATTTGTGAAATCAAGCATGCTGAGGCGCTCGCGTCATTAAATGGGAGCTCGTCATGGAGGAGATATTCCGTGTGTGGAGTAGGCTATGGATCGCTCACGTGCGCAAAGTCAACTGCTTGCACTTCTTTTTCCGTGTACCGAGGACTTTAGCAACCCACCAACGCATGCAAAGGTGTGCATGTGTATTTATGTTTTGATGTGTAAGATAGGCTAGGCTACTGTATATCGGAGTATGTAATCTAAAATACGAGTCCAAATTTGGGTCGGATGTTTTCTTTTTTTTTTTTTATTGAACGCAGTTTTTTTCGAAATCACTTGGTTTTTCAAGCGGCTACCTTTACCATACCAGTAATATTTCGATATCACTGTATGCTACTATTCACATTCTAACTGCTATCCGATAGTCTTTAAATACGTGCACTGACATGATCAACATTTTTGCTGTTCCCCTAAAAATACAAAGAACTGTTTCTTTAAAAGTGTATTACTCTCAAGCATTTGCAGGTCGACTGAGATGCACAAAGGCATCTGAAGTCGATACATTAAAAAAAGCCATTAGCAAAGCTTCAGTCAAGTTAAAGCCTAAAATTGCACTTAGTGGTGTTTTATGTGATGATCAACCTATAGAAACTCGACTGCTGCATAGAACGTATTTTTATATATATTAACCCACTGTTGAAAAGTTAAATTAATTAACTTTAATAATAATAATAACAATAATTCTAATAAAAATAGGCTAATAATAATAAACTTGGCATGACAATGCTCTAGACGCATTTGCCTGAACTTCCCCATCAATAACTTTATGCAAAAAAGTTAGACTCCAGATGAGGAAATCTATAGCTAAAGTCATTTATATAAAGATATATATTATTGAACTTTATCGCTATATATATTTTTTAGAAACCTACGGAAATCAATCACGTATCTTTAGATGTTTTACTGATCATGACTCTAAAATTATGGTGGCCTACATAGGAAAAGCGACTTGGAAAACAGATGGATGAATGGGTATTTGAGTGAATGAAAAGAGGTCAACTCAATATCAACAATTTTATTAAATACAAAAAAACAATGATGTTACATCGCCGTTGATGTGTTTTCTCAGAATCAGCGGTAACATTGTGTAAATCCCACGTGTTCCGACCCTGATGTTTCACACAGGGTTCATGAGATGGATACGGTGGTACAGTAGCTGTCCATGGTCCTGACGCGCTAAGTGGCTTTTTCCACTGCTAACTCGCGGTCCCACTCAGGACTCCTCACAAACCCGTGTTGACATTTCAATGCTTTTTATTCTTTTTTCATCCCATTTGCTGCTGTGATTCTGCTCGCATGATGCTGCAATAGATGTTTTCCCTCTGAGAATTTGGAAGTATGCTCTGCCAAGAAACCTCTGCGACTATGTTGCATGTTGTTTTGTAAGCCAATATTCACCCCCTAGGAATTATCTTGGTAAGTTAAGTTCTGTGCGTAACATTGCGGATTCAACAGCGGAAATAGTGTGCTTACAACGGAAATGCTCTCATGTATACAAAGCACACGAATAACATTTCAAATGTCTGACCTAGTGGGAATGCAGACATTATTCAAAAGCAGAGTCCCTCTTTTGCCGTGGCGTAACCTCATATGCAGTTCAGAAATTAAATTCCAAAGAAGTCTTAAGAATATCATGATAAAACTGCTCATAAGTAATTCTGAATAGACACATAACCAACATATATTTAGAAAGCCAACCAACATGTTTTAAAGGTTACTACAGCTCAAAAAGAAATAATCTATCTAAAACTAAAAATGCAAGAACTATACAAACACTGATGGTCACTATAATAATCATGGGATAGGGTGTTATGTTTTACTATTAATGACAAAGATAGATAGGATTAACTACTCTACTTGCTTGCTAAAAAGTAATGAAGAGCCAATAAAGTAACCAGCATATAAAATGAAAGCTTTACATTGGCAAATTATATACTTAAAGACCACTGGCACTTAAAAATTAATCATAATGTTCTCACCCTAAGGGCTGCTGTCAGCCAATTATATAGACAGACTGTAATGGAAGTTAAAAGTTGTTTTGGCATGTTTTGAGCCAACACTAAGCAAACCCCTGATGACCTCCAGCAACTTTTCAGTCTTACTGCCAGCCTGAAAGGTAAAATTTTGAAAAATCTACCCATTATGAGACAGTGGGTTGAAAAGTATGGAGTATTGCCTCAACCTCCCCCTCCATTCCATCTCCCTCCCCCAGCCTGCTTCCTCCTCACAGACCGACATTATTTCGCATATTCAAATTGCCAGTGTTTGTTCTGGCCGTGGCTCTTGGCTCCCATTTCTCTCCAGTGTGGAAATTGATTTTAGTCAGCTGTCACAGCCAGCATTTTTCTGGAACCTCTGCAAAATATATATTTACAAAAAAATTCTGTTTGGTTTGGAGAAATTTCATTAGCCCACGCAGCATTCCAGGCCCTTTTTTGGAGCGGCCATATGAGTGATGAGCATAATGCTATTTTTGGAAAACGGTGAAAGACAAGCCATCGATGCCTTCGAGATTGGACAGCATGTCTGGGAAAGTGTCCAGTCATGGCCAAGCCCAGTCCATCTTCGGATGTTTACATATCTGTTTCCTCTTCCTCATTCTCTACCCATATCAATCTGTGATTATCAATAGCTGGGACCAAGCCCTAATCAAAACCGAAATGAGCACCGGGCAGAAACGTATGACCGACAGGAGACATATAAAATTGACAATTCTCATGGTCAAATATTTTTACAATATAACATTTCATGAAGGAGCCCAATAAGGGCCCCTTAGAGAATCCTATGCCTTGTGCAAAGGGCAGAGTTAATGAAAAAGGAAAGACAGAGCCAATGATTGAATGAAATAAAATAGAATGGAAATTAAAAGAGGTTCAAGGCAATGGTTGATAATGAAAAGAGGAGGGTAATGCTTCAGAGACACAGAAGCAAGCATCGCACAATCATACAATACAATTAGGATTAAAAGGGCCAGGCACAGATAACAGGAGATAGGGATGAATTATCACCCAAAAAGAGAAATGGGGCCTCTACTCTGACCTTCATTAAGAGGAAGAAAGGCTCGCTCACGGCCAGGATGACTCGCGGCACACTTTCAGCTTCCTGATTGGTAATTGTGACTCGGAGAGTCCCTGCTAGATCAGCCTCTTGAGGAACCAGATGGAAAATAAAGAGGTTTATAAATAAATAAAAATTCACAATTCAGAAACCAGTGACACCTGTGTCACCGCTTTAATCCAAGTCATTTTTTATTTGTCCTAGTTTAGGTGTACTTCCATTGACAGTTAAATGGATAGTTCACTAAAAAAAGATTCTAAACTAAAAATTCAGAACTAAAAATTCTGACATCATTTACTCTTGTCATTCCAAACCCATAAGCGCAACCATGAACAAACCTCATTGGTTCCCACGTGTCAAGCAAGCACGGATGAGCTTCTATGCTTGCCATATTTGATGAGCTCTATATGTAATTTGATCAATGTTTATATATGAATATAAGCCTAAAAGCCTCTGTTCTTCATATAAAGCAATTGTACCTATTAAAAAGTATTTTGGTTGCAAGGACTTTCAATGGATGGACAAAAATGAAGAGAGAATATTGAAATTATTTGTATTTCAAAGATGAACAAAAGTCTTGTTAGCTTTCAAAAAGGTTCATTGTTGGGTGAACTGTCCCTTTAAGTTGTAGTGAAGGAGATTATGAGAAAGATAGACATAAAACTACACAAACTGGACTTAAAACAAGCTGCAAAATCAGTAACAACAATGTCAATCGCATTTCAATTCCTTTTTTAGCTCTGCATGCAACACTGAGGGAAAGAATAAACCCAAACTCAAATGATCTTTTATATACAAATCAACTTAAAAGAATAGTTCACTTAAAAATGAAAATTCTGTCATTATTTACTCATCCTCAAGTTGTTTCAAACCTGTATGAATGTCTTTCTTCTGCTGAACACAAAAGAAGATTTTTGAAAAATATGGGTAACCAAACAGTTGATGTACCCCATTTACTTACAATATATATTTTCAAGTCAATGGGGTGCATCAACTGTTTGGTTACCGACATTCTTCAAAATATCTTCCTTTGTGTTCAGCAGAAGAAATAAATTCATACAGATTTGAAACAACCTGAGGGTGAGTAAATGATAACAGAATATACATTTTTATTATCACAAACACTGACATTCTGCTATTCTTTTACAGGCTAAAATTAGTAGTGACATCCACAATTTAATGGAAGAACACAACAGATGCAAGCATATTGCAACCACGCTCAGAACCAAGGTACACATAGTAGAAGAAAAAAAAGGGAAAGTAAAAAGGAAACCAAAAGGGTAATGATAAAAGGAGAGTCAATTAAAAGATCTGAATGCCTTTGAATGCAGAAAAATTGATTTAGATGAAACTGTAATAATAAACATTGGTACTGGGTGTTGATTGATTCTTTTTATTGGGAGGGGGATCTGCTATTGCATTGTGAGATATCAGTTCTCCTTTGTGATTCTCAATAGAGCAGCAGTTCAAAAGACAATTCTATTTGGCTTCCTATTAGAACTGCGCTCTGAAGCGCTTTTCAGATCGTTTCCTTTTGAATCAGTTTAAAGTGCTCCTGTGTGTTTGTAGGAGATGAAAAGCAGCGTTATGTTCTAAAAGCCTGTTTATTAACTTTTTCGGTGCATTAACATGAGCCAATTGGAGCATTGATATTTACTAGTTACAGTATTGGCTGTACCACATTTACATCTTGAAAATCCGTCTTGTTGACCAACAGTTAGTCTAAACTTCTTAAATACTGTTGTGCACTCAGCTTTATGAGACGTTAATTCTACGACAAACGCCGCAAATCAGGTGTGGATGGCGCTCAGGGATTCTGCATCCTCTGAACGTTCCAATCCATTTGAAATCACTACGTGCCTCTCGTCCTCTCTCTCTCTCTCTTCTTCACTTTTGAATATAATGGCTATAGTAGGCTCTCAAACAAAAGGGCTTTATCACAGTCTCCTAATGTCACCCCCACAGCCCCTCTCTCATGGCCACCAACTCCTTCCTCTCTTTTCTCATTCATTTATTCCACTGTATGTGGAAATAGGCTGGCCAACAATTAATTTCAGAGTGAATTCAGGCAGGATCTATTACCCCCTCACTGCCTCCATTGCTCTAATGGAAATCTATTTCACTTCTCTTTTGTGTCCAATATAATTTAATGCCCATTTTATTAATGGCCTGAAATAATTATGGAAGCCTTTTGTGATTTTTGAGTATGTTTCATTTAATTGTGCAATAAATGTCTAATCAGGCCTCCCATCTGAAGCCATTATGGCATTAAAATTAACAATTACGCCATGAATGTCTTGGTGAATGCGTCGAGGTCTATAGAAATCGCTGTTGATAACAAGACACACATACATCATTCATGAGAGTTTTTTTTTTACTCGCAAATGAAAGCGAGAGATATGGGAACGGGTGGGAGAGAAAAAGAAAGAGAGAAAAGTGGAAGAAGAAAAGGAGGAGAAGAAAGAGGCACAGGCTCTTTATTCCTTTCAAAAGAGGGGATGGCCAAAAGATAGGGCATTCTAAAACTGTGTCACCCACTCGACTTCTTTTCTTCGCCGGCCTCTCTCTATCTCCCTTTAATTTGCCTCACTCTTTATTTTTTCGAGTGACAGATTTCTCGGGGAATGGAAATGTATTAACCGTTAACTTGAGCGATAAAATATCTATCAGCCCTTTGTGCCTCATGCCCAGTCTGCAATTCTGAGCCGTGTGGCACCCGTTTTGCCTGTGTGGGTGACCAAAGGCAATTAAGAAGACATTGGCCCTCTTTCTGTCTCTCAATCTCTTTCTGTCCCACAGTCACTCTCTCTCAACTCAAATGGGGCAGCTACTCAACGCACCAGCAAGAATTGTTTTCTTAGTTGCCAAGTATACAAATTTCACGGTTTGGAGGAACTCCATCCAGCAGTAAAAAGCCTTGTCAGTTCCTCCTTGTCACTTCCCAGCTAATAATTTACAATTGGTTTTGGTGCATCTACTTTAATGGCGGCCGGGTTTGTTTCCCACTCCTGCAGCGATCTGCATGTGGCCTCAAAAGACTGTAGATTGTTTTGAAGTGACTGCTGTCTGCCAATCTGGGCAATGATGGATGTCATTGGATGACGAGAAAAGCATTTGGCCCCAGTTTAACCTCTGCATACTCACGCTTCCTGCCACGCTTTACACACCAAGGGACTTATTCACTGTGCACAACTAGATTAATTTAACAGATGATGAGTAAAACTAACAAATGAGATCTCGTCTGAAAAAGTAAACAGATTTACAAATGAAAACAAAAGGGCGATAGAAGATTTATTTCTTCTTGTGTCCCTGGCATCTGTTGAGCTGCCTGGCATTCAAAGCAAGCATGGTTAACTTTACATATCATTCATATTATTTTATATATCAGCTATGAGAATGATTCGCCTTTGAACCTCGCTGAGCTGAGGGAAACGATATTCCTCACAACCTGTGCAGATTTCATCAATCTAATGCTGAATGATATCTATCAGGCCATTACGGTTTCCTTCCTTTAAACTTATCCTCTCAAATTTAATAATCCATTTAACTGATGTGCAAATTAACCTTGGCATTCACACATAAACCACTTTTATAAGTCACACCCCACACCTTTTCTCCCTTTTTTCATCTCTTCTTCCAGCCAATTTAATTCCAGGCACCAGATTTCATGGTCAATTTTATTTTGCTCACTCTCAAGGAGTCCGTCATCAATTCTTCACAACTTTTCATGTCCCCCTTTCTCTCCAGATTCGCTGCGAAATTGCCTATTCAGGCCGCTAAATAAGTGTGACCGCTGTAAATTTGCTGCGACGCCCCACGCTTTTGAATATGCATTTGGAGTGCTGACCTCCAGCGGTAATTAGTTTTAGTCTTTGTTTATCCTTTACACAAATCACACAGCCTCTTTTCTTACATCCCTTCATGTGCATCCCTCATTCTCTTGCCTCTCTGCACAAAACTCAAAAAAACAAAACCGAAACACAGTGAGAAATCCTTGGGCGAATCTTGCAGAAATCACAAGAGATTGACCTCTGCCATCATAACAAACAGTATTTAGGCCATATAGTCATGACATACATCCAGCATGAATACAGACTTCAAAATGTATATGTATGAATACATCCTTATGAAAGTGCACTGAATGCACAGAAAACGCCTCGGAAAGAGAGTGCCGTGCTCATTGGAGTCACCCTGATCTTTACATGGGATAGGACCTCTTCCGACACTCAAGCGGACTCAAAGACTAGTCCAAGGATGCTCGGTTCAGCTCTTTGAACTCCAGCAACAATCAAACACATTTAAACAAACTAATCAAGGTCTTCAGGATTACTTGAATAATAAATGATACACATTGATTCAGGACCTCATTCTGTCAGCATCTGAATATTAAACTGTGTACAATAAGGTTAGTCAGACCTTGTTCATGTGCAGTTTCAGGGCTCTAGAGTGCGACCATATGCGACCAAAATTTGTAAGGGTGCGACTAAAATTTTTCCAAGGTTGCACCGGTGCACCTAACGTCCTCGCGTCCGCTGCCTCTCCACCAACGAAGCGCTTGTTCTCCTTTGTCGGAACTCACACTCATGGTTGGATCATATCGTGGTCTAAACCAATCAGAGACGGAGATAGGGCGGGTCTTTGCATCTGATTGGCTGTGGTAGGCCTACACTGCTCTGTGCTGTGTGACTGAAATTGCGACCTGAGCACCAGAGAATCAGTTACGGCAATCAGCATCAGCAAAAAAAACGCAAGAAAACAGACGACGAACAATGAAAAGAAATAGACCCATAGAGTTTTTTCTTTAAGAAAAGTAGGCCTGTTTCCCCCAACACTCTCCCCGGTAGGGATGGGTACCGAAACCCGGTATTAATTTTCTGAAAGACCGTTGTATCGATCAGCTCGGACGTGATCGGTTCTGATGTCGGTAACTTACTGGAGAAATTAAGAAAATTCACATACTATTTATTATTACTATAAAAAAATAAAAAAAAATAATAATAATAATTTATCTTGCGAGCCTTTTCTGTGTATACCGGTAATAATATTACACCATTTTTGCTATTCGCAGTCCAAGGGAGAAAGAGAGAGATCTCTCACGTGGAGCCACAGCGCACACAACACGACAGCTCTGCTTAATGAGTGACGACGGCAGAACTAAACATTCAAACCTGGTTACACTTTAGGTCTGTGATATCAGTCTGATTTTATTTTAGATTTCGGCTTCCAAAGGTTATTAAAAAAATATTGAGGTAAAACCATTAAAAACTACAGCCACATTCGGTCTTGCGCAGCTTCCTTCCCTTCGCAGCAGTGCGCTGTCATTTCTCCCTAAAACTCAAACTTAACGACAGAATCAGCTCGTGATTGTTGTAAAATGCAGTCCAGCTACTGTTGCTAAATCGCGCTCCGAAACAGACCAAATTATAGCCTACTTTGGGTTTCATGTGCGTGTCTAAACTATCAAATGAACACAAAAATATGTAAAAATGACCAGCTTGTATTCACAGCTCTTGAATTAATAACTTCAGCTTTAATAAGCATGATCTATCTATGATAAAATATGCAGTGTTATTTTACATTTGATTACTTTATTAGATTTCTTTTTAGACCATACTTGAACAGTAGCTAATGTTAGTAGACCTTCCTGAAATTAAAGCACTGTGTAGGCCTATATAATGTGCATCTTTGTTTAATTGTTTATCTTTGTTTATAAAACAAAAAGAACCGATAAGAATACTGTTAAAGTACCGGATCGATAAGCAGTATCGGTAAGAGTAGTAATACCATTAAAACCTTATGGATACCCATCCCTACTCCCCGGTCAATGCTCCGACAACAGCCCAGACATGGAGCTACTTCAGCCACCAGTCTCCCCAGTCCCTGTAAGATGCCAAGCCCTGGTCCTTCGTCGGAGATGGCATCCGACTCAAGAGGTACAGCCTACCAGCCTGAGCTAGAGACTCAAAATAGTTAGTTTGGCAGCTCAGTGAAGCACTTTAAAAAAATAAATAAATTTACATACAGTATAATTGTGCTTCAAATAAAAAAAAGTATTTACCTTCACCTTATTCTTGTTTAAAATCATTTACATAATATATATGAATGTATATGGAGCATGATAAAAAGCTGAGCTTGAAATTGTGGCGTTAAAGGCGATGCGAGCCGAGGAAACATTTGGGTGCACCTAAATTTTGTGCTGGTGCACCTAAATAAAAAAGTTAGGCGCACCAGTGCAACCAAGGCAAAAAGTTAGTCTGGAGTCCTGAGTTTTATGGAGCTTCGGTTGATTTTTGTGTAAGTCTTTTGGAGTATATGCACAAAACCAAAGCCAATTGGGGTCTTGTTAACATACAGTTTACTGTAGACTGTAAAACATATAATATGATCAATAAGTTGTGACAACATAGGTTTTTACATTGCTTTAACTCATCAAAACAAATTTAACAATTTAAAAATATATATACATTATAAAAGATTCAACTAATTTGTTTAAAGTCAGTTTAATGTTTAATTTAATTTAACTGAATGACTTAAACATCCAAGTTGATTGTACTTAAAAATATAAGGAAGCAACTTTTTCTACAGTGTACATGGTAAATGGAGCTGGGCTAAAATCACATTTTCCGACTTCACAAAAACCAGCCTGGTATACGGCTAAAATTCTGAATGTAATATTATTGGTTACTTATTTTTTTACTATGTATTAGATAAGAACTAGAGCATAACTTCACATCCTGTTGCCACAGTTTGTGCAGGTCAACAATAGCACACAATAATGAGTCAAGTTTAACTCTAGGCCAATTAGCTAACAATTCACTACTTCACTACTATCAACTTTCTTTAGGATGAAGGCCACAGAACACAATAGACAACAGTATATGTTTCTTTTTTGGTAAGAAGAAGAAGGGATCCCCTGGCTCTGGGATTACCCCCCCCCCACACACACACACACACACAAACACACACACACATCCCTGTTCTATGGGCCATTCGCTTTCAAACATTTCTTGTCAGTAGGGCTTACCAAAATCTACATAATCCCCTCGCCCATCACAATTAAAGATATCAGTGAACAATGAAATTGTTTCCTCTCTGGCCTGCTTCATCTTCCTTCTGAGGGGTTCTGAGTATATGGCAGTTCTCCATTCAGAGGAAGGTGTATTGCAACAGGATAAGGCAAGAATGGGCAACACAATGGACAACAGACCTCTTACCTGAACATGGAGACGTGCACTTTGGGTGATCAGAGGTCTGGTATTGTGTTATATAGAGAATCCAGCCCTCAAATAATTCTTCCAACTGTCTCATAATGATAATTTGCCTGTCACCACTGTAGTTTAAGCTTCACCTTATCAGTTAGCCTGTCAGATTAGTGATTTGTATCGCGGTGTAGCTCACACTTAGTTCCTGAACAGAGGTCAAACGAATTTAAGGGGAAATGACAACCCATTCCTGCCCAGTAACCCCAGTGATTAGCAGACTGTGAAGTCAGACGACACTGACTGATGACTCATGACCTTGATAAGGGAAGGGGCGCTAAACCCCACAGGTCTCCTTTAAAGCTTGCGTTTTCTCCAGTTAGGAGCGAACGCTGGCTTAACATATAATTAACGCCTAATAAAGCCCTGATTGTTTGTCAACACTCTTTCTTTCTCCGCTCTCTTGTTTTCCTGACCTAGTAATCTGCAGTCAGCCTGCAGGCAGTGTGTACTGCGATATCATCTTAAGCTACTTGTTCTAATACCCGGTCTGGCCGGGCCAATGCTAACTGCTTTCTCATTTACACATACTGATAAATGCACAGGGTCTAATCTATTGGCAGTTAGGCCTGGTTGTGAACCGTCCACCGCTGGAGTTAGTGTCCCACTTTATATTAGGTGTCTTTAACTGCTATGTACTTTGGTTTAAAAGATGTTAGGTGTAATGTACGTATTGTGTTCATGTTGTATTGCAAAACAGTTTTGCATGTTGAGGTGGAATACGGGTATGGTTAGGGACCGGTTTAGTGTTAAGGTTAAGTTTATTGGTAGGTTAAGGTGGATCAACAGTGGTAGACGTACAGAAATTGCAGGTATTTTCTAAATAGGAGTACTTACATGTATGTACACAATTTCACTGTATAAAACTATTTAAGGCAAGGCACCACAGGTGAATAGAGTAAAAATGTAAACTAATAGATATCACCATCCTTCCCCAGCTGATTAATAACAGTACATTAAGACAACTTGCATTACAAGTTTTCTGAAATGTTTAAATATGCAAATTAGGCAGTCCATAGGCTAATTTGTATACATTTCTAGAACAGAATCTAAATCAGAATTGGATCGCTCTCTTTTTATCACTTCATAAATCAGAAAATAGCAACAGCTGGGGAAATAAAACATTTTAATATGTTTTAAGAAATAAAATGCTTTATAAACCAGATGAATTATATATGAACAAACCCCTCTGTAAAAACTTTCAGAATATAGAGATACAACTGGAAAGTTTGGTGTAAGTTGTAGTAACGATGGTTTGCCTGTAGTGATGTAATGCCTTAAATGTTAGCACATAGTAGTTAAATACACTCAATATATAGTGGGTACAATACTGTCCCTGTTAGTCACCTTTCAGCATTGGAAAAAGCGGCATAAAGCGTTTCAATGGACAATAAAAACTCTTATTGTGAACGACAGCACAAGGCCTGTCATTAAAGAGTCTATAGAAGTATTGAAGTGTGAGAAAGCTATTTGTGTGGCATTGTATGCAGTCAAAATCATATGCAACTGGAACAAGATGATGAGCAGAACTCAAAGGCCTGTGAATGGTGAAAAAAAAAGAGAAACAACAAAAGTCAGAGTGAAAGCATTAATTACTAAGAGGCAGGAAAAAATAATAAATCAAGTGAATCATTTACACAAGCTCATTAAAGCTAATGCTATCCACTCTATTTTCCTTTTTAGCTCGAGAAAGACAAAGGAGGGACAATATCCCATTAAATGCTGTTTTCTCATGCTATTCATTTGAACTAGTTCTAGCATGTCAGTGTTTCCTGGATTGAAGTCTGATAGCACTACAACAGGCTTTCTTTGAAGGCTTGAGAAAGCACATTTGGAGAAATGAGGGTGTGAAAAAGCGAGGGAAATGGCTGAAGCAAAAGCAATTGTCAGAGAGAGAAGAGAGTGTCTCTAGGTTTATAATGTACTGGCTAGAGTGTGTGTGGATGTGCGGAGGATAATTTAGAAGGCAAATGGTGTGTGTGCTTGTTGTGTGGTGGTGATGGGCTCCCCCTAACCCCAGAATGCAGATAGAAACCACCAGGGGTAGTTGCGGGGAGAAGGCGTTTGTGATTTATGGCTAGCACCGGGCTGATAAGAAGACTCCCTTCATTTAAGGCCTTATCGCTCGCACTAAAGAAAGGCCACAATTTGCCACGTTCTGTAAAGCCCCAGATGCAACTAATCTCTTCAACCTTGCAGACAATCTGCCTCAGTAAAAACTATAGATCATTCACATGTCTAAGTGATCTGGGCCGTAACTCTCTGTGCAGCACAAAACCTGCACCACCGGGGAAGAGGAGAAGAAACAAACTCAAACACACACACACACACACACACACTCATATGGAAGCTGAAAAATGCATACAAAGACAGACCTATGCTTTATGATTTAAACAGAAGACATCCAAACTACTGCTACATAATGAAGCTAAGTAGCAGTTTTATCATGCTAATGTTTTATGCTCTATGTTGTCATATGGGCTAGTTAATTGGTAAATCAAGCAATTAGCGAGATAATCAAAAATGCTTGTTTAAGGCTTGACATTCCTAAATTCCTTCATTTGGTCTTTAAATTTACATACCTTTACTTATAGTGTCACTCCTAAAAAAGTTGTTTTTTTTAAGGAAGATTTAAAAGTCATCAAACTTTTACAGAGGTTAAATTGAATGTAAATACACTACAGTTCAGTGTTTGAATTAAATTGGTCAAAAGTGAGAGTAAAGACTTAAAATATTTCTGTCAAATAAATGACAGAATAAATGACATAAAAAATATCACAGTTTACACAAAAATATTAAGCAGCACAACTATATGCAACACTGATAATAATAATAAATGTTTCTTGAGAACCATCAGCATATTAGAATAATTTCTGAAGGATAATGTGACACTTAAGACTGGAGTAATGATGCTGAAAATACAGCTTTGCAATCACATGAATAAATTGTACTTTAAAATATAATAAAATAGAAAACAGTTCTTTTAAATTGCAATAGTAGTTCACAATATTACTGTTTTTACTCTATTTCTGATCAAATGTATGATTGAAAAGTTTGCAAAAGTTTTTCTTAATCCAACTAACAGAATTTCAAGTGTCTTCTTTAAGCTTTGCAAAAATATTTATTCAATGTATCAGTCGTTTAACAAAACAACAAATGCAAATAAAACAGATAAACATGACCACAAAATATAACACAAAACTGGCTTGACACAATGCAAATAGTCTTATCTATGATATGAAATTTATATAGGCCAACTGTATGACTCAATCAATACTAATCACAAATGTAATTACATGTTGATGCTTAGGAGCACAATTGATTTTTTTTCTTTTCTTTTTTTTTTTTGCATTCAGTTCATACCTGTTTCATTTTAAGTTGGAACAACAACAGCCTAATGCATAAAAATACACAACTGTCACTGCAAAAGTTCATATGACCTATAGAGATACAGTATGTTGTTGAGTGAACAATAGTGTCAAAATTCACACTTTTAAATTCCCTTTAAATGTCTTTTTTTTTCAAAACATGTTTAATCTTTTTTTTTTATTGCTTGACTTTTAAAAACACAATAATGAGGTTTGAATTGAGGTTTTTAGGACTCTAGGACAAAATCTCCAGTACTGAAAAATCTCAGCTTAAGTGTTAAAGTGCCCCTATTATGGTTGTAATAATAAGCAGTGTCTTTTATGCAGTGTGTAGCTGTTTGTGAATGTAAAGTTCTGCAAAGTTGTAAAGTCCAAAGTGCACGATGAATAAAGTTATTGTCTCCCAAAAGAAATAATTGACTCTGAACCTCCTTGACAAGTCGTTTGTGTTTCGAATCCCACTGCTTGACAGTTCTGCGTCACTAGAAAACACATTTGCATAATGCCCGCATATGTTGTGCGTTTTCCATCCGCGAACAACTTAACACACCCACAAACACGTAATTTTACTGACGATTGCTTCAAGTTAAAAAGCGGGATTTGCAAAATGGTTGCTCGTGAAAGATGGGTCAGTATCCAGTTTATTTGGACCAGCTTGTTCTTCAGAATCACAACCTGTAAGTATGATTAATTATTGATGTATATCTTTTCTACCGGGTGTTCAAAATATGTAGTTTTGTGTTTTATATTGTGTACGTTTCCAGCTAACCGGCTAACTCACATTATTACTGTCTTACTGAAATATACTGCAAATCAGCTGTGTGCCACTATTACCTAAAACTGTGTCTATTAATGTAGATTGTCTGTTGTTCTTACTACTTTGATTAAAGGATGAAGCAAAATTTGTTTTGTAAACTTTAACGTATGCACCATTATTGATAAAGTTAATACAGTTACCGCATTTACACAATTTCTGAAAGTGAGGAATTGCAGTTGCAACATCTCATAATATACCTCAAACTGAGTAGTGTATCACTGAGAAACATCCAGCTCAAGACATTCTTGCGATGGAGCTTTGGGTTGAATAGCTATAGTTCTTCCAATGTTTCATCATCGGATTCGGGCTCAAGTCAGATTAATATGGTAAAATCGACGCCATCGTTACTGTCTGTATATTGTGTACAATCGCTGAGAATTAAGGAAACCTCCTGAGCTGAAGTATAGTTATGGTAATTTGTGTTAGCTTACGATTTAGAGAGATTGATTCATCCAAGGAGTCGTTTGAACAATGTGGTGATGTGCAATGTATTTTATGAGAAATTGAAACAGTTTTTTTACCTTTGATGCAGGTCAACCTGTTGTAGGAGACCTCCAAAACAAAACTGGGAAACTTTCAAAATGCATAATAGGGTCATTTTAATACAGTATTTAGTCCCAAAGATCTAATGCATATTAAGTTGTTGAAATTGTTTTAGGCTTATGTGTAGACCAAAATCCCCCACAACATAATCACAGCTAAAATATTTGTATTTCAGATTTTTTTTAATTGTTTTGCCCTTATACTGTTCTACATCAGAATTTTTGTCTGTCACTACGTAATTACGTAATTTGTCTGTAATTACGCATTAATTCACCGACAGAAAACAAACCGGAATATAGAGTTCTACCTGCACATTTATAGTTTACTTGTTACTACAATAAGTGCCTCAAAAAAAACTCTCAATATACTCGTCATGAACCTTGCAAACTTTGTAAAATACAGTTATTAGCTTTCAGAAGCACTTCTAATATCAAGCCAGTACATTTAAAAGATAATTTTGTTTCTCTGTGGACTCAGAGACCTGAAAACCCTGACTCCCAGAAGCTGCGTAGCAGTCAGGCAATCTGGCTGCTTGTGATTTTCACAAGTGCTTTCCAATTTTGTGTGTCAAATGCATGAGACGGTGAGTGAACAGGTTATGCTCACTGTGGCACTAGTTGGGTGTACATATCATTCCATTCCATTAGTTTACATACTTTATACTTCTCAATTTGAGTATCATATCACGCCTACAAGTACTATTTAGTATCATATTGATACCATCATGATGCTCATGACTATGAAATCTTGCATATCAACAGAAAACCTTGTTAATTATTTTAATCATATTCATTACTACAACCATGATGCAACTTACACTTGTTTTTTTATGAAAAACAATTTGTATCAACACTCAGCTTGGTGTTCAAGATGATTATTACCACTTCATTGTTCAAAAAGGAAGAAAAATTCACATGTGGTGTTTATATAGTAGATATTCTAGTCATATGTGGTCCATGACTTAACAAGTCTAATTAGTATATGATAGGCAGCAGTGTATTTTCCCTTTCTTAAGTATTCATGGAAGCCAGTGATCTGACAAATGGAATTTTTCAGCTCCGCAGAACCTTGAATCACACACACACACACACACACACACACACACACACACACACACACACACACACACACACACACACACACACACACACACACACACACACACACACACACACACACACACACACACACACACACACACACACACACACACACCTTCCTCTTGCTGATAATCCTGTTTATGTCTGCCTTATGGAGTCCAGGTGCAATACACCAGAGTAACTAAACACTTTCCAACACACATCTATTTACACAGACAAAGACAGAAAACACAATACATATTTTCACATTTCAGGGGCATTCGAGAGCCGCAGATCTCAACTGGTTGGTCACAACCCAAATGTGGATTGCAGTAGAGTCAGAGCAGAGAAACAAGCAGAAAAACCTAAACAAACAAAGCTATATAAATTAATAACATTAGGGTAGCAAAATATATGGCTTATCAACTAAAAGGGAGGAGAAAACACTTCCAATATCTCCCATATGTAAAAGGTTGTGCTGTATGGCTGTGCTGTATTATTATTATTTGTAAATGTATCTGTCACTAGTCATGCAGAATATATTAAATACAGGTTCACTTGCAACACTCCAGATATACAGACTATCAATCATATGTTGCTGTTGTTTGTGCAAGGGTGTTGCAAAAGGGGTGCTACAGTGGGTCTGAAAAAAAATTAGAGAAAAAAAATGCTAAATGTATTTTGAGGGTATTAATGTGTTTACTTAAGATAATTTTAAATCCACATCCACAACATTTGATAAGATTACCATTTCATTCTGCAAATTTTAGTAAGGGAAAAAATCTATATGGTTACACTTTTTTAAGGTGACTTTGATACACTGCAATTATACATTTAAGTACTGAGTAATATTAAGTAACTACATGTACTTACTAAAGGGTTAGGATTAGGGTTTGGTTTGGTTTAGGGTAAGTTGCATGTAATTATGCGTAACTATATAACTATATATATATTATCAGAATCCCTATGTTAATAATTTTGCATACTGTTAGACCTGTGCAAATAATGGTAAAAATAAATAAATATTTAAGGACATTTTTTTGTTTACTTTTCTACAACAAACAGTTATAGTATTGTGTTCAGACATCACTCGACGTCCAATGTCGCAAAATGAAAAGCCAGCTGAGGACAAACAGACTGTTCCAACAAGTTATTGTTCACACAAAACACCCACATTCTCTCGCACACACACAGGGACGCTGTTTTGTAGTGGGGTCATGGTTGGGCTAAGGTGTCTGTGGGTCATTTCATCTGGATCTCTCAGCCTTGGCTCCCACTACCTCTGCCTATTACAGTTTTTTTCGATTGCTAAACGACAGTGAGCACAACTGGAGCTACATGTGCAAAACTCTAACTACAGTCTGCACAGCATCAGTTCATGTGGACCAAACTCTAGTTCGTTTTTCATTGCTTGAACACAGTTTTCAAAACTCTACACACTTATCCCATGACTTTAACCACAACCTGCACAACACTGTGGATTTACAGCACTTTGTTCAAATGCTAACACACTGCTGTCAAAACTGTGAACCACACATGCAAAACAGAATAGATTTCAGCCTTGTGCCTTTCAAACACTGCTGATTGCAATTTCAGCTGAAAGGCTAAGTAGGTCTTGTTTGCTATTTGTTCGAATTACATTATGTACTTTTAGTTTCTACCTTTTTTTTCTCATTACTGTAATTCCGTAAATTACTACAGACTATTGAAGCAAACTGCTAATTTTCATTTACCTTAAAGAATTGTTATGTTCTAAAAATGTAAATAAATCCTGTGAAAGAATGTCACTCTTTTCTTTGAAGAAAATATTACTTTGTATGAAGTCACTGAAATTGTTCAAACTGTAAAGATGAAAAGTTTGTATTTTCTGTATTAGTGTTTGATGCTATTGTTTTTACTCTCAGTGTGTTCTGAGTGACAGTGTGTGTTATGTCAGTGAGGGTTGTGTAGTGTTTGGCTGCACTGAGCCTGTTTTGAGCCGTGTGTTAAGAGTTGTGTTGCTTGGAATGAGTTTTGCAGGTGATGTGAACTGTTTAGCTCAGGTGACTGTTGGTAGTGCAGACTGTAGTTAGAGTTTTGCACATGTAGCTCCAGTTGTGCACAGTGTCGTTTAGCAATCGAAAAAAACTGTAAAGCCTTCCTTACCCGCCAATTCATCAGGTGCTGGGAGAACAATGCTGCGGCCACTTACATAAAAAGGAGGTCAGCTCTATACAGGCACAGCTTATTGCGAAGCAAAGACAGTTCCATCATTGAACATCACCCTGCCCATGACACTCTATCTTTGTGACTGTGCTACCTTGATCCACGCCTGAATCCCTTCTGTATGTACACAACCACTCTGGGAGCGTTCGGTGGCGTGCTCTCTTTATTGTGCCAGTGTTCCTTTGGGAGGATCCAGGCCCCCTGCTCTTGCCTGCGAGGGGTGAGGCAGTTCCCTCTATCCGTCTCAGGGGGCAGAACCTTAAAGGAGGCTTTCCATATTCACTTGAACGAGACGTCCAAGCACTTCCTCTCCCTTTCACATGTTTTCTCTCTATCAATTTCTCTTTTTTTCCATTGCATTTTTCTCTCCCGCTTGCTCTCTTCCTTTCTTTCTTTCTTTCTTTCGTTCTCTCTCTCTCTTCTGTCACTCCCTGCCTTGGAGGCTGACAGACAGACGGACTGATATTATCAGCCAAGCATTTCAAGCTCTGGGGCCCCAATCATTCTCCACAAACAGCCCAGCGCTCCCACCCAGACTCCCCCAGCCCGCCTCTGCCTCTCTCCCCTCTGATAAGGCCCAATATCAGTGACGGAACATATTTTATGTATGAAATGCATCCCACAACAAGCAGTCAAGCATTAGGTTTGTTTAAATAGATGATGTTTATCAGGTATTTTCTTTTTAACAGATAGTTTGACATTGTTCTCTCTCTCTCTCTCTCTCTCTCTCTCTCTCTCTCTCTCTCTCTCTCTCTTTCTCTCTCTCTCTCTCTCTCTTTCTCTCTGTCTCTCTCTCTCTCACACACACACACACACACACACACTTTCCATTCCTTGCTAAGCATCTTAATATACTGTTTAGTCGGTGGGTTTTTGGATTGGCTCCAGGGGTAGATGCTCCAGTACTCTGTTATTTTAATTGTGGGTCAGGGATTAGCAGTCCTGCTGCTTGCATCACTGAATCAGACTCTAAAAACTATCTCAGTCAGGAAAGCCTCCATTTTTTTTCTCTATTTACAAATCTATTTTTGTGAGCACACCCGTCACAAGATTACGTACCTGGGATTTTCGCTCGTCAGGCAGATGACACTTTTTTCCTCCTCGGCAGGTTGTTGATCGCATCAGATATTGGATGACTTCCCATTTAGGACTGAGGCAATGGTTGTCAGTTTGTGGCCAACATTTCTGTGACGAATAAAATAAGATCTTAGAAATGCCATAAGATCGTCTGACATAATAGTTTGTGTGTGGATGAAATTCAAATTCCCTCTTTCACTTGAACACTAGATGGTTCAAGGACTGGATTTCTTGAGAAAGTAAAACACTTTCAATTATGGGCCTTGACTAACTAGTTTATTTAATTTGTCCATTGTCAAATGTCTAATATTGTATATGTATGTATATATATATATATATATATATATATATATATATATATATATATATATATATATATATATATATATATATATATATATATATATATATATATACATATATATATATATATATATATATATATATACACACACATACATACACACATACATACTTACATAGATACATACATAGAAGTTGAAGAAACACCCATATACAATACTGTGCAAAAGCCTGTATTGTAGGTTCATTGTTCTTCTTCCTTTTGCCATCAGCTAGACAAGTTCAAAAAGGTCAAGCTTTGCACTGCTAGCATTGTTAGCATGTTTAGTGCTGTCCCCTTGGGCCATACAGATTTTCAGAGTGTACATCAAATGGGACCAGGCTCCCAAAATACTCTGGAGGGGGAGATCACAAACCCACACGAAACCAACGCACACACAAAGCACACACACTGATCATTACCATAACAAGCCAGTGTGTTTCTGCAGATACACTTGTTTGGGTTATGTGGGGGGTACAGAGGGGCGACGGGACCCCAGCTTTATTTCAATAACAACAGACAGACACAAGGGCCACCTCGTCAGGCTTTAAATCACATGGCAGCGTCCTGATCTGCTGATAAGCAGCAGATGCTAGTGAGAAGCCAACGGCATGGACGCACAGGGCTCTTCAATTTGTTTGCATTAGTTATTGAAAGAAGACACTTGCAACTCCACAAACGACAATATAGACTAACTATACACTATCTCTGACAAAAGCTTGCACTTTTAGGGGGGAGAGAATGAAGGAGAAAGAGAAAGAGAGAGAGGAAAGCTAATGAGTCTGTAAACTCACTTGGGACAATGACAGATTTCTTTTGCCCTATATCTTAATGTTTTTTTTTTATTTTTTATTATTACATACGAGAATACACCACTTTTATGATTGTGATTTATGAGCATGTATTTCATATCTGTATTAAAATTGATTTCGATATTTTTTGGGGAGAGAAAGTAAAACAATGTCAGGCTGATATAAATATCCAGAAAAAAAAAGAATAAATAATTACATTTTCATACTTAAATGTTGATACTACTACTACTTCTAGTAATACTGTTACTACAACTACTACTGACTACTTTTGCTGCTGTTGCTACTACTAATTATAATTATAACAAAAATCAAGCAGAAAAACAACAACATACAACAAGATTATATTATAAAAGTACCCCTGCAGACCCTCATGACTGTGTGTCAGTAAATCTCTTAAAATATCATATTTTTAAGATTTAAGGTTTCAGGGTGACCTATGTATACACACACAAACACACGCATGCACAACGCAACGTTTGACCTTAATTTTTTTCTTAACATTTTTCAAAACCATATGCCAACAACATGAACGCAAAGGAACTATTTATCTTTTATTTCTTATCAAATTTATATTGACTGTTAAGACCTGAACACAGGATCAGAAAATCTGGGCCACACTGCACAACATGTTGGGGCAACAAAGCAGTCATGCACTGTGATCAACGCTCCATCCCTTGAGATCCCTATGTGAGGTGCAAATTACACAAACACACTAAGCAAACACACTCATCTCTAGTTTACACAGGTAATCCAGTGTTTCCAGCAAATCAGTATTTAAACTGGCAGGTCAAACAGTGCTCATCTCTTTGAGACTAAATACACACATACATATAGTTGTTTAAAGGCCTTGATTACATATGCTAAATGTGGCTTAGCCGCGGTGGCTGGGCTCCTTCAACAGGAGAGGCTGTTGTGAGTTTACTGGAGAAGTTGTAAATATGCGCTAACACTTTTAGCGGTAATCCCTCCACACAAAGCCTGGCAGAGATTAGGAGCCGGTCGCCTGACAGAGAGAGAATCCTCCACCACAATCACATTTTAGCCTCTG
The DNA here is from genome assembly GCA_026230005.1 of Gila orcuttii. Taxonomy (NCBI): domain Eukaryota; kingdom Metazoa; phylum Chordata; class Actinopteri; order Cypriniformes; family Leuciscidae; genus Gila; species Gila orcuttii. Next base: position 27,464,947 of record JAPDVR010000011.1, read on the forward strand.
CTGAGAGCTGGAGAGGGCATACAGCCCACGCCACTGATATCGCCAATCGTGTGAGGACGAGAGCGAAGAAAAGCAACAATCCCAAAACCGCTTAGAAGAAAAAAGGAAGGGAAAAAAATAAGCCATTGCCATCAAACTGTTTGTGTACTAGCTGCCATCTTTCAGCGGAGCACAATCGGTCACCCCGGCTGATTTATTTTACAGGACTGCCTTATTTTGATGAAGGAAGCAGCTGTACTGTCCAGTTAAAACACTGCTACTGCTACACCACTCCATGACATGACCTTTTGAACTGGACATTGGCCTCGTCCATGAAATTCAATGCAATATGAGCAAACTGCTTGATGCCAGGCCCGGCTGACTCATTTGAGGGGACTTTGAGTAGCGAGAAGGAGCAAGAACTAGCCGTAGCCCTGGAGCCCTCCGCATGAATAGACCATAGAAGCCGTTTCATTTGAAAAATCTTCCGCTCTGCACTTGGCTGAACCTACAATAAAAGTTGATAATTGAGAAGCAAGAGGGAAGGATCACTATGACTATGAAAAAAGAAGGGGGTGGAATAGAGGCCCTGGCTTATGTTTAATACAGTTTAACTGATATTTAATATTTTGTGCTTTCTCTCTCTTTCTCTCCCTTTGTCCACATTAAAATACTTCAAAAAGAATTCTAATGAAGTGGAAATTAAAAGGAGCGTAGATTGGGGTTGGAAAGAGAGGCTCCTAATCCCGCTATCTCTTAATAATTCAAAGTCTCTTTTATTTCCTGAATAAAAAAGCGGAATTAATCTGGCGCTGTGAAGCTGTCCTCTCTTCTCACTGTTTAAATAAATCCCCGCTCGTACATTAAACGCAAGGAGGCCAGCGCTGGCGTGTAGCCAAGCTCTGTGTCAATTCCCTCCTGCCTCTTTTTCATTCTCTCCCAACCCCTTTTTATTCCCTTTCTTTAGCTTTTTGCCAGAGAGAGACCTGGGAGAAGAGCCGCGCCACCGGAGAGTCCCTATCTCTAGAACCTGCTCAGCACACGGCCCTATCGCAGCCGGCTAAGACCACTTAGCAACGGCTGGCGGAAGGCACCCGTAGGAAACTTTGTGGAGATATTAGGACACTGGGAAGCCTAATGATATATTACAAAAGCATTGTATGAGAAAAAGAGATGGCCAATAATAGCCTGACTGAGAGTGTCTACCCCAGCTGCTTGCAAAGGAGAGGAGGAACTTCTGGAAACTCTGCTTTATCAAGCTTCGTCATGGGCTGGAAATGAACTCTTCGGTTTTTGAGGCAGGTTAATAGACAGTCTGGTGATCATGGTAGCAAAACGCTAAACTGAACAAACTCGACTGTCGTCATTTTTTATCTTCAGATAAGGCCATTGAGGCCAAGTCATATTGAAAGCAACACTGTGCCAATGGTTTTTAGTCAGGTTAGTTAATTTTACACAAATGAAAATTAGGCTGTGATACAGTCTGATCAGTGTGTTGTGTGCCTTGGTAATGATCAATGATACAATATTCAACATACACTTTCAAACTTATGTAAACATGGACTTAAAGATAGTACAGCCATATTTTTGAAAGGGCAATTTATTGTGACATTATTAGCAAGTGAGTGAAGTAATGCCAAAACTGTATGATTATAGCTGTCAACTTCTTATCTCTGAACCACCATTGTTATGTTACAACACTTTAGGTGTCTCACGGGCTGTATACATTACGTCCTCTAAGCACTGAGCATGCACTGAGATGATGTTGCATTCTAGCAAAGCCTGTCTATGCTGAGATATGCCACAGTCTCTGCCCAGAATCCAGAACATCGGCACAGATATTCCTCTGTCTGATCCAAGATCAGCAGCATTCCTAGCTCTTCCCTTTGTGATGGGAGATTTACAAAATCACTTCCGTTCCCTTATGTTACACATTCATTGGCTCTGAATTTGTAGTCTTGAGCCACGTTAAGACAGTCTCCTTGGAGAAAGCCGCTTCGGCACAAACAAAAGCAGAGAAATATGTATCCATTGCTCTGCTGTGACTTATTCAGTAAGAGAAGTCTTTAAAGATATTAGTCTGAAACTTTACAGAATTAGGAAAGTAGGACATGGAATCTTTTTCAAACGAATCCGAGTAAATATTTAATCAAATCCCATGATGTATCTAGCACTTCTTTTTCTCTATATTATATCTTGTGACTCGATGAGATAAATGAGGAAGAACAATCTTCTACTTATTCATTTCTCTATTTTTTGGAGGAAATAAGCATCTTGATCTGTTGAACCAGACTGAAATGAGATTGACATGGCAGGCAAGAGGTTAGGTCTGTTTAAACCCGACCACTCTCTCTTTTCATCAGCCTGTATTGCTCCTCACAGAAATATCTACTTTGTGCCTTATCAAATGAAAAAAAAAATCATACAGGGAGAGGGGGATAGAGTGAGGAATAGACAGTGCCTACAGGGAAAGTACAAAGGTGTGTCTGAAGATCCCCAAAGGCAACATAAAGTCATTTTCTGTGAAGGTGTGCTATTTTTATTTATATCTTTCCCTCGCTCTGTTTCATCATACATACTGTTTGGAGGGCTATCATTATGCCAGACGGAGAGCTGGGGTGAAAACCATTTGCATTACTATCCGGACTGTCTGACTCCAGGCGCTTTGCCATGATACTTTATTCCAAACCATTCAGCCAACCATTATCACTTTGCCCCCCGCTCTGTTGTACCTCCCTAACACACACACACACACATAGACAAACACACGCATGCATCCAGCCTTATCGGAAGCATCTCCTGCAACACTGGCACAGAGGTACAGGAGGGACAAGTCTGTGATGAGTGGGGTGGGGTGGGGGGTCCATGGTGGGGGGAAGGTGGGTCCTTTGCGTGTAATTGTCCTGGTGAGCACTCAATACCATCTTAAAGCAAACAGGCAATCTCCAAAGCTGCGCATACAGGGAGGGAAAGACCCTGTGGCTATGGGGACCCTAATAGGAACTCCTTTCTCCGTTAGATAAATGGGTAAAGTTCTTTTTATTTATCCTGGCCGTCTGTTTGGGACTGGGGCTATTAAAGCACAGCAATGCTATTTATCCCTCCAAAAAGGATTGGTCCCACACAGGGCTGAGGGCAAGAAAGGAGACGATAGGGGCGAGAAGGAACGGCGGCCAGTATAAATTGGCAAAATTGCTAGGTCAAACTGTTTATCTTTTTTATTCCCATGTCTCTTCTTTTCTCTAATACTCTTCTTGAACCGTCCTCTCCATCGGCATTCTCCTCCCTCTCTCTCCATTTACCTGTTGTAGACCATCTCTCGACTCTTTTCAGCCTCTTTTCTTTCCATCGGGGGAACTTTTGAGATGCTGACATGTGTGATTATGTAGACTCTGGCATAAATACAGCGGAGCTCGCAGAGGAAGAGTTGTCCACTCTGTATTTGTCATTGTTGGATAAAGGTGAGCTGATGGCAAGTTTCAAAGGCAGATAAAGCACCCGCAGCCACGTGCGTTAATCTCCCAACGCTCACCTAACAATAGATCATCCTCGGCCAGCTTCCCCTTGCTTAACATATCTCCTGCTCTTGTCTTATCCTCTGTGTAAGGGTGCTTCCTAAAGCATGCCATGTCAGCTTATCTGAAGAGCAGGAGCTGCTCCCTGAAAAGAGACCCTGTAAGCACTCCTCACCCCCAATCATTAAAACAACACACAGGGAAATGTCAATGCACAACTCAGCCATACCTTCTACACATTGCTCAGAAAGACCAGAACAATTCAAGTGCAATTGCAGGGGACATAGAAGCCAAAGGTCTCTTGTTTAATGCAGGGCTCTGTCTGTCTCTTTGTTGGAGAGGGGAGTGAGGCCCTGCTTCCAGATAAGGCCAGACAGAAGTTGTGGTTGGAGGGCGATTGGAGTGTTTGTCCTCTCTTGTGTATACCTGTGGTCTGTGAACATCCTGATGCGAAGAACAGAGGATGCACGCTTCCTCCCGCCACAGAGATAAATCTGTTATAATGTGCTAGAGAAAAAAATCTCCTGTATTATTTTTCCAACTGTGGCCAGCAGGGTTCAGAATATAAGAATTGGTTCACTTTTTATAAAGTTGAAAGTCGGAAATTAATTTGTCTACACCCCTTGAGGAATTCACAAAATTACATTTAAAACAAATGTATCCACTCCATAAGTCCTATAAACAAGGAATTTAATTATTTTTTTGACAAATTTAATTTTAATTATACTTTCTTGCATTTAAGAAAGTTGTTCAATTGGATTCAAGAATTGAACTGGTATTTAAAAGGTATTCTCAATTGAAGTCTGAATCTTTTGAAACGATTGTCCTTCAGGTTTTGATGACACAATTTCCTGAAAAGAGTCTCACGTTCAGAACTGGACTGTAACTAAATAGCTCAAACTAATGGTGAGCTTGTCTAAAAATATTGCAACAAATGTTTAGGAATAAATGTGGACTATTTGCTGTTGTGGGTCTCATCTTTCCCCCCTAAGTTGCAGCATGAGTGGGAACTTTAATGTCTGTCTTAGAATCCCTCACCGGTAGAGGTGAAGGAGGATCGGGCCAGTAGAGTAGCCATGATGAATGACTGTACTGATCTGATGCCATCTATTTCTGTGCTACCATCCAAGTGGGAATGGCCATATCAAAGAAAGCCTGTTCTTTCTCATCCCCTGTGGAGGAATTCCTTCTGTACTCTGGCATGATAATGAGCTGGGCCTCCTTCAGGCCTCAAACACCTGATTGAGTCAAGCCCTGGTAGTGCCAAACACACTCAGGGAATTACATACTGGGGGATGTCGTCCAATTGGGCCAGACTCTCCTTCAGTAGGAGGCATTTCCTTGGCTTGCCTACTTTGGCAGGAGATGGCGATGCCTCTTTTCTCGCAGTCTCACGGCAAGAACCCTGGCTGGCCCCACGTTGGACGACACACAGTAGACAGCGACCGGATGACGGCTGAGAAGAGGGAGTGCAGTCGTTGAATTCACAAAAGAACACAACACAGATTTGTTTCAGCAAGTCTTCTCGGAGGTTAGTGGTAAATGGCCCAAATGTTGCCATGTTTTCGCATAGATGCTCTTACCACACAGTATTCTAGTCTGTACTTTCCCTACTTACCATTGCAATGCAATGATCCCATTTGCAGATGGTAGAAAAAAAGGGACAGAGAAAGACACAATGCAAGCTCCAACTTCCCTTTGCCAAGCAAGTCTTTAATTCCTCAGAAACAAAGACACAACATGGCAGTGATTACCTATAGCAGGAATATAGTGATAATTAAACCCTAATTGAAAACACAGAGAGGATCTCCACTCTTAATTATGTTTTCTGTTAACCCTTTAATTAGGCTATGAGAGGACAATATAGACCTCAGTTTATCTTTCATCTATTCTGAACTGTCACATTCATGTGCTTTTGTCAAATCACTATATTTTGCTTTATTTTAATTAAAAAAATAGTGCACACCAAACATCTGACATTATTTATTTACCTTTTTGGCATTCCAAAACTGTAGAAGTCCAAAACAGCTTTCTGTAGAGCACAAATGGAGGAATTTTATCCCTCTTTTCCCCACAAAATGACAGTTTTTCAAGCTCCAGAAAAGAAGTCTACATAAGATTTGTGCTCTAGTCTTTTGGGACCACATATGAATAGTTTTGTGTGAGGAACAGACCAAAAATATAAATAATTATTCCTTGTTTTTCACTGATAACTAAAGAAATGGATCAGTCACAAAAAGGGTATTTAAAAAAAAGTGAAATCTAATGGCTTCAGAAGACTTCTAATATAGCACACATGTTACATGGGCCACTTTTATGGGGATTTTTTCTCTCCATTTTTGTATATCTTTAACTATTAAGGTTTATCAGAATAAAGCTGAAAACTTTTCAGAAGTCTCCATTTGTGTTCCACAGGAAAAACAAACATGCATAGGAGTACAACAATATGAACTTGAGAAAATGACAAAAAATAATAATTTTTGGGTGAACTATTCCTTTTAAGCACATATGCTCAAAAGTGACGTCTAAATTATAGGAACTTATTGTTTTGACCTTATTTTTTTAAATCTTTTATTTTGTAGACAATGTGAAGAGAGAACTATAGAATACTAAAATGTTGCTATTTCAATATGCAAGCTTGTAAATGTGAGACTTATTCTATTCTTTTCACAATATACAGACTGTGTCCCATGCACCTGGCTGCAACCATCCAGGTGTGCGAGGGGTGTTTATTCATTATTTTGTGGACATTGTTTGGGTTGGGAATGTGATAAAACCAACTATCGCTTCATTACCACTGACTATAAACTTCAGGGTAAAACATAATTTTGCCATTTGACTAAACCTTTCGAGTAACAGAGAGAGAGAGAGAGAGAGCAGAGACACAAAGAAAAAGAGAGTAAAGAAAAAAACCAAAAGCAATAGAGAAAGGGCAAGTAAGAATCAGGGTCGGTGAAACAGCACAGGGATAATAGAAGTTTCCTGGGGCGATTGCAGTGGGTGAATGGGAATATATGCACATGTAAATGAGAGAAAAAAAGGAAAGCAGGTCACACTGCCATCCGTCCATCCATCTAATATAGAGCAGGAACAGCTACCAAAGAGAGAAGGCAGATCGGTAATTTCTGTTCGCCCAAGCGTTCATTTGAATACCGATTCACAGAGTGAGAGAATAAAGAAATATTTCTCTCACTCTAGGTCACAGTGAGAGTTTCCTCTTTATTGTAGATAATGAGATAAAAGAGCAAAAAAAAAAAAAAAAAAATGGCAGAGCATCAAGCTTGGAGAATTAATTCTCACACCTCCTCCTTAATTAATACATCTTAATTGGCCTGCTGCCTGCCGTTGGTCTCCAAACATAATTTTGCTTTTCCTCCAGTTTGGAATAGTTTACAGAATGTCCTGTGCAGGCTGGTCAGGGGACAAGCTTTTGTGCTGAATGTACACAGGACCTTTTGTGTTGACATTAAATTATTAATCATACCCACTTTAGGGCAGAAAGAAACTCTCAAAGTGAGTCATCAACAACAATTATCTCTCACCTGAAACCCTACTTCCATGGTCCTTTCCTTTTCTTTCTTTATTTCTTTCTTTCTTTTCTTTTTTTTTTTTTTTTTTTTTTTGTACATGCGGAGTTAATTAATTACATCTAATTATTCATGGTTAATTGACCAATTTTTAAATAATTATTAAAAAGAACCAACTAATACAGAATTTATTCATGATACTGCATGCAAGTCCAAATAAACATAAACAAATACATTATTGTGCGAAACTTTGGGGTCGGTAAGATTTTAAATTTTTGAAAGAAGGCTCTTATGCTTACCCAGGCTGGATTTATTTGATAAAAAACACAGTAAAACTTTAATATTGTGAGATATCATTATAATTTAAAACTATATGCATTACATTCACAACTGTTTTTTTTTTTTCATTGTGTGAACTTTCCCTTCACTTCTATTGTTTTTTATACAGAGTCAATGATATTTCCAATCCCCTTAGTATATACTTACTCTATACTATACTTAACCCACCTTTCTGCATTTTTAGATTTGGTTAAACTTTATTTTAAGGTGTCATTGTTACAGTGTAATAATATATTTAAGTACTGAGTAATATTATGCAACTATATGTACTTACTATAGGGTTAGGGTAGGATTAGGGTTTGGTTGAGGGTTAGTTGAATGTAATTATACATAATTTACTGTTATTACTAAGTACATGTACATTAACATACTGTATGTAACAAGGACACTGTAAAATAAAGTGTTACCTTAGATTTTTATACAGACATTTTTAGTACAGTAAGCAACATTCCTCAAGGTGAGCATTCAATGGTCTTCCCAATATGTGATTACAGTTTTAGTATCTATTATCCCCACAAAGCTGGCAAAACCTGACCCACACACACATTGAGCCTGTTGTGTGTAACTGTTGGAGAAGGTGTTACTTTGGGCTGTTTTACTGTGTGATGCGTGTTTGGTGTGGGCTGAAAGGTTGGGCAGTCCTTCCCTGTTGCCCCAGGACCTGTCCAAATTGTAATCCTATTCCTGTGTTTATCAAAGAGAGGAAGAGAGCAGGGAGAGGGAGGCATTGAGCTGACGGCTTGATTGTGATGTTTCTGTCTGATAGCTCAGCTAACCTTATCCATCAATTCCACCTCAGCCTCCCAGCCTCAGTCAATCCCCACAGACACACAAACAAACACACACACACACACACACACACACACACACACACACACACACACACACACACACACACACACACACACACACACATATCTGCCGACCATCAGTCCTACCACTGACCCTCTCTTACAAGAATGTGGCAATCCCACATACTCACACAGTCTAGACAAACCAGATATTTCACATCTCCCATTGACAGAGAAAGTTAATGGATATTAGAAAAGAATAGCACATGACACACTCTCTCTAAAATATCAAAATGTGTTTCTACATATCCAACTTGTTCACACACATTTTACATCTTTATCGAGTTTTAAGAGTTCTAAGGTAAGACAAACAGATACAGATCAAACAAAAAGTCCTGTTATCATTATGCTAAAGGTATAAAGAAATAATAAAATGAAGTGTTGTGTGCCTACATAAATAAATTTGATTTTATTACTAAAATATACATTGGCCTTTATACATACAAATATTTATCGGCCTTCAAGTTTTAGAAAGGGGATCCCTCACAAGGGGATTGTCATATTTTGAAGGATCAAAAAGATTTGTCTACCTTATAAAGCTTTCTTATAAAGTACTAATTTTCTATTGCAGGTATAATGCCGGTTCAAAAGAATTTGAGGCATAATATTGATTACCATAGTAATTATATAAATATTTTAAATGCACTTTTTCCTTAAAAATGAAATAAAAAATTGAGGTTACATTGAAGTAAATGGAGCCAATTTTTGAATGTTATAATTTTATAAAGAACTTACATCTATTGTTTTGTTTAAATGTATTATTATTATTTTATTTATTTATTTAAAATGCATTTATTATAACATATTATTTGAGCTGTAAAGTTGTTCTCATAATTTTTATAGTCATTTTAGAGCTTTAGGAGTACAAAAAATACAAAAAATATGAAATACAATTGGAATAACTTTACGCTAAAAAGGTTAGTACGTGAGCCTTTAATTAATTGAATCAGGTGTGTCTTTTCAGGGTTAAAACAAAAACATGTCCTGTCAGGGGGTCCCCGCAGGAGAGGTTGAGAACCACTGGATTAGACCCATTCGCTTCCATTGTAAGGGCCTCACTATAGCCCTGGTTCCCTTTCGAGAACGGTTCACTCCTATTGCGTAGCTATACACTATGGGAAAACTCCTTTTCTCAAGAATATTGAAGCCTTTATTTTAAAATGCAGTGCAGCTGCACAGCAAGCACAGTGCAGGCTGTCTAAGCACGCTGATTGGCTGGGCTGTGGCAATTGCACGAACCTATGGTGAAGCAGCGAGGACAAGCAAACCTCTCAGGGCGCTTCCCGCCTCGCGAGCGCCAGAATGGGCGTGGCTGCTGACTATATAAGCGGCCCATTTCGCCATAGGAATCAGGTTTATTCTCTTTCAGCGACGACTCACCTCTTCGCTGATTCTCTCCAGCTTGAAAGCCTTCTCGCCGTCGAGAGAGCCCAGCAGCGGAACGCAGCGAATCTGCAGCAGCAGTTCAGTGGACGGCGGCCTCCTGCTCAGCGCTTCTGACTTGATGCCGTCATCTGCTGATTCATTGTTTCCCTGTGGCCATCGGGCGAAGTATCCTTTTTATGAGCGTTCTGCCCAAAAGGCAAATTTCCAGTCTAAAAGAGCAGCGTGGCGTTGCTTCAAATGCAGCGCCCCTACTGTGTCACATGCAAAGCCCCTCTGCATCTCACATCGTGTGTGTGCGTTTCTTGCCTGGGCAAAAACCATGCAGAAACTGCACTCACACAGGGCAGCTGTTCTCATTGCAAGAACATGGCGCTCTCCTCTCTGCGCGCGCGCCACCTGTGGCTTAACCTCACGGAGATAAAGGACGCAGAGAAGACTGCCTTCCTGGACTCCCCCATATCTACCACCGGCCTCTTCGGTCCCGCGGTGAAGGGCTTCGCTGAGCGTTTCACTGAAGCACAGAAGTCTTCACAGGCCATGCGACACTTCCTACCTAAACGCTCCTGTTTGGCTTCAGGCCGCCCAAAGAACACGCCGACCCAACATCGATCCAAACCGCCGGTCTCTCAGCCCCGCCCAGCGGCTGAAACCAAACAGCGCTGGAAATGTTCTGATTGCAACCAAAGGGCCCATTCTGACTCACGCACCCTTGCAAAGAAACGCTGTTCCAACAGCGACAAAAATAAAGCACAAAAATTATCAGAAAAAGAGCACTTTTCCTCTTCAAAACACCTGGGCGGCCGGGTCCCCAACGCACGACGGCCCGCCTCCAGACTTTATTCAGCCCCTAGTCACTCGGGCCAAGGCCTGGGAAGCCATCCCCAATGTGTCAAAATGGGTACTGAACACAATAAAACAAGGTTACTCACTCCAATTCGCTCGCAGACCTCTGCGCTTTCATGCTGTGGTCAACACATCGGTAAGGAGCAACATGGCTCACGTTCTCCACACCGAAGTGTTAAACCTGCTAGCAAATGGGGCTGTCAAGACAGTTCCCCCTTCACAGAGCGAGTCAGGCTTCTACAGCCGTTACTTCCTCGTGCCGAAAAAGGATGGCGGCCTCAGGCCTATTCTAGATCTCAGACACCCAAAGAAGGCCCTAATGAGACAGCCATTCAGAATGTTAACGACCAAAAAAATCCTCTCGCAGATTCACCCAGGGGATTGGTTTTTGTCAATGGATCTGAAATATGCTTACTGTCACATCCAGATAGCCCCCCATCACAGACCGTTCTTGAGATTCGCGTTCGAGGGGGTGGCTTATCAGTACACAGTCCTGCCATTCGGGCTGTCACTGGCACCTTGTACATTTACGATATGCATGGATGCAGCTCTCTCCCCCCTGAGAGAGCGGGGAATGGGCATTCTGAACTACCTCGTCGACTGGCTCATTCTGGCCCAGTCAGAGGCCGAGTTACAAACTCACAAATCCTGGCTCCTCAGCCTGAACCGGGGAGCAGACATGCTATCTCGAGACAACGTACCCCCCGGGGAATGGTCTCTCCACCCTCAAACGGTTCAACTAATCTGGAGTGTCTTTGGCAGGACAGAGGTAGACCTCTTCGCCTCAGAAGACAACTCTCACTGCCCAACATTCTTTTCAAAGAGGAGCAGCTCCTTGGCCAATACCACTGAGGGAGGACCAGCTCCAACGGGTACCCGGGGACCTCCCGGAAAGAGACCTAAGCACCATCACAGAGCCTAGAGCTCCGTCCACGAGATGCCTCTATGCCCTTAAGTGGTCAGTGTTCACCAGCTGGTGTTCAGCTTGGAATCTAGACCCCTATTCATGTGAAGTACCACTGGTACTTTATTTTTTATAAGAGCTACTGGACGCGGGTCATGCCCCTTCCACGGCCATAGCAGTCTTCCATGCTCCTGTGGCCGGCCAATCCTTAGGAAGGAACGACCTGGTCGTACGCTTCCTCAAGGGGGCCAGAAGGCTGAACCCTATTTAGTCCTCCCTCTATACCCTCATGGGACCTATCCACGGTCCTCAGGGCCCTTAGGGGACCCCCTTTCGAGCCGCTTCAGTCGGCTGACTTAAAGCAACTTTCACTCAAAACCGCTCTCCTGCTAGCCCTAGCATTGGGCAAGCGAGTGGCCGATTTACAAGCGCTCTCAATGAATGCTTCCTGTTTTGGGCCCAACAACTCCAAAGTCGTCTTCAAACCGAGACATAGCTATGTACCCAAGGTGCTCTCAACTCTGGTCATTGAGCCCAAGTCATTTCACTATCTGCCCCTCCCCTGTCGAAAGACGATAGAGAATTAAGTCTACTCTGCCCCGTCAGGGCTCTCAGAGTTTATTTAGAGTGTTCTGCCCCGTTCAGGCAATCGGAACAGCTTTTCTTATGCTTCGGCGACCCCACCAAAGGGGTCGCGGTCACGAAGCAAAGATTGTCACGTTGGATAGTAGACGCTATATGTTTGGCTTACGCCTCAATGGGCCTTCAATGCCCCATAGGTGTCAGGGCTCATTCCACAAGGGGCATGGCCTCTTCATGGGCATGGTCCAGTGGTGTACCAATTGAAGACATTTGTGCAGCAGCTGGCTGGTCTTCGCCGTCCACATTTGTAAAATTTTACAACTTGGAAGAGCCGACCATGCAGGCCCTGTTGGGCCCAAGCCTCTACTTATCCCTTCGAGGGCTCCGTCTCATCCGGTCCCCATTGGATTCTGACTTTAGTTCTACTATGAATCTCGGGCTTCTCAGCTCCAGGCGGTAGTCAGAGTGAAGTCATCAGCTAACAGCACAGCGTTTTAAAATGGGTTCCTATAGCGTATAGCTATGCAATACGAGTGAACCGTTCTTGAAAGGGAATGTACTCGGTTACTAACATAACCTCGGTTCTCTGAGAGATAAGGGAACGAGTATTGCATAGCCGGCCGTGCTATTACGCTGCATGTCCAGGTGCAAAATATTGAATATTTTCAAAAGCTGTCGCTTCAGTCGATTTAACCTGATTCCTATGGCGAAATGGGCCGCTTATTTAGTCAGCGTTTTTCGCGTTTTCGAAAGAAAAAAAGGAGGAACAAGCTGAAATTATTATTATTATTATTATTATTATTATGTGTGGAATCAACACTATACTACAAAAGCTGTTGCTTGAGCTTAACGTACTGAATGCAGAATGTGCATTTAAGTCTTTATAAGGCTTTTTATATACAAACATTTATGACAGCATGTTCGTTTTGTTCTTTCACTTAAAATAATTTGGTGAATCAACCTAAACTACCACTGACAACTGCTGCTACACTGACAGCTTAAGCTAAATTGATGGAAGTTAACTAAACTGACTCTTAGCCATTAATATCTCCTAATTATAATGTAGTGAAAAATTAGACTGTAGCACACACATTAAAGAAATAATGAACTGGATTCCTAAATGATGTACTGCGCCCATGCGATAACACAGACATCATACATTCAAAGGCAAATTATTTGCAGATTTTATTTATATAACGAGTCACAGAGCAAGTGGCATTAATCAGAAAGTACTGAGGCCGTAAAGGTAATCATAGAAATTCGACGTCCCCTAAAAGAATCGTCCTGTGAGACCTATACGCTCACACTTATATGCCGTCAGTCATTTATACGCGCACAGAGGAGATAAATACCTCCTGACACAGTGGCCCGGGGCAGCGTTTAGCAGGCAGAGAGGAGAGATGAAGATGACTCTGACAAAGCCACTGACTGTGAGCCAAACAAGGCCTATTCCTGGAAAAGCTGAACCCGTTTCAGTGTCTCATACACCTCAGGGTCCTCATGTCACTTCACTACTGTCACAGACACCCTGATCCTGTCTAAAACACAGCACTACCTGAGCATTCACCCTCCAAAACTGATATTTGTAGAACAACAGAGTTTAATACCTTGATCTCTCTGACCCTGTCTATTACAGTCTAATCTGACATTCAGACATGTGTACAGCTATTTTTTTCTGCAGCACACTGAACAAGCAAGTGAAACAGAGCATGGAGAAAAGCGTAGAAGCTTCCTGAATGTTTAACACTGAGGCCTGTTTATCTTTTTTTGGTTTAATTAAGCAAGCCATTTCTTTTTTCATCAACCGAGTATGACTAATATGAGTCCAGGACGATATGCAGCACTTCAAATGTGATGTGTTGCTTTTGTGTTAAAACACAATGGCAGCCTGGGCCCAAGGGCCTCTTGTTTTTCAGAGAAAAGAGACAGGCGATAGAGAGAGATAGTGTTTGAAAGCGTACATGGCAATAGACCTTATGTAGCCCCGCCCCTTTTCAGCACTGCGCTTCTTGTGTTCCGTCTTCCAGTTTGTATTTCCATTTTTGGAAACAACATTTATTATGACATCCGCTTCAAACATTACGATGCTCATGATAACTTGTAACTGATAACTTAAATAAAGCTAACTCTACAATAAGGAAATCCACTTCACTGGCCAATTTCTCTTTGACAGCGATGCCATATTAATATGCAGAGCCAACGCAAAAACGGTAGTTCACACACAAAATTCGAAAAATGGCTGCACGCTTGTTTCAGTGGCGCACAAGGTCTATAGAAATAACACATTTATTATACATCATATTTAACATTTTATAGTGTTTTATATATTATTGTATATCTTGTACTGTCAATTTGTTTATACATAGATTTTATACATGATTTTATATGATATATGATTATATTTTTTGTTACCAGTTAAGGTAACATTTTACAATAAGGTTCAGTTGGTTTATTTTAGTGAAGACATTAGTCATCCTGAACTGAAACTAAACAACAATTTTTACAGCATTTATTAATCACTGTTACCGTTAACTTAAAAATACTAGTGTTCATTGTTTATTAATTCTTTTGAATTCTTTCTTCATAAAACATAAATGTTAATTCAACCTGGAATGAATAAACACTACTGTTTAAAAGTTTTGGGTCAGTAAGTTTATTTATTTTTATTTATTTATTTATTATTTGTTTGTTTGTTTATTTGTTTGTTAGTTTGAAATAAATTAATATTTTATTCAGCAAGGACACATTAATTTGGTCAAAAGTGACAGACTTTAACATTATTGCAAAAAGTTTCTTTTTCAAATACCAGTAAATGCTGCTCTTTTCACGTTCATCAAAGAATAAAAAAAAAAAAATTCACAAAAATATTGCGCAGCACAACTGTTTTCAACATTGATAATAATGAGAAATATTTTTGAGCATCAAATCAGCAAATTACAATGATTTCTGAAGGATCATGTGACACTGAAGACTGGAGTCTGAAAACTCAGCTTTGCTATCACAGGAATACATTATTTTATTTTAAAATGCATTAAAATAGAAAATAGTTCTTTTAAATTGTAATAATATTTTACGATATTACTATATTTAAGTGTTTTGGTCAAATAATTGCATCCTTGGTGAACATTACAGACACAATCTTACTGACCCCAAGCTTTTAAATATTGTACATGTAAAAATGTATCATTATATGTAGAAATTAACATTAACAACGGTTAATGAATGCATATACCTATTTTTCATTGATTGTTAATTTAAGAATTAAACCTCAAGGTGTTACTGTTTAAGTGGTAGCATCACAACTTCTAAAAATCACATACATTTTCAGCAAAACAAGTTTTTCAAGTTTTTGCGTTTTTCAATTTTCTGTAGACTACTCAGTAAAACTATAAAGAGACACTTTACAACACTGGATGAAGTGAACATTTAAATGCATTCCATCATTTGTCCATAATGAAGAAGGTCTTTATGTTCAAGCCCTCAATGCACAGCTTGTGAATTAATTTACAACCCAAAAGAACAATAATCCTAAAACTTATTAATATGGTTATACAAGAAAGAAAGAAAGAAAGAAAGAAAGAAAGAAAGAAAGAAAGAAAGAAAGAAAGAAAGAAAGAAAGAAAGAAAGAAAGAAAAAAAGAAAGAAAGAAAGAGAAAGATTGTCCTCTAAAAAATGATAGCAAAGGGAGGGGTGAATGGCAGAAGAAGATAGAGAGAAGAGAAGGGAGAAAAAGGAATTGGCCCTTTGAGGACTTTAAAGAGAAAGCCACCATGAGGAGAAGGGAAAGAAAATGTTTACTCAGGGAATTAGTTCAGGATCATTGTGTGTGTGCGAGGGCATTAGTTCCCTGGCTTGATTTCAGGGCCCAAGTGGCTCAAGCAGAGCTCCCTCTAGGCCAGGCCTAATTACCACAGGACTAGGGCCATTAAAATGCTTAACTAACCTCGTTTCTCCAAAACGCACAGATTAGCAGCAGCCTCCAGCAAAGTGGCAGGGATAACCCTGCTGCCTAATACCCCCTTTGATTTATTTTTGAAAAAGAGAGGGGCGAGGGAGCGAAGTGGTAACCGTAGAGAACTGGCACTGCGTACGCACTCAAACTTTGAGCGCAATGAAAAGATTCAAACTTCTGTGTCCACACACTAAAGGAGAAACCAAAGCTACAATGCGATCCTACAAACCTGAGTTAAGGACAAAAACTGGGGTTGTCGATCAAATCAGAATTGTAATCAAATGAGTTACATGCCAATTAATTAATACAATTAATAACATTTAATTGTACAAATCAAAATTTGCAAAAAAATAACGTAATTCAAAGGCCTCATCATCATTGTGACAGACAAATTAAATAAACCCAAAAGTTTTGAATTTTACATTTTATTTCTATTACTTACTGAATTAATGCATTAGATTTACAGCCCAATTAAAAACTTTTCTTTGCCTTATCATCTGAGTATGTCACGTAACTTTTTCAGCATAACTTTTTCCAGCATCCTGATACTTTTTACACTGAAACTGAACTGTCTGTGATCTTGCCAGCATTTATTACATGTGAAAACACCACACTGATGATGATGTCAGGGTAACATTTTTGGTAAATTTAGTCCCTGTGTCGCCAACACACAATCAGCGAACATCTCTCGTGGTTTCCATTGTCACATCCCTTTGGAAAATATGTTTTCCCCTCTGGATTCACTCATTATCATGTTTCATAAATGACTCAGATGTTTGCATTTTGACGATCATTGTTGTTCCTTGTCATTTGTCATGTGTGACAAGAGACAAAAGATGAATATTTTAGAATTCATTTGCATAATTCAATAAATAGGCATACTTAAACTAGGATGCAAAATAATGTTGTGTGCAGCACAATGTTTATGTAAATGATTGGTGTCAAGATGCCTGTAGACTATGCAAGTGTCGATCATGCTTTGGCAATCCTTAAAATGCATTTGCTGTGCTACCCACTTTTTTGTTCACAGGACTGAAAGGAAGAGAATATGGCACCTTAGAGCAATACTGTCAGCTTTGTCCAACGCACTAAGGGTGGGATTTTCTTTATTTTGACAATTGTGTGTGATTACTGCAGCCAAATATGACAGTAACTGTATTTTGTTCATCATGATAATACCCTTATTGTCAGTCATCACTTTGTTTTATGCATGTTTCTCTCACATCTCGCCATTTGATTTCATTCTTTCTGTGCCTACAACGATAAAAAGGATTAGTTCACCCAAAAATGAACATTTTGTCATCATTTACTCACCCTCATGTCATTCTAAACCCATTTGACTCTCCGTTAAACACACAAAAAAACAGTTTTTCATGCAATCATGGTTGATGAAGACTGACTTACTTTCAAGCTTCAAAAATGTCACAAAAGCATAATAGAAGTGTCATAAAAATATATATATAAGTAGTCCATATGACTCATCCGCAATATTCCAAGTTTTCTAAAGCCATAAAATAGCTTTTAGTGTTTAACAGACTGAAATGTAAGTAATTTTTCATCAATCTTCAAGTAAGCTGTTAACTGTTGCAACTGAATCAATGAGTCATTTAGCTGCCCAAAACATCTGATTCGAATCAAAAGAATGATTCAATCACAAATTAGACATTCCTCTTTCATGAACACACAGGGTGGATGTCAAGTGAATAAAAACTTACATTCTAAGGTAAGTCTGAGGTAAGTCTGTAAAAATACAGCACAATGCACCATGTCAATAAGGAGGATTTTTCCATATACATTAATTTGTTTTCAGAGGTGTTTAATCCATATTTTGAATTACACATTGAAGAAAATGTCAGTAAACTTAATGGAAAACTTCGGTACTGGTTGTTTTCTACACTGTTTTTCTACACACAAAGCTCACACAAAGCTGTCGCAAAGCTTCAGAATACTTAAAATATGGCGCACAAGTCATATGAACTACTTTTATAATACTTTAATGATTCCATTTTGACATTTTGGAGCTCGACAGCCCCAGTCCTCAGTCATTACTTTTGATCTACGAAACAAAGTCATACAGGTTTTGGAAAGACATGATGACGAATAAACCCTTTTGTGTGAACTATCCCTTTAACTCATTTAGGTAAAATAACCCTGAGACGAACAGTCACCTATTTTATTATCCTGTTTGAAAAGCATTTTCTGCTGGGTGAAATCCAACAAGCCTTTCTATTTCCAAAAATGCAGTTTAATAATACGGTTTACGTTCGAGCAAAAGAGAGTGCACAGCTAATCAGAAGGGAATAAGCATTGATAATTATTTAACTTCTACAGAACAACATAATCCCTTTAAGGATGTGTTTTTCTTAGAAAAAGCTGAAAAAAGGAAACGTAACAAAAATAAATAAATATTTAAAAGCGTAAAAATGCAGGCCTGACTGGAGTGCGCGGTGTCATGGGAGGTGTAGTGTGGAGAGAAGATAGTGCCTAAGCTAGCTAATAGCATCTTTGTTTTCAGTGAATGCAGTGTTGTGTTCTCTAGGGCATTGGAAGACGTCTTTGGCAAAGCCAGATTTCCACAGTTCTTCACTGTAGCTCAAGCCACCGGGACACCTTGGTCTATTTATCTTTCAATCAAAACCCAGCGGTCACAGCTCAGTGGTCAGCAGCTGCCAGAAGAGAAGCCATTTCCCTGAGGACATGTCTCTAAGTCACACATACCTGAGGACGGCAGATTCCAAGACAAAGGAACTAAGACACAAACCCTTTCAAGCTGAATTTGTTCCACATCTTAAGTCTTTGAAAAGGTCTTGGATTTTTCTCCTGCCGCTGCACGAACAAACAAACAGTGAGCGTTGCGGTAGGACGCTGAGAGAAGTTATTGTCACTTATTTATGTCCGCCGAGGATTTATTATTGATACCGGGAATTTCATTCTGGCTCTCTTTTGACAAAAATAAATGACTCAGAGACCTTGAAAGTTTAATTTAAAATAAGAGCTTGTCTTGCAGTCGAGACTTTAAAATAAAACAATCGCTTGACTGTAGTGGTTACGGTGGCGTGGAGGAAAGAAGTCTGGAACTAATATTTATTCCTTTGCCCTTGGAGATGGGATTCACAATGGCAATTCATCGGCATGTCTGCGTCGCAGACAGACACACGGGCCGCCAGAGTCCTTTTTCATTAGAACACCTCTGATCGTTTATCTTGATGCTCAGAAAAATAACGTGGCGAACGTTTGAGTTAATCTGTTGCTGTAGAGCAACAATTAACTTGTAGTTCTTGCTAAGTGTGAAAGGACACGTCATAGCAACATTGAATAACGGCTTTAGGCCCGACTTTTGGGCCTATCGGCAAGGAAAATGTTTAGCACTCAGCTACTTTATTGCACAATATCATGAGAGAAAAGGCATCGTATACTTTTACAGCATGTCTTAAGTGCTTATCTATCAGGCTGCTGAAACCCTATTCTGGATGTGGCTAAAACTAACATGAGCCCAGTCTTGCCTTTAATTTCCTGTTAAACTCAATCAGATTACCTTTGTGGCACTGTGAAGCAGACTGCTCCTCCTCTATTGAATTATGCTATTAGCACAGCTGGGCTCTTAAAACAGATAAGCAGTGCTAGGCTTGTTCAGGGAGGGAGATTTTTTTCTTCCAACCACATGGTCTCTGTCAAAAGCAAATGTCAGGCTGAGCTTACAACCTCTGCGGCCATGAGTTTGTGGTTGTCACAAGGTGCTCTGCCCACTTGAGCTAGGCTGTCTATTCACAAATTGCAATCTGTATTTTGAGATTATGCAAAAGTATATATCAACAAGCAAGTTTAGTAAAAGCAACCTGAGGATGTGTGAATGTACGTATGTATGTATAAATTAATATGCATCCTTATGCACAAACCCTAATATTTATTTTATATAATATACAGTATTTAATATATTAAATATATTTTTTATAAATTAAATTGAATTCAATTAGGCATACATTGAAAAAAAAGAAAAAAAACATTTTTGAGTATTTTTAAGTACTATAGTGAATATTAAAACTTGAGTGGCAAAAACAGAGAATTTGCTTATTAGTTCCAATTGTACACTTTAACTAATTGTCTTTTCACACCAAGAATGATCACATTTAGTAATAACGATGATAACAATGTTAGCGTCTACATCATTATTTATTCTAAGCGTGTGTTTTACTTGGACATAAAGAAGAAGAAGAATTATTATTGGCTGTCAATGTTTTTATCATTCTTAGGCTGAATAATAATTTAAAAAAAATGCTTTTTGTATTATTCAGCTGAAGAATGATAAATGTATATATGCATATTATAGTTATTTTAGTCATCATTATTGGTGGGTATTTTGGCCTTAACTTATTAATTGTGCTAAAACATTTCTGCCATTTCTTCAGAATATTTTTGTTAGTACTCAAAACAATGTTGTAATGTTTAATGTGAAAAAAATATGATTTGGTTTCTTTAAACTATATTTGTTTCTAAATTGTCATGTGACCCATAATAATGCCATTGTAAGGGTCACATCTTATGCGTTTTATACTGTATGAACAACCATTTTGAAAAAATGATTTGAACTAATATAAAACACCGGACCCTCAATTACTGTAAGTTGTGTGTAATACTCAAGTCATTTTAATCTCTGATTTGTTCGTCACAGTGTTTTGCAGTCTCATTTAAGATGGCCAAATATCCAGTAAAGTCCAGTTCGCCGGACACTATCGTGCAGTTAGAAGGTACTACAGATGGCTAGCTAAATGGTATAATAGCCTAACAAGTGACTTGCCACCCCTAAAACCGAATTGTGCTAAAAGTGATAAAAAATGTATTTCTCTAGTGAGAATTATTTGGCTAATTTGATGGATTACAATGCTTACAGACTATTTTAGATGATGGAAAACCAAACTTTGTGTGTCATATTCATTTCATCAAACTAATAAATAACCAGAGACATACAACCATAAGATATTTCTTCTCAACACTGATTGTAGCACCATAGACTCAGAGAAATGCACAGATAGCAACCCACATACTCCGTCACGACTTCTGACTCTACAGCGGATTTCCATTTTCAGCCGTTTTCTGAGATACAGGTGGACCACGTTCAGAGAAATCCTTGTCCGTCTACGTCTACTTAATATTCTGACCATGAAAGTGTTTAACCCCCCAAAAGATATCAGATAACTTTTTCTTCCTCTCCACCGATGATATTAAGTGCCTGCCATTATCTCAGTAGGTCTGTATCATATTAGAATCTGCAATCGGGTCAGAAAGTATACAGGGCTCTTGTCTCGCCCACTGCTGCAGAATTACTTTCTGCCACACAATGCCGACTGAATGGGGGAAAGCATTGTCATTTAAACTGCATAAAGAGGCCAGAAATTGATTTTTATTGTAGATCTTCATATCTAATAAAGCTCAGAGGATCTCTTTTCTTCAGCGTTTGAAAGGCCACTGAATGCTTTCAATCTACTTCTGTGTTTCATGCATAAAAGTGGAGGCCTGGATGAATTAGAGAGGGAGAGGGGCCGCAATGCCAGTGAAAAGCGACCCCCCCTCCGGGTGCTTTCTTTCTCCGAGGGAGGCAGATCTGGGGAGGGGGGAGAAGGTGAAGTAGATGGGGGTAATTGAAAAAGGAACTGATTTTCCCCTCTATTTTTTCAGAAGAATGTGTTCTTTTCAATGAGAAAAAACAGAACCAGATCTGGATTGCGAAATTAAAAGAGAGCCCATGGAGAAGTCCAGAATGAATGTGAAAAGCATAAAAAAGATTCTTCATATTTTTCATTTTAGTCAAAGGCAGCTCACCTGGTTCACTGCCCAGGTTTTTCGAAGAAAGTGTGTTTCGAACCGGCTTCAATGAGCCATTTAGAAATGTATTTTCCTTCAACATTTCTGCCTGTGCGATCATCCTTTGCGGCTAAATGCTTTACCTTGCTTACAGAGCTCCTTGCAGAATTTTACTCATTTCCCCTCATTGCGGGTAATCCTAAACATGTAAACAAAATTTGTTTTCATGCGACTGAATATGATTAATTATCTCGGAGTAATCCAGCTCCACTCGCAAAGACTTTTCAGAGGAGATTACAATTTCCAAACTGACAACCATGATAGTTGGGAGCGCTCTGTACGTCTTAGATTAAAGGTCACAGACAGAGAGAGAGAGAAAGAGCAAAACTCAGGAAACATTAAGTTAGGTTAGGGCAGATGCAATCGTAGCCACTTCACACGAAAAAAGGAAGCAACGACTGCCTCGAACGAGAAAAATAAAATGAAAATGGATATCTGCATATTTGCCACCAAAACATATGGCTGTGCCTAATGCCATTTAACACTTGGGGCTGGGTTTAATCAAACTTCTGCAATTAAAAACACAAATTAGATGCAAACAGCTGAAAGTTGGCTTATGATACACAGAGGGATGACAGATTTAGAGCCAGAGCTACACTCCCCATAATCCTGACAAAGACATCTCACTACATGCTCTGCGTATCAACATGAATACCCTGTTTGGCATTTAAGTGTCTATATTATAACAGTCCATACATAATGATAAAACATTGACAATGACATAATGCATAATAGAAACATAACGGAGAAGTCTTATTTTCATGCCTCAGTCAAAGGCAAATGTTATGCATTTCTGGGCCCTGAAATCAATTATGTAAAAATAAAATAAAATAAAATAAAAAGTCCATAACTACTGACCATAAAGTGATGTTCTCATCTACATTCAAGTTGGGAAAAAAAAACAGTTCATGTTGACAAGCAATGGCTACTTCCTGGAATGCTTACTTGAGATGTACTGAATGTACATTACTTGAATGCCCTATAGTACCATTGTAATAAGACTTTAAGACTCAGTAGAGGGGATAGTGTGTATTCTGCTGAACATAATAACTTAGAAGGGCTGTCATGTCCATGACCCAACCTCCATCATTGCACATTCTGCTCTCCCACTTCAGATGATCTCACTCAATCACAACACAAAGTTATTTTCCACATAGGACGTGTTTGTGTGTGTGTGATCCTGTCAAAAGCATTTGAAACGATAACACTATCCACTAATATATTGAGTAACCTTGTAATACTCACTGAGAGTGTTTTTGACAAGCTGTATATTGTAGCATATTCTCTAAGTAGCAGTTTGAATCCTATTTGTGTCATGTGATCCTATTCACCTTTGTCTCTTTACTGTCAAATACATTAAAGCCAAAAAGGCCATTAAAGGGGAACTATGCAGTTGTTTTAGCTTAACTGAACAGCTTCGGAGTTATTGGAATGGTTATATTACTTTTTTCGGGTTGAATGGTGGTGATATCACGTGATATCAGCTCTCGCGATGTAACGAATTGCTTTACGGCACTGCACACATACACACCCCCATCCAGGATCCGGCTAGCTATAAGAACAATGTAGGGATGGAGTTTTTCACACTATCATCATGGCTAAGCCGGCATATAAAAAGAAGAAAGCTAGGAAAGCATTGTCGGAGGAACAGAGAAAGAGGAAATGGCAGACTGACCGAGCGAGGAGTCAGACACGAGTAAACATCGGACCTGCGTTTTCAGAATGGCGAAAAAAAACGAAGAAAGCGTGGTCGGAAGAGTCTAGAAAAAGGAAACGAGAATCTGACAGCGTGAGGAACCGGACAAGAGTCCCACTCGGTCAGGCTTTCATTGTTAAAGTTGATTCCTGCGATTATCATGAGAACAGTTGTCAATATCTCACATAATTATCAGGACATAAATAAGCCTACACGTTGTAAATAGTGTAAATGAGCGCAATTTTGCAAACTATTATGATAAATTGCAATAATCATGTCTAACGACATCATAACGGACATTGTTACGAAATAATGCGACGTACATGTAACTTTATTGATGTCATCTGGCTTTTTGTAATGTTTACATTACACTCAATAAACAAATGCAAATATACAGTAGGCCTAGGCTATAGGCTATATTAACTTATAATTTAGCTGCAATCATGTAAAAACGTTATAAGCCATCAAACGCGGTAGGCTACTTTATTATTATAAAGAGCAGAGGTCGTGAGTGCAGAGACGCTTTGCGTTTGTGGTATTTACGACAGTAACGTTAAATACAAGTACTCTACAGCGACTCTAGGGGTCGCTGTTTGACAAAAATGGAATTCCTGCATAGTGTGCCTTTAACAAAAATGAAATAGAATAAAACATTGCTACAAGCTGTGGGGAATTTTTCTTCGAAACATTTTTTGGAATCAGCAGATGAAATTGTTTAAGAATAAAACGAAATGCTGTTTTTGTATCTACATTCTTTCGAACTAAAACATCTTTACAGTTCAAATAATACTGTTTAGAGATTTATGGTGCTTTTCCACTACACAGTACCAGCTCGACTTGACTCGACTCCACTCCACTCACCTCGACTCGACTCGCCTTTGTTTGGTTTTCCACTGTGTAAAAGTTGTACCTGTACCTGCTTTCGGGTACTTTTTTTCGTATCACCTCCGGAGAGGTTCTGAGCGAGTTGAGGCGAGCAGAGGCGATACTAAAATGTGACGTGAAAACACTGCAGACTGCTGATTGGTCAGAGAGAATCATCACTATTCACTGCATCATCATTGCACGCGCCAGACGGAGCTGTTTTTTTCAGCAGTGTTTCGTTTTGCTGCCCTCAGCCTCTCCTGAAACAACGTTTGTCTTCTTGCTGTGAGAAACAGCCACATCCCTAGGATCAAAAACAGCATACACTCGATTTACTCCATTGTCCTGTGTGTGTGGGGGTAGCGGGTGTGTGTCGCGTAGAAGATTACGTCACGGCAGTTTCCTGTGGCGTCACTATACGACTGAATACAGGTGGACTGAAAAGGCGGACTAAATTATTCAAGATAATGTAAAGAATGAAAAGATTTTTAACTTGCATTATTAAATGCATACGAGCATATTTGACAAATTTGGTAAAAATTGGACCCGATTTGTAATTTAACATTATATTTTACGAATTTGAATTATAAAAATGGGACTCCTCGGAATGAGAAGTAAGAGTAAGTACTTCCCAATAAGTGTTCCAAATTCCTCAAACACTCAAACAGAAAAAGTGTAGGAAAATGTACCACAATATTCACCGAAAAAATAAGAATTGATGTCATGCACCAACCTTGGAGGATTTACATTTTAAATATGAGGTAAGCCAGAAATCTCATAGAAAACATTTCATATGCGATGTATCAGTGGACTGTCTGAAATAAAAAGCATGTGTCAGATTCACATATAAGATGACGCAAAGTACATTTTTCTTTCGCCACTTGCGAAAAGAGAAGTGAGAACCATGTAAATCACACCATCCTCAAACACAGCTGCAGCTCGCCCAGGCCAAGGTGAGCCCGTGTAGAAAACGTGGGCCTGACACAGGTCTGCCCCTCTACGTTACCAAGGAGAGAGGGGGAGAAGAGGGAGGTGGAGGAAGGGAGGAGGCTTTGAGAGGATTCTTTATGCAGCTCTGTGTATTTCTTTCATGTTGTCCAGCCAGTAACTGAGTTGGCTTGCCGGAGGTGATGGCTAATTCACACCCTCAGATCAGGAGCATGAAATGAGAGAGGAGAGCAGAAGGGGAAAGCCCTGGGGTTAATGATCTCCCTGCACATATATCCAACACCATTTCATATAAATCTGCCCAAATGGTTTCATTTGAGATGATCCCTGGAATCTACTGAGCGCATACACATGCACATAATCTCATATGACATAGCATATGTGCTCTCATAACCATCTACAGTACAGCAAACACATGTTGAAGGATGATAAGTTATTAAATAAGTCATCTATAATGATAGATTAGATACTAGTTCTTCTATAAATTTTATTCCACATAAAATAAACCAAACACACATTCATTGGCTATGATGTAAATATTTTGGAGCCATGCGATCAGCAAAACGAACAAATGGTTACACTGTATTACACTGTTAACTAAAAAAACCTACAATATTAAGGACTTCACAAATCTTTGACTTCTCAGTTGAACAAGCTTGTGGATAAAGAATTTCTGCCCGCTTTCTCCACCAAAAACCCCTCTTTAAAGTTATTTCAAATTTTCCAGCAAGGCTTTGAGAAATCTGTTTGTTTGAGGGCAGCATTAGATGTGACCAGCGTTTTATTGTGACATAAAACCGCATTTCTTCCTCGGCAGATTAAAAATAAAATCGGTTAATAAGAAAAGCTGTCAGCGGTAGAAAACGGCTGACATAATCCGTTTATCCTCCAAGCAATAAAGATATTGGTCCTTGGGAGTCTATCTTCCCTCTTATGTTATTTCGCCCAAAACATTATCTTCTATGCATTCAGATGGATTAAGAAGTCATATGGTAGATAGAAGGAAAATGACAGATACAATAAAATATAATATCCTTTCAGTTCTTCTCACATCCTCTCATAGAAGGCTACACGTATGTGCACACACATAGGCGAAAAAGGGAAGGAGAGATAGAGAACGAATGAGAGAAAAGTAAACAGAGATGGAGCATGAGCTGAAGAAAAGAGCAGCCGGAGCAGGCAACAGTGTTTTGAAATGCTGATATGATGAGAAAGCGATTGGACTGGCTTCTAGAGAGGTCACAGCAACCCTCTCCTGTAACTCCCCTTCGTACTTGCTTTTAAATGGTCACAATTCTACTTCCTGCAGGCCTGCCAGCCCACCACCTTCTACGAAACTGGAAAAACTAGTTACCGACAGCGCTGCAATATACAGAAAGGATTACAGTAAAACACAACTGTATGGTGCTTTTCACAGTATTCTTCCACAGCAAATATCTATTGTGCAGGACATTTCGCATGACTACATTTTAACTGAAAATAAACAAGCTGATCCCATTGGATACTGATCAAAACCAAATTTGGGTTGTGCTAGTTAGCATGGCCTAATTAGCCCCTGCTGGTAGATCCTATAACTGCACCTTCTTGACACAAAAAGCATCTTTCACCATTGACTGGCACTCAAAAGTTGTGTTTTCTTTGTGTAAACTTTTTTTAATTTATTTATTACAAACAATATGTGACCTGTGCTGGCAAAATGAGTCGGAATGCGCACGGGTTAATTACGAGCTACAGGAAAAAAGTGACAAATTTCCATTTTGGTCAATTTGATTTTTCTTTTTTCTTTTTTTACAAAAAAGAGTTCATTAAAGCCCCAGTGGCCCACTGATGTACCTTGCAACACACAGCTTTGTATGACGCTTTGACGGGATTTCCACTGAAACAGGACATATTGAATGGCTCCTCCCACTTTTCAAATAGCTAATAGCGTTTAGTTCATCTCACAGACTGCAATTAGTACTTGACAGCACCATCGTAGCGGATCCGAGCGCGTGTGTGTAAATTCTAGCCATTTCATTCTTAACCAATGTACAGTTGGAAAACGGAATAAAACTCGAGAATTTGAGCAACCGAACACACATCTCCGACTCCAACCCATATTGTCAATAGGGGGCAGGATGCTTTAGATTCTAGAGAGCATTTGATTGGACAGAAGAAGATATGATGAGAATCTGAAGTCCACAGTGATGTCATACAAATCCGTGATCCATTTTAGCTGAAGTGAGAGACTGTAAGTTTTGAATACTTATCTCATATGCAAATGTTGTCATTGTTTTGGAAAACACCAGCTTATTCATAACCTTAAGGCTACAATACTAAAAGCTAAAAAAATTACATTTTGATTTCAGGGGGCCTTTAAGCCTTCGTCTAGCGATCCCAATGCTCCAAAAAATAGCAATTAAACATCTAAAATTATTTTTATCTGTACGTTTTCTGAGAGGAGTAGGCCCTATACCTTTCATTTGTCCATGGAAAATGCTGTTTTCTCTGCTCGCTTCTCTCGCTTCCCCTCAGCACAAGTTTGGTATCGTTTTAAAGTGCAGCAGTTTTTTGAATATTCATAGCGAATTCTCAATGGCATGAGTCTGAACCAATGAAATGTGATTTTCAAACTCATGCCGATGTAGGCTAAACAAGACAAAGACGCCTCTCAGCGCGCAATCCCGATATAGGCCTACCCATATACATGGATTTCTCGGCGACGTCATCACTGCTTGCGCACGCAGCCAGGAGGCAAAAGACCCGCGGTCTTCGTACCGGAGTAAAGGGTTTCTGATGGCAGATACATTTTGATAGACGTACCCTGCCATGCATTTGCAGTTAGCCGTAAGGATGTAACCAAGGCCCTTATGGACATACACCCAGGCATCATAAGGCTTGGCTTTAATGCCTTGCCTTTGACTAGGGAGCACATCTGACCTCAACACGCAAAAATCCGGTGCAGCATCAAAGTATTTGACGAGCTGCACATGACCAAATAGCACGTAGTTGTATGCATCAAGGGATTTGTACGCTCTAATCATTTCTCTTGTATACACACTTGGTGTCTGCATTAGATAATTATATATATCAGGCCATACAATTGCTGGCCACTTCTTGTCATCCACAATCCAAAGATCGTCAGGTATTGCGTAGGGATCAGGTGTGGTGCCGAATTCTGACCCCCGCCAAATTATTACCCCCCTGGTATGGTAGGTTTAGGATTAGTTGTGGGGGAGGGGTCAGGATTAGGGGTGGGGTTAGGATTAGGCAATCAGATACTGATTTCAACGAGAGGGGTAATAATTTAGCAGGGAGTCGAAATTCGGCACAACACCGGCAAGATCTCACCATTGCTGAGAGTAAGTTTTTTAATATAATCGCCACGGTCGGAGGTACTACTTCCCACATAATCCATCGTCAAATCTTTGATTTACAGTAAAGTCACGTTATATGTGTGCAGTCATGATATGTTGCAGGTTATAAAGTAACGTAAACAAGGTTAACTTATATAAAAGCAAATTCGGGCTCTATAGAGGCTATTACATTACTAACTTAGTCTAACATGATTCATACATGCATCACAGTATGTCCGGATTTTGATTCGTAAACAGTTGGACGTTTTACATAATGTTATATTAATATGAAACACAAACAAACAGATCCAACTCTGAAATTGCAGTTTATTATTGAGTCAACAAGAAATTACAAACAATGCGAAATCTACGTTAATTACAATGTTCTTTTACAGACCTCGGCATAACAGATAGCGTTTTTTTGCCCCTGGATGCGCGCGCATCCGGTATTGTTTGTATACAAGAAATCCGTGTATACACAATTATAGTATTTTAAAATATCTATCTATGTGAGTATTCATGCTAACATTATCTGTTATGTCTTAGATTTTGTTTGATTAACTGTTAGGGAAAAACATCTGATGTGTAACATTATATCAGATCCTTGCGGTACAGTAGGCTACGTATTTGACTATAGGCTGTAGCCTATGTTTCATTCATGTTAAACAAACAATTGTGGTATCATGGAAAAAAAGTTGTATGTATATTTTTCCTATATATATTTGGTTTTGGTGTTTGCCAAATGTGGTTCAATTACCAGGATATTTTAGGGTATGGTAGGTGATTTTGTTTTGAAACCTACAGAAAACTTTAACTAGATTTTTCTCAAAATTGACATTGCTGACTCTATCGTCTTCAAACAGGTGTAGCTCAGTCATTTTTTGTCTGATTCCAACAACTCATACATAATTTTGAAGGTGTTATTTAATAGAGAATGTGAAAATAGCAATAACTCATTTTCAAAAATTTGCTCATTGCGACTCAATTTGCCACAACGGGTCACATATATTTATTTCTAATCTATCCTGACAATTTTTTTGTACTATGTACTGTTTTTTATTTTTTACTATTTTTCCAATTATTTATTAGGGCAAAATAAAAAAAATTTTGCAGGCAAGATATTTTTGTCCCTATGTTTACTAACAAAACATTATTATTATTATATATTTTTTTTTTGCTAATTTATTCTGATAAAACAATATTCTTAAATACAGATGTTTATTCTCTAATTTATTTATATCTTGAAATACTTTTTATTTATTTTCCCACAAAATAAGTTGGGGGTCTGTCTCTAGCCGAGCAACTGCCATTAAGATGAACAGGAAGGCTAATGGATAGTTCTCTTTAGGAATTATAAACAAACAGATTCATTAATTTATATAAATGCATGAGTACACATAATGCACAAGTATCCCCCTTTCCTGACAATGATAAATGCTTTGATATGTATCCTTTAGCACCTCAGTATCACCGTAGCTACACTTGATTCTGATGAGTATTTAATATGTTTGCTTAATGGCGGTTCCTCAAAGAGGTCTTGTCCACTCTGGTTTCTGAGGGTCTGGATAGATTGAGGATGGGGGGATTCTGAGTGCAGTGTATGCCAGTGAACTGAGTCTGTTATGTTTAATCAGGCCGGTTTGGCTGGTAATGAATTTTGATTATGCCTGTTCACGGCAGCAGAGTGTAAAGTCAAGAGATGGGGGAGGTCAGGAAGGAGAGGGGGTGAAATATTAATATCTTCTAAAATGATGCATGAATCCCTTGTGTGTAATTTCCTTCACTCGCCTTGTCCGCTATTAAACAGTTAGCACTTCATCATTAGAGAGGGTACTTTTTGCTTTTCCATTCATCTCTCTGTAATGGCCATTCGTTGATTAATGCAGATCTTGATTCATTAGTTTATCATCACTGTGGTTTTAAGTGATCATTGCATATCCATCATGTGGCAACAGGAAGTGTGTGCGAGCGGAGCGTTTAGACCGCATAGGCTCCACACAGGGTCTGCCGCACCAACCCGTGAATTTAAGGGAGTGCTTTTGCAGAGGGTGGGGAGGAGTAATAACTCACGTTGTCTCCAGCCTGTCCCCCTGCACTCAATGAGAGGCGATTGTCTCCTCGTGTCTGCACACACCCACCTATTAAAATGCCATCACTTTCATTTATAAAAAGCAAAAAGAGCTGAAAATGCACAAAACATTATTTGATTTAGAGTGGTTGCCTGCGGAGGATGTTATTAAATGCTAAAGAGCTCAGAGAGTAAATGGATATAAAGTCCAAATAGCCATGGACTTTTTTGTAGATTCATTTAAAAGGCCAGTGTAAAAGGTCACTTTGAGGGCTGGACAGGTATATAAAAATATACAGAGTGATAAAGCTATTATTGGAGATACTAACAAGGCCGACTCTAAAAAAGGGAAAAGAAACCCCTTATAATAACCCCTTAAGTATCAAAATGCATTCAACCTTTTTAAAAATTATTGTAAATACAAATGATGGAAATTTAGCATAGTATGTAGAGCTCTCCATAATGTAAAATTTGCCTATGATTCAAAAGTTCTACACATATCCTGTCCTTTGTGTTTATTAAATATTTGAGCTTATTTGATCATGCTTTCAGCTAGAAAGCTGCAAAGT
Source organism: Gila orcuttii (assembly GCA_026230005.1). Taxonomy (NCBI): domain Eukaryota; kingdom Metazoa; phylum Chordata; class Actinopteri; order Cypriniformes; family Leuciscidae; genus Gila; species Gila orcuttii. The sequence goes on from JAPDVR010000011.1 coordinate 27,496,165, forward strand.
CTCCTTTTTGTTGGAGTTGATACAAAAATATACAACTCACAAAAAAATCACAAACAAAATACTAAGTAAAGGAAATTTACATTCGGATTGGACTAAAAGTGACTATGCAATTGTTTACTTGGTAAATTAATCCATTTTCACCTGTTAAAGGCAATTAGGTATTTTTGAGGAACAGTTGTGAACATCATTGGCGAGCATTATGGTGTTGATGGCATAATTAACCAATTACACCGACATGGAGGCACCATCTCCTATCACAATATATATATATTTTTTGCCTTTATCTCGACGTTATCCCAGGTCATGATCACTACACTTTAGGACCTCAATGATAGTTTAATCACTTCAATCATTGCAAGGGAGGCAAGAGAGACAAGGCCTTCCCCTGAAACCTTATCGAATATGGTGTGTTGGACATGTTACTTTACAAAACAAATACATTTTAAAAAAAATCTGTATTTTGACTTAGTTCTATTGTTCAATACTGTGAAATATTTTTTCTAAAACCCTGAGAATTCTGCAGATTGACACAGATTTCCCCTACCAAAACAACACAGAAAATGTGAGAGAAAAAAAAAATACGACAAGATATGAAAATCCTGATATGACAGGATTTTCAGAGACAGAATTGGAGCTTGTTCATGAAGTGATGCTATTGATCTATGTAATACAGACAGAGTAAACATATTTAAGGAGTAGTTTACATTTCATGCCAATATGACTAAGTTGAACTAAGTATATCGACTAAAACAGTCATTCAGCCTTGTATAAAAGAAACTGAGAAATGACTTTAACAAGATCAGTGAATTCAATTGTGGGTTCATGATTAAAAAAAAATAATTTATCTCGTGCAGAACAAAGGAGGAACTTCCGCTAAATTCAAAAGAGAAAAGATCAACCTCCAACCATAGACCCACTTAAATTAATTGGCTGATGATGTCTGCGAAGAATTAGTTCAGAGTTTCATAATTGTCCTTTAATTTTTCAAGCCCGACTGAACTCATGACTCCGGAGAGACACTGTGAGAAATCTAAAGGTGCCCCAGGCGTCCAAAACCCAGCATGGGGAAAAAAAAACAGAGATCTGTAAATTCACACCATAATCACACTTAACATCAGACCTCAGGTCTTTTGTCTCAAAGCCACTAAAATGAAAGTGTTCATTGGTTTCATGTCTCTTCTCATCAGTCTCTGACTCGATCTAACAACTTCTTAACTTGGTAAACTACTGTAAATGTTGACTTGACCCACATGTTCGGTTAGGAGTCTCAGGGACATAAAGGTCATTTCAATAACTTGGGGTTGGGGGGGACTAAAAACATGACTTTGAAGCATCAGGTTAACACTTCATGTACTATGGCTTACATTTTAAGATGTAAAATTAAATAAATAAATAATTTAAGCTTCTAGTGATCAGGATGGGTGGGATTAGTTGTGGCCCTTTTTTGTTGTTATTGTGCTTATTCATTTAGTCTATATATGGATAAATATGTTTTTGTCTGTGTATGTGTATATTTAAAAGAAATAAACTCACTACAATGAATAGCAGTAACAAAGGAAACAAACAAACATTTTTTTTCCAAATTATATGACAACTTTTTATGATGTAAATTTAAATAAAAAAAATTAAAAAGTTAAGGCTTCAAAGGTTTGGGATGGATGGGATTAGTTTGGACCCTTTTTTGTTGTTATTGTTCTTATTCATTTTTTCTATGTATGTATATATGCATAAATGTGTTTTTTAATATTATTTTCTGCATTTATTCTTTCATTTAATTCCTGGTCTGGGGAAGTACTGGAGAATTTGAAATGTTAACTTTGAAAATACTATTGTTATTTAGGGTCTCTGGGATCCCAAACACACCAATAGTAGAAAGGTTAAATGACTTTATAATGAAGCCAAACATACCTTCTTTGCACATTTATATCTAGCTTTTTTCCTGTTTATTTAACAGCACAGCTTTTAAAAAGTTGCGGGCACCGTTGGGATTAGGGTGCGTCTTGTGGAGGCGTCCTGCGGAACAGAAGTTGACACACAAGTGACGCCAACACAAAGCGGCCATGACACCCAGGCTAACACGCAGAGAGTCAGGTACGTCTCAACATCCTCCTGCACAGGTTGAGTGGCAGTTCCACACGAGAACATGTGCAGCCAACTGGGGCTTAATGGAAAAATTCAAATAGCGGCCATCTTTTGCGTACGCAGCCATAACGGTGTCGCCTCAGTCCTGGTATTACAGACAGAATCCGATAACGCCCTGGACATGGGCGGGAAAAAAAATCCTCTGATGTGGATTTGCAGTGACCGAAAGTACAGGGCGTATCAGCCGAAGCTCAAGCGGACATGAACTTACGGCTCCAGCAAACCTAATGAGTGCTCAGTCCCACTTAACACCAAGTGTGACCAGATAGACTCCCCTAATATTCTCTCTGCGAGTCTGGTGTCCGTCCCATAATACTGTCATTTCATTTTTGTAATCCTCTATTAATATGATATGTAAGGGGGATGGTTGCAAGGTTACAAGTGTAAAAGAGCGCAGTCAGGAATCTTTGGCCAAATACATTAGCTGGGTTATGATAATGAAGGATGGACTCATATTTTTCTCGTATGGCTGACAAAATCCTCCATTTCATACACGGCAGGTTTTTTTTTCTCCCATTAAAAAGCAATACAATTTAGAAATTGTTCCGAGATTATATGTCATATATTTAGGTTTACAGAACACTAAAGCAGAATAAATTGCATATCAATGATGCAAGGCAGTTCATTTTTCTGTGTATCATTACCTCTGAAGATTATCGAGCTCAAAAGTCTTTTGAATGGCTTCTTTTAAAAACCAATGTAACGTTTATAAAATGGTGTAGATCGCTGCCAGAACTGTCACCCACTATCTATTGGATGTCTTTACAAACAAATTTAGTCTAAAGATATGATGAAAGATCAAGCTATAAACCTCAAAAAGAATCTAATTTAATCTTTTCTTTTTATTTTAAAAATCTGTGATCCATTCAACGCATGACAGATGAATAAATAAAACGTTGCCCACCCTCTCTTCATGGCCATGCCATAGAAAACACCCCTGAACAGAAGGAGGACCCCTTTCAAGTCACTCTCTTGCTTTCTTTTTCTCTCCCTCCATTACGCCCCTCTTCTTCAGCTCTACTCTAATGCACCCTAATCCTAGCTGAAGACAGACATACACGCTCTGTGTGTGTGTGTGTGTGTGTGTGTGTGTGTGTGTGTGTGTATGTGTGTGTGTGTGTGTGTGTGTGTGTGTGTGTGTGTGTGTGTGTGTGTGTGTGTGTGTGTGTGTGTGTGTGTGTGTGTGTGTGTGTGTGTGTGTGTGTGTGTGTGTGTGTTTGTGTGTGTGTGTGTGTGTGTGTGAGAGAGAGAGAGACTGAGTGTGTGTAAGAAATATCTCTTTGCTTTTTCTGCCTCAGTTCATTATTTTTCTTTCTTGTCACTTAGTGTGATAGGTTGGACAGAGGCGCACAGATGAGCACTGAAGACACAGTCACAGGGCCTTAATCTAGTCTTTAATGCGTGACTTCAGAGATGTCATTTATCTTGTGACTGCAGCAGGCGTCCACAAAACTTTATCTCTAATAATATATTGATGGATTAAAGGGGTCAGGCTGGAGACCAGGCAAGAAAAATTGCTTATTGACATCAAAATACAGTGCCCCCAAAACCTGATAAACATAGGGACAGGAGAGTGGAAGTCAGAAAGAGGAGAGAGAGAGAGAGAGAGAGAGAGAGAGAGAGAGAGAGAGAGAGAGAGAGAGAGATGAGAGAGGGGAGGCATTGTGACTGTTTGTCACCGCTGATTTTCCTCCATCACAGGAGCCTCCGGTGGTCTAGGCCCTCGGCTTGATAAAAACACCCGTGGTTCTGTCCTCTCGAACTACAGCCCCTACGTGCGGCACACCGATACGCCACCGTTCGCCAGAGGAAACGCTGCATCGTTCCTGCAGGACTCCTCCGTATCTATCAGAGTACGCTTGTCCTCGCCACGCGTTTGTCGCAGCGCACCTTATTAAACCCCCTTAAGTAGCTTGTGAGGCTGGAGTATTTGTGTAGGGGCCACAGCGAGAGTGGAGGAGCTTCAAGAACTATCAAATACATGCTACCTGCTTTATGTCAAAAAGTAATACAGTACAGATTGGGTTGAACCAACAACTAACAATCTAAAAATAATCCTTAGATGTTATGGTCAATTAAGTGGTGCTTGGGGGTTCTATATATCACTGTGTTTGGCATCAATTTAAAATCATTTAACCTTCTTCTGTTTTTGTGTTTAGAATGACAGAGAGCCTAATAATAGTCATTTCAAAGTTAATGTTCAACATTCAAATTATCCAATAATTCCCCAGACAATCAATCAATAAATAAATGCAATGACTTTTTCATCTATGATGAACATGTATTTAACTTCTGAATTACAATTCATTTTCTTTTTCTTTTTTTTGGGGGGGGGGGGGGGGTGATACATCTCTCAAGGTGATACATCTATCATGGTGTTATAAAATATATATATATATATATATATATATATATATATTTTTTTTTTTTTTTTAAATAAGCTTCCTTGCTTATTAATATTTGGGAAAAAATACTTTGTCCAACAACTCAGTTCACACAGTGTAATCAACTATGCTGACTATAGTGCTGTAGTATGCATGCCAGGCCAGTAGTTGGCAGAAACACTACACACTTATAGACTGAACACATAATGCACATAATGTCAGCGTTCTCACAAATTCGCATTTTTGCAGTTTACACAGAGACGTTAACTGTATAGTTTTCAAAAGCGTGCACTATAAAAGCCATTTTCAAAAGTTCGCGTTTTCAGGCCCCCTAAACAGCATTGTCGTGTAAATGAATGGCCAAAACACATAAAAAGGTTTTCGAAAACGGTGTCGTGTAAACGGCCCCTTAGAAACATGCACCAATAAACAAACATTTTAATTTTCTATTACATTCAAACTTTTCTTGAAAATGGTATGAAAGTTTTTTTTAAATCATATAAAAACCAACATAACTTCGATGTGCATTTCTAAGAACTTAGTACATGTCTTTTTAAACTGGATTTTTTAAATATTTTTTTTATTTTATTTATCATGGACACTCATACAACACTTGCTTTATGAAACCAGAGATTGAAGAAGTGTAAAAGTGAAGAGTAACATATACAATCTTGAAGGGAAGCATTTAACCCAAACTGGAAAAAATATTTTAGAAAATGCTTTTGAAGTGTGTTTTTGAGCTTTACAAGAAGAGGGAGGTAATAATAAATTCTGTATTCCTGTATTAGAAATTCCTGATACAAGTATTCTTACACATAATCCTCTCTTGTGCAGCCAAACCAACAGCAAAGAGCCGTTCAACAAAGCCTCACTTTTGGTGCACTTTTTGGAAAGTAGTTATTACTGAGATACACCTTTTCTCCAGATAGATTTTGATAAATCTGTGCTTAGGGTATCTACGAAATGCATGAGGGTCTTCAGCTGTCTCGCACCTCGCTAGCTCCCCGCGTGAAAAATGTGTTTGAAGAGTGTGTCGAGCAGTCCCAATCCCAAACGGTGTCAAACCCGTCCCTTCGCGCTCTCTCTCGCACACTCTCTGAAAGTCCACTAAAATTAATACACTTTTACCATTACAAGATAAAGCTGGGGACATATTACAGCAGGCATATCTGCAAGCCTGTAATACCACAGAGTCAGCATTCAATAAAAGACATTTGCAACCAGGCGTTTCTCACGACAACGACGGCAAAAGATTTAAAGGCTGCTAAATTAGGTGCGGCTTGCCGAGCGAAAGGTGCCGGGTAAGCAGGCCCACGCTTACTTAAAATGACAGAGTTGTTTACGAGGGGGGCGCCTCCGTCTCACGCTACTGCCACACGAGAGGGACAGTTTACGACACGCTCACAGGTTTATTTAGACTCAAACAGTGTGCATAATGTTAGCTAACAATCAACCGCCGTTCCTCACGCTGCTTTTCTACAGATGCCGCATCCTCATGGCTGCTCATTTATACATTTATTTTACTTTATGTGTCATTGTAGCTTCTCTTAAAAAAACCTTCCTTTTCGCCGAAGATTAAACTCGTAGGACGCGTAGTCGCGACACGGTCTCAGACTAAATGTTTGACAGTTCTCTCTAAGAGGAGGAACACATATGCATTTCCAATAACCTTTTCTTGCGTTATTGCAGCACTTTTTTATGACCCGGGACAACTACCAATGGAGCCATTAAAAATTTAATCCTGCCGCTGCACGTACATAAAACATCCCGGCTATTATAGTACAGCAGTCAGCGGACAGCATGAAAGTCGAGGGGATAAAAAATGGCGAAAAGGAGGGGAAATGAGAGAAAGAGGCAATTCTTTATCTTTTACACAACAGGACTGAAAAAACAAATCCCCTGGCCATGTCTCAGCCGACAATCTTGTAGTTTCAAAGTCTCTACAAAACACAAAAAACATCCCCAATGCATCGACCAACTGCGAAATGACCGTTAAAATGTGTGATTACAAATTTACAATCAGTCTTATGATATTCCACAGCTGTGAGTTACCATCAGGTGATGATTCACACCCTAAAAGCACAATGTCATTTGACCTCATGAAGTTTCTGGCGAACCGAATGCTTATTACACAGTATCACTTGATTGAAACAGAACAGCGATGTGTCACCTGAAGGACAACAGCTGCTCGTAATCACCAAACTGATCCCGCGGTTAACCGGGTTACGACCATCTAAAACCAGACACTCTGAACATCTAGTCATGGCGATAAATCAGCTATTGAAAAGAACAGATCCCGACCGTTGATGGGCGACACCAACGCTGCCGGTCCTTCAAAATAAGGCCTGCAATTTTTCCCCCCTCATTTTGATGGGCAGTTTATCCAGTGGAGAATAAATGGAATCAAAACGGAAGAATAATACTCGCAAAATGGGCCTGGACGTTCACCAGGGACCAATAAAAAAAATAGACCAATTTCCTCAATAAATAATTCGCTCTCTTTATGTTGTTGGTGGACCTAAACACAGAGCGTTCAGGCCACTGGGGTTGACACACTGTAATCTAGCTTTGGGCGTGGGGTCTATTAATGCCATTTCCATATTCAGCGCCCTACCTCCGTATACTCCTGGCCCCCCTCACCCCCTTCGGAGGAAAAAAGGGCTGCTCCGAGGCTCGGAAATACCCCTGGGTCCCCAAGCTGGCGCTCTGTAATACTAGCATGGCTCATTATTTAGCATGTCACTGCTATTTTACATGTTAAAGCACCTCTGTCGCCATCTAATTTATTGCAGGAATATCAAATGGGCCGGACTGGAATGGGGTCACCCGCGTTTTCATGACACAGGAAATAAATGTACATATACAGTCAGTCAAGTCAAGGTGAAAACTTGGTGTCAGCTTTTTTTTAAAGAGGGGATCTAAAAACGACAAACCGTGAAAACAAAAGCTCAGAAAAAAACATAATGGTACATAGGACTGTTTTTTCCTTTTTGTGTTTTAATCGGTTGTTTCAACAAAAGCAAATTTTCTTCTCTTACTCTCCCGCTTTGTTTTGTTTTTTTACTTTGGATGAAATAGGGCAGCAACTCTGAGAAGGCTGTTCTTGCTTTGATGAGATTCGGCAGTAATTATATTTTTCTGACAATAACAATAGGAACAACAACAGCGGCAGGGCTAATCCGTCAGTGAGAAGGCCCACTTCTGCATCCTGCTGACAATGATTAGCTCTAATCTAGACTGCTGCTCTGTTCACAAGAGAAATGCACTTCTGAACACGACTGAGTCTGTTTTGTTTGCTTTTATTCGCTCAATTTTGTACACTGTCCCTTTTTATGTGTTCTGAACGAGCCAATATTTGATTGAATCATTTGAAACGATTAATTTGATGGTGCAGCTGCAGATGGTTTGCAGGATTTGTGAGTGCATTACTGGAAAGCTTATTAATATGCAAAGAGAATGTCTGTTTCAAAAAGGCATCGGAAAGTTGTTTAATACCAACGTTACAGAAAGAGACATGGTAGCAAAAATCGAGCAAATTCTTATTTAAATGCACAGGTGTTTGATGTGATACAACACGACAGCATGAAATTATAAATATTGGGTATATGCAAAAACTAGGTCCGAATTCGGACAGGGTCATGTCCCGATTCCATTGTCGCTCTTTTTTAATAAAGAAAAAAAGAGTACACTTAAAGAAGCAATCACTAGTTTTACTTCCAAAAAAAAGGTGTACATTTATTTGTTATCAGTAAAAAGATATTGAATATGAATTAATTGTTCATGCTAATTTCCCCTGTTTTTATTTATTAATACATTTTTAAAAACACAAATAATTTAATTATACCTTTAAATGTAATCTTTAGCAGATCTAAAATTAACATCCATTTTTCACACCGTACCTTATATCGTTGTGATGCATGAATTCACATGTAACATTTAAAATGGCCAATATTAGTTTGTAATGTTTTATTTTAGATTTTCTCTATTTAGACAAAATCGTATAGTTTTATGTTGGAAATTAATCAGTTTTTAGGAATTATTTTAAAATAATTATTGGCTATCATATCAAGCCAATCGAATAAAATTGACCAGACTTTGCTTATTTTAGCAAATATAAAATACCTCAAACACCCATTTATCAGTTCTGAATGTACTCTATAGTCTATTGTGCGGTATTCTGCATCCAAAATAAATCTGAGTTTGCCGTCTATCTACTCCTCAAACTACAATATCACCAGAAATCCTCACTACACTATCATCAGGACAGAGAGAGGAGGTGAAAGGTTGCGCATCAGGCCTTTAGATGGTAAAGGGATTGTCGAGCACTGTGAATGTGGCCGAAAAAAGCAACGTTTTGTGCCTCAAACATCCTGCTTACAGCAGCAAGGTCTGATCTTGGCATTACGTGTAAATACATCAGTCACTCCGGACCCCCTCTTTACACAGAAAGACAGACGCGCGCGCGCACACACCTCAACACCCCCCCATCTTCGGTTCTGTACCCTCCTCCCGCTTCCTCTACAGAAGTAAATTATCAAAACTGTGTTTGAAAGTGAATGAAGGGTGACTTGCTCTCCCTTTCTCTCTCTCTCTCTCCCCCTTTCCTCTTTGACATCTCAGTTTTTTTTCTTACTTGCCACCGTTTCTGGGCTAGGTGATAACTGCCGGTAATAGGATTAACATTGATTTCTTTTTGCAAGAACAGAGATGTGCCGGTTCCAGCTATTTATTGAACTGCCGGCTTTGAACTATCAAAACTGACTGGTGGAAAAGACCTAATGCAGCATTTTAAAGAGAAGAAAAGCCCCTGTGCATTTCTTTCTCTCTTTTTGTTATTCTTCCTTTCTCTCTTTTTGTTATTCTTCCTTTATGTCTCTCTCTCCCTCTCTCTTTTGTGTCACTAGGGGATAAAAGTGGAACATACTGGTGCCACTGTTCTAAGCCCTGTTAATGACTTTATTCATTTGCATTGTTTTCTCTACCATCCTGTCTTACAGTCTGCAGACATCCCAATATTGTCCAGATCGGATTTGAGATGGGTATTGTATTCTGACTACTACTTCACCTTGAAATGTGAGATTTATAGACACACCGCCCTTAAAGGAATATTCTGGGTTCCACAGCATGTGCATTACTAAAAAAAAATAATGTCGACTTGTATCTCTTTTTCTGTCAAATCTTGGGGTTACAATTAGGCACTTACAATGGAATTGAATGGGGCCAATTAAGAAACGTTAAAAGACTCACTGTTTCAAAAGTACAGTAACAAGATGTATGTGTGTGTGTGTGTGTGTGTGTGTGTGTGTGTGTGTGTGTGTGTGTGTGTGTGTGTATATACACACACACAGTGTTGGGAGTAACGCATTACAAGCAACGTGAGTTACGTAATCAGATTACTTTTTTCAAGTAAATAGTAAAGTAACACATTCATTTTAAATTTACAACAAAATATATGAGTTGTTTTTTAACGCAAGTTACTTTGTTTTCCCGGGCCACATCTGGTACATGTGGATTCAACACGTACCAGATGTGAGCCGGATCTGGGCCGACGCTATGTTGCTGTCTGGGTTGACTGATCAGCTCTCCTACACAAAAAATACTTTATGTATTTAATCTCATTATATTAACCAATGTCTTCGATAATCCAATTCAACCATAATAAGCAAAAATGACTTTATATGAATCACAGTTGTGTGTAATTTTTTTTTATTATTGCTGAAGTAAGAGTTATGGAATTTGTTTGAGCTGCGCCCTCTACTGTACAGGTGTGAAACAAAGCAAATGCAATTATTAGTTACTCTTAAAAGTAACCTTCTCCAACACTGTGTGTGTATATAGAAGTCGAGTCGGTTTTCTGATCCCAAATGCAGTTTATTCAATCATTCAAAAAGTTTACAAACAAGGCAATAACTTGAAACTAAACATAACTTAAACATGAACTTGACTAAGTATGGCATGGACATGAAACTCGTGGAACAGCAGTGGACTATAGCATCAAAAGATGAAATCAAAAGCTAGAACTAGACACATGGCAACATGAGGGCTATAAATACACAGACTACTGATGAGCAACTGAGCAACACCTGAACGCATTGAAACAATAAACCATAAAACAATAAAACTGAGAACATAACACAAATGAAAACAAAAGCATGTCATGTCATGAACACAAAGGGAAATGTGGGAATCACATGACATGAAGACAAAGAGCCCAACCAAACACCAGCTTTAAATATATTAGATTAAATATATTACCACAAAAGTAATTTTGACTCATGCCTACAGCTAATGCTGTAATATATATATTCATTGAACCTGGGACACTGCTTTAATGTGTTTTACTTTATTCAACATCTATAGCACTGCAACACAAAATATTACAGGAAAACATCTGTATACATTTAAGAAAATAAATAAATAATTGTGATGTATTAGCTGTGTGACAGATGCTTGTTTAAATTCAGTCTCTACAGTATATCAGATAGTGACATCATTTGTTATTGAAGCTATTATATCTGTTCATATCCCATTCTTCATGAGGTAAATATGAATATATACAATGTATGATAAGAGATTATGACATTATATAAATAAGGCCAAGCAATAACATCCCAGATTGTGCTGTTTGTGTTAGCACATAATAACTGGTTTGTCTTTTTTTTTTTATGCTGATGGCACGTTTCTCTTCATGTGTTCAGTAGCGAGCCCTTTTTCTATATAGTCTTCCTGCTAATTGCTCTTGAGTGAGCATATTGATCATTGATACTAATCAATCGGACACACTAATTACAGTTAAAGCCTACTAATTGCCGGCCATTTTGAAACATTTACCACCCCTTAACAGATCTGTGACATATTGAGTTATTCATTAAGTTTGATGCCACAATTCAGATGTCAGCATGCAAAGAAGATGTGCTGAGCTCACACAGAACTCAATGGAGGGAAAACAGATGAAACTACCACGATCATTAGTGCAGTCTAGTGTTAGAAAGACAAATGTCACATCTAGAACAGTGTGAAACACTTCTGCTATAATAACCATTTAACATGAAATATAAATAAACTTACAGAAAAAAGAGTAAATTAAAATTAGATCTGAAGATTTTTTAAAAGCAATTTAGTTTAGCAGCATCTGTCTCTAGAATATATAAAAAAATTACATGTTACATTTCTTAGTGTATTAAATAGAAATAAAAAGTGTACTAAATAAAAATCCCATCAGATTTTTAAGCCTATAGCAGATTTTGAATGTAACAATAAAAATGTGTATCTGATAATGAATTTGATTATTGTAGATAAAAAGGTGTTTGTCTAAAGCACTGATATTTTGTTTAAAATCAGAGTTTATATTGACTGGTCAGTCCAATCGAGATGCAGTTTCCACAGATAATTTTAGCTAAACTGATGTGGTTGGAAATACTAGATACCCGATTTGACAACAGACTTCTTGAACAGTGAGGAAAAAATAAATCCAGTTTATAGAACAACCATAATGTTAAAAAAGTAACACTTGTATAATGAGGTACAAATAATGTATTAGGTATCATAAACATAAAATAATAAAATTATTAAAAAGTACTGTTCAATCTAAGTTAACGTTAATTTCTACATGCACTAATACATTTATAACAGTTTACGTTCACATGAATTTATTGATGAATTATTATTACACGTGTATATATATATATATATATATATATATATATATATATATATATATATATATATATATATATACACACACACACACATATACACACAGGCCTAGTTGTACAGTTTTGATTTTACATGCAAGGATATACTGTATATATCATGATATATATTAAGATATATCATATATATTATCATATATAATAATATATATGATGGCCTTGGCCACCATTGGTGACTCCACAAAATGATACCCCTATCCTGTCCACTGATCCATTTAGTGTATACACAGTCATCCTATATCTGAAGTGACATAACTGTCACTTAGAATGAACACTTTATGCAAACATATAAACCCCAATCAACTGGAATGTCTCCATAAGGACTCAAAATCAATTACGGTGAGCAAGACAAAGACAGAGAGAGAGAGAGAGAGAGAGAGAGAACGAACCCCCTGCCTCCCCCATCAGCAATCAACGGCAGAGCACAGCCAAAGCACATAAGAAAAAAATGCAATCATTAGCAACTGGTTGTGCTCGATGCTGCAAATGGGCGCGTAAGTGAAGATTTATGCCCACTCTGGGCTGGAAGTGATTTATTTATTCCTGCTTGGCCGTGCAGATCATTAACCCTCGCGGTGTCTCAAGGGAACGGCACCTGTGGTCGCAGCACCACTGCTCAGACAGAAGAGCACACACACACACACACACACAACACACACACACACACACACACACACACAGACGCGTGGGCTGCACACGCCTCTCCCCGGCCCCCGAGTGTGGGGGTCACGACCATTGGTGTGTTTCTAATGTGGTTGAGGAAAGGTCAAGGAGGAGGGTTTAGGTCAGTGAGCTTAACTTGTTGCATTATTTGAGGACAGGAACACACGGGTTGCGCGTTTGGTGGGTGGGGACTATCAGTAAAGATAGCTGTCATGAGAGCGGCCTGTGCATTTCATTGTGTGTGTGTGTGTATTTCATGTGTTAGATCGTACTTACAGATCTATTAGATAACCGCTTGAAAGGTAATTACAAGAGTTTCTTTTCTTTTTGAGTATGATTATGCATAAAATATATGGTCTATAATAAAATTTGATACCATTTTGTCTAAAGAAATTAAAAATAAAACACTAGAAACTAAAGTAAGTTGTAAAGTGAATTTAGGCAACACATCATTATAATGTACTGTAGCCGATGGATATTTAAATCGAGATTTAGTAAAGATTACATTTACAAATTTTTTTTTATATATATTTTTTTATATCAACATTAAGTGAGCATCAGATGATGGCAGCGGTAATGTAAATGTAATAACAGAAATGAGCATGAACCATTAAAGATGTAAGAATTAAAAATATCTCTAGAATCGGCAGATACTACAAATTCTACTTCATAGATCTCTAGTACTTAACCCATATTTAAAAAAAAAAAACAAATAGTTATCTTTTACTCTCTCATGTGTCGTTCCTAACCTGTAAGACTGTCTTTCTTCGCTGGAACACAAAAGGTGAATTTTTGAAGAATATCCTATGAATTCTAAAATAATTCATACAACTTTTGCACTATATTACAAGTCTTCTGAAGTTATATTTTTGTGATACTTTTGTGGTCCTTTTTCATTGTCATTTCATGGAAAAGAGCAACCACTACATTATAAATAATGTATCCTTTTGTATTTAAAGGCATAGTTCATATTTCATCTTTTTCTCACCTCTTGTCGTTCCAAACCTGAATATAAAATAAGATATTTTTGTGTGTGTGTGTGTGTGTGTGTGTGTGTGTGTGTGTGTGTGTGTGTGTGTGTGTGTGTGTGTGTGTGTGTGTGTGTGTGTGTGTGTGTGTGTGTGTGTGTGTGTGTGTGTGTGTGTGTGTGTGTGTGTGTGTGTGTGTGTGTGTGTGTGTGTGTGTGTGTGTGTGTGTGTGTGTGTGTGTGTGTGTGTGTGTGTGTGTGTGTGTGTGCGAGAAACAGTTTGGTTTACCAACTTTCTTTAAACGATATTTTGTCTTCTGCTGAAAAAAAAAGATAGTCAGGCAGGTTTGGAACGAGATGAGGGGGAGAAAATGATGACAGAATTTTCATTTTTGAGTGAACTTCACATTTGCAACTGTGCTTATGAATATCATCATCCTTCAAGGCTGAGGTCACTTTTCAGCATCTCAAAACACAGAAAATTAAATGTTCACTTTAAAGAAATGAAAGAAATCTCATATATGTGCCATTGACTTCTCTGAAAACAGGTACATTTATCAGAACGGCCCGTTTGCACATGAAGGCTCATTTATCATTACAGCCCCTTAGAGACACAGATACCGTGTCAGAAATATTACAAAAAGGTATTTGTGAGTGTGAATCTGCAAGCTTTTGCCTGAATGTGTGTGTTTCTGTGTAAAATTTCGATATGGGCCTTAATAAGATAAGTGAGCCACACAGACCCCAGTCTGCTGTGCATTTCTGTTAACAGTTGTCAACTACGATTATCACACACTTAGATTATCCCATTTAAGAGGAGCAGCTATGACATTCCTAGCTTCATGATACGTTAGTCATACACCATTATAACAAAAACCTCTTCGCGGTTCAAACATAAAACAGAAATGTAGCCTCTTTGATAAATGTGGGGGTCTGACGTTTATGCCAGTCAGAAGCCTCACAGCAATCTCCCAGCTGAATTACATCAGCCATCATTATAGACAAACCCACTGCAGCAAAAGAGCACTGAGCAAGATTCCATTCACACATTGTTTACAATCTCTTTCATCTTTGCTGCTTTTTCTTGATTTGTCAATGAAATTGTTAAGGTGAAAAAATAAGCCTATTCCTCGGTGAATAAAGGAGATTTCAACTGTCCTGGAACTTTTGACTTGACGCTCACTGCCGTTGTATTTTCTTTTCAATTTATTTTTTCAAAGAAATGAATACTTTTATTTTGCAAGGACACATTCAATTGATCAAAAGTGACAGCAAAGGCATTTATATGCATTGTTACAAAAGATTTATATTTCAAATAAACTTTACATTTCCTAGAATCCTGAAATCACGATGTGCACAATATGAAGCAGAAATTGTTTTCAAAGCAGGTAATAATAAGAAATGTTACTTGAGCACTAAATCAGCATATTAGAATTATTTCTGAAGGATCATGTGACACTGAAGACGTAATGCTGAAAACTCAGCTTTGCCATCATAAACTACATTTTAAAATATAATAAAAAAGACAACAGATATTTTAAATTGTAATAATATTTCATAATATTATAGTATATTCATAATATTATGTTATTATATATAATATTTAACTGTATTTTTGATCAAATAAACATTATTAAAAACATTCAAAAATATTTTAAACACAATCAAAAATATTATCGACCCCAAAAAATGTTATGGCAGAGTGAATGTGAATATCATTTCTTTATTAGAATAAATGACATAAAATCAATAAATAATACATAACATGTATATGTAAAATGAATAAATGTTTTCTGTAAAATCTATGTATTCATATATGGATTTTAACCAAGATCTAAGATTCAGAGCAGCAAGGTGGCCCAGACCTCTAGAAAATCTCTGAAAATTAAACGGGAGATTTAATTTAAATTAAATTGTCTCGATGCAACATATTTAAGAATAGTCTGCTAATGATACGTACAAGGGTATTCATTTCAGTCTAATTAGAAATATTAAGTTCCCGACAGGGGTCTTACCTGGCAAGAGGAATTAGACAGATAAAGCAAAAGTGTATGTTAATCAGAAATTAATCAGGATTTGAACTTTATGAGGGTAAAGCTGCTGCTGTGGCCCCTGTGTCTTTAAAATCTGTGCAACAGAACGTTTACAGCAGTCTTACATCTGCTTTCGGAGAATATGCTGTTGCCCAGTGCACCTAAAGTAATACAGGAACTATTACAAAGTGATTTTGTTTAATTTAGAATGTTTTATCATGTGCATTTTTTACAAAATATATATAAGTAAACGTTTAAATTAAGTGTTTGTGCCTAGAGTAAAAATGAGAGAGAGAGAGAGAGAGAGAGAGAGAGAGAGAGAGAGAGAGAGAGAGAGAGAGAGAGAGAGAGAGAGAGAGAGAGAGGTTTGTCACTGCATGGTGGCGATTCTATTCCAACCTTATCAAACCAACTCTTGAAAGGCCTACAAATCAGCATTTTACTGGAGGTAATAAACTCAAGCATCCAAATTGAAGCTGAAGCGTTCTTAAATTTAAAGGGAATTTAAATAGTGGTGAAATTTCCTCCTTTAGCAGGTTAAATTTTAAGACTTTAAAGTCATTTTAATTAGAATATATGTTTATATATATATTTTTTTTATATTGGTATAAAGTTCCTGGATAAATATAAATGCTAAATAAATTAAAATAATCATCCATTTAAAATAAAAAAAAAATTCACAAGAGTCACAGTCAAAGTCAATAAATGATTATGCAGTAAAATGTTTATAAACACATGTGACTGCACATTCTACTGCCAAAAACTTATGTGGGATATTTGTTGAAAGGAGATATTTGTTAATAATGACCCTACAATATGATTAAACCATCAAAATATGAGGAATATTATATATATGTTGCTTGCCAACCACAAATAGCAGAGTTAGGGTCTGTTGTAATGTGTTGGCTCAACAACAACAACAAAATTTTTATTTTTTTTAGTTATGACAACTGCAAATGAAATACCATTCAACCAACAAGCTACATTGAGTTAGAGGAACTTACTATATGGCATAAACACAACATTTTAAGTTGATTATTCAATACAATTAAGTAACTCTAACTACTTACGTTGAAGTCCTGTTACCAAGTCTTGTCTGTTTCAGTTAAAATCCACAGCTAGTACCACATGCTTAATGTAACTACTTAGCATGTATATTTAATGAACAAGTAAGATATTTGTCAATGGCATTAGTGCAGTCATTGCTAATGGAGTCAATGTAGCCTACTGTTTACCTTCATGTTGACTACTCTTCGGGACAATGGTAACCAAAAAAAAAAAAAACTTAAACATAACAGAAACTCTTTTAAATGTCAAACATAACAGAATTAAACAGGTCTTTCCCTTCACTAAAATACACATAAAATAACCCATCATTTCAATTATAGGAATTAATTATAAATTATACACAATATTAAGTTAATGTAATGATCAATATTATGTTAACAGAACTAAAACATTAAAATAATGTTTGCAACTAAAATGGTTTAATTGAATCAATAAATTAGAATTTTTAACTTGTAACCATGCATTTATGGTATGTCCCCTGAATTGCTTTTTACTCATCAATAAACTAATTACATTGATTGATGGAATCAGAAAATATGACTGTTTATTGTCTTTTATATTTCTGTTGCAACCTTATTATGAATGCAATAAGCCACTAAATTTCCGGTTACAACAATTTTGGGCACTTTTCATTTAATCATATGATAATATTACCAGGCAGCCATTGCCAAAACCACAAAAGAAAAAGAAAAAAACTGTAAAGAAAAAAACTGTTGTCAAAGCCACAAAAAGTCTGCACAAATCATAAAACAGTTAAATGTATGCAGCGGACACAACAGATGCCCAATTTAATACATCAAGTTTGGAAAAATCTGCTGAATAAAAGAGGAGGGTAGAGTAATTATTTTGGCAGGGGTGAGGAAAACAATGTGGCGTGGCAGCGAGCTAGAAAATGAATGATTGAGGGGAGGAGGGGGGAGAGGAGCAACGAAGGGGTAAACAAAACAAACCTCGGCGAGGGCAGCGGAGGAAAGAGCGGGGAGGTCTGGGGGGTCACGCGATGTGTTTGGGGGCTGCAGAGTGTGCCAGGAGCGTGGCAATGTGGCGCAGGAAGGCTGCTGCCAAACGGAAGGCAGTCTGATTTATCAGGAGGGCCGCACCAGACACCGCCTCACACTCCCCAGTGCCCCCTGCCTTTATGGAAGACCTCCCTGACGGCTCTGATAGCACAATCAGGGCCATGGCAGAGCCCAGGCAATTTCTCCTTCACTGTTTGATAACCCTGCATGCCCGTGCTGAAAGCCAATGGCTATGGCAGCCTCACCAACACAACAACAACTCAATTGTAATGAATGACTGTGTATTCTGAAGCAGAGGGGGGAAATAAGGTTATGCCCTGGTACAATGCTACACGGAAGTTAAACAGGGATAACCTCCAATTCTATGCCTTGCCTTTCAGAGATTCCTTCTGATGGTCAAAGTCTTTTCAGATGCAGATTTTGTCTTTGTATTTTTGTCATCTCTATTATTTTATTGAAAAATACATTTAAAAAAAAAAGCAGTTCATACATACAATGAAACTTCTTCTGTGATGAGCATGTTTTTAATTAAAACTCGTTTTTTAAGGCTGACCAACAGTCCAGTTATAATAAATACAAAAGCCCGGGGGGAAATATGGTGTCGTGGCGTGGCAGGGCAGGAAAGGGAAGGGAAAGGAAATGAAAGGAAAGGGTCAAATGATTCATTACATCTTGTTTTTATGACAAAGAGACTTTAATAGAGAATCTTTTAAAAAAGGAAACCATAGAAAAGATAATAGGTAATTTTAGTTTGTCATCAACTGTTATCTACCACTTTTTCCAAAAGAGGCAGGATGTTCTAGCAAGCACGCAAAGCCATTAAAATTTCCAGGAAAATATACCAGAAAATGAGAGAGCATCTTGACATTAGATCTTGTTTCAGAACTGATCAAATATTTAATCAAGCATGAATGAATCAGAAGATTTTCATTAAAAAATAAACCATCAACAAAGATTAGACTGGAACTTGTGATCCAGCAAACACAGGGACCAAAGGTTACCTTGGCTGACCTGCAGTTTTGTCAATTCATAGTTAGTCAAGAAAACTTTCCCGGGCAGTTCTGGTTCCTCTGTTTAGGGTCAATATTTGTCATTTGTGATCTGTTTTCAGGTTTGACAGAATAGCGCAGTGATTATGATAGGATCTTCCACACACAAACTGAGGGAAGATGGTTCTCTGTCTCCACCGGGCTCCCCGCTTTTCAGGAATTGGATTTTTACTAGGCTGCGGCAGCTCTTATCGTCCTATCAGGCTCTCCTATTGTGAAGCCAGGCTCTGGAAGAAAAGCCTCCCAGACGCTCTGACTTTGCGTCTTATTTTTCATTTATTTTACCCTTTAAGACCCCGGGCCTCTTGTGGTTCTTAATATTTACCCCCACCAAGAGAGGGGAGGTTTTGTGGGTTTGTCTGCTTTTTGTCCACCAGATCAAAAAGGTGTGGGTCAGGCTGGGTCCTGCACCGCACACACCGAGTCTCATTGCAGACATGAGAGAGCTAGTGAGCGCATGCTGAATTCGTAACTCGCAGAAACCTGGAAAGAAATCTAGGCATGCACGCCGGGCCGTGCAATGTATGCCATATGCTCCTGGGACCTTTTTCCCCTTTCTCATTACTAACTCAATTGTGCAGACTGAATAGAAATAGGCACACTGATCGTCCACTCATTTTGCATATGTGCTTGATATGTGACACACTGAAAAACAATTATAGATGGATAGATAGCATCGTATGAGAACAAACATCTGTCATTTATGTTTAGTGTAGAATTGCATTGTATACAGCATAGCATCTTACATTAATTCTCTATTTTAATTTCCCAGGAGCTGTATGCTGTTCTTTGTTCTTTCATGAGATGAATGGTAATAAACATTCATTTCTTCTAAATTTTAATTGCTTAGTATTGCTTAGTAGCAATCACCAGCCAATACTTACTTTATAGTTCTACAACTGTTCTTAAATGTTTAAAGACAGACGCATTTCCATCTATCCGACCGGTCAAAAGTTTGGAATAATTAGGATTTTTAAATGTTGTTAATTATATTGTGAAATATAATTACAATTCAAAATAACTCTTTTCTATTTTAATACATTTTAAAATGTAATTTATTCCTGTAATGGCAAAGCTTTTCAGCATCATTACTTCAGTCTTCAGTCTTCAGTCTTCATTACTACGTGATCCTTCAGAAATCATTATAATATGCTGATTTGGTGCTCAAGAAACATTTCTTATTGTTATTCATGTTAAAAACGGTTTTCATTACTTAATATTTTTGTGTAAACCATGATACACTACCATTCAAACGTTTTGAGTAAGATTTGAAATGAACAAGAAATTAATACTTTTATTCAGCAAAGATGCATTAAATGAATCAAAAGTGACACTAAATACATTTTTTACTTTATAAAAGGTTTCTATGTCAAATAAATGCTGTTGATTTCCTATCCATTAAAGAATCCTGGAAACAAAATATTAAAATAAAAATATATAAAAATATATTAATATCTGAGTACTAGTAATAACAGATCATAATACAGCACCAACTCAGCATATTAGAATGATTTCTGAAGGATCACGTGACACTGAAGACTGGAGTAATGAATCAGCTTTGCCATCACTTTTTTTTTTTTTAATTTTCACAATATTACCATATTGTTTTTATTTGTTTGTTTGATTTTTTACAGTAATTTTAATCAAATAAATGCACCCATGGTGAGCATAAGAGACTTTCTTAATTGTCTTAATTATTCCAAACTTTTTACTGGTAGTGTATATGCTTTTAACAAGGAAACAACATTAGAATAATAAACCCAAAATCATGCAGACTCTCCTCAGATTTCAATTAACTCCAACTGGGGAATCAGATCGTTCTCTGAAAATGATATCAACTGATTTTTCTTTTCTTTCTTTTTTGCAGACTTATGCAGAACTGAGAGCCTGAACAGTTCTGCAAATCCCATATTTCTGCCAAACTGCCTTCAAAGACTTGCAGTATATTCTATTAAATGTAAAAGCGATCACCGAAATGTCAAGAGAAAACCATCCTACCGATTTACATCAACAGTGAACAGCGGGCCCCATCCCAGTCCTGGCCTTCAGGGCAGCAAGGTCAGAATACAAAAGAGCTCTTGGTGTTGGGCAGCCTGAACCTCAGCTTGTGCCTTATCTGGAGGACCTTCAGACCTGCTGATGCCAACGATTCCATACAGCCCCATTCGGTTTAGTTCCCAGCATAACTTGAGCTCTGCACGGTAACACTTCACTGCTGCGTATCTTGCCTTGGGACCTTTACTGTGAAAATATAGTGATTACTTTTCAAAGAGAGAACATGCTGTATATCCACAGTTGCGCTTTTGAAACAATAAGGTGTGAGAGGTCATTCTATTGTGAAATATAGACATGACTAAATAGCTTTACAACACATAGGAGAGAGCCCTTTACTATATTCTATAATATGTTTGTATATGCAAATGTGAGTATATTAAATACATTAATGTTTTATTAGAACAAAAGTTCATTAACTAATAAAAAAAACATTAAGGTGGAACGCTGTGTAATTACTCAGCTTCCAGGACCAGAATTACACATTTTATAATTACTAATAAGGGAAAATATAAAAATATTATAATAATAGTTATAATAGTTTCTCAAATAATTGTTGAAACCGGGGCATTTGTCTTAAGAAAACAGAAAAAATTATTTCAAGAAATTAATATGTAATATATTTTGTAATGAAATTTAAATGAGAGTAAACATACAGTATAGACAATTTGGAATAATGAACTGCAAGATCAGATTATCCATGGCCTCATCTCAGCTTTATTTCAGATCTCAGAATGACATGAGATCACAGCTGAAGCATCTGTTTTATTGCTGCATCAGTGGGTGGATTGATTTGGGGTGCTGCTCCTCAACAGAACATAGTGCACCTTAGTTAATTAAACAGAAATATGCCCAAAAGCCATCAGAGACAGTCAACATGACATCAACGTCAGAACTAACTTCAGCTGAACTTTGTTTCAGTCTTTACCAGCTTACAATATATTCTGCTTTAAAGGTGTATTCAGTATTTTCCCTCCTTAAAAAATATAACTGAACCAGTAGCGTAGCCAGAAAAGCGTCTCTGGGTGTGCATAAGAAAAATTGGGTGTGCCACATTTATTGTCAACTTAATGTGCAAAACAACCTTGACCCAGCGTATCACTAACTTTACAGAATAGACTGGGCTGATGTGTAAAACTGGCTTGCCACATAAACATAATACTAGGCCTACAGTATATAAAATATAACTCAGGGCTCAACATTAAGGCTTTACATGTGCTTGTCCTTCGAACAAGTAAATCGGCCATTCTCTTGTCCAAGTAAAAATCCAGAAATCGGTTTAAATGTATGCTTCATCTTTCATTTTAAATTCTTAGATTTGATCAATAAATTCAATTGAAATAATAAGACACTATGCTGTTACCAATACAATTAATTAATTTACACTGAAAAATTACAACTGCATTAAATAATGTTATGAGATTGTTTTAAATATTTTTTGAAGATAAAAATATGACATATTGGAAAGAATTATAGCCTACTTTTAAACACGAAACTAAACCACCAGTAGGGGGCGGCAGGTGACCGTCTTAATGAGTGAGTTATTGAGTCATTTATTCAAATGATTCGTTCAAACGGCTGAATCGTTGAGGAATGAGGCAGTTGTTTAATGGGTCATTGAATCTTTGACTCAATCGATTCATTCAAAGCGCTGAATCATTCATTAATGCAGTTATGTGTTCAGGTGAGCTGCGCTGTGGTTCTTGGGATGTTTGTTTGGAACTATTTTCGCTGCTCAAATAGAACAAAAACAGTCAATATTGTGTCTAAAATGTAAGTGACTTGATATTAATGACTTGTTTATTGAACTGTCATATGAAATCAGTGTCAAGTTTTCAGTCGTGATGGTATTCAGCACTCGCGGTCACTGTGATGTTGCTTAACTGTATCCATAGGCGTAATTTGCGGGTGGGACGGGTGGGACATGTCTCCATCACTTTTTGCCACGGTCGATTGTGTCCCCACCACTTTTGAAACATCTCGCGGCACGGATGTACCAATGAAAATAAATAAAACATCTCCAGTTAACTCTAGTAGAGCATTCATTTCGTTCGTTTGTTAAATAAGAGGCGATCTAGCGCTGAAATGTGTTGTTTTTGAAATCAAGTGATCAAAGTGCTCGTTGCCGCTGCTATCAGTGCCGCGGATACAGTGTTCTTCACACGGACGCGCGCTTCAACCCGTTGCGGAGAGACTCTCTAACGGTGAAATCACAAAACATAATGCACAAAAAACGTGTCCCTGCTTGATATACAACCACTAATAAACAATCGGTTTTGATGAGGGGAACAAAAAACTATACTAGTGCGGATTAGAACCCAGAACTTCTGACACGCTTGGCAAACGTTTTGCCACTGGACCATTAAAGTAGGCTACATGGAGATAACAGTCGGATCTATGTATTTATTGACGTGAAAATTCTCGCCACTTTAGATATTAGATCTCATTAAACGACAAATTAAACACAATGTAGCCTACTATACTATCCCCCCCCCCCCCACACACACACACACACACACACACACACACACACACAAACACACACCTGTCCCACCCACTTTTTAAAACAAAGTTACGCCACTGACTGTATCATACCATAGGCTATGTTATAAATATAAAAACTCCACATTCATTTTTTAACCGCTCTATGTTCATTAAGTTTCTTTGTGTGATCTGCGCTCATTTGTTTCCATTTCTCCTCATGAGGCTGCGCGAGCCTCAACAGCACAACCGCATTTACCAGTCAGCGGCTGTTTGCGGATTGGTTGGCAGTCCGAATGTCGGCATATATTTTGTTAAGGATAATAATTAAAAAATTAAAATACATTTTAAATGCACCAATATTTTAAGTAAACAACAATAGTCCAAGTTTAGGAAACGTTTTTATTAAAACTTTAAAAAAGAATTCTGCATCTATAGGTGTGCCAGCTGCCACTGTGGGTGGCACCGGCACACCCGTGGCTACGCCAGTGAACTGAACAGAAATTAATATTATACAGATATGTTTTAAATGATATATATTTTAAAACAATGAAGACAATCATTTCAGTTGCTGACAGTGTTGGGCAGTAATGTGTTACTAGTCATCACTTACCAGTGTTGGGAAGGTTACTTTGGAATTGTAATATGTTACAGATTACAAGTTACCCTGTTTAAAATGTAATTGTAGTATAACTATTTCAATTACTTTATTAAAGTAATGTAACTGATTACATTTGATTACTTTTTGATTATATTTTTCTAAATTTCTAACGAATATTTTCAACTGTTAATCATTTTCAAACATTTAAACCAGGCAGGGTTAACCTTACAGTAGTAGCCTACTCAATACTGATAACTGTCAGTCTTTAAAAAATTAAGATTATAATAATATAATTTTAAAGCACAGCCACCATATAATCAGACTTTGGCATCTCTTTTTACTTTGGGATCGTTCTGAAGTTAAAAACAGATTTAAAATCATAACAAGAAATAGTCTGTAGCATTTTAATAGTTGGCAAACATATTTTGCACTGAACTGTTATATTTGCACCCTTTTCTGATTTCTGGATGAAATTATTTTTAAATTTCAAGCACTGGAACGCATTTTTATGCCTCACCAAGGTGTCAACTCTCAGACATGTTGTAGCCTAAAGCTTTCAGTGGCAATGTGGATTGATGTAGGGTGAAGTCAGGTAAAGTGGGACACTTTTTGGTAAATTGCATTTTAAACAACCTAAATCAGTTAGAATGTATTAAAATTGTATGTGTTTTGTTTAAATAGATTGTAATGAAGGCCACTAGGGTGAAATTTTCTCAATTTATGTATTTATTAACAAACTGTTCATCTTTAAACACCATCTGACACCCTCTTCAGCAAACTGGAAGCAATCAGGTTGAGTGGGACACTTTGTTTGGGAAAGTGGGACACTGTTTATGGTTAAAATGAACATGGGAAATACAACTCCAATTCCAATGAAGTGATTCTAGCTTGCTGAGGCTCAGGTTTGGATTATTTTCCATGAATCCCTCAAACCAGTAGTGACCAGCTTTTTGCTTTTCCGCAGAAAAACCAGGGATGCCATTAATTTTGGTGTACTGGAACACAATACGCCGTATATCACTGCGTTCCAGGGGGAACCCCCTTTCAGCTAACATTTTAACAAATTCACTCTCAGCCTGAGCTGAGAGCAGGGGGCTCTTACCTGAGGCATGGCGCTAGCCACTCACTAGCCCTTTCACTCGCCTTTGCAGTGTTGATTTTGGGATGTTCCATGCCCTGGCTAAAAACCTTCATTTTGGTTTGTGTCCTTCAGTCACCTCCTGCTCATATTCTTCAATAGCCCCTGCCATTCTCTCTTCACTCCACTGGTTTAGTTTTCTTCCTTTCCTACTTTGCTGTCTTTTCCTTTTCAGTATTGCCCTGTTCTGTCCTGTATTGCTTTCTTCTCTCTCTCTATCTGTCCCTCTCCTCTCTGTATGGGTGCCATCTTGTGTATATTGAAGTTACCAACCTAAAATTTTATATTCAGACACATTATTACTTATAACTTTAAAATGTTATCTTTTGTTCATGAAATGGCTGCACTGTGTTTGCTAGCATTACCCCTAAAACTGTCCCACTCAACCTGAAATGCACTGTCCCACTCAACCTAACACTGTCAGGTTGAGTGGGACAGTGCTGTGAATCTAATTTTCACAAATATTTTATACAGTTAGATGCTCACTGTCATTAATCTCTAATACACAGACAGTATAAATATATGTAAAAGCAAAAGTTTTATTGTTACATCATAAGTGACAGAATTATTAACCTTATTATTCTAAAATAGATTTACACTTGCCAGGTGGCTTACCGTGAGGTCCCAGGAGTCAAGCAATTTGAAAAATAACAACCGGACCACATCTTTGATGTCACACCAATCACAACCTTTATTTCATATCCAATAGACATTCAGCTACAACACAGTAATAATTGTTGTGATTGGCTTACAAAATTAACCCTTTACAGTACCCAAAAGCTTAAGTGTCCCACTCAACCTGATGTCCCACTCTACCTGAATTCACCCTAATTGGAAGACGTGGTGTGCTGCAAATAAAACACGGGAACCAATCAAAAGCATCAGAATAGCAACGCTTTACTAAACGGCCTTTAAATGGCAGGAGGCATTGTGCACATAAAAAACAGACAAAGCAACCAATTCATATTAACTAGTGCTGTCAATCAATTAAAAAAATTGCCTAACTAATCGCATATATACTATTTTTAACATATATTAAAAATACTATATATTTTTAATATATGCTGTCTGTGTGTGTGTGTGTGTGTGTGCGTGTGCGTGTGCCACACATACACTAGATTAACAGATGCGCCAGTACATATTTAAGTTCTTATTTTTGCATCTTATCACAATTGAATGGTTTAATAGCCCTTGGATGAATAATAGCGTGATCATACTGTAACATATCCTTGCTTTTTACAGAAAATATTTAGCTGCAACCCCCTTTGTAATCATTAACATTTTCATAAGTAACTGTCATTTAATTACACATATTTTTTTCTCAGTAACTGTAACAAATTACAGTTACATATATTTTGTAATTAAATTACGTAACTCCATTACATGTAACAAGTTATTCCCCAACACTGCCATTACAAGTAACGCAAGTTATGTAATCAGATTAACTAGTTAAGTAACACATTTCACTTGCACAAAAACAGATTCAGTATTCCACATAATTATTAAAAACAATGAAATGCAAACTCAGCATATTATGCGAACCTGCAATAATTAAATATGTTAAATATATTAGTATTTAATCTCACTTTATTAACCAATGTCTTTGCTGCTGACCCACAATGATCCAATTCAACTAATAAGCAAAAATGAATTTATTTCAGTGGTTCTCAAAGTGTGGTGCACGTAAATAACATTACTTTCCATAAAAAATAACCAGTAACGCAATAGTTACTTTTTAAAGGGAGTAACGTAATATTGCAATGCAGTACTAGTTAGTAGTTACGAGTAATGTGTTACAGTAGTCTAATATTACTTTCCCAAGTAACGAGCAGCGGTATGAATTACTTATAAAACTTAAGTAATAATATTAGTTATTTAAATAATATTAAAATAACTCAATATAACCTTACTTTTGTTTTCACACCCTTACTGATTTGAAATACAACAATCCGATGATCACATCCTTGGATTCATTTTCTAATCATTGTGTGAACATGTCACTAAACAGCAAGCTAGTTTGGGAGATTGAAACGCTTACATTCAGTGGCTGGAAATATTCCTATTACTTTTATTTTTGGGAGGAACGATGAAAAGAGCATTGTTGTCATATCTAAACTATGTGTAGGTATAGTGGTACTAAGACTCTTTCCACTACGAAAAACACAATCTCAAATCTCCTGAAACACTTATGACAGCACAACAAGGTGAAGCTTGTGAAAATACACTCCAAATATTTTGTGTCCACCTGATGAATGTAAGTCTAATGATTACTGTATATTATTTCTATTTTTGGTCTCCCAACTCCTGAAGAAAATATCAGGCTCTTTGGCTGCTGACATTAGGGACTTTAAGCAACAGCTTAAAGATGGAATGGCAACAGCTACTTAACTGCTACTTCGTGTGTTCTGCTGTAACCGTCTACTACCGGAGAACAGCTGATTTGCCGTAGTTGTTAATAAGTGACAGATTAGATAAGTAAATTTGACTTGCTTAGTGATTTTTGCGTTATTTGGCTACGGAAGTAAACAGTTTACTTCCGGTGGCCATTGCTGTTCCATCAGCAGCTATTGCTTAAAGTCTCCATTCACACACAGGAGCACATTCAATGTCTGAATTTTGAGGAGAAAAGGACGCAACTAGCAATTTTGTGGGGAGGAACTGAAAAGTAAGGAGTACTGTAAGGAAATACAGTTGGCAGGTGGTAATGAGTAATGAATTTTGAAAATAGTAACAGGTGATGAATTACATTATTGGAGTAACAAGCCCAACACTGTTATAAAAAGCTGTTTTATTTTACGTGTAGTGGGTACCCTTATGGGGGCGGCCATATTGGAATCACATGACCAGGCGAATACTAATCCCTTTATCTCAGCCTTATTAAAGACCTTCAGCCTTATTACAGCCTTATTAAACACCTTCACTCACAGAATAAACTATGACAGCGCATTTCTCTAATGGCATCGGTAACCAGAAACCTTTGCATTTGTGCTGTACAATCCCTACACTAGGTGTCAGTATAAGATGACTGTCATATTGTCCCCACAACATAAAAAATGACGATTTTGCTTTTTTGCCTCTCAGATACCTGGTTCTATTCCAGTTTCTAATTAAGCCAAATAATTATTTAAATGAGCAATTTGCAGAATTCCCCAAAAACAACTCCAAATGCAAGAGATTTAGATTTGGCTAACCTTTCTATTTATAGCAGGTGAGAGGCAGCATACTAAAGACTGAAGAGACTACTCCAGGTCTTCCTGTTCTCACCTCCTCTCCCACTCTCTCTGTTTGGCTTTGAATCATTAGTAAAGCAAAGGAGACGTGAATCACTCCTTTCTTCAGCCCTGCCCTCTCTCTCTCTCTCTCTCTCTCTCTCTCTCTCTCTCCATGCCTCTCTCTCTCTCTCTCTCTCTTTCCCTCCTCCTCCTTGCCGGTGCTAAACGACTTGACAGAAGGGTGCCCAGACCGTTGGCAGTAGCGATCGACTGGAAGGGGGAAGCTGCCAGAAGTCCTTGATGGATAGGCTCATTTTCCAGCCGGCAGCAAGTCTCGGCGAAGCATCCGTGTCATTTGTAATGTCAGCCAACAAAATGTAATCAAACATTCCAGCGGTTTAATCACAGAGGGCTGCTCGAGAGATGATTGTAGTGTCAATATAATGCTATTTCATTATCTGTTTGTATTTTATATTGACAGTGTCAGATAAACAGTGTGGAAAATTAAGATTAAAAATATGGTAATTTCATTTCAATCACGCAGGCTACAGTTGCAGGCCCATTATGCGATTGATTACTTCTGAATTAAATTTGGGGCTGAATGTAAAGTTTAATCTTCTTTCTTCTCTGCAATTCAGCTCCCCAAAGGCCTCTTAGTAAGTAAGTACCCATTTCATTTGATCTTTAATGAAAAGTAATGGCCCAAATGAATTGTATAAATCAGCTTGTGTGTATACCTAGCTGACATTTGCTTTTTTTTTTTTACAGCCATTTATTCTTCATTGTGCTTACACATACCACTGCCCTCCAGACCTTTTAGCCACACAACTTCCTTTTCTTTTTCCCTTGATTCTTTCAAATCTTTAAAAAAAAGGCTTTTATAAAACATCTCACAATGCTGTGTAATCAGCTCTGAAGTGGCAGCCCCTTTTTTGCCTCTAATGCTGATCTCTTCCTCTCACACTACACACACACACTCAGCAAAGTTTTTACTAACTAGAGAAGGAAAATGGTATTTACATTATATAAATGGAAAATAACCTTGGATTGATGTACTCTGCAAGGTGCTTAGCAGTCAAATTAAATAGAGTGTTTTATAGCCTAGAGTGCCATTTGGAGAAGATGTATGCAGGCTCTAAACCATGAGCTCAATGATAGACGTTTTAATTACATGGTAAATTTTTGATATTTTTCAGCCTCTCTAAAAATGCAGCTACTGTCGCGGGCTCCGCATTTGCAGAGCGTCCAATTTTTTCCACCGTTTCTTTTCTCAAAAGTGACACGGCCGTTAACGAGGACTGCGCAAAAAGGAAGGCAAAGAAAAAAGGGCCTCCTCTTTGTGAGACCCATTCACAGTGATTTGTCCTCCTTTGTAGTCCTAATTATGTGCCAAAGTAGGATAACAGAAGTTCTCAACTCGACCATTATGCCAGCACAAAAAAGGAGACGCATACAAGAAGCTGATCACTTTGGAATTAGCAAACATGATACTATACGAGGGGAAAAAAAATCATTAATACCGACAGGGATTAGAGGTTCTGATTAAAGGGTAGCTTTTTCCGTATGCAAATTAGTGATAGGCATTTATCAGTGCCTGGCCAAGCTGTCTTAGCTGCAAAGCCACATATGTTTTTTAGCTGATTAAAAAACTGCTTGAAGTTGCAGACCCTTTTTTTTAATGGAGGAGAGCGACAGAGAGAGAGGCAGAGAAACCGAGTAAAGGAGTATATGTGGCAATCAACTCGTTTCCTTTTGGCTAAATTCCCGTGATTGTTCAAAGCGTTTGCCGTAATTCCCTCTTTTATTAAGAACGTTCTTTTGTACATAATTAAAACATTTCTCAAGTGAATATGTGTGCGCACAGACCCCTGCCAAACCACCTCCGTAAGCGTATGCTCGTATCTTTTTCTCCTGAAACAATCATCGCGGCTGGAGCTGTTATTTGCCTCTTGTCTGAGTGGCAAAACAAGCCGAAAGTAATGAATGGAAGGGCAGGACGAAGGGGGAGAGTTTATCGCCTGACCGCCATTGTCTGAGGGCCTCCCATTTACTTCACTCACCTTCCTATGGAGGTGACCCGCTTTGTGTTAACAAAGAAAAGCAGGATGAAACTGAGCTCTCTTTGCCTCTCGCCTACCACTGATAATACCTTCGTTACCCGACGCCCCCCTCTTCTCCTTGAGGGAGTGCTTTAATTTATGCTTTTTCATCTCTCAGGGGCTCGGGAGTGTGTTAACCTGCTCTCTGTGCAAACCGGCTCACATGAGAGGAAACTGCTGTGTCAAGCTTCTCGCCGCACGGCGGCCTCGTTTAAACAAATAAACCGTTCCCCGCAGAACGCAAAATTCAATTAAGATGTAATTACAAACACAAGCTGCTGACCATATACCATAAATCAACTTCACACTCACAATGCATTATCTGGTTTAATATCATCACTGTCTGAGCTTCTAACAATTATGCAATAATGAAGTCACCATTTCTATTTAAAAAAAATTAAGTCTAGCATTATCTCTTCTGCCCCCTCTGTCAACACACTGGGATTCTATTAAGGATAAAGTTAATAAATCCATTGACTGTAACACCATCTCTGTAAATGGATATCCAAAAATATATAAATTTGATTTCTTTTAAAGAATATTATTTGTATTTCATTATTAAAATATTATTTGAATATTTTTTATACAAAATAAACATTAAAAATACAATGATACGTTTTCGATGATGAACATGTTTTCAAATTTTGTATTCAAATTTTTTAAAAATAATTTAGATTTTTTGGGGGGGAGGGGCCGGCCTCATTAAAACAATGAGTAACCTATAGTTTTGTAATAATAGAAGTAGTTTGGAATGATTATTTCTTATAATTTAAAACATATTCATGTGGTCATAAGTCATGTGGTGCGACCAACAAAGCCAGAATGTAAAAAAATATTTTCATGATTTATCATGACTTTTAGTCTTTTGTCAAATCATCTTAGATAATTAATGTGGTTCAGATAACATAGTACTTTGAGTTTCTATTTATTAAATCTCCTTCATTGGATTAACTCAAAAGTTCAATTTCAATTAACTCAAATTTTAAGGCAGCCAGGTAACTTACTTTTTTAAGTTAAATCAACAATATTTTTTACAGTGTGGTCCAACCAGCATGCTGAAGAACAGTGGAATTTTTGTTGATTTAACTTAAAGAAGTAAGGGTCCCACTTTATATTAAGTGGCTTTAAGTACTATGTACTTATATCGAAAAATAAGTACAATGTACTTATTGTGTTCAGGTTGTATTGTAAAACACTTTAGCTGCTATTGAGGTGTGATACGGGTAAGGTTAGGGTCAGGTGTGGTGGTATGGGTCGGTTTAAGGGTGGGTTAAGCTGTAAGGGAAGGGTCAACTGTGTAGTTACAAATGTAATTACATAAATTAGTTACAGCTATAATTACACACAGGTATATTCAAAATATAAGTACAATGTAAAAACATGTATGTACACAATAAGTCCATTGTATCAAAGTATTAATTTCAATGTAAGTACATAGTACTTAAAGCCACTTAATATAAAGTGGGACCGAAGTAAGTAATCTGGTTGCCTTAAAATCTTAAGTTCATTGAAATAAATAAAAAAATGAGTTGATACAATGAAGATCCCTGCAGACCATCATGACTATGTCAAGGTTGATAAGTCTCTTAAAATGTGCTTTTGATCTTTATGACAAAGAAAGGTTAGTTCGGGTTGTAAAATGTTATGTGGTGTGACTGCCCAGTAATACAGTATTTAGGAATGAATATTTAATGCATTTGTAATTTTTTACATTTATGATAATGTAAACCTAATGTAAACCCTATAACCTTGGAAATTTTATATCCTTTTTCTTTCCAAAACCATTTGAAACATAAATACAGAGAGTACATTTCTAAGATATTTCTAAGATCTTGGCTCTTTCTTAAACTAAAAAAAAAAAACATTTTTCCTTTTATTTAGCACACTCATCATTGACCTTTGATACCTCATGACATCCATGACATGACATAAATACAAAAGTCAAAAGCTGATCTTGAAGGAGCAGAATATTATGACTTTACATGACTACAGCATGTAAATGTAAAACAGGTTTTGAAAACATGCATCAATTTACAATTTAATTATAATTCAATGAGCAGGCAATGTATATATATATATATATATATATATATATATATATATATATATATATATATATATATATATATATATATATATATACAGGTCCTTCTCAAAAAATTAGCATATTGTGATAAAGTTCATTATTTTCCATAATGTAATGATAAAAATTAAACTTTCATATATTTTAGATTCATTGCACACCAACTGAAATATTTCAGGTCTTTTATTGTTTTAATACTGATGATTTTGGCATACAGCACATGAAAACCCAAAATTCCTGTCTCAAAAAATTAGCATATCATGAAAAGGTTCTCTAAACGAGCTATTAACCTAATCATCTGAATCAACTAATTAACTCTAAACACCTGCAAAAGATTCCTGAGGCTTTTAAAAACTCCCAGCCTGTTTCATTACTCAAAACCGCAATCATGGGTAAGACTGCCGACCTGACTGCTGTCCAGAAGGCCATCATTGACACCCTCAAGCAAGAGGTTAAGACACAGAAAGAAATTTCTGAACAAATAGGCTGTTCCCAGAGTGCTGTATCAAGGCACCTCAGTGGAAAGTCTGTGGAAGGAAAAAGTGTGGCAAAAAACGCTGCACAACGAGAAGAGGTGACCGGACCCTGAGGAAGATTGTGGAGAAGGACCGATTCCAGACCTTGGGGGACCTGCGGAAGCAGTGGACTGAGTCTGGAGTAGAAACATCCAGAGCCACCGTGCACAGGCGTGTGCAGGAAATGGGCTACAGGTGCCGCATTCCCCAGGTCAAGCCACTTTTGAACCAGAAACAGCGGCAGAAGCGCCTGACCTG
The DNA here is from genome assembly GCA_026230005.1 of Gila orcuttii. Taxonomy (NCBI): domain Eukaryota; kingdom Metazoa; phylum Chordata; class Actinopteri; order Cypriniformes; family Leuciscidae; genus Gila; species Gila orcuttii. Next base: position 27,529,641 of record JAPDVR010000011.1, read on the forward strand.
GGCTACAGAGAAGCAGCACTGGACTGTTGCTCAGTTTTGCATGTCATTCGGAAATCAAGGTGCCAGAGTCTGGAGGAAGACTGGGGAGAAGGAAATGGCAAAATGCTTGAAGTCCAGTGTCAAGTACCCACAGTCAGTGATGGTCTGGGGTGCCATGTCAGCTGCTGTTGTTGGTCCACTGTGTTTTATCAAGGGCAGGGTCAATGCAGCTAGCTATCAAGAAATTTTGGAGCACTTCATGCTTCCATCTGCTGAAAAGCTTTATGGAGATGAAGATTTCATTTTTCAGCACGACCTGGCACCTGCTCACAGTGCCAAAACCACTGGTAAATGGTTTACTGACCATGGTATTACTGTGCTCAATTGGCCTGCCAACTCTCCTGACCTGAACCCCATAGAGAATGTGGGATATTGTGAAGAGAAAGTTGAGAGACGCAAGACCCAACACTCTGGATGAGCTTAAGGCCGCTATCGAAGCATCCTGGGCCTCCATAACACCTCAGCAGTGCCACAGGCTGATTGCCTCCATGCCACGCCACATTGAAGCAGTCATTTCTGCAAAAGGATTCCCGACCAAGTATTGACTATTGAGTGCATAACTGAACATAATTATTTGAAGGTTGACTTTTTTTTTTTTTTGTATTAAAAACACTTCTTTTATTGGTCGGATGAAATATGCAAATTTTTTGAGACAGGAATTTGGGGTTTTCATGAGCTGTATGCCAAAATCATCAGTATTAAAACAATAAAAGACCTGAAATATTTCAGTTGGTGTGCAATGAATCTAAAATATATGAAAGTTTAATTTTTATCATTACATTATGGAAAATAATGAACTTTATCACAATATGCTATTTTTTTTAGAAGGACCTGTATATATATATATATATATATATATATATATATATATATATATATATATATATATATATATATATATATGTATATATATATTCAAATCCCAGCTTAATAGAGCCTGCATGGGAACTAACACACTCCTGCTCCACTCCAGATGAAAACTGCACATAAAGAAAAGGTTCACAATTTTTACATCATGGAATTAAAATAGCATTTTCTACCCCTACTGAATAGTTTGACTTCTTAGCAGGTGTGGGACTAGATTAAGAAATGGAAGATATTTCGTTCAGATGAAATGAGTGGTGGGATACTGGAGAACTGGAGAAATTCAGTTAGCATGTGAGGTGAACCAAATAAAAGGTTATTTAAAATGGTCGAGCAGTGTCCAAAAGGATGATAAGATTTCAAATAAACAGAGAAATAAAGCTAGTATTTGCACAAGCAAGATAAACATGTGACTTTTTTTTCCCTCCCCGCTTTTGCTATAGCATGGAAATTCAAGAAAGTAAGAGGAAGGGAGGGAATCTACAGCCTTAAAGCCTTTTTAAATTCCAATTTGTGCTTAGGCTGCTGTTTTCCAGCATAAATATGTGTGTACGAGGAACAGAGATAGGTCCTCATGGACACACAGAAAAGCAGGGTTATAATAGAGGGGTGGCAGTCAGACCCCCTCTGACATCCTCTATCTGACAGAACTCGCTGATCAATTCTTTTTTTTATATTCATCTTCTTTCAAATGTCATTTTCTTATATGTGGGCTGATAAAAAGTGTTTACCATTGCATAGACCGTTTCATCCAACAGATACATAAAATAAGCCAAATAAACATCTCTTGCTTCTAGGAAAAGCATATGACATCTTTAGGCAACGATCAAAGTTCTTGAATGTAAAGTACATTCTGAATAAAAGCAGGACATTTGTTTCATCAAATGGATTTAGAACCAGGTTTAAAAGTCACATATTAATAATTTTCTACTGAATATTTTGGGTCGCTTCAGTAATGTTTAACCCACACATCATACATTGGTACATTTGTAAAGGACTTGTTGTGCCTGACCTGCCATAGAGATTCAACTTTCATATATTGAACCTTTTATTTGATGGAAATATTAATTAACACATTCAAATGCGATTAAAATCTGAAAACTGAGGAAGCAAAAGAAATGAATGGCTCACTAAGGCAGGACAGCCCATGATGAGTGAGAAAGTGGGAAGCAGTATGAAAAAGATGACACTGGAGCATCACTTTGAAATCTTCAGATGTCAATGGGTCTAATGGCAGAAGCACAAAACGCTCTCAGTGCCAAGGCCACATCTTCTCCCACTCACACAAAACGCATGCAAATGATTAACACCCAAAAGAGTCATATCAAAACAGATTCATACTTTAATGGCTCAAGCCTAAGCATCCTAGGTCCCTGTTTCATAAACTTAATAAATGACATGGAAATTATCATTGAGGATTGTCCTATTGATTTTCTAGGTATGGACCACTATGATTTCTGCTCTAAACAAGTCATTGACTTTGTGATTGAGGGAGCTTAATGTGGTGTGTGCTGTACAAGAGCATAATTCACATGATTTGCCAATGTACCTTGACTGAAAGTGTTTTACTAGCCTAACTGTTTCGTATGTCATCACACTGAACTTTTTAAAAACAAAAAATAAATTTTTAACAAGATGGAGTAGCAAACTAACTAAACATTCACAAATACTCAACCCAGAATCATTTGGGGAGGAAAACGTTCCTGTAGCAACATTTCCGCAAAATTATATACACTGTAAAAAAAAATAAAAGAAAATAAAGAAGCAAAGAAAGAAAGAAAGAAAAGAAAAGAAAAGAAAAGAAAAGAAAAGGTTTCTGCCTTAAATTTTTAAGTACAATCAACTTGGATGTTTAAGTCATTTCAAATTAAATTACATTAAACTGGCATAAAAATTAGTTGAAAATTGCTTAACAAATTTTGATGAGTTAAAGCAATGTAAAAACATATGTTGTCATAACTTAATGATCATATAATTTTTTTTACAGTGCCGTTGCTTCTTGCACGTTTCAATATACCTTTAAAGTGAAATAGGTACGTGCCATTAAATGCGTGTTCAGTTTTATCCGAAACAGATTAACATGAATCTGGCAAAAATTTTCTATGATGGTTGTCGTGCGTATCACAGTGGTTTGGAAATGAAATGGTGCTAAAAAGAAAATGCTCTATCGGATTTGAATATAATGTACTACACTAAACACGAGACTAAACCTAACCGCCAAAGCAAACATCAACATGTTTCCATTTACAAATCATGCACTATGGTAAGTGTTTTAAGTTCATAACATAGTGTAAGAGCCATTTTGTCTTTATGTAAACCTTATGTAAGTGTATGTCCAGTAGGGGTCTCTCTTTGGGTAATTGGTTACTGAATATAGGTAGGAACCTTCCTTCAGGTGATAGGTGTTGCTGGAGGGAAGGTGCACACAGTTTTTTGACCGCTACGCTATGCTATACCATGCTGTGCAGTAGGAAATCTGTACCGGTGAAGAACTTGGAACTGTGGATTTATTGACTGTTTGTTGGACTCTTGCTTACTATAAATGAAGACCAGTCACGGTAAAATTAGTGATGGGCAGATCGAGGCTTCGTGAAGCAATGAAACAGTCGAAGCAAATGTGCCATTTTGTTTCGAGGCTTCGAATCAATCCGAAACCCGTCTCCACGGTGACAACTAGTGGTCACTTGCAGGTGTTGATCTGAAACAACCTTTACAAAGAGCTAATAAAAAAATTTGTTGGTTTTTTTTTTTATTATTATTGTATTTTTGTAATATATGAAGCTTGTAACCTGTAGTCTCTTCACATTGCATAATGTGATTTTGGTCATGAAAAATGAATATTAATAAGAAAAAATCAAGCCACAATGTCTCCCTTTCTTATAGATTTTTATTCAAAAATATTAATTTCTCTGCTGTTGAAGGACTCAGCCTACTTCTTTTTTTACAGATAATTTCTCCAGCCTTTGAAAAAATTCTCTCACAAGGGACACTTGTTGCTGGCATACAAAGATATTTTTTAGCTAGGACATACAAATGAGGAAAGATTACTGCTCTCTCTTTCCAGTAAGTTAGAGGATCATGAGTTCTGCGCAAAAACCCATCGCTGAGGTATTTTTTCACTTCCACTGTGGCATCAGCTGTAGGATTGTGTATCATCTGGGTCTCACGGATACGATTGTCAAAATGTTCCCATAAACTGTCTTGTGTTTCAACTGGTGTTGATGATGATAGGCCTGATGTTGACATTTGTGGTTCTGAATTAAAAGAAAACGGCAATTAGTAACAAATCATAAACTGACAACACATATGAAGTATAAATTTCATGAATCACATTACATAAGATAACATAGACTGAAACTCACCAGGAGTTGTGTTTGAACGCATCAGTGAAGCACACTCCAGTGTGATGTGCTTTTCAGCATCCAGGGCTTTGGCAGGATTTCCAAAAGCCACATTTTTAAACCTTGGGTTCAGCAGTGTAGCCAGTGCCAAGGCTCTAAAAGTCTCGTACCCTCCACATCTGGAGTGCAGACCTTGTAGATGTGAGCCTATGAGCCAACACAAGAGAAAACCATATTAATTAAAATAATGACAACAATATGAGAGTTATGGCCAATTACACGTATGGTCATAGTGTCCTACCTAATTGTACAGTTGATTCCTGCGTTGCATTTCCTTTTTTCTGTGCAAGCTTGTGCTGGAACATCCTGTACAATGGTATGAGCTTTGAAGCAGACACTCTCTGTTCCTCTGACATCTCTGTTGTTGCTAGTTTGAATGGTTGAAGAAGTGTCAATGACTGTTGAATAATGTCATACTCAAGACTTGTCAGGGGAGCAGTATCACGGTTTAAATTGGCAAGTGCAGCACCCACTGGCTCACGTTGCTCATACAAGCGTTGTAGCATGTCGAATGTGCTGTTCCATCTCGTTTCATCCTCCTGTATCATTTTCAGACTTGGTCTGCCCATCAAGCTCTGCATCTCCACAAGCTTGTCCTTTGCTTTGCAGCTGGATCTGAACAACCCCACTATCTTTCTGGCTTTCTGGCGAATTTCATTGATGACTGGGGTTTGATCCAGGGCCTTTTTCACTATCAAATTCAAATTATGAGCAAAACATGGGACATGGCGAAGGTTGAGTAGCTGGGCACTTAGGATCATGTTGGATGCATTGTCAGTCACCATGCAGTGAACTTTGGAGGTTATTCCCCACTCAGCCATTAGCAAGGCTTTAGCCTCCATGAGATGCTGGGCTGTGTGGGTTTGGTAAAACCTCCTTACACCCAGTAAAACAGTTGCCATTGTTGCCTCTGGTGTCATGTAATGGCATGTTACACCAAGATATCCATCCATATTAATGGAAGACCACATGTCAGCCGTAAGGCTAACAAATTCCGCCTTTTGTAGGTCCTCCATTGTCTTCTCCTTGGTTGTGTTGTACCTTTCGCTGACCATTGTTTTAAGCACCTTCCGGGATGGGAGGACATAGCTTGGATCAAGCTTGTTCACAAAGGCCCTGAAACCCTCATCCTCCACGATGGTGAAGGGCTGCAGATCCTTCACCACCATGTTCAGAAGAGCCTCATCCAATTCCCTCTGTCTGCCTTTTAAAAGAGAAGATAAAACATACTTTCAGACAAATATATTGGAAAAATAGTAGCCTACCGTGAAAGTAGTCTACTGGTTCATTTGGAAACCTTCCTAAACAAAGTTATGTTATGAATATTTATGCTCAGTGTGCAGAGAAAGATAAAGTGCATTATAGAAATACAACAATTACAAAAAAACAAAATGATGTCTTGGCTGTAGATTGGGTACTCATATGTAGACATATAAAATGTATATTCACAAAGTATAATATTATATTGACAACATTTGTTTTTAAAGTGATTGGCAGTTGTGATTGGGATGTTAGGCATGTCTTAGTCCATGGCCTTTCTAAACAATGGCCCAACACTTAGTTATTATATTTCACTTATAATTAGCCTATATTTCAAACAATGCATACCTTGCTTAGATGGCCCAGCAGTGTCAGTAGCAGGCCTTAGTACAGGGGGAACACTACCATCCTCTGCACCCTGCAGAATGGCAGGATGAATGCTCCTCAAATGGCGCATCATGTATGATGTATTGTTGCAGTAGGCTAGCTGCCGATCACAATACACACATCTCACTTTATTTGGGGTTTCCAAATGGAAATGCTCCCACACCGCAGATGTACGGCATCTCTTCTGTGGAGCCTCCATTTCTATCTATCTATCTATCTATCTATCTATCTATCTATCTATCTATCTATCTATCTATCTATCTATCTATCTATCTATCTATCTATCTATCTATAGCCTATCTATTTAATAATCTATATGTATCTGTAATATATGTATCTATCTATTAATCTATATATATATATATATATATATATATATATTGCTATCAATGCATCTATTAATGTGTCACTATATGTACTCTGTGTGTCTCTAAGTCAATGTGTAAATGTAAATTAAATCCTAAATATAACTATATATCGCACTATAAATGTCACTATATCACCAAAAATCCGCTATCTCAAAACCAAACTCCTCTCACAAAAACCCACGATATGAAAATGCGTTGACAAAACTTTTATACTGTGTGATTGTGTGATTTGTTCCCGAACCGACCAATCAATGAAACCCTGATTCGGCGGAGCACTCCACCTGATGAAACACTTAGACGCTTCATTTAGCCGTTGTCACGTGACGTGGGTGTTTTGAATCACGCTTCGGATTAGTGTTTCGTATCATCTTTGCTTCGGGATCTCGCAAAGCTTCGGAACGTCTGTTTCGCGCCAGCCATCCTTAGGTAAAATAAATCTACAATGTAAGCATATTAACTTGTGTGTGGACATTGCAGTAAATAACAACTCGAGCATGCGCGTCCATTAACAAGCACCATCCAGCAGCCCTCAGCTGCTTTAAGTAAAGGACTTGGCTGCTTACATTTAGTCAAAAAAACTGTGTTTACTCAAAAGGAACTGAGTTTACCTATTTTTGCATTGGAGTTTCATCATCTGTTGAACGAGATTGAGTAGATTGTTGGAGGAACTTTGCATCGATTTCGTTATAGCTGAGATCAGCTGCAGCCACGACAGGAGGACGACGCATAATATGTGGATTATATGTGCGCATCTTTGCTTTTGGTCAGGGACCATCTACCAGCGTGAGGAAAGACACTGGAGCTGCTCTTCAAACGTCAGCAGAGGAGCTTTGTTCATATGGCGTCCAACGTGAAGAGGTATGTTTAGTAGCGATACTTATTGTTGAATGGCCATTTAACTTTGTGTGCACACAACATAGGGACATAAATCCAATGCATTGGTTGTCAAAGAGTATAACTAACTTTGCGAACTAAAACATTGTTGCTTTGATCGTGCTTTGAATATTCTGTGGATTATGGAGCCGGCTGAAACTGAGCACAGGTCTATGGAAGGGCCTCAGTTGAACAATGGTATTTTTACTGATGTTGATGTTCAAATGGACAAACAAAAACGTGTTGTGAAATTAACTCCTAAAGCATTTGTAGAAAAGATTGAAAGGTTGCAGAGTGATAGAAAATCTGTATTAACTAAAGCTACTAATTTAAGGAAAAAGATACAAGGTCTGATGCTACAAAGAAATGTAAAAGAGGTTCAAAATTCTTTTGTCGATCTTTTAGATTTGTGTGATGAAATAAAAGGTATTCATGGTTCTTTGATGGGTATGTTACCTGAAGGTGAGAAGGAAAAACATGACACATGGTTTAAGGCAAAAATGATTGTAAATAATGATTTTATTTCTGAAGTTAAAATGTGGGTATCATGTAATGAAAATGATGAAATTAATACAAATGAGGTCATGAATGACAAAGTTGATGGGGTCAATCCAGATGACAGTATTTCAAATGTTGTTAGTAGACATCCAAGTAAAACGAGTACATGCAGTAGTGTTTCTTTTGCCAGAATAATAGCCGAGGCAAATAAGGCTGCACTGCTTGCTCGTATGTCAGCTTTAAAGGAAAGACAGGACTTGGATGAGCAAGAGCAGATGATTAAGAGGAAAAAGGAGCAACTGGAACTGAAAGCAATGCTTTTAGAATCCAATGCTAAACTTGCAGTTCTAAAGGCCTCTGAAAGCCGCAGTGTTTCTAATGCATCTCATGTTGTGAAGTCTCATTTGGAAGTGGGGAAAGCATCTGCAACTATATTAAATCCAATGGCAGAGGAGTTTGAACTTATTGGATATAGCAAAACTGCAAATAAAGTACCAGCACTGGATCCCTCTTTGACGTCTTCTGTACCATATCAGGAAATTCGTCAGCAGCCTTGGCATGAATGTATGGACTCAGAAAGGTGGAATTCCCAGCATGCACTGGGAGACACATCAGTTCAACCTCGTGGACCTTTTGCATCTGAAATGATTTCTCGACCCACATCAGTTCAACCTTGCGGACCTTTTGCATCTGAAATGATTTCTCGACCCACATCAGTTCAACCTCGTAGACCTTTTGCATCTGAAATGATTTCTCTACCCATATCAGTTCAACATGGACAAGCATCTGAAATGATTCTTCGGCCACAAATGGAGAGTCAGTATAGTGACATTGGCATAGATATACCTTTATTTGATGGAGATCCTTTTCAGTATGTTTCGTTTATCAGAGCATTTGAAAAGGGAGTGGAGGAGAAGGCAAGCAGTAGTGATTGTTTATATTACTTGGAACAGTTCACCAGGGGGCAGCCAAAAGAGTTAATACGTAGTTGCCTACACATGACCCCTGACCTTGGCTATGCTAAGGCAAAACGGCTATTGCAAGAACATTTTGGCAATAAGTACAAGATTGCCACTGCTTATCTGGAAAGAGCCTTGTCTTGGCCCTCAGTAAAAGGGGAAAATGTCAATGCTTTGCAATCGTATGCCCTTTTTCTGCGTGGTTGTTGCAACGTCACTGAGGAATTGCAATACCTTCATGAGTTGGATATGCCAAGTAATATGAGAGCTATTATGTGTAAATTGCCTTTCAAGCTCAGAGAGCGGTGGAGAACTGTCGCACACAACATTCTGGAAAAAACTCAATGTAGAGCTTTGTTCAAAGATCTTGTGGAATTTATTGAAAGACAGGTTGGCATCCTAATGGATCCCTTGTTTGGTTATATTAGGGATTTGCCAGATACCACGAGACCTGTTAATCGGCCAAGGCTATGTCCAGAAGGCAGAATTAAAGGAAACATCTTTGCCACTAACGTTGTACCAGTGGAATCTGGGGAAACCGTTAAGAATATGAGGACTGAATTGCCACTAAACAATTCTAAAGTGATTCCATTATGTGTGTGGTGTGCTAAACATCATGTATTGGAGTACTGTCAACAATTCAAAAGGAAGAAGCAAAGGGAAAAGATGTTCTTTCTAAAGGAGAAAGAGCTTTGTTTTGGTTGCTTAAATGCTGGACACATGAGTCGTAACTGTGGCAAGCGGTTGACTTGTAGGATATGTAGTGAGCACCATCCCACTGTGCTTCATGTTGACAGATATCCAGCCAATTCTGAGGAGGCAGAGGCATGCAAGTTCTTAGGATCTACCAAAACATGTGGTCATACAGGGGCCGGAAAAGATCACTGTCTGCTTTCTATCTTACCTGTTCAAGTCAAGGCCAGTAAAGGAGATCAGATAATCCAAACGTATGCATTCCTGGATTCTGGCAGTTCTGCGACTTTTTGTACCGAAAGTCTTATGCAGTGGCTTAATCTTTCCGGTAGAGGAACTCAGTTTCTGTTACAAACTATGGGACAGGAAAAAGTTGTATCAGCATACGCACTCTCAGGTTTGGAAGTGTCTGCTATTGATGGTAACATCTTCTATCAGCTTCCACAAACGCTTACACAGAAACAAATGCCTGTAAGTTCTGACAATATTGTGTCTAAAGGAGATTTGTCTAAGTGGCCTTACCTGGCAAAGGTTAAAGTTTCCCACATAATGGCTAACGTTGATTTGTTGATTGGAAACAACGCTCCTAAGATGTTGGAACCTTGGGAAGTCGAAAAAAGCCATGGGGATGGCCCTTTTGCTATGAGAACGGCATTAGGTTGGGTCATCAATGGTCCTTTGCATGCAGGCAGCTTTGAGGCTGAAGACTGTTCTGTGGTGGTTAACAGGATTTCTGTGTGTAGATTGGAGGACATGTTGTTTAAACAATACAACCATGACTTCAATGAAAGAGGTGCAGAAGAGCAAGGATTGTCAAGAGAGGATATTAGGTTTTTGGAGATTGCAGAGAGTTCTGCCAAGCTTCAGGACAATCATTATACCTTGAAGTTGCCATTTAAAAAAGAAAATGTGTATCTTCCTAATAATTTCTCTGTGGCAAAACAGCGGATACTTGGATTGAAGAGGAGATTCCAGTTCAGTTTTATCAGGAGTATGTATCATTTGTAACTGAAATTATCAAAAAAGGATATGCAGAGCAAGTGCCCACTCATCAGCTTAAAGGTGAGAGTGGCAAGGTGTGGTACCTTCCTCACCATGGTGTACGTCATCCCAAGAAGAGGAACTTGCGGGTGGTTTTTGATTGTGGTGCGGCATTCAATGGAACATCTTTGAATAAAGTCCTTTTACAAGGTCCCAATTTCACAAACACATTGATTGGAGTTCTCTTGAGGTTTAGGCAGGAGTCTGTAGCGGTCATGGGTGACATACAATCCATGTTTCATCAGGTTCGGGTGGCAGAAGAGGACCAAGACTTCGTCCATTTTTTTGTGGTGGCAGAGCGGAGATTTTACAAAAGAAGTGGCAGTGTTTCGCATGAAGGTCCATCTCTTTGGAGCTGTCTCTTCTCCGAGTTCTGCTGCCTTTGCTTTGAGAAAAACCGCAGATGATCATCAATCTGAGTTCAGAGAAGAGATTGTTCAAACTCTCAAAGAAAACTTCTATGTAGATGCTTGCCTTAGGAGTGTGGCTTCTGAAGATGAAGCAGTTTGTTTAGTTAAAGATCTTTCCATTCTCTGTCAGCGAGGAGGTTTCACTCTGACAAAATGGATTAGCAACAAGCGCACTGTCCTGCAAACCATTCCCGAAAAGCATCGAGCCAAAGAGTGGAAGGAGCTGAGGCTCCTGTTGCAAGAATCTGTCTTTTAGACAGACAGCACATCTGTGCTCAAGTATGTCATGAATGAGGACAAGCGTTTTCATACTTTTGTTGCGAACTGTGCCTTCCCTGATAATGGAGACTCTAAGACATCACAGTGGCGATATGTTGGCTCAAAGGAGAATCCAGCTGATGATGCGTCCAGAGGAAGGAGGGCTGGAGATTTTATTAAAAAAAATAGATGGATAGATGGCCCTAAGTTTCTGTGCAAACCAGAAGAGGATTGGCCCCAAAATCTTGTGCAGACTGCAGTAGGGGTTGACGACCTCGAGGTCAAGAAAGAGGCCATTGTAAATGTGGTAAATACTCAAGGTTCACTGAAGGGTACAGATTGGCTGATGGCTTCCTTTTCAGATTGGAGGAAACTTCGAGTAGCAGTTGCCTGGTTACTTAGGTTGAAGAGGATATTATTGTTTAGAAGAACTTGCAAAAGGATGGAGCCAGATATTGCTGATGCCAACAAGCAGAGTGCCTTGGTGCAAGAGAGTCGGATGTTTAAAGGTGCAACAGGAGGACAAATCTTGTCGGCAGAAGATCTTATGGAAGCTGAGCTGGCTATAATCTGCTACTACCAACAGCAAAGATTCCCTGAGGAGATCGCTGCTTTGTCTTCTGGAAAGGATATAATAAGCAAACAGAGTACCATCTATAAGCTGGACCAGTGGTTGGATGATGGGCTTTTGAGAGTCGGAGGGCGGCTGACTCAAGGCTCTTTGCCAGAAGACACAAAATATCCACTACTCCTCACTAAAGATCAGCATGTGGCTACCCTCATACTGAAGGAGTTACATCAACAGCTTGGCCATAGTGGGCGTAACCACATGTTGTCTACATTAAGAAGGAGGTATTGGATCACAGGTGCCACCTCAGCTGTGAGAAAGATCATAGCAGAATGTTGTTTCTGTAAAAGATATAATGGCCAGATGATGGGGCAGAAGATGGCTGACCTGCCCAAGGAGAGGATTCTGCCAGACCATCCGCCATTTACCAACACAGGTGTTGACTATTTTGGACCAATAGTGGTGAAGAAGGGAAGAGGCACAGCGAAGCGTTATGGTGTCATCTTCACCTGCTTGGCCAGCAGAGCAGTTCACCTTGAATTGGCCACTTTTCTTGACACAGATGCCTGTATTAATGCTTTGCGCCGATTTATCAGTAGAAGAGGGCAATGGAAGCATCTTCTATCAGATAATGGTACAAATTTCATAGGGGCAAAGAGAAAACTTAGGGAGGCACTTTTAGCATTGAATCAGGCTAACATTCAAGGAGTTTTATGCCAGAAGGGCATTAAGTGGTGTTTCACTCCTCCTGCTGGGTCCCAATATGGTGGGGTTTGGGAACGGGTAATCCGCATGTTGAGGAAAATCCTCACTGCCGTTCTCTAACAGCAGATGCTTGATGACGATGGTTTCCATACAGTCTTGTGTGAAGCTGAGGCTATCTTGAACGATCGACCAATCACCAAATCTTGAAGCTCTGACCCCTAATCATATCCTGTTGCTGAAAGGAAAACCAACGTTATCTCCTGGATTGTTTGATGTACATGATTTGTACATAAAAAGGTGGAGACAGGTCCAATACATTTCAGATCTCTTTTGGAAGAGATGGGTGAGAGAATACCTACCTTTGCTGCAGGAGAGGCAGAAATGGAATAAAACTAAGAATAGCCTCAAGCCTGAAGACATTGTGGCCATTATGGATCCAACGGCGCCTCGAGGCTCCTGGCCACTCGGAAGAGTTTTGGAAACATTCCCTGACAAAAAGGGGCTGGTTCGCTCTGTGGGTTTACAAACTAAGACCAGTATTATAGACCGGCCTGTAGCAAAGCTTTGTTTTTTACACAAGTCTATGAGCTAAGGGATTTTAATATAAGCATCATGTGTGTTTATTGTGCTCACCATTTGTAGTTATGTGTGGCTCTTTGTTATGTGTTGGGAATTGGTATGTTTGATTCATCCCAATTAGGGGCCGGTATGTAAGAGCCATTTTGTCTTTATGTAAACCTTATGTAAGTGTATGTCCAGTAGGGGTCTCTCTTTGGGTAATTGGTCGCTGAATATAGGTAGGAACCTTCCTTCAGGTGATAGGTGTTGCTGGAGGGAAGGTGCACACAGTTTTTTGACCGCTACGCTATGCTATGCCATGCTAAGTAATGCTATACCATACTGTGCAGTAGGAAATCTGTACCGGTGAAGAACTTGGAACTGTGGATTTATTGACTGTTTGTTGGACTCTTGCTTACTATAAATGAAGACCAGTCACGGTAAAATAAATCTACAATGTAAGCATATTAACTTGTGTGTGGACATTGCAGTAAATAACAACTCGAGCATGCGGTTTAGCTGTATACGTAAAAATTGTGTATCCTATAGGCGTTTCGTCCAGACGGATCCAGCATTTTGGGAGCCTGAACCCGCTATTTTTTTAAACCGGCTCACAGAGTAGATAAATCTGAAAACGACACCCTTGCGTTTTCGTGTGTACAGTCAATCCGTATATTTTGTGAAACGATGATGTCATCACCCCATGTGTTCACCCTAGTCAGACACCGCTACGTCACGTAACAGCAACAACAACTGCGGACAACAACTGCGGACCACATGCTTGTTCGTGCTACAGAAGCCACTGAGCTTTTATTTCTTTATTTTCTTTTTCTTTTATTTCTTTATTTATTATTTACTAGAATGTATTTTTTATTTATTTATTTATTTTACTTCTTTCTTTATTTATATTTTCTTTCTTATGCTATGATACTTGTCTGTTGTCTGATTAAGACATTTCATATTTTGTACCAGGTCATTTATGGTTGTTAATATTGTTCAATAAAGTTCTTGTTTAAAAAAAGAAGCTACTGAGCCTATTGTATACAGCGCGCAAGGTTAATGCGCATGCTCCAAGTCGTCTTCTCCATTTTTAATGTATCTCTGTGGCAGCATTACAGCGCCACATACTGGTCTGGCATGTATACTATATCATTTTGAGTCGGTTTCAGTGGTTTCGTGTGTACGCAGATATTTCTTGAGACGACGCCATGTTTACGGATTTTTTTTAGAACAAGGGACAAAAAAGATCGGATAGGGAAAGCTCGGCTTTGATGAAAATTAAAACGCTACAAAAACATAAAAAAATGAAAGACTAAAAACTAAAATCAATCATTATAAATAAGTATGTAAATGTGCTAAAGATCTCTAACATCTAAACATATTACATAGTGTTATTAAACTAGTGTGTTTAAAGTTAACTTTAAGCGTTAGATGAAGACAAAAGAAATCTAAATGGAAACAAATACATAAATAAATACTCTAACGTAAAAAAAAAAAAAAACCTCTTACGTCAGCCAATAACCGATATCATTTTGATACATTGTGCAGCCCTACATCTCAGGCGTTCATCCAAACTTAAAGAAAGGTTCTAACAATAAAGCAAATTTGCAGAAGTATTATAAAAGAAACTGCACAATCAACCACAATCATTTTGTAAATGATTTTACTGTTTTTTATGTCATATTGGGGTTATACAACAAGAGAAGAAAATGATGAGGGCAGATATATCCCATAGTCCAAAAAAGGAGGTTTGCCGTTTACCTTGAACAGTCTGGAGGAAGAAGCCTAAATAGCAAGGGCACTGAATGACACTGAAAGGGACCGTTTCATTCTTTCTCTCCCAAGGACAACTAATTAGCAGACAACAGCTGAGTCCATTTCAAATGTTAATTTTTTTTCCTTTTAATGCTTTTCAACCATGTTTTATACTTCCGCACACAATTGCTGTTTTCATAGGAGAGCCTTTGTTTGTCAAGTCCCTTTTTATTTGCATGCATGTGGGCATTTTTGTGAGTCAATGTACTAGATGAAAATCTCTTTATGACACAATAGTCAAGTGGAGAGACGGTAATATGAAAAACATTCACGACTAACCTACTAGAAGGCTGAGAGCATAATAGCTTTGCCCACAATAGCATACTTTGTGATTTTAGGTCTGAAAAGGGAGCACATTTCTTCTGCTAATATTCAAGCAATGCCACCATTCATTTTAAAAGGAAAACATAATCTTTTCCTAAATGATTTTGGCCACTCTAAATCACTTTAATGAGGAAGCAGCTGTCCAAAATATAAATGTGTATGTAATGATATGACAATTTATAATTAAGATGAATTTGAAAATGACTAATTATGTCCAAAATGCTTCCATGTCCAAAAAATTGTGATTATCAAAAGATAAAACCTGTATAAAAAACCTAATACAGATACTGCTTTTAAGATTTGACTGATAAAATCAAATCTGTTTGTAACGGAGTTACTAGATCTTTATGGTGGACCCATGAGCAAAGCAAATGAACGGCTCCACTGTAAGCCTGCCATAAGATAACCTCTGGGTCAATGTGAAATGGTCACAGTGTGTGCAAGAGTGGAAAGATAGATTTGACAGGGACAAACGCTCTAGTATTACTCTGAGCCGTCCTGCCTTTAAGCCGCTGTGCTGGAAAATGGGCCCAGAGGCTCTAAAATTCTAAGATCCACCTCAACTGCTGTCGTTCTCAATACCTCAACACAGATCATTAGCGGTGCACACAACAAATTATTGAGCAGCAAAGACCCAGAACTGTCCCAGTGGTGTCAGAATTGTACAGTATTTGTCCCCATTGTAAGACAACTTCAGTCAATAACTTTGACCAATACAACATGAAGCCAATAATTTTAGACAACAGGATGACATCTATGGAGTCTCATCATACTCATTTCAAGTGTTCTGGTCACTGAAATCAATAAATAAATATTGTCAGTCAATGACATATAAGATTTTCTATGCAATCACCACATCTCCACCCCGCTGGAGGTGTTTGACGATCACCGCAATAAAGCTCGGTAGACAAATATATATTGTGTAAAAATATAAATGCATATTTTCAAAAATGTATTTAAGCAAAAGGTAACAACACTTTTCTTTCACCCTGAATACATGTGGGAGAGTACACAATTAATTTATTTCCAAAACATGTTTTACATACAATTTAAGGTCAATTATTTATATGAAATAATAATTTGATTTTATTTTTATTTTTATTTTTTTACAAAAATATCATGAATTTTGGGAGTTGAACATGACAACCTTTGAATATGTTTTTTGTTTTGTTTATAATAATAATGCCAAGCTATTTAAAGGTTTCTTTTTAAAAATTTCATTTAAATTCAATAAGGATTTTTTTTTCTTCATTATGATATAAGGACAGTTGTATCCCCCTGACATTTTTGACCAAAAAATAAATAGATAAAAATGAAAATAAACCTTTTACAGATTTAAAAAAATGAATGTGATGTCACTGACCCATATACAGTACTTTGATATTTAAAGGAGTAATTAAGATTTTTTTTTTATTTTGCCATCATTTACTTGCCATCATGCCATCATTCCCTACTCACTGTTCTTCCAAACCCATGTGACCTTTGTTGTTGTTGATTTGTCACTGTTCACTTCCATTGTATAGAAAAAAAGCAATGAAAGTGAATAGTTACTGAGGCTGTCATTCTGCTTAGTCATACGTGAATTGAACAACATGATGCTAAGTAAATGATGACATAATTGCCTTATTATGTTCTAACAAGCAGTGATTTGCAGATAAAGATAACCTTCACATAGTTTCCCTTTTCAGCTCTGAGAAAGATACATCTATGGAATAAAAAAAAAAAATAGTTTGTTTGTCTTTTGGTAATCATCATTATAACATCTTTACAGAGTGGACCAGTTTGGAAAGGGAACACATAATCACCACATGTCCACCCCGCTGGAGGTGTTTGACGATCACAGCAATAAAGCTCGGTAAGTGAATCGTCTCCCACTGGGCCCATTAACAAATCCACAAGACAGTTGTTTTCACTCAAATGTAATTAAGGGCACAAACGACACTCTGAGGTACTTTTTTCACAGTATTCAATGGAATATGTCCTTAAAGCATCCGCACACATTATTAAACACACAGACACCTGACAGAAACAACTTTTGCCAAGCTGCCACCATTTGTCCGTTGTCCTCAGGGAGTCTGAAAAATCAATAGCTGCACCATTTACAAAGAGCATGGCTATATGACCTGTCCACCCCTTGTCTTCATCACCACAACCATTGCTTAGTCTACAGATGCCGTTCGACTCCTACTTATGCTGTGCACACGCTCGCCCCCCTCAAAACCACTCAAGTCATCGGTGCGGCACATTCCTCCTGACAAGGTTTTGGCCTCATATCCACAGTTTTACCAAGGTCAAAACTGAATCTGAGACAAAGAGGCCTTTATAAACCGTTCTTTTCTGGCTTTTTCTCTTTCTATTTGTTCGATTCAGTAGTGCTGAGAGGAAAGAAGGGTAATTGGAGGGCCTTTATAGCAGAAAATGGCATTAGAGTTAATGACCCTGAGCATCCCATGGGGACCCTTCATATTAAGGTCATTTATGTGCCGACAGCACTCACTGCATGCATTCTCTGACTTAATATTCATACAACGGCTCACAGAGACGAAAAACAAATACCACTCGCTAAAAGGAAGATCTATCCTTGTATTTTCAGCTAAGATGTGTCAGATATGAAAAATGACTTCTAAATGCACGACGACATAACTTTTAAACTGATCGACTTTAACAGAAAATCTAATCATGGCTGAGGCCTTCAAATCTGAAAAGTTATCGGAAAGGGCATAAAAATAATTGTCAGCAACCTGACATCTACACTACTTTTTTTTCAAAGCAGACAAAATAAAAGTTCCTTTATGTGGAGTGAATGCGTCAGTTCATCCTCTTCAGGCCTAAAGCGTATCAAAAGGGTATTTGTATGCGGCGGCAGCTCTTGGTCCTCCCTCTGGCTGGAAAAGCCATGACGCGGCTTCATATTTACCACTGGGACCCTCGCAGAGGTGACAGAGGGGCAAGGCCACATCCCACCTGACCAGCTGCCAAACAGATTAAAGTGGGCTGAAAATGTGTAGATTGCCACAAGAAAAAAATAATAACGCTGACATGGCCTACCCTTTATGGCAGCAACAAAACATTCCTTGGAGACCAATCTCTTTATCATTCTGGAAAGAATGACAAATAAAACACTTCCAAAGGCAAGGAATTCTCACATTTATAGGACTGAGGTTGCCTGGATAAAGCTGTATTATCGCTAAGGCCAACAAGGTCTTGGTCAGATGTGGCAGGGGTTTTCATTAGCCATTGTGACAGATAAATTTCATCTGTGCCCCTTTCAATCATGCTGCAAAATGAATGGGGAATGAATGGGGAGTGCCGCCAGTGGGATACACACACACAATATGTTCTGTCCAATAAGATATGTGTATATAGACACAATATATATATATATAGACACAAAACATGTATTAAATAAACGGTAGGAAAATGACAAAACATTTAAAATGCCATAATAATTATTATGATGATTATTAAATATATTAATATTCGGTCATAAATTTTTTTCCCTTTTTATATTTATAATATAATTATTATTTTTGCAGATTTATGTTTGATATATTTCCAAAAACATTCTAATATCAGTAAGCTCCTGTAGAGGGAGCTCTACAGGTCCTCCTTTCACATGCGTACACACACACACACACACACACGCAAGCACACAAGTATTTTATATTAAATAGATTCAAGGTTGAAAGAGCTATGATCATGAAAAAAGTATCTGTTTGGTCATTCAAGAGATCTTGAATTCAAATATCATCTGGTAAAGTTTTGACAAGAACACTTTCACAGCTTTTCAACAAAAGTGACATTTATGCAAGGCAACCAACTTTGGCTTGAGATGTGAGCCAAAGATAAACCTGCCGTTACAGTGCCGAGAACAGCATCATTGATAATCATTTTCATACATCTTTTGTAATGCTTTAATCCATTTATACTACATCATTCCTTATATTGTTGGGCAGTCTTTATGAATGGACGGACAGACAGACAGACAGACAGGCAGGCAGGCAGGCAGACAGATAGATATTCTAATGTGACATATGTTATCATCACATTATGATACCAAGCAATGTTGGTTAAAGTAAAGCAGACTAAAGTACACTGCAGGAAATAGCTGAAATAGTTCTAAAAAAAATCATTTTTCTACTTCACTCAGCTCCTGAATTGTAGACATCTCAACAGCATCACTATACAGGCATAAAATGCTACAGGAATGAATATTCATTGTGTTATTGTCTAGTATGCGTTTTTGAGACAATATCATGCCTGATATACACAGCACTGATTTCTTTTTAGACAAATCTGAACATTTGTTTACACAAGCTTTTGTTTTAGCCATTCTTTTGTTTTGTTCTGACAAAGAGAGCTGGAAATCTCGGCTTGAAATCCAAACCAGGAAACTCGTGCTTAAAGATTAAGTTGGTCTTTATAATGAGGCGGGTGACGTTAATTGTTCTGAGGATCTTTTTGGTTGTTTTTTCTTTCATTCCCCTCTAATTCCAGACAAATATCTGACAGTAGCTTTGCATGGCAAACCTGTTTAATGAATGACTAATCCCACGAGGCGCATTATGGCAAAACTGTCACACATCGTATTGTGGCAATTTTAAGTTGATTTTACATTATCATCCTCTGGTAATACTCAAATATTTGGATTTTCTTTAATGCAGAGGCTTTTTGTGGGAAGGAAACAGCAGTGAACTAAATCTGGTCCCCCCCTCTCCTCCTTTGAATCCCCACCCAGTGTCGAGGCAGGGCTGGAATGGCTTCTTTATTGGGCTGACAGCTTCAAGGCTCTACTATTCCCATCAAGACCGCAAACAAAAGGGTGAGCTGATCTTCTTTAAGCGCATTCACGTCATGTTCACACCACATTCAGCCAGTGTAAACCGCAAGTAATATCATGGTATTGTGTGCATGTTGTAAATCACACAGAACAATGGACGAAGAGGAACAATCACACAGTATGGCATCATCATCCATGCCGAACAGAGGCCAAGATCTAGGAACACTGAACCAAACTCTCCATGAATGTTAGGAAACTCTATTGTGCTTGTATTTATTGTTTTTATCTGCAGGGTTGGATTCTCCATTTATATGTCGTCTTTTTTTCTCCTGTGATCTGAATGGAGGACATTTTATGTTTGGCTTCTCTGAATGAGGGCCCTGCTGAAAGGGATTTTGGTGTTCTAGTATTTTCCACCAGGCTTCCTCAATAGCTTAACCAGATGTAAAGGGATAGTTATTTACTCATCCACTTTTTCCACACCTTCATGCATTTCTTTCTTCTGCAGAACACACGAGAAGATATTATGAAGAATGTCGTGGTCTAAACAACATTGGACCCTATTGACTTTCATTATATAGACTAAAATAAGAAATTTTTCAAAACGTCTTCTTTGTGTTTCACAGAAGAAAGAAATGCATACAAGTTTGGAACAACAAGAAAATACAGAATTTTAATTTTAAGAGACCTTTAATCTCACCAGAAAGACCACGCTAGTCCCCTACCTAGCTAGACTAGTACTAAATTAAACCTTATTTATTTTCAGTTAAAGTGGTTCTAAACGGGTGTATTGAAACCTAAATATGGATCAAAAGCCATACATCCAACCTAATTCTAAAATATTTTGCAGTAAGTTCACTAATTCCATTAATTTAGAACTAACTGATATGACTAAAACTACATACTGTACAAGTTGAAGAATATACAAGAATATACGTGCCAAGCAAAATGTGTTTTGTGCGGTGAATTGTGCTAGTCTTTAAAATTCACCATTTAGGTACCAAACACTATATTGTTTGGCCTATACATTTTTTGTAACATTTATAGGTAACATTTTTTTTATTTAAATATTTCTTTATTTATATTTCTTTATATATTCTATATACTGTACTCTTAAATATTTATTTATTTTATATATATAATGTATTCATTTTCATTTTAATTTGTAATTATTTGTTAAACAGTGCTAAGTGTTTCTGAACTCTGATTGAAATTTCTTTCCCTGGAGTATAGTGTAGTAGTTACAGATAGAGGGCTTCATGCATTTACATTTTTTAATTAACACAATATATACTTATAAGTGGTCAATTGTTAATGTCCTTAAACGTGTTAAACATCACATTGCAGATTACTGAAGATTATCGAACGGGCCGTGACTTACAATAATCAATAAATGGGAAGGTGTTTTATTCGTACTTCAAAAGAGCCCGGTACATCTGGCTTCCCATCATATGCAAACAAACCTATCTATGCAAGCTATGGAACACATCTGTCCAATTCCTACTCGTATACAAATACGCTAAAGTAGCTGATGCTGGCCAAGCAAGCTTTTTAGACTGAAATGATCCATTCTGCCCAAGCTCCCACATTCCCACTGTGATACTGTGACGCAGGGCTGAAACAGCCATTCTGCACTTCTGAGGAAATTTTGCCTAAATCCCTCTACACACCAATAACCAATTTGAGGTCATTATTTTGTGTACTGCTTCAAGGGAAACTGTGACACCTACTCTTTGTCCCCCTTAGTTATTCCACGAACAAATATTTCCAAAACATTCTCCATTTTGAAAAGAAATTTCATAGCATTAGGGTATAATTAGGGTGGGGGAAAAAAACTTAAGAATGCACTGAACTAACACATTTAAACAGTTTACAATTGCACCCATTCTTGTCACAATGAGCATTTAAAAGAAGCCTTGAACCCCTTAGTTAATACAAGCGTGGAGGAGAAAGGATTGGAGTGAGCCAACTGGCAGCACAGGACTAAGCAATTTTTGAATATTACTGACCCAGCATTTGGAAATACTGAACACAAGATGGCAAAAAAAAAAAAAAAAAGCTTTTTTTAGTCCAGAAATCCTTTCACCCCCTTACATTCAACTGATCAGATTAAGAGAGAGGTTTAAGAAGATTTGGACAAAAACTTCAGTGCAATGGAAGGGGGAGTGGAAAAAGGTGGAGGGGGAGAACATTTTGCGATTCAGTAGCCCCAGGCAATTCATCATAGAAATTGAGTTTCTAATGCAGCATCTTGTGAATCCCTTTTGCTCTGTCAACGTTTTAATACATTACATTGAGAAATTGTAAATCATGTTATAAAAAGGCCACCGAAAGCTGGCACTAACTGCCCCCCTTAACTAACTCTTTCATTTCTTTCTCGCTTTCTTGCACTATACATCTCGCACTCACACATACCAGCGCTCTCCATACAGTGGTAGATCTGTCGAGAGGAGGAAAAACCCTGCTGCAGGCCTTGTTCCTTAAAAGAGAAAAGAGATTCTAAATCTCATCGTGCCTGTTAAATTGTGATTTGAAGAGAGCCGAGAGTTATGGGCCTTGACACATTCTGTGAGCTGAGTTTGTTTCTTTCCTTCTATTTGTTCTTCACCGTCCCTCACACTAGGCTACTTTCTGTCCAAAGAGGGACAAAAGCAGACAAAAGGAGATGGATACACTAGAGGACTCAAGTCACCACTCGAGGAGAGCTGGTGAACGTATTGCATTCTAGTACTAATTCTTGTGTAAGATCATGGAAACCGAAGTGTCTGACTAAACTTTCTTAAGGTGTTTACTTTAAATATTTAAACTTTAAACATATTACTTAATATGTGGATATTTGATGTATGAATGATCTCTATTTACATAAGAGCATCCATGATAAAGGAAAAATCCAGTTTCAAACACAAGTTATTTCATTAGAAAAACTTTTCTAATACTTTTCAAAGAATTTTTTTAAATAACCCCAGAAATTTTACCATCAAGCAAAAAGTATTAACACATTTTCATGTGTACATAGCTGTACACATCCTAAATATTATTTTAAATATTATTAGTTTTTTTAATATATATATTTTTCAAATGTACATAATTATTGAAAAAATATAATAAACTATTAATTCACCATCATGATTGCGCTTTTGAGTAGACGCACCACATGACATTTTGAAACCTGAACTAACATTGCCTTGTCTATTAACAAATGAATAGATCTGGAGGGGGAAAAAAACGTGTCTAATTGTTAATTATAAATAATGTGAGATAATGAAGTCTTGATTATATAACTTTTTACTTGATAAACTTCACTTAAGCTGTCAGGATCCCCATTCACCAGTCACCATGCCTGTTTCATTTACTCACTACTTTTCCCATAATTCTCCCTGGTCATCACCTGTACACCTTTCTTAATCACGACACCTGTCTGCTATAATGCTCATCAACTCTCCATAAAAGCCAGCACCACACACACAGGGGTTACCTACTTACTTCCTATCCTGTGCTCCATTGATCTGTGTTCCTGCTTCCCTGGATTCCCGTCTCCTCCATTATCGTCTGTTCAGCTCCTAAAAAATAAGAGACATTATTATCATCATCATCATCATCTTCAGCAAGCATCAATGTGTGTGTGGTGCAACATACCTGTTTGGACTGTTTAATTCCTCATCCACTCTGGTTGTTGTGATTTGCTTGTCATCTCATTTCACCCTTATCATTGTACTCACCGTTCTGTATTCCGTGACAGAAGCCAAGTGATTTATTTGATTTTACATGTTTGAAATGTATAATTACTTTTTCTTTTATTACCTGAAAACTATATCAAAAAGTGAAATTGTAAATGTATATATAGCAATGTATATTTTTATCCACACACCACACACAGTTAATATTACAAACACAATAATCCAAGTGATCTATTTGACTGCACTATTTATTTAAAATAAATAAACTGTATAGTAAAATATACCAGAATCAGTGAAGTAATTGACAGTCTTGCAGCAATTGTAACCTTTATCTGGGACTTCATGGCTGGATTTGGAGTCAAAACTCTGTCAGTAAATCTGTTATTAATATGCATAAGTGTTATAATCTTGTCTTGAATGGGCAGCCGTGTGTAAGGGGGAGATTTGGGAAATCAGACATAAGTTTCAGACAAGAAAACGGTCAACCCTCTTAATCGCATTTGAAATTACATATTTCATATCGATCAGTGGAGCGTGGAGCTGTCACAGAATATTACATATCTTAACATCCTACCATTAAGAAGCCACTTCAGCTGACTGCATTGCTTACTGTACTTATAATCTTTATTAATCTTTTTCTTAATTGACACACTTCATCTCCCCAGATATCAGAGATGATACTACACACCTGAGAAGGTGTGCATTTGCTACGTGTGGACATTGACATTGGCATGCTAATATATGAATCAACACACGTGTATATGTTCGCATATGTAGTGCGTGTTTTTTTTTTTTTAGACGCATATGCGCATAATTTAAGTTCTCACTGTGACCAGCTGAACACTCTTGCTGCCTCTCAGGAATCATTAGCTGGCAGACTGTTCAGGTGCAGCGAGCTCTGCCACACAGCTAAACTTTATTTAATGCTTCAGGAGGCTGTTTCACTATGGGTCTCATGTGTAACGAAAAAGTAATCTCAAAGTGACGAGAGGAGAGCCGCAAAGACGCACCTCTCCTTCATCTTCATCCTGCCAACCTCCCTGCACTGTAAAATATTTCCAGACTTTCACAATATTTAACTGTTTTTTTACAGTAAAATACTGTTTTAATTGTTTTACTGTAATATCACACTAATGTGGATTCGCTCACTGACTATTAACTATCTGCTGTGATATGACAGCAAATTACTGTAAAAAAAAAAAAAAAAAAAAATAGGCTATTCAGCTGAGACCCCACCCAGATAGCAACTGTCTGCTTAAGCACAGTTGGGCCAACGGCTTTTTATGTATGGGCCAGCTTGATCCTCGGCTGAAAGCGGTTGTACTGGTGTCAGGTCCACACTCTGTGTAGCTGTGTGTATTTACCTTCGACCAGAGCTCATTTTGTCACAAGCGGGCCACTAGAATTAACTCAGCCGCCTGAAGAAAAAAAAAGGTTTTGGCGGTTAAATCCTGAGGATCATCCAACAGACTCGTCGCAGACCATTTCGTTTCCGAGAGGAATCATTCAGCTGAAAAAAAACGAGTAAGTAATTGAATTTATTTATTATTCTATTGTTGTTTGATGTTTTAATTGCAAGATGAAATAAAATATCTAACGTTAGATGGTTTGAAATGATAATTAGGCCCACCCATTCGGTCGCGGAGGTAACGTTACGGGTGATTAGAGGTTAACGTTATACGCGGTCTCATTTTAGGATTATCGTGTATTTTTAGAAAAACGGCTGAGCTGTATCCAGTGTACTGTAATGTTGGCTAATTAAATTATATATAACTTAGTCATTATATTCCATTTTGTTTGCTAAAATGTAGTCAGTCAATTCGTCTTTTTCAACTAGTTCATCATAGGAGCTCGGACTACGCTTTCTGCGCCATAGCCTAACGTTAGTTCTCTAACGTTATACAGGCGACTCTTTCTGATTTGATTCACTAACATTTCAAAAGAGTAATTTATTTGTGAATCGAACTACACTGACCACCACGCTGTTTCTGCATTAAACCCGCGGAGACAACTATCCGCGGGTGTACAATCTGAAATTAAACATAAGATTTATTTTGTTGTAACGTTAACACTCCTGTGGGGAGCTCCGAAACGGAAAAGCGTTAAAGATAAGTGCAGCTTGTTAATTCGTTGTCTTTTGCTCGTCTTGTATTCTTGAATGTAACGTTAACGTAGTTTGCTTTAGAGCACTTTGGAGTGAAAGAAAAATATAAAGCGTATCACTGTATAATGTGATTAAAATGGTATAACTTAACATTTTACTCTAAGGGGGATATATGATTAAGTTATGAGCTAAAATGCTAACTTGAGTTTCATCTGGACGCACTGTGTGGAATCTGACACCAACAGTTTTTACAGTCTTGGTTAGCCTACACTTTACAATAAGGTTTCATTTGTTAATATTAGTTTTCAACATTAGTTAACATAGACTAAGAATGCATAATACTTCAGAATTTATTAGTTCATTTTCATTTTGACATTTAAAATCAAAAGTTATATTTTGGTAACATTAGTTAATACACTGTGAACCAACAAGAACAAACTTTGAACAGTTGTATTTGTATTAACTAATGTTAACAAATGAGACCTTATTGTAAACTGTTACTGATATTTTGCATATACTGCACTGCATGAACTCTGACAACAACATTTATCAAACCTATTCACTTAAACTAATGCTTAAGATTCAAATAATGACTTCACAATATGTATTCCTTTATTTAACAGATGCAGTTCAGAGAAACCCTCACAGCTAATGCTGCTGAAATGGAGATCGAGGGTCCATGAACTGGTGGCTCCAGTCTCCAACTGGCAGCAGATTGAGGAGCAGACACAAGATAAGTCTTCCAAGTGTTGATCAGGAGGCAGAGACACTCTGGCAGTTTAATTCTATATTAAAACACACCTCTTTAACCTAGCACATAACACATTTATATCATTCAAATCCCTATAATCTTATAATTCAAAAAGGATCGTTAGGCTGCATAAATGAGCTCAACCAGAACCGGAAACACTTCTCATAACACTGGATGTACATGTTACATCGTAAGAACAATGGCATCTACGCTAATGTTATTCTCTCTGTCTCATTCTTATCCCGAGGTTACTGTTGTCAGCCAGATCTAGTCCATATCCAGACTAGATGGTGGACCTGCACCCTATGACCACAGTGAGCCCTGAATGTCAGACGAGAACATCACAACTAGACGAGACGTAGAAACAAACGTCTGTGAAGACCTCGTTGAAACAACAGTCCTCGGCACAGTCATTGAATCAGATCCACGAGAACCAGACCAATTCTCCACACAGACCCAACGGCCAACTTCAACTCCCCTCGCACCAACGCCGGCGTGATCTTATGAAGGTAAAAGAGTAGCAAAACTCCAGAGCATGTAGATGTGAATTTGAGAATTTGTACAATTAATATTTGTTTGCTAAAATTTACACACACAGCTCCAATGTGAAAACTTGTTGAATGTTGAGATCAGCACTTTCAGAAAATAGTCACAAACCTGTATTCTGAATTTTAAGCTGAAGATAGTTACAAATGTTAAAGCCATTCACAGAAATACAATGACAGACACAAACTTTTGCAACTACTTTTGACTTTTTTGCAACTATTTTCGCGATATATTAGATGCGTAACTAACTTGTGCACTTGCAAACTCAGTGGCGATGAGATAGGCGGGGCAATTTGAAATGGCAGATTTGAGAAGTTGCAAGTGCCTAACTGAGTTTATACTGTGAATTTGAATGAAAGAATACAAGTTTAAACTGTCACTTTTTGAAGTTTAATAATCCTATTTCACTCTATATCATGACTCTTGTCTTTCTGTCCATAAAATTAAGACTATTTTTTATAACGCCTTAGGGTAAAGGGTGTTCATTCCTGTTCCTGGATATCTACCTTCCTGCAGAGTTCAGTTCCAACCCTGATGCAACAAAATGTATATATCCAGCTACAGGAATGAACACCTTTTACCTGAGGTATTTTGCATGTGTTGTTGTGGTCAGAAATGTGAAAAACTTAATGGATTATTGAAAAATAATCACTCTAAAATATATTCTGATGTTAGACTCCTTTTTCAAATTAATAACAAAAATTGGGATTCTCAGACTTTGAAATGTAACTTTTTTTCATGTCATCTTAGGTGCTTCCTGGGCATCAACCCTATCCGAAAAGAAGCAGGGTGGCATCACTCAGCAAGTTTGTTCTCTGCTGCAAAAACTTGTGGATTTTTAATGGATGGCAACATATTTTGTGTTGTGTATTACTTGCATGAAACCTATGTGTTGGGGCTCGAGTTGCAACTTGCTGTGTTGTTTGTTCCTGTCCTGCCTTGCTCTGTTTTTTCCATTTGCTCGGCCCGGGTCATTGTTGGCTCTCTTCATTTTCACCTGCCATATTGCCACTGAATATATTGGACTGCCCTTCTGGTTGAGACCTTCATTCTACCTGGCTATTGTTTTTGATTTTACCTCTGGCTGTGTTTATTGGACTGATATCTCGTTGCCAACTCCTGCCTGCTCTCACACTTAATCTGCCTCATCCTTCTGGGGTAAAGCATACACACATTCACAAGCCAACTTGCATTCAACATAGGCTACATACACATTTAGCTTTACCAGTTCTTGTGTCAGTGCATTTTGAAGAAATTTAATTAGAATTAGAATCTGTGTTCTGAGAATAGTGTCAGTCAAGTTAGAGTTTGTCATGTAGTCCTAACAGCTTAATGCAGCAACATGTTTGTTATGATATTGTATCAATTGTAAAAATAAAACAATTGAGGAAAGTATTGTTTATTGTTTATCTTTTTTTACTACTTTTCTGTCATCATATTGCATTACTGTATTTAATTGTAAGTTTACAGTTAATTACTGGCTACTAATTGCATTACTTTTACAGCTGAAACACAATAAATTACTGTACAAGATACAGCTGATAACTGTATTTATACAGTTATGCACTGTGAAATTACAGTAATGATGTGATATCATTAACTGTGAAATCACAGTATGCAACTGTAATTTTACATACTGTAAATTACTGTGAAAGTAATGCAATTAGTAGCCAGTAATTTACTGTAAAATCACAGCAGAATTTTTTACAGTGTGGAGCTCTTGCCTGTGTGAAGGCGATACCTCTGAGAGGCACTGCAGCCTTTTTAAACAAACGCCATACTCATACTATTCTCTCAATAAACCGCTGAAAACAACAATAATAATTAGTCTTGTTTTTGAAGAAAAATTATCTAAAGTTACCCGAGAAGAATGAGATATTAAGGGGATCGTCCACCCAGATATATGAATTCTGTCATCATTTACTCATCCTCATGTCGTTCCAAACCTGTATGACTTGTTTTCTTCTGTGGAACACAAAAGATATTTTGATTTTGGTTGCCCCACAAGTAAATATATACAGGACATGGATATCGACACAAATTACACGATTTAATTCGATTCTATTCTATTTCGAATAACAAGCCTTCGATTATCAATTCATTAGGATATATATATATATATATATATATATATATATATATATATATATATCAGTTACAGTACAAATTTTCTCAAGGAAAAAATATCTCAACTAAAGCTATAATGTTATACAGGGAACCCTGTCAAGTATATATAACATGGAAGGTTAAAATAATTGATTATATACTGATTTAAGATTATAATACACTGTAAAAAAATATATATATTTTCATGATTTATCACAACATTTTTTTATTTTGTCGAAAACGCTTAGATAATTCATGTGTTTCATGATAATATAATATTTTGAGTTTCTGTTGATTAAACCAATCTCCTTCATGGTATTAACTCTAATTTTTAATTTCAATAAACTTAATTTTAAGACAAGTTTTTTTTTTTTTATTTAAGTTAAACAAATAATATTTTTTATAGTGTAATAATTTGTTAATGACGC
Organism: Gila orcuttii; assembly: GCA_026230005.1. Lineage (NCBI taxonomy): Eukaryota > Metazoa > Chordata > Actinopteri > Cypriniformes > Leuciscidae > Gila > Gila orcuttii. The sequence continues at coordinate 27,559,054 of JAPDVR010000011.1, forward strand.
AATTATGTTTCAGGAACACTATTATGTTTATTTTGATGGTCCACTTTAGACGTTCAACTTCGCAACTACATGTCAACTAACTCTCATTATAGTATTGGTAGACTGTCTGCTTAATATCTGCTAACACTTTATTTTGATGGTCCACCGACAGAAATTCTGCTGACTATAATTAACTTTTCAAGTACGTTAACATATCCTGCTAACCCGAACAGTAACACCTAACATAACCTTGCAGTTTACTACTACTCTAATAAGAGTTATTTGACATGTAGTTGCAAAGTTACTTGTAGCTAGAGTATCTAAAGTGGACCATCAAAATAAAGTGTAACCTATGTTTCCACTCCAAATAGTTATTTTTTAAATAGTATAGACATTTAAATGGTGGCTGTTATAAAAATCTGTTTTCATGACGGATTTATTCAAACATACATTAAATATTGAAGAACAGGTTAAATGCTTCTTTCTAGAGTTTATTTCTCTTGCTAACTAATGAGTTTATGGTCACTGAATGGCTTGTCTGAGGTAAATGTATCAAACACTACTTCTTCATGGCTGATTTGTAGACTGTGATTGAATTGTCCCCTTAACAATTGCTCTATCTTGTTGTATATCCCATTCATTTTCTTATGGAGGTCATTTTTGACAAAGAAGATCACAAGTGTAACTATTTTAAAGACCATTGAGCCTTTTCTAATCATGTCCACATTTCATATTGCAAATGCCACAAAAGTCACCAACATTCCTATTCCATTCCAATGAAGTGAAAAATGTTAACTCAAAACAACGTTTTTCAGCCTAAGATGACCAAAGACCACCAGAGGTTTTAATCAAGTTATAATCTCTGTTCATTGTTAAAAACGTAATCTTTCACCGTTTATTGGTAGCTTGGATAGGTATTAGTTGCAACAGTAAAATAATGTCTCTATTCAGTCATAGATGAAGCTAGGATCAATTTACTGACACCAAATATATTGACCAATTAAATTGCTTTTAAAATGCTTACAATCAGGATAATGAGCCGTGGCCAACACGTCATGGAAATCTCATCTCTATGAGTCTGCTTCATGCTGTTATCTGAAAGGGACTGTTTCGCGTAGGACAGGTAAGTGGAACTGGGTCACTGAGCTTTGCTTCCAATTTGCCACAGCGTTCACAAAGTGTGAATCATACAAGGATTTAATCTCACTTAAGTCCACTTAAACCCCTCTCTGCCGCAGAATGGCTCACTTGAACTGTCACAGGTAGGCCCATTTTATTGTACCATCTCCCCTGCTCTCCTTACACCAACAGAGCCACTATTACAAGAGTGTTTATGAAACAGCGGATTGGCCTGACATCTCCTACAAATCCATCCAAACTCTATTCGACAGGATTAGGGTATTAAGCAACCTTATAAAGCCATTAATGCACCTCTGTCTGCCAGGAACGAGCTACTGTTCCTATAGGATGAAGGAAAGGTAAGGGCACCTGGTCCCATGTTGCACCAGTTCGGACTGATGTCAATAGTTTCATCTTTGTGGGTACAGAACAAAGGACAATCAGGTCAAATGCAATCCTATTCCAGCTGTGTGTCTGTGAACATGGCTTGACACCACTGAGCATCCATTTAAGTTAAGTCCAGTTCATGTTAGTAATCCATTATTCATCTTCTCAAAAGCTTCTACTGATAAAAACAATGGCTATATTTTGTCCCATACTGAAGATTAGGTTATAGCGGTCTCCACCTGTTCCATTCAACATTCAAAATCAAATGATTGGGATTTTGTTTGGGTTCCAAGGTCAAGATTGTATCTCCAAACAACTATTTGCTACCAAAGCAGAAGCATAATATCCTTTCAAAACTCAAGTAGATTTGGACTGAAGTGAAAAGATAGAAGATAATAAGGTCATAATTAGTGATATAATGATTCATTCTTCATCCCCCCCCTCCCCCCTCCCCCTCTTGTATTTTTACACAAGAAATGCCAAGAAGTTTTCAAAGCCAAATACACAAGATGTTTATTTCAAACTTTAGATTTTGGCAGTATTGATTATTATATCTGTTGAATAAATAGCAATTGAACCGAATAGTTTGTGTTGTTTAATAAAAAATTGTATGTACCAAGTACAAGAAAGCTCCTTGTATAATTTACAAAATTAGCTAAAAAGACTGACTTTCATATATGCAAATAAAACTAATAACCGAGATCGAATCAAAATCAAAATCAGGGCTTGTGAATCTAAATCACATCGGGAAATCTGTACTGATACCCAGATCAATTGGTAACTGATAAAGTTGCTCAATGGTCTGGCTTTAACACAATAAATACATCTAAACATGATCAGTCAAACACCTTCAAAAGATCTAGCAACCCTCATGTTGCTATATTATATTATACCATATTTGTCACGGGTGGTTGCAGGAAGACAGAAGAAGATGAAGGTATCTTTTCAACATGAAGGTTTAATGATGATCAAAAATACAGGACAGCAGAACAGGCAGCAACACACACTATTTACAATAGAGATCAGACCAAGACTGACTGAATAAATTGAACTTAAGTGCAAACACAGATGACAATGATTAACTTTACAATTAACTTTATATTATATTATATTATATTATATTATATTATATTATATTATATTATATTATATTATATTATATTATATTATATTATATTATATTATATTATAGCTGGGCCTAGTGTGCAAGCACTGCCAAAAACAGTTGCATGACATCCCTGTGCCAGAGCATAATATAATAAGCAAAATCAGAATTGTACCATTAGACTGGAAGTACAGACTTTTCAAACCACAATTATTTCAGTGTAACAGAGGAGGATGGATCATAATATTCAAATCTGTCTTTAACCTTTCATAGCAGGAGGATTAGAGAGGAAAGTCTCCATTCCAAACTATTTCCTTGTCCACCCCCCACTCGCCAGCAATAATAACGATCATTATCTCCATTGTGTGAAAAACGGATTATTATATCAGTGTATAAACCCAGGAACACCCCTACTATTATAAAGTTATTTCATTCTCCTCAGGACTGCGGTGTGAGAATGGCAGGGGTCCCTGGCAGTCGCCGAGGCCATCATGGGTGACTGGCTCCTGATCCGCCATTGTCTGAGCAGCGCAGTCTCTATTCCAGGAGTTCAATATACTTAAGCTGCACACTCTCTCACTCTTGATCTTAAATATTTGATCTGAGGAAAATGAAATCCAACAGTGCAGAAACGTATTCCTCTTCCACATTAAGAAGGCCGCATCCCTGGAGCGAACGACAGTACACCACGGGGGAAGGAGAAGAAAATTCGACCAGTATGTACGGTTTGGTATTTTAGTGAAGGATAAAAGTGTTTTATCACTATTCACTACTTTTTTAAAAATTTTGTTAATTAGTTATCAAAGAATAATGTATGAAAAGTTTAGAGTATTTTAATAAAATAAGATGAACACACTTCACTGGTGATTCATGTTATTTACTGACATTTACCATTCAAATTATGAGGAAAGTATAAAATGGATAAAATATCTTAAGGGCAAGTGCAAGCTGGCTCAAACTCTTTAACAATATAAACATCAACTACCTCAGATATCTTGACCTTGTAAGGAATGAACACTTATTTAAAATTATAGCAAAATACTGTGTAAACATAAAGCCAAGATTTAAAAGAAAATTGTTGAAGAGGATAAAACCACAAATGGCAATGGTCTTGAAATTGAAGATTTTTAGAAACAGCACAGCACTCAAATTCATCTTTAACACCAATTAGAGTGCAATTTCCATCTGATTTAGTTACTTTTGCCTTCAATTCTTTCATGTTTCATATTTTATCACAAGGTCACACTTCTGTGCTTACACACACCTTGGTTTTCCACCGTGGTTATATTTCTTAAACGTGCACTCCTTTAATTAAATCATACGTCGATTCAGTCCATCTCAGTCTTATTGACGGAAAGGTCATAAAACTATTAAGAGAAGTCGTCAGTAAAACTGTTGTGAGCAAGAGGTGGTTCCAGAGGTTAATTAAGTGTCGACTTCCATCTGAGACAACCTGGAGGGAGAGTGGCATTCATGCACAAAGATGTCCGTGTTCATGTAAAAGAACATTTGTATAATGAAAAAAGCCTTATGTTTTGTATGTATTAAACTGCATAACACAAAATTTTATATTGTCGAAAACCAATAAGCTAAATCAACCTAAAAAAAAAAAAAGACATTATACACACACACTAAAGATGCTTGCCATGAAGGGGTTGAATAATTTTTAAACTGGGGAAGTGATTAAAAGTTGCATTTTCAGTTGAATTTGCAGAAAGCACTTGAGACATTTGTTGTGTTTAGCTATTGCAATTACTTTTGTTTGATTTATTCATTGCAAACAGCTGAAAGTCTGTACATTTACCAATAAATCTGATTTTCAATGGGGGTTGAATAATTTCTATTAGAACTACTCGGTTACTCACGTAACCTCAGTTCCCTGAGTTAGGGAACGAGTATTGCGTAGCTATACGCAGTGGGGAAACTCCTTTTCCTCGATTTACTGAAGCCTTTATGTAAAGCGCATTTGCAGCTGCACAGCTAGAACATGAGCGTCTGGCTCGCTCATAGGCTGCGCTGCGGCAACTGTACATCCAATGGCGCGGGCGCCTCTGACGTGCGACCAATGAGATTACTCTGCGTCATACACGTCAGAGCCCGCCAAGGGGGCGTGACCTCAGTCTATAATAGTCCCCGAATTCGCCATTATAGCAGGTTTAACGACTGAAGCGACAACTTGCCATGTTACCATAGTGCGGCCGGCTACGCAATACTCGTTCCCTAACTCAGGGAACTGAGGTTACGTGAGTAACCGAGTAGTTCCCTTTCGAACGGTCACTTCGTATTGCGTAGCTATACGCAGTGGGGACGCCATGCAAAACGCCGCACTGAGTAACTGGCTGCCACTGCAACTCAGGCCCCTGAGCATACAGAACAAGCCATAACCGCACCATTATGCATAAATAGACCAGACACCGTCCGGTCTAAATAGTACGCATCAGTTAGAATAACCCAACATACTACACCAACGAACCCAGACACTGTCGGGGTTATTAGTATATGAACGTATACCCAGACAAGTGGGTTTATACATGAAATTATAACCGGCCAAAGCGGGTTTTATATATGTATGGAATATAACCGGCAAAAGCGGGTTTTATATCATATAACCGGCCAAAAGCGGGTTTTATATATGTAATTATAACCAGCAACAGCGGGTTTATATATATATATATGTGAATGTGATTGTGCACAGTAATATATGACAAGACCGGCCACAGACGGGCCTTAATCATACCGAAAGCACCTTCGCCTGCAGGGAAGGCACTTCCATATTATAAAAAGTCATAAATGTGGAAGGCGAGGACCAGCCGGCCGCATCACAAATATCACTTATGGGAATGCCAGATGACCAAGCCCATGACGAGGCCATACCTCTGGTCGAATGGGCCTTGACGCCTATAGGGCAAACTTGACCTACTGCGGTATAAGCCATAGAAATAGCATCCACTATCCATCTAGACAGTCTTTGCTTAGTGACTGGATCCCCCTTGGATCTACCACCAAAGCAGACAAAAAGCTGTTCTGATTGCCTAAAAGACGCAGAACGCTCCAGATAGATTCTCAGCGCTCTGACAGGGCAGAGAAGATTAACCTCTCCATCCTCTGCAGAAGGAGGGAGGGCTGATAACGTCACCACCTGTGCTCTGAACGGTGTTGAGAGCACTTTAGGGACGTAACCATGTCTGGGCTTGAGGACGACTCTGGAGTCATCCGGACCCCACTCCAAACATGCAGGGCTCACAGAGAGTGCCTGCAGATCTCCCACTCGCTTGATAGATGCCAAAGCCATAAGGAGAGCAGTCTTCAGCGAGAGGGGTTTTAGATCAACCGATTGGAGCGGTTCGAAAGGCGGACCTTTCAGAGCCCTCAGGACCATGGAGAGGTCCCAGGACGGCACAGATGGAGGTCTGGAGGGGTTCATCCTCCTAGCACCTTTAAGGAATCTCACGACCAAGTCGTTTCTTCCCAGTGACTGGCCTGCCACCAGAACATGATGTGCTGCTATGGCTGCCACATACACTTTGAGCGTGGACGGGGAGCGACCCGCATCCAGCAGCTCCTGTAGGAATGAGAGAACCACAGATATCTCACATGACCCTGGGTCAGCCTGATTTTTCGAGCACCAGCTGGAAAAACCTGACCATTTTGAAGCATAGAGGCGCCGAGTCGACGGGGCCCTGGCTTCAGATATAGTGCTTAAAACCTTCTCAGGAAGGTCTTTGGGTACCCGTTGAGGGGCCACACATGGAGGGCCCATAAATCGGGTCTCGGATGCCACAGTGTCCCGTTCGCCTGTGTGAGGAGGTCTTTCCTCAGTGGGACAGGCCATGGGATTGTGTCCGATAACTGAACCAGTTCCGGGAACCACGGTCTGGTTTTCCAGAGAGGGGCCACCAGAAGGACTGGGCACCCGCTCTCTCTGACCCGTTTGATGACCTGTGGGATCATCGAGACGGGGGGAAAGGCATAGAGGGGACGGTTGGGCCAGACATGGGCCAGCGCGTCCCTGTCCTTCGAGAAGAACCACTTGCAGTGGGTGTTGATTCTCGAGGCGAACAGGTCGATTTCGGCCTCGCCAAACACCTGCCATATCAGACTGACCGTCTGTGGGTTCAGGGACCACTCGCCGAGGGGAGTGTTGCCCCGTGAAAGCATATCCGCGCCCACATTCTGGACGCCCGGTATATGCGCTGCTCTCAGAGAGCTCAGGTTGGTTTGTGCCCATAAGAGGAGGTCTCTCGCCATCGCATGCAGGTTTCCAGACCTGATGCCCCCCTGGCGATTTATGTAGGCCAACACTGACATATTGTCTGTGCGGACTAAAACATGGTGACCTCTGAGGTTCGACAGAAACGCCATCAGGGCCAATGCAACTGCTTTCATCTCCAGACAGTTGATATGTAAGCTCTGCTCCGTGCTCGACCAGAGGCCGGATGCAGGCATGCCCTCGTGCAGCGCTCCCCAACCCAGGTTGGACGCATCTGTAAGAACCACTTTCCTCCTGGAAATTGTTCCCATTGTCACCCCCTCGTTGTACCAGCTCTGAGCCCGCCAGGGAATCAGGGTTCTTAAACAACCGTGATTTACCACGATGCGCAGTTTGCCCGACTGCCATGCGTGAGTTGGCACACGGCGCTTCAGCCAATGCTGCAGCGGGCGCATGCGCAGTAATCCCAAGCGGAGTACTGGCGATCCTGCTGCCATGAGACCGAGCAGTTTCTGAAATTTTTTCAGCGGCGCGTGCTCGCGCGCTCTGAAAGTGCCTGCAAGCGCTCGCACTGAGAGCGCGCGCTCTGGTGTGAGACGCGCTGTCATAGCTCTCGAGTTCAGCACTGTGCCCAGAAAAATCACGCTCTGGCTGGGGGTTAGTTTGCTTTTTGAAACATTGATTGTGAAACCCAGGCATTTTAGATGGCCGAGAATCAAATCCCTGTGTGTTAATAGCTCGATTCTCGACTGTGCCAGCACCAGCCAGTCGTCGAGATAATTTAACACACGCACTCCCTGATGTCTCAGAGGAGAAAGCGCTGCATCCACACACTTCGTGAATGTACGGGGCGCCAACGATAGACCGAACGGCAGAACGGTGTATTGATAAGCTTGGCCCTCGAAGGCGAATCTCAAGAATGGCCTGTGACGAGGGTTTATTTGAATGTGAAAGTAAGCATCTTTCAGATCCATTGTGACAAACCAATCCCCCGGGCGCACTTGCGCGAGGATATGTTTGATAGTTAACATTTTGAACGGCCGTCTCATGAGAGCTTTGTTCAAATGTCTCAAATCTAGAATGGGTCTGAGACCGCCGTCTTTTTTCGGAACCAGAAAATAGCGGCTGTAAAAACCCATCTGTTTTAGCGCGGGGGGGACTAGTTCTATCGCCCCTTTTGCTAATAGATTCTGTACTTCGGTGCGAAGCACGTGACTCACGCTGCTTCTCACCGAAGTCTCGAGAACCGCCTGAAATTTTGGGGGTCTGCGAGCGAATTGGAGCGAGTAACCTCGCTGTATAGTGTTTATGACCCAACTCGACACACCGGGGATAGCTTGCCAGGCTAGAACCCGTGTGGCTAGGGCTTGACACACAGATTGGGGCTGGTCGCCTAATGTAAGGGGACCTGATACCCTTATATTGTGATTTGTGCATACATTGAATATTGGACTGACTGTACAGGCATTCGCATGTGGGGAAGTCAGTGATACAACAGGGGAGGGGCCACCTAGTGAAGGGGGACCTGATACCCTTATATTGTGATTTGTGCACACATTGAGTATTGGACTGACTGTACAAGCATTTGCGTGTAGGGAAGGCAGTATTACAACGGGGGAGGGGCCGCCTGGTGAAGGGGGACCGTGAACCCACGTGTTGTGTTTGTGAAACATACTCTTTTTGTGCTTTATTTGGGTCGCCGTGAAAACGGCGTTTGTTTGCAAGAACGCGCTTACTGTTGCGGGCCTGTTTGCAGTAATAAAATCCCCAGCCGCCTGAACTGAACAGGGGGCTGTGGGAAGTTTTGTTGACTTCTTTGAGGGTGGTCCGGCTAGTGCGGGACCCGTGCCCTCTCTCTTCCTCTTGCATGCTAGGACGACTTAGGCGGCGCTGTGTGAGGCGCGGCGCTTGGTCTGGGGCCTTGGCGTCGAGGAAGCGGGAAGCGCTTGGTTGCTCTCGGCTGGCGCTGGGCTTCAGCCGCAGGGCGGGGCTGAGAGGCCTGTTTCGCGGGCTTTGCTTGCCGAGGCGTCGACGGGGCTAGCTTGTGAGCACTCGACGCCGAGCTAGAACGTTTTGGCAGGAAGTGACGCATGGCCTGGGACGCTTTCTGTGCCTCGGTGTATCTCTCCGAGAACCCCGTCACCGCCGGGCCAAAGAGGCCGGTGCTGGATACTGGGGCGTCGAGGAACTTCGTTCTCTCCGCGTCCTTAATGTCAGTGAGGGTAAGCCAGAGGTGGCGCTCGAGCACGACCAAACTCGCCATGTTCCTCCCGATAGCCTGCGCTGTGGCCTTGGTAGCCCTCAAGGCCAGGTCCGTGGCGCTCCGCAGGTCCCGAAAAGCCTCAGGGTCCGGGCCAGCCTCGTCCATAGACCGGAGGAGTTTGGCCTGGTAAACCTGCAGCACGGCCATCGTGTGCAGGGCCGATGCAGCCTGACCGGAGGCGGAATACGCGCGTCCAGCAAGGGCTGAAGTGCTACGGCACGGCTTGTTGGGATGAACAGCTCTAGTTCGCCAGCTAGCAGCTGTGTTCGGGCAAAGATGAGCGGCCAACGCCTCTTCGAGGGGCGGCAACGACTCATAGCCTTTTCCCGCTGCTCCGTCCACGGAGGAGAGCGTCGCGTAAACTGCGGGGCCTCGTGTAGAATAAGGAGAGCGCCAGGCCTTGGTAAGCTCCTCGTGTACCTCAGGAAAAAATGGCGCTGGTTTGTGGCGAGGGGCCTGTTGGTGCCCTGGCAGAAACCAGCCGTCCAGCCGACTTCGAGGGGGTTCAGCGGGCGCGGCCCACTCGAGCTCGAGGTCCGCTACGGCCTGCATCAGGATCCGAAGCATTTCCGCGTCGGAGTTAGTCCTGGTAGCTGAGGCGTTGGGCGTCGGCTGGGAAGCCATGACGGGGTCGAAAGAGCCCGGCCATTCTTCCTCAGACGCGGCGATAGACAGGCTGTCGTCGTGCTCGCTAGGCCCACCGAAGGAGACAAGGCCCGCCACGTGGGGGGGGCGCAGATCTCCCTCGAACAGGACCGGAGATGAACGGGCTGGAGAGAGTGAGGCACGCGGGGACGTGGCCGGCGTGCGTTCACTAACATCCATGCTCTCCGGATGCCGTTGGCTGCGGCGCTTCTTCTTCCTCGGTTGAAGTAGGGCCGGAGAAGGAAGCGCGGGAAGGGCGGCATCACCGTCACGGGAGAGGGCTAGCCGAGATCGCAGCACGGAGATAGGCATGCTCTCGCAGGCCGCACATCCGCCGGCAGACAGTGCATTCTCAGCATGGTGGAGTCCCAGGCATGGAATGCATTTAGCGTGTTGGTCCGCCTCGTGCAGCTTGCATCCGCACGTGGCGCAGGTATTGACACGAGGCATTTGAAACAACGCTCGTAACAAATAATACACACTATAATACAATTGTGGTGAAAAGGATATCGCCGGATAGCCACAGGAGAGACGGCGTCAGGAGAAACACGATGAATAGTGTCGTCTGCTGAACTGTAGCTCGCTCAGGCTGAAGGCTTGTTCGACGGCGAAGACTCAATAAATGGTCAGAGACATGAAGTTTGTCGCTGAAGGAGTAAAATCTGCTATAATGGCGAATTCGGGGACTATTATAGACTGAGGTCACGCCCCCTTGGCGGGCTCTGACGTGTATGACGCAGAGTAATCTCATTGGTCGCACGTCAGAGGCGCCCGCGCCATTGGATGTGCAGTTGCCGCAGCGCAGCCTATGAGCGAGCCAGACGCTCATGTTCTAGCTGTGCAGCTGCAAATGCGCTTTACATAAAGGCTTCAGTAAATCGAGGAAAAGGAGTTTCCCCACTGCGTATAGCTACGCAATACGAAGTGACCGTTCGAAAGGGAACTGTATATACATATATATACATATATATATATATATATATATATATGTATTTACAGTATATACATATATACAGTATATACATATATACTCACACACACGTTTAACTATATTAGTGAGGACATTGCATATGCTTCCATTGATTTTATATCAGGTTAATGATATTTTCTACCGCCTAGCCCAATCCTTACCCCTAAATCTACCCATTACAGTAACATGGGCAAAGCACTAGATTTAAATGTAACACTTTATAATAACTTTCATTAAAGTAACACTATGTAGTTTTTCAGCCTTCATAATATATTTCCAAGACCCTTGTGATGGTACATCGACTTACAATAGGTTAAATGACACGTCTGCCATAGCCTGACGTGGTCTGTATCGCTTTTACTGGCACTATGTAACTTCAGGTTTCGGGTAGTAACCAGGGCATAAAAAAAACTACAAAATTCGACTGCTTTACGGCATACATAGTTTTTCTTCGTTTGTGATGTCTTTCATAAAATCATGCATCATACTCTACCTTGTCTGTGGCCATTGTTGATTCCAAAGCCGGTGCTGGATAAACAGCGAGCGTGCGCGTGCGACAGTAGGCTGCGGTAGGCTAAATTATTTAGACAGCGGTAATGGACAATTCCGCTTCCAACCTGTAGGGCGACCGCAGAGGAAAAGTTCCTTGGTGTTGCTTTAATAAACAAACATTATATAATGCTTAACAGATCATTAATTAGTACATATTCACATAGCTAGAAATATGAGATAACGCACTTGTTAATATTTGCTTATGAACTTATTAAACATTATATGTTGATTTATTAACAGATCGTTATTTAATGTAAATTGAAATGCTTACAAATGTCATTAACCCGTCCCTTTCACATGTAAGTTTAAAATATTCTAACTGAGCCCCCAGCGTGAGTTTTTCAAGGCGACCGTTATTTAGAACTTGTCACTTTAATGTTTCCATGGGGACGCGTCATTGCTTGTCACGTGACACAGCGGAACCACAACACAGCGCTGAATGAATGATGATCTGCTTTTATGTATTTTTTCCTTTTTTAATAAAAATATACACAAATGTATTATCTATAGCATGAAACACGGATATTCCGATTGTCAAATATGTGCAAGTGGATGTGTTTTGTTGTTTAAACACCTTTATAACGATCGCGTTAGTTGAGCTGTATGCACAATGGGCGGCGCCATATTCGTATCGGTTACCTAACGTAACCTCGGTTCTTTCTAGATGAGGGAACGAGTATTGCGTAAGTTAGCTTACGCTACGGGAAAGATTCATCTTCTCGAGATATTGAAGCCAAAAATTATCCTTAATCATGTATTCATTGTCAACGCAGCCTTGCTCATAGGCTGCCCTGCGGGAACTGCAGCAGCCTACCACTGAGCCCGACGTGACGTCACGTCCAATGAAGGGCGCTCGCGCCTTCACAGCGTCAAAGCCCGCCAGAATGGGCGTGGCTTAGCGTATATAAGCAGGGCTTGTAGGCTGTATTCTCTGGTTGTCATCGACTGAAGCGAAAACGTGCTCGTGGCGCGAGCACGGCAGGTTACGCAATACTCATTCCCTCATCTAGAGAGAACCGAGGTTACGTTAGGTAACCGATAAGTTCTCTTATGAGAGGTTCTCTCGTATTGCGTAAGTTAGCTTACACTACGGGAACCCCTTGTCAACGCCGTGCGCGCCAAGCATCCACAATGAGTCCCAGGGCTTTTCCGGGGAACCCAGATATGTGGGAAATAAGGTGGCCAGCAGCACGGGCCAGCACTTGTACATAAGCACTCATAGGGAATACAGAGCAGCGTCGCCGGTCTGTATAAGCATACAGCACATACCCAATAGTGCAGCTCAACCAGAAGAGCTAGTATACGTGAGAGTAGCCTGCGCACGAACATATCTGGACAGAACGTACGTCTCACTTAAACTGACAGAAGTTTTGCCTGCAGAGCGGGAACTTCTAGGTTATAAAACCTGACAAAGGTGGACGGGGAGGCCCAGCCCGCCGCAACAAATATGTCCTGAATAGAAATTCCGCTAGACCATGCCCACGATGAGGCCATGCCTCTGGTGGAATGAGCCCTGATGCCCAGGGGGCATTGCAGACCAGTTGACGAGTAAGCGGCTGCTATAGCGTCCACAATCCATCTGGATAAGCTTTGTTTCGAGGCGGCGAGACCCTTGATGCGCCCACCAAACGAAACGAAAAGCTGCTCTGAGCGCCTGAAAGGGGCGGAGCGTGCAGTGTAAACCCTCAGCGCCCTGGCTGGGCAGAGGAGATTAATGTCGCTCTCGCTATCGGATGAAGGCAGAGCCGAAAGCGAAATGACCTGCGCTCTGAATGGAGTACCAATCACTTTAGGGACATAGCCATGTCTAGGTTTGAGTATGACTTTTGAGTCATTTGGCCCGAACTCGAGACACGCGGCGCTGACAGACAACGCGTGTAAGTCCCCCACACGTTTCACTGATGACAAGGCTGTCAGAAAAACGGTTTTGAGTGATAGGTATTTCAATTCCACGGAATCTAGTGGTTCGAGCTGCGAGCTTGCGAGAGGAGATCCGTTCTCACCGGAATCGGCCACGGGGCTGTTGGTGACAGCCGCGTCAGCTCCGGGAACCAAATCTGATTCTCCCAGTGCGGGGCTATGAGGAGCACCGAGTGGCGCGTTTCCCTGATTCTCTTGATTACCTGCGGTAGAAGAGAGATCGGAGGGAAGGCATATAGAGGGCGGCTGGGCCAGACTTGGGCCAGCGCGTCCTCGTTCTTCGTAAAGAACATTGGGCAGTGAGCATTGTCTTTTGACGCAAACAGGACGACTTCCGCTTTGCTGAATAGGTGCCATAGCTTCTGGACCGTTTGGGGGTGCAGGGACCATTCCGCTGGGGGAACGTTGTCCCTGGATAGTTTGTCTGGGCCGTCGTTCAGGTGGCCTGGCACATGTGCAGCTCTCAGCGAGCGCAGGTGATGCTGAGACCACGTGAGGAGGCGCTCGGTCAGGTCGCAGAGGTTCCTGGATCTGACGCCGCCCTGACGGTTCACGTAGGAAACCACTGACATGTTGTCTGATCGGACTAGAACATGGTGGTCCTGTATGAGCGGGAGGAAGCGCTTCAGCGCGTTCTCGACCGCTAACATTTCCAGACAGTTTATGTGAAGGAGCCTCTCCTGGTCTGACCATAGGCCAAAGACCGGTCTGCCCTCGAAGAGCGCACCCCAACCTGTGTTGGACGCATCTGTCGAGATGACCTTTCGGTACGAGACCGCTCCCATCATAACACCCCGCTGATACCAGTCGGCTGTTAATCAGGGCTGCAGAGCCGTAATACAGGTCTGAGTCACTCTGATTCGAACGCAGCCGTTGGAGCGGGCGCATGCGCAATAAGCCCAGCTGAAGCACTGCTGCAGCTGAGGCCATACAGCCCAGCATCCTCTGGAATGTCTTCAGAGGGATGATGCTGCCCTTCCGGAAAGACGCGGCTAGGTGTCCAACACGATAAACGAGCCGTCATGGCCACAGAGTCCAGTTCTATTCCTAGAAAGGAAATTGACTGACTGGGCACCAATGAGCTCTTAGTCTAGTTGACCATGAGACCCAAACTTTCCATGTGACTGAGGAGCACAGTTCTGTGAGATAGCAGTTCTGCCTCTGACTGTGCCACAATCAGCCAGTCGTCCAGATAGTTCAAAATTCACAACCCCTGATTCCTCAAGGGGGCGAGAGCCGGGTCCATGCACTTCGTAAATGTACGGGGTGCCAGGGACAAGCCGAACGGCAGGACGGTGTATTGATAAACCTGGCCGTCGAAGGCAAATCTCAAGAATGGCCTGTGACGGGGTATTATCTGAATCTGGAAATAGGCATTTTTCAGATCGAGAGAAATAAACCAGTCCCTCGGGCGAACGTGCGCGAGAATTTTTCTGGTTGTAAGCATTTTGAACGGTGTTTTCATAAGCACCTTGTTCAAACGTCTCAGATCTAAGATGGGTCTGAGGGCTCCGTCCTTCTTGGGTACGAGAAAATAACGGCTGTAGAAGCCTGACTCGCTCAGAGAAGGCGGTACCAGCTCTATGGCCCCTTTGCACAGCAGCTTCGCTATTTCTGCACGAAGTAGATGTGCTACTTCTGTATTTACAGTTGTCGCGGCCCGCGCGGGGGGCGGCGAGTGAACTGAAGCGAATAGCCGTGCCTTATTGTGCTCAGCACCCATTCCGAAACCCCTGGAATGACTTCCCATGCTTTTATATATGCAGCTAGGGGGCGAATGGTCTCCGGGTTCTGACCGCCGCATACTGCGGGGGCGAGAAACTGAACCGGAGGTGTGGGCGCAGCGCGCGCGCCCTCGGTGCTCGCAAGCGGCAGCTCGCTGACCGCCGTGATAGGCTGATACATAAGAGGCGTCCCGATTACCGTGAATGGGGAGCGCCCTTTTATCACTTTGTTATGTGCGAGCGGAGCCTTGGGCGGAGTGTGTGTTAGTAAGCGTGAACGTTCTTGTGCGGGCACGAGACTTACACATAAATTTGACGTCCCGGCCGCTTTGGGCAGGGAGCGTTTTATGATCGCCCTGCGTTTTGTGACAACGCTTAAATGCACGGCCCGTGCTCGGGGAGAGGCTTGTGTTAGTAAGCGTGAGCGCTCGCCGGCGGGCACGTGACTTACGTTCATAACCTGACTGAATACACTTTCTACATTCAACACTCGAGCAGCCTTTGCCTGCTTTATGAGAGTGGGTTTTGTGAATGACACGGGAAATGTCGTGCTTGTGTGTAGGGGTGAACACTGGGAAGTGGGCACTTTCTCTACACTTAAAACACCCTCGGCGTGAGGCTTCTTCAAGCGCTGTCCTAAGCTGGCTAGTTGCTTTCTCGACGGCGGCGGCTTCTCTCTAGATCCAGCGATGCGAAGAGCCTCGCTGAAGAGATGAAAATCAGAGAATACAGCCTACAAGCCCTGCTTATATACGCTAAGCCACGCCCATTCTGGCGGGCTTTGACGCTGTGAAGGCACGAGCGCCCTTCATTGGACGTGACGTCACGTCGGGCTCAGTGGTAGGCTGCTGCAGTTCCCGCAGGGCAGCCTATAGTCACGCTAGACAGCCTGCTCTAGGTCTGCTAGCTGCTGCACTGCGTTGACAATGAATACAAAATTAAGGATAATTTTTGGCTTCAATATCTCGAGAAGATGAATCTTTCCTGTAGCGTAAGCTAACTTACACAATACGAGAGAACCTCTCGTAAGAGAAAGTTTGTTTCACAGTTCAGAGAATCGGATCTGTAGGATTTACAACACATCAATTCCTAAACTTCTCACGAAATACATGAAAGTAAGTGGCCGGTAAACTAGGAGAAGAATAGGGTAAAATGTAAAGCTACTTACACAATGTGTATCTGATATGAATAAATGTGTCGTCTTATTATAATGGAAAGGATTATTATTGCTGCTTCCATAGACATCAGTGTGTATTTTACAAACTCAAAATCATTGTTTTGCTAGTACTTATGTGTATTTAAGTGTTTGAAACCTAAAATAAACATTATGTGGTTGAAAACACTCAATAGTTGTGTCCGTCTCTGGCTCAGTGCCAGCCAACGCGCGAAAGCACGTTTGAATTTAGCAGCTGATCACGTGATGCACTGACCGTTCTAATCACACCGGTGTGATCATAGCTCCAGGGACCAGCCAAGACTGATCACACCGGTGTGATCGTACGTGCGAAAGGTTTAAACTTTCAATTCATATAATGCACATGCGCTTCCTGAAAATATACAAATGTCCCTAACCGTCAGTTCATACACACTCAGAAAAAAGGTACAAAGGCTGTCACTGGGGTGGTACCATTTCAAATGGTACATCTTTGTAACAGCCCCTCACGGACGATTGCTGTCACATATAACAAAACAGAAGATAAATCCAGGCCTGGCGACTCTCGTCCTTCACCGTCGCCGCTTCTCCTTTTATGATTCCGCTCCTCTGTGAGAGATACGAGACCGGTGCGTCGCGCAGGTGTCGCTCATTATCAAATCACGCCACCGGCCTTGCGCCGTTCTCCCACGGCCCTCTGCCTCATCCTGCTCGCCACAATTACCTATGCACTTTTTTTTTACATTTACAAATGTAAAAATACAAAAAGACATTTGGTAGCTATGAGTGATCTGAATGTTCAATAGAAAATTTAAAAATATAAGAATGACTGGTCCCACTTTGTATTAGGTGTCATTAACTATTCATACTTGCGTCAAAACAAACGTCTTGGTTATGTATAGTAACCCTCGTTCCCCGACGGAGACGTACATCAGAAGTTATTCTGACAAATGGGGATCTCGCTCGAGAGCCTATCTACTTTGAGTGTTACTAAACGAGCCAATGCACATTGGTATGCGATAATTGCACCAGCTGCTGTGCATCGTGGCTGGAGCATATAATGAGTGGAAGGTGCATCGCATCCTTGTTTTCCGTTGAGGAGCCGGACTTGTGACTCGGCCGTACAGCGGAAGCTCAGCAACTGTGGCGAGGGGACGTACGTCTCCGTTCCCTCCTCGGGGGAACGAGGGTTACCATACGTAACCGAAACATTCCCCTTCGTCAGCTCACTATGACGTACGTTAACTCACTATGATGTACGTGAGAAGTGATTCTGACGAATGGGGTTATCTACCAAAACGCCACTGCTGCTGGCCCTTGCCAAGCAGGGTAGTACAACATATGGCAGTCTCTGGGGTGGTTCCAGCCTAGTTATGGGGGGAAGAACATCAGTAGAGATGACAGAAAGACACAGGCTCATCCTCAGAGGAGCTGGTCGTGGAGGAATACACATATGGGGTCGCTGCAGGGACCGCTACATATGGACACCCCGCCTAGCACAGGTTCCACAATGCATACAAGTGTAGGCCTGGCGTCAGACGCTCTGCAACATCTGACTACTGCAGGGGTGACGGAGGAACTCAACAGGGTTAGCCATTTCTGGGGAACACTACTGGAGCAAAATACCCAAGCGGGGCGGGAGTGGTGTTGCAAGCCGACACCAAGAACGGGTCCTTTGTGCTACTGGCCAGTGGGGGCGAGTATACGGGAAGATACCGGCTCTACACGGAGGCTATAGAATCTAGCGAATGTGTTAGGTGTCACCCAGCCCGCACCTCTACAAATATCTGTCAGCGAGGTGCCTTGAGCCAGTGCCCAGGAGGAAGCTAGACTTCTAGTTGAGCGTGCTCGCAACCCGAACGGGCAAGGCACGCCTTGGGCTTCATAAGCCAAGGCAATGGCATCCACTATCCAGTGGGCCATCCTCTGCTTGGAGACAGCCTTCGTAACAGACGAAGAGCTGATCTGAGGTCCTAAAGCTTTGCGTTCTGTCCACGTATAACCACAAGGAGCGGACGGGACAGAGAAAAGCCAGGGCTGGGTCTGCCTCCTCCGAAGGCAGCGCTTACAGGTTCACTACTTGGTCCCTGAAAGAAGTGGTAGGAACCTTGGGCACGTATCCAAGCCGGGGTCTCAGGACAACGTGAGAGTTGGCTTGCCCGAATTCTAGGCACGATTCGTCAACCGAAAATGCTTGCAGGTCCCCTACCCTCTTGATGGAAGCCAGAGCAGGCAGGAGCACTGTCTTTAATGACAGGATCTTTAACTCAGCTGACTGCATCGGTTCAAAGGGAGGTCTTTGCAGTGTGCTGAGCACCAGAAACAGGTCCCAAGAGGGTATAGAGGGGGGGCAAGGCAGATTCAATCTCCTCGCTCCCCTCAGGAACCTGACGATCAGGTCATGCTTTCCCAAAAAACGTACCTTCAACTACATTGTGATGTGCTGCGATAGCGGTAACATATACTTTGAGGGTGGAGGGAGAAAGCCTTCGCTCCAACCAATCTTGCAGGAAAGAAAGCACGACTCTGATCGGATATCTTTGGGGGTCTTCCTGGTGGGAAGAACACCATTCAACGAACAGGTTTCACTTCAGTGCATAGAGACGCCTTGTTGAGGGGGCTCTAGCAGAAGTGATGGTGTCTACCACCGCCTGGGGTAGGTCACCTAGAACCCCCGCATGGAGTTTCCAGAGGTCTGGACGTGGGTGCCATAGAGTGCCCAGTCTCTGAGAAAGCAGGTCCTTCCTCAGAGGAATTGGCCAAGGAGGGGCTGTCACGAGGAGCATAAGTTCTGGGAACCAGGTCCAGTTGGGCCAATACAGCGCAACTAGCAAGACCTGCTCCTCGTCCTCCCTGACTTTGCACAATATCTGTGCGAGAAGGCTCATTGGGGGAAGACGCATACTTGAGTAGGCCCTGGGGCCAGCTGTGCGCCAATGCATCTGTGCCGAGGATCCCCTCGGTCAGGGAATAAAACAACTGTCAATGTGTCGAGTCCGGAGATGCAAACAGATCTATCTGAGCGGCTCTGAAGAAGTCCCATATCACCTGAACCGCCTGGAGATGGAGACGCCACTCTCCCGGAAGCGTAGGCTGTCGTGAGAGCTAGTCGGCTGCACGATTGAACACGCCAGGGATGTGAATGGCACGAAGCGAACTCAGATGCTTCTGACTCCATAGGAGGAGATGGCGGGCATGCGGCGGGAGCATAGACCACCTTGACAGTTGATGTACGCAACTGTCGCAGTGCTGTCCGTACGGACCAGTACGTGCTTGCCATGTAGCGGCCCCTTGAGGCAGCCCAGCGCAAGGCATACTGTGAGCAACTCGAGGCAAATGATATGCCAGTGCAGTTAAGGCCCCTTCCACAGACCTGAAACTGCATGCCCGTTGAACGTGGCCCCCCCAGACAGTGGCAGAGGCATCCGTGAAGACCACAGCATGCCTGGACACTTGTTCTAGGGAAACACCTGCCTGTAGAAATGAAGGGTCCGACCACGGGCTGAAGGCAGTGCGGGGGAGGCACCCGTCACGTGCCGCTCTGCCATACCCATCTCAGGACACGGCCTTGAAGCCAGTGCTGAAGCGGTCTCATATGAAGCAATCCGGGCAGCGTTCCTGCAGCTGCGGATGCCATATGCCCCAGAAGCCTCTGAAAAAGTTTCAGTGGGACCGCTGTCCTGCTCTTGATTGTACTCAAGCAGTTCAACACTGACTGGACGCGCTCCTCTGTGAGTCGCGCTGTCTGGTTGACCGAGGCCAACTCGATACCGAGGTCTGTGTCGAGGAAGAATCAAGACATGAAAGTATGCGTCCTTCAGGTCGATCGCTGCAAACCAATCTCGGGGATGGATGCATTCAAAAATGCGTTTCTGCGTTAACATCTTGAACGGGAGCTTGTGCAGGGTCCGATTCAAGGTTCGCAGGTTCAAGATTGGCCGTAACCCACCGCCTTTCTTGGGTACAATGAAGTTGTAGAACCCTGTCTTCATATCGGCTGGAAGAACCACACTGCTGCCCGCTGGCGATGGAAGAGGGGGAAAGAAGTGGAAAGGCATGGAAGTCGCTCACTGCAATTCGCGCCCTCTTGTGACCCAGAGATGGAAGAAATCCGGCCCTCCTCTGGGGGAGGGAGATGTGCGGACACCATCTCCCCAAGAGCAACTTCCTCCATCACTGGGTCGCCCGTCACAGGGCCGCTTGCCCTTACGCTTGCCGCCTTTGGCCTTTGGGGCCTGGATGGGCTGGGTGCTCCTCTTGCGCCCTCGGCAACTAGCATGCGGAGGCGCTGCGGCCGACGATTGGGTGGAGACAGCAGCTGGTCGTCGGGGCAGGATGTGCTTGATCACTTGATCGTGCTTGAACTGCTGGGCAAATTTTTCCTCAGCGTCGCCGAAGAGGCTGCCCTGGCAGACAGGGGCGTTGAGGAACCACACCTTGTCGGGCTCACACATATCTGCCAGGTTCAGCCACAGGTGTCGCTCCTGGACCACTAAGGTGGACATAGCCCGACCCAGGGAGCGCGCAGTGACTTTCGTCGCCCGAAGGGCGAGGTCCATCGCTGTGCGCAGTTCCTGTGTAGCAAATTAGCTCTAAATAAATATTAATAATCAATCACAACTTGTTATAATTGATTATGAATATTTGGATCAATTAATTGGATTAACCTGATGTAGTTATATTAACATTACAACCAATTACTCAGTTCATCCTGTGAACCCTCAATATTGGTTATTAATTGATTAATAGAAATGTGCATTTCCGGGGTATGGGAAATGTCTTTCTTACTTTACAGTACTACTAAGAACAATTAGTCAAAATCCATGATTAGGGACTCCAGTATATGAGCTTGAGACATGGACAACTTTACCTGTGACATGCACAAGATTTTATTAACTAGACTAAACACATAAACTACTCTAACATACACATACGTGCATACAGTTTACCAAGGGAAAGAGAGCTAAAGCGGAATACAGGAAAACAAGAAGTTATAGCATTGTTTGAAATTCAGCAGATCAACAGCCTTGAACAAACCATCAGTTTAGTTCTAACACGCCATTCTTAAAAAGGGGTAAGGATGCTTAATGTATCAAATAATGAGACTAAGTTTGATACTTGCATGTCTCGCCAATTTGAATTAAACTGTCCTGATGCAGTTTAGCATCATCTTCATTAGGATTTCAAAAAGGGACTAAGAGGCGTGATCTTGTGATCAGTGATTTTAAAGCGTGAAGATGTCACACCCTCTAGAGGTGTGTGAGCCAATAAGAAGTTTGCCCTTTGAAGGGAGATTTTACGACCCATTGTGTTCTAGCAGGGCATTTGAATATATAATTTGAATGTGTGTTTAAGAAAAGAATCTTCATTCTTATAATACTAATGCGTCACAAATTTAGAAAAATGTAATGTAAATTAACAAATGGGGGACGAAGATTGGAGTTTACAGAGACTACAAATGCTACACATGTGATTTAGGTTAACCATAGTATGCAAGTCTGAAACATTAATCCAAAAGAGTTTAAAAGAAAATTAAGACATAGGCCAAACCACATAAAAGGAAAATCATGAGATGGGAAAATTAGATGCATGTTTATACATTTCTCACAGGATTAAAAGGATGTATTTGTCCTTCTCAGAAAGAATTAAGTGAGAGTCATAATTCCCTGCAAATTTCTTTTGGGGTCATAAAATTCTTATCAGTCTTAATGTGTCCTGTAACAGGACACCGGCCTCTGCCAGTGTGTTAGCTTCATTTGGGATGTTAGTTTTGGGGGAAGTTTCATAGACCTTTGTTGGGAGAGTGAGTTTGCTGGATTATTCATTAAATAGAATGAATAATTTGTGTGTGTCTGATTGGTCCAGATGCTACACTGCATAACCCCTGGGTCGGAACTACCCTCGTGCAATTCATTGAGCACTTTGGCCTGGCAGACCTGAAGGAGCGCCATGGCATGCAGGGCGGAGGCAGCTTCTCCACAGGCAGAATAAGCCTTGTCTGCTTATGCCCAGGAGGGAAGGCGCGGATTTACCCGCCAGGAGGTTGCTCCACCGGGGGGATATCCACGTAACCCTTAGCCGCTCCGCCGTCAAGGGTAGTGAGGGAGGAAAAGGCACCAGAACGCCATCCATGCTCTGGTAACCTCTTCATGCACTTCCGGATAGAAAGGCACTGGGGCGGGGCGCTGCGAACCCGCCCCGAGATACCAATTGTCCAGCCGCGAAGGTTCAGGACACAGTGGAGGATTCAACTCCGACACTTGCGGTGGCCCGGGAAAGCATAGCCATGAGCTCTGGGTCTGGCGGCAGCGCAGCCAAGGAGGACATTAGCTCACCCTCCGATGCAGCGACCGACATCTGATCATCCGGTGGAGCTCCAAAAGAAACGACTGGGACCGCCGCGGACTGCCCAGCGCGCTCTCTTTGAGGCTCCACGGTTTGCGGCGTTACAGAGGAGTGAGGGGCCCAAGGAGTTTGACTCGGTGGGTTACCTCTCACTGTGATCCTCAGGTCACCAAGGCTATTAACCGAAGTAGGCCTCTTCTGCTGGGCAGAAGAAGCACTAGATCAGGGAATAAGCGAAGGGGCTCCACCTCTTTTGAGGTATCGGAGTCTCGACTGTAACGCCGCGATGGTCATGTTCCAGCAACGGGAACATGAGTCATCTATGAGTGCCATTTTAGCACGCCTATAGCCCAAGCACGTGATACAGCGACCATGATCGTCAGCCGGAGTCAGAAATTGGCCACATCCAGAAACACACAATCTGAATGACATCTTGAAAATTAGAAAATTTTGACAACTTGTCAAAAAAAATATTGCTCTCAATACTCTGACACGGAGAGATCGCGACCACCGCTCTTCGCGCTGTCACACCGTACACAGAGGTTTCCTTGCAGAGACTCGTAGTACACCGGTAAATCTTGCAGGAGACAGGAACCGCTTACACTGTCTGGCTCTGAAGCGAAAGACAAGGATGCGATTCCCCCTGCCGCTCATTGCTCGGACCGCGATGCACAGCAACTGGTGCAATTATCGCATGCCAATGTGCATTGGCTCGTTTAATTACACTCAAAGTATATAGGCTCTCGAGCGAAATCCCTATTCGTCAGAATCACTTCTAAGGTACGTAATAGTGAGCTGACGAAGGGGAACTGCTAGGTACAATGTACTTATTGTGTTCATGTTCTATTGCAAAAAACTTTTGCTGCTATTGAGGTGGGATACGGGTAAAGTTATAGGGAGATGTTTGGTGGTATGGTGTAAGGGTTGGTAAAGGACCAACAGTGTACAGGGGTCAATTTGATTATAAGGGAACACTGTTCAAGCTGTTATATTTAGGGTTGGGTACCGAAACGCGGTGCCAATAGGGAACTGGTTCCGACGTAAACGGTAGTAACCAGACCAAATAAGGTAAAAATAAAATTTCGAATTTTTTGATTTCGGTGCCTGACTCTCTGTGTCATGTGGCGCACACACGCAAGGTCTCTCGCTCTCTCCCTCTCTGCCATGTGTGCCCTATATGGTTTGGAGCACAGTCTGTTCTGTCTCGCATGCGCGCTCTTGCTCGCTCGCTCTAGATTCCGGGAGATTTTAACTAATTTGCGGGCATCAGGGAGCCGTTATCAATATGCAGGAGACTCCCGGAACGTCTGCTGATAGCGAGGGGATTAATGATGATGCCGAAGACAAAATGCTCCAAAGTTTGGCTGCATTTCACGTGTAAAATTACTACGCGTCAGAACGCCCTCTGGGTGTGCCGATTGTCTGAAGCCCATTTAGAATCACGCCAATCCATTGGCTGATGGCGCGGGCGCTGCCTCGACTCTATTACGTCGTCATATTATATTAGTGCACGCATCATCTGCTCCTCAGATTTCTCTGCCGAAAAAGGAAGCTTGTCGGCAGCGCGAGGAGCTTGGCAGCGAACGCAGCGTCTCGTTCCCTATTCAGAGAACATAGGTTACACCAGTAACCAGAGACGTTCTCTTTCATAGGTTCACTTAACGCTGCGTAGCGAAGACGCAGTGGGAACGAAATACCAAACTCGCCAGGCTAAGCACTGCCGTAACTAGTACAATGACCAGATAACTTACATAACTGGTTCAAGCTGACAAATCATGGGAACCTGGAGCCATGTCGAGATTAGATTACCCTGGTAGTAATCTCTATTAATCTCCAGTATTATTACATTGTTTGATACAATATTGTTTTATTTTATATTATGTAAATGTGAATTTTTATTTTATATTGGTTTATTTATTATTACCATATGTTACTAGTATTTATATTGTTTAAAGATTTAAGTTAAAGGCACACTGTGGAACTTTTCAACCTTTATAATATATTACCAAAACCCATTGAGATGGTACATCGACTTACAATAGGTTGAATGACACGTCTGCCGAAGCCTGAAGGTGTCTGTATCGCTTTTACTAGCACTATGTAACTTCGGGTTTCGGGTGGGAACCCGAGCACAAAAAGAACTACAAAATTCGACGGCTTTACGGCATACGTCACTTCCCCCACCACCCCAACTTCCTCAAATTCTAACGTGAGAGCTCAACTCGCGTTTGATTGCCGGCGTCTGTATGTTGTCGTCATGGCTGAATCAACAGCTACTCGGAAGAAAGCGAAGAAAGCAAAGATTTTGTCAGAGGAGACCAAAAAAAGAAAAAGGGAGAGTGATAAACTAAAAGCAAGGACGAGGATAAACGTTGGTCAAGCGTTCCCTCGCTGGCGTGCGATAAAGGAGGATGAGGGATTCCCGACCGATGCTGACCTGGCCGTCATGCTTTTGGACTAGTAAGTTAAATATATTGCTTGCACAATATCTCTATTTTTTTTAATTTGTTCTCTGCCTGGCCATGTTACTGATTCTATATTGTCCTCCATTTAACTTAATGTAACAAGGAATGCTAGTAGAGTAAGTTAGCGAATTATCAATCTGGTAGCTAAATGTTAGTACAAATATAAATTTTATAAATATTGGGAAAGGTTTGCATTCAGCAGACACTTTATCCTCCGATTTTGAAACGAAACAGGGCTCGGAAGATTCTTCAAACGGCGGAGATAATGATGACTGAAATTTTCAAATAAACATCGGCATAAAAGTGTATGTAATATTTACTGCGAATTTGTGTAACAAAACTGATATAAGTCACAACATACTGCCGTATACAAATGTAAATGTAAATGTGTTTTTTTTTTCCTTTCAGCTCATATATGTTTGTATTTGTGTAAAAGGAAAAACAAACTGAAGACTACAAATAGGGGAAAGTGGGGTGAGTTGTGCCAGTTTTTAATCAAAGTGACTTTAAAGTGAGGCCATGACAGTAATGCCTTCAACTTAAGGATGTACATATATTTCAGGATGTGGTGCATCCCTGAGAACAATAACTTTGTGTCTGAAATAAATTGTTTCAGAAATATAGCTTTTGGGAAAAAAGTGGTCTCGTGGCACAACTTGCCCCTGGTGCGGGGTAAGTTGTGCCTTTTGGGGGAATACATTGGGGTAAATTGTGCCAGTGATTTCTGAAGTAAAACAGAACATTTTAATGTTATGAACTGTAATGCTATATGAAAGCAAGACAAATTCAATACAAAATTACTAATTTAAGGTTTATTTGGATATTCACCCTATTAAAACTGTTGGAATAAGTCCACTTAAATACACAATATATGATATTTGTGAATGAAGGCTTTGGCAATAGATGCCTGTTGACATACATAGAACGCTGTCTGTCAATTATGTAACATATAAGAATAAAGTGACTAGGCTAATTTCTAAACATCCTATTGTGACTTAGGCCACTTAAAAACTTAATAAAACTTCTCTTTAATAACATAGTGCAAATTCAAAACTGAAATCAGTGTTGGCTAAATTAAACAAATGGCAGGTAGGCCTAAATCAAACACTGATGAGGCATGCCCATCTCCTCACTTCTCCAGATTATCCCCTGTGAGTATGTAGGTCTAGGTGGTCTGGATCTGGCCTACTACTTAACATCCCACTATTCAATGCTGCAGGGGAATATAAACTTCTGCTCCCTTCTGCCTGTACCACCAAGTTTTGGTCTAAATTTAAGAATGTCACATAGTTTAACCGCTAAAATGTAAGAGTACAATGTACAATTAAAAATTAATAATATGTTGAAAATAATTATAAATGGGGGTGCCACTGGCACAACTTAACCCAGGCCCTTTGGCACAAATCACCCCAGACCCACAAGTTTGGAAAAACTAGCATGATCCAGCAGTTAAGAGCTAACATCATACTAACTCTATAGACTCATTGTGTAGCCTGCTAAAGCCCTAAAACATGTGTGAAATGTTTTCAAACTTGTCAATAATTGTTCTGATACTACAATCAAAAAACCTTAATCATAGAAATTTTACTTTGAAAGGAAAAAAACAGTTTTTTGAGCTAAAATGTGCTTACATCTCATGCCATGTGTCTCTCTTCTTTGGAGGATAAGTAAAATGGATGGCTTTTCAAAATGATGTGGTTACATGACCAATTTCTTCTATGGTTTTCCAGAAACAAGGGGTGGATCAACTTCCCCCCTGGCACAAATCACCCCACTCTCCCCTAACGGAAATATGTAGTGAGTTATATCAGTTTTGTTACACACGATTTCCCGACTACTCGATTTCATCTCCAACCCATTGCGAAGAGATCCTGAAGACGTTAATTGTTTGCTTCAGGTGTGTTTGATTAGGGTTGGAGATGAACTGTGCAGGACAGACGATCGGCAGGAGCAGGATTGGGCAACCCCTGTCAATATGACTTACCTGATCAGACATTGTTTTCTGTGTATGCTACTTTTATTCAATTTGTTTTCTTTATAGGATTTATATTATTAATCTTATATTTATATTATTATTTTGGTCAGTAGTGAATCGATTAACTTTCTCCAACATACAAATCAAATGCCGTCTGCACACACATAAAGACACGGGAGGTTGACCGGTTGACTGTTTGTTGACTTTTGCGACAATGCTGCGGCGCTTGTGGCCTCTAGGGGCACTAGACATGAAAATTACAGGTCGAGCGCACCCTTGTGGCCAAAAATTCCACAGTGTGCCTTTAATAATGTGTCCAGTTTGGCCCTGTAAATAAAAGGGTATTATTTTTTTACAAAGTGTGTGCGGTTTCGTTTTCTTAAGTACCGTTTCAAGAACCGTTTAAGCACCGGAACCGTTTAAAAAATACAGAGTAGGTACTGGTATCGGATAAAACCCAAACGATACCCAACCCTAGTTATATTACATTGCTTTGATTTGTTTGAGTTAATCAACCATCAATCTGCAGGGTATATGTGATGGTAAGTTAGCCTTGCTTTCTGGAATGCCCTGTAAAAAAAAAAAACACAAACACACACACACACACACTCTCTCTCTCTCTCTCTCTCTCTCTCTCTCTCTCTCTCTCTGTTGATATATGTATTTACATTCTCACAAGCAAGGTGGTATTACTCTTGCAAAGTAAGCTCAGCATTTTCTTTGTTAGAAATGTAGTGATTAAAGATTCTAGAGCACCAGTTCCTGGACGCATAAGGTGAAATAAGTTGTGCCACTCCCACAGTTATCAGACCTTTGACAAATGGCTCATGATGAGGACATCAGATGTTGGTCTCTGATGGTTGCATTTTTCTCTTGTGAAAATTATAACACGTTTTTTTCCTGTTCAGCCAACGTGTTTTGATCTTGGCTTGTGTCCCTCATCAACTCTGCCACTTCAAGTTGAGGCATCTGTTCAGAGGGAGATTAGAGAGGAGATGGGAATGTGTATTGTGGCTACATTCAGAGCACCCAAAACCACTGTTTCTCAGATTAGACAATACAGAGATTTAGTTGTAGACAGTGCTACTGCGTTCAGATTTGTCATTCTTTTGTTTTTGTTTTGTTTTTTTCCTTTTGGATATGGCATTTCAATGGAGTAGGTTTAACTGACATCTGTTATCACCTTAAAGACAACTGGTGGGAGGATAACAAGTAACCAATAATTAAAATCTTATTAAAAACAAAAATTTTAATTGTTGCAGCAAAGGTATCAAACCCAGTAAAGTGTAACCCAGTATTGTGTGCTAAAATATTATGACCACCTGCCTAATATGCTGTTGGTCCTCTGCATGCTGCTAAAACAACACCGACCCGCCGAGGCATGGACTCTTCAAGTGCCCTGAAGGTGTCCTGTGGTATCTGGCACCAAGACATTAGCAGCAGATCCTTCAAGGTTGTAAGTGGAGCTGCCGTGAATCGAACTTGTTGGTCCAGCACATCCGACGGAAGCTCAATTGGATTGAGATCTGGGCTGTTATTCTCTTGAGCTAAGTTTATCAGAGGGACCATTGGTGGCAATGGTTCTACGATCTACTTAGGCTTACAATGCTTTTTTGGAGGCAAGGGCAACACCTTGAACATTTCATCATGTTCATCAAACCATTCCTGAAAAATGTGTGCAGTGTTTACTAGGTATGTGGCACATGTCAAATTTACATCCACATGAATGGCCGGATCTAAGGGTTTCCCAGCAGAACATTGCCCAGAGCATCCCACAGTGCATCCTGGTGCCATCACTTCCCCAGGTAAACAGAGCACACGTACACAACCTTCTATATGATGTAAAAGAAACCGGGACTCATCGGACCAGGCGACCTTCAATCACTGCTCCAAGGTCCAGTACCGATACCAGTACCATAACCATCATTAAAATTTTGTTTGACCACAGTCGACCTTGAGCTTGAGTGCACAAGCAAATTACTAATTCCGAATTTTAGGATTTATTATTGCAAATGAAAATCATTTAGTTGTTGTTTGTGAACTAAATGTGCTGTAAAAGGGTGAGCTAAGCCCATTGTGTAAAATGCTTGAATGTGGACATGTCCATATTTGTGTATTACCGTCTGAAAGGGGAATGTTTTAGGTAAAAATTAACCATAACGTTAAAATAACGCAAATTATTGCTGATGCAACTTCCCCGTTCAAATTATGTAAAACTAGTATGTTTGCATAGCGTTCTTAAAATGTTAGCACATTTTGCCCCTATCTGTTTTATATTGTATGATTGTATTTGTCAACAGCACACATTTACACACATTGTGTTTTTCCTCATTACTATATTATATGGTATATTCTGTTACTTTCAGTTGTTTGCACACCTGAATTATCAGGAATTATCAGTAGTAGTTATCAGTGTATGACAAGTTTTGCTAATAAAATAAAATGTTTCTTACTTGCAGATCAATACATATTAACTGTCTGCATAACATTCCTTATTTACTAGTGTTGGCTACTTGACCATTCATAATTCATAATGATGTCAGAGACTGAGCTGCTGTAACCTATTTTAGCTATATCTGTGTGTGTATAGCACACACCTGGATATACACTCAGGTACAGGTCAATGCAAAGACATTTTTTTCTGTTCAATTTGCATGAATTTGCATTTAACTTTAAAATGAACGACGACTACATATCTGAATAAAATAAGGTTGAAATGCAAAAGGTCATTATTCTCATCAGCCATAGTTTTCAAATATGTCTGTGGACAAAAAGTTTTTTTTTTTAAGAAACAACTATTTGACAAAATAAAAAAATAAACATCTGAAAAATCTTGGGGTGCCAGGTTTAAATGAATGACGACTTTTCAGCAAAAACACTAAGGAAACAGGAAGGAGAGAAAACAATAACAATTTTCAGTTTTTTTTTATGGACAGTGCCTTTAACATGTTTCTTGCAAAATGCAAAGTAAAACTTAAAGAGTGACATATTCAGGTATAATGGCTTACGTGTTTGTTTCTGATTTCTGCCCTCGCTGTTACCTTTGATACCAAAGATGTATCACAACAAATACTACCGACATGACTAGAAGCCTTTCAAAGCAGAGATCTCTTGAAAAGGCCCTGTTAGGGGTAGCTGGGGAAAGTTGAAGAGAGCAAACAAAGCCTTTGGCTTCATGGCCTGATAAACAGTAAAGAAGTATCCAGGGTAATGCATTATTCGCTCAGGGAATTAATCAATTTCCACACATGCCCTGGCCCTTGCAATTATACTGCACAAAAATGCTATCCATCACTTTCAAAGAAAAAGGGACAAATAGTGGTCAAGGCTGTAAGGGAGTGCCGTCTGAATGCAGGGACGCAAAAATTTCACTTATTGCTGTCCTGGCATTACCTATGCAGATCTTTATCAGTGGCCAGTGCCTCTATTGTGACCATTTTGCTGGCCTACAATGGCTTTCTGTACACCCAAGCTACTGGGAGATTGGCTAAAATTATACTCCCTTCATGCTTGGCTAGGTGGCAGTTTAGAAACAAGCTGCCTGTGGAAGCCAGGAGAAGATTGCTGATAATAGAAGCTTCACATCCTGTTGACCTTTCGTCTGCTTTTTCTTTCTCCTTCCTCTTTTTTTATGTCCTTTCCAACTGTTCATCATTTGCTGTGACAGTAGGAAAAGGACAGATTGCTTGGGAGGGAACATAAATCCTGTGCTTCCAAAACTTCCTGACGCTAATAAAAAAAAGTTACGTGTATCATCACATATAAACATGCAGATTTAGTAACCAAAAACCAAATTCTTAATTCAGTCAGAAATATTGCTCTACAAGGGATTACTTTTAGGAGTCAAGGGCTCCAAGAGCAGTAAAATTTATAAAAATGAGATGAAGTTATATCTTGTAAATATCAGAAACAGTAAGTGCATCCTACTTTGCATAAACTCACGTGCTATTCTAATCTACGCCATCCTGTAGTATAGTGCAAATGATGTGATTACACTGAAAAATTCAACAAGTCCTATACAATACCTGGATGATGCACTCATTCAACCCGAAAAATCTGTAGGGAATGATGGACACTTTATGGACTTAACATTTCCTCTTCAAATCAAAAGGGAAAGAGCTAACATATTAAAGCTAGCAGAAAGCAGAAATAGTTTTTATTAGTCTACATTGGACATATCACTCAACATATAATTCTGCATGGCATTACCTCTTTTTTAGATTAAATTAGATTAAATATACTAAGATTATCTTAAAATTAATCTTTAAAAACACTAATAATTTAAGAACATTGTTCTATGCTCAGCTATCGTTTAAAATGTAATTAGCATTAAAACCTAAAAGCTTTAGTCTGACGCTGACAGGATTCTCAAAATAATCGTCCAGAAAAGACGATCATTACAACGATATTAGTAATAAGTTCTCTGATTTAATTTTTAATACAATCAAAAACTGAGAAGGCAAGTTGCATTTGAATGAAATGAGAGAGAGCAGGTCCGCGGTGATACAAAAGACATGTGCGCTGTTATAATGCATTGCTATTGACAACGGTCATATAATTTAATGTTCATGCTTTAAAAAAGCTGCTAATTTTATTTGTTGTTTGTTTATTTTCAGATTTAAAAATTAAGAATATAAAATGTACAAATATAAAAGAACATACTTTTTACAAATATAAAAATGTTTTTAGTGTATCATTTCATTTAGAACATTTTATTTCATTTTAACAAAACCGGGATATTATTGATAATCGTGATATGAAATTTTCATACAGTTTCATCTCTAATATATATTGTATATATGCATGTATGTGTGTGTGTGTGTGTGTGTGTGTGTACACATAGTTATGTATACATATTGTCACGGGGTGAAGAATCACACGACAAGGAGAGCTCAAGCTAAGTACCCAGAGGGTGGATTTATTTACAAGGTGAAAAAAACGAAAAAAACCCAGTGAAGAATGGGGCTGGGTGCTCCGGTAAAGTGCGTGCTCTCTTCCTTTTGGTGCAGCGAGTCTGGGCTGTGAGAAAGAGCTGTCAACCGCTGCTTTCTGGAGAAAGATAGAGAACAGGCGTTCTGGCAAAGTCCATGCGGCTTATGTAGCTGTTGCTTGATGGACCGCAGCTGGGGCCGATCAGCCTGTGACGAGGGCATGCAGGTGCTCCTTGTCTGTTTCCAGGGCGACACTGATGAGTCCTCGGTTGCTCGTAACACCCGATCCATGACCAGTGTGAACTTTCGGCCGAGGAGGTAATACCGCAGCTCCAAGACAGCCCACTTGACAGCCAGGGCCTCCTTCTCCACCGCAGAGTAGTTTTTCTCGGCTGAGGTCAGCTGCCTGCTGATATATAAGACAGGGTGCTCCTCACCTTCCTGGATCTGCGACAGGACGGCTCCCAATCGGCAGGACAGCTGCGACAGGACGCATCTGTCTGTAGCAGGAAGGGTTAGCTAAAGTCCGGTGCTCGGAGTACCGGTTCCAAGGTGAGGGCCGCCTTAATGTTTCGGAACGCTTCCTCCTTTTCTGGCGTCCAGTGAACCTTCTCCGGCTGTCCCTACCTAGTCAGGTCTGTCAGAGGGGCGGCTAAGGAGGAGAAGCTAGGGATGAAGCAGCGATAATACCCCGCCAACCCTAAGAATGCTCATACCTGGGTCTTGGTTTCGGTTCTTGGGGCAGACAGTCCAGGTGGTCCTCCCACGTCCCGGAGTGGATCACGACGTCATCGAGGTAGGCGGCGGCGTAGGCCTGGTAGGCCTTCCCAACCGGTCCAGTAGCTCATCGACCCTAGGCATGGGGTATCAATCGAATTCAGAAACTTCATTGAGGCGACTGAAATCATTGCAGAAGCAGAGGGTGCCGTCAGGCTTTGGGACCATCACGATTGGGCTGGACCATGGGCTGCGTGAAGGTTCTATCATCCCTAACTTCAGCATTTGTTGTACTTTCTCCTCAATAGCCTGCCGACGAGCCTCAGGGACACGGTAGGGCTGCTGCCTGACGATGACTCCTGGAGGCGCGCGGATGTCGTGCTGCAGGACGGGGGTCTGCCCGGGAAGAGAAGAGAACACATCAGGGAACTGAACTATTAGGTGCTGCAGCTCCCCCTTCTGGGCAGCTAAAAGATGGGGGTTGATGTCTACCACCACGGGATCGGAGGTGGTGAGGGCGGCGAGCTGGTCTCTAGTCACAACCCATTTTTTCAGGAGGTTGATGTGGTACAGCTGCTCGGCCCTTCTCCTCCTCGGCTGCCGCACACGGTAGGTAACCGGTCCAATTCTCTCCACCACCATATAGGGGCCCTATCATGTGGCCAGGAATTTACATGCAGCGTTGGGGACTAGGACCATTACCCGATCTACGGGCTGGAATTCCCGTGGTTGGGCGGCCCGGTTGTAGTGGCGCTGTTGGGCTTGCTGCGCTTTCACCATATGCTCCCGTATGCTGGCATGACTCATTTGTTTCACGTGGTCCACCACGGAGCGATGGGCTACAGGCTGTTGCTCCCAGACTTCCTTCGCTACATTCAGGAGGCCGCGGGGTTGTCGGCCGAAAAGGAGCTTGAATGGGGTGAAACCAATTAAGGCCTGGGGAACTTCGCGGATCCCGAAGAGAACATAGGGTATCATGAGGTCCCAGTCGCTTTTGTCCTCCGTGACCAAATGTTATAGCATCTGCTTTAGGGTCTGGTTAAATCGTTCCACCAAGCCGTCGGTCTGGGGATGGTAGACAGTCGTCCTCAACTGTTTTACCCGCAGCAGCCTGCAAAGGTCAGCCATTAGCCCGGACATAAAGGGGGTACCCTGATCGGTCAGGATCTCCGCTGGGATGCCGACTCGGCTGGAGAGCAGGAAGAGACCTGGGCGATGACTTTGGCAGTGGCCTTTCTGAGTGGTGTAGTCGACAATCACCAGGATGTGTTCATGTCCCCGGGCAGACTTAGGCAGCAGATCCACGAGGTCCATCCCATGCGCTCGAAGAGCACCTCGATTATGGGCAGAGGAATCAGCGCGGGGGGGGGGGGGGTTGGGGGGTGTACTGGGCGACGTCACCTGACAGGTCGGGCAGGCTTGACAGAAGCGCTTTACTTCGGCCTCCAAGCCCGGCCAGTGGAAGCGGTGTTAGCGCCCCCAGATGTCCTGCCATGGGGTGTGAATGTGCGAGTTCTAGCACGGTCTCCATCCTCGTGCGTGGGATGACTAACAAAGCTTTCTCCTCTCCGCTGAGCGACACAATAGAGCAGGTCATTCTGGACAATGAAATGTGGGAGAGGATGGGGGCCAGGCTGAGCTTCCTTCCCCTCGATGACGCGGACTTGGGTCCAACAGTGCTTCAGCCTGTCATCCCCTTGTTGTTCCTTGGCGAATGAGCCCCCTCCCGTCACCTGTTGGAACACATCATAAAAAGGGTTAGGATTTTGGGAGGGGGACTTACCATCTCTTCTGCTGTCCGAGGCCAGAAGAACGGGGCGCTGGCGAGGTCCCTGAGTCAGCCTCCGTCTTTGGCGGCTCCTTCTAAGGCTGGCAGGTGGCGTCAAGGCGGCCAGCAGGCAATCAAACCCGGGTCAGTCTCTCCCGAGCAGCACGGGAACCGGAAGATCCTTCATCACTCCTACTTCCACCGGTCAGGTCCCGGGACCCAGACGGGGCAGAGTTTCCCGCTTTACTTCGTCGTAGTGCTGGGCGGTGGCGTCGGGGAGAGAAAAGTATGTGCGCTGCACTTCACCGGTCAGGAGAGGGGCCAACACCTGTGCCCAATCCTCGCGCTGACAATCTTCATTGGTGGCTGTGTCTTCAAACATCTGTAGGTACGCTTCTACGTCATCGTGGGAGCTCATCTTCGGTAACAACTTGGCGCCTTGTGCTCGGGGGTCCGGCAGTGGAACACGTTGAGCGGCATGCAGCGCTGCAAATTCCTGCTCGCTCTCACCCTGGCGGGTGGCGAGGTGCTCAACTATTTGTTGCTGGCGGATGCTAACCTCGGTGAGCCGTTTGAGAAGTTCCTCCATGTTGGGGGAGGATCACTCGCCTATGACAGAACCGGGAAGAAAAAAATAATAATGAGAGGTGAAGGAGCTCGTTTGTCTGCGATTTTTCACTCTCTTGCCCGCATTCTCCACCAAATGTCACGGGTTGAAGAATCACACGACAAGGAGAGCTCAAGCAAAGTGCCCAGAGGGTGGATTTATATACAAGATGAAGAAAACAAAAAAAATCCAGTGAAGAATTGGGCTGGGTGCTCCGGTAAAGTGCGTGCTCTCTTCCTTGTGGTGCAGCGAGTCTGGGCTGTGTTCCTGGGAGGCTGATCGGTCGACCGCTGCTTTCTGGAGAAAGATAGAGAACAGGCATTAGAGTTCTGTCTCGTGTAGAGATGTCTCTCTCTCTGGCAAAGTCCATGCGGCTTATGTAGCTATTGCTTGATGGACCGCAGCTGGGGCCGATCAGCCTGTGACGAGGGCATGCAGGTGCTCCTCGTCTGTTTCCAGGGCGACGCTGATGAGTCCTCGGGGTGCTCGTCACAATATATGTGAACCTGGTTCACAAAACCAGTCACAGGTAGCACAGGTATATTTGTGGAAATAGCCAACAATACATTGTATGGGTCAAAATTATCGATTTTATTTTATGCCAAAAGAAATTAGGATATTAAATAAAGATCATGTTCCATAAAAATATTTTGCAAATTTCCTACCGTAAATATATAAAACATGTATTTTTGTGAGTGAATGCAGCACAATCGCAAACATAAATGGATTTAAAAGGAACTTTAAAGGCGATTTAATTTTTATTAAAATGTATTTTAGTATTTTTATTTAGAGCTTATTTATTCAGCATACAATTTATTCAGTATAAATCTCAATTAAAAAAAATTTACCCGTGTGTGTGTGTGTGTGTGTGTGTGTGTGTGTGTGTGTGTGTGTGTGTGTGTGTGTGTGTGTGTGTGTGTGTGTGTGTGTGTGTGTGTGTGTGTGTAAAAATAATAATTATTATTATTATATTTATACGCAAATATATTACATAAAAACTTTTGTTAATATTTATTTCCAGTTGAAAAACAGTATTTAAAAGTGCATAATACAGTATTTAAAAGTGCATTACAGTATACACTATAATGTACTACATCTGTCTTGTACTATACAATCTGTACTTACACTAGATGACCAACATTCAATTTAAAAAGCCAAGGCCTACAATGAATTTTTTTTTTTAAAACTGTTTCCTTGGCAACAAGCTAGCAGTTGATAGATTCTACTGTGATGCAAACAAATTATATGTTTCCCTTCCCACTGAGCTCTTGTCTTTGCAAATACCTAATGCAGGCCAAAGGGGCACAGATTCGGCAAAGGAAGTGTGCCAAACAGAGTCAAGGGCAAGGCTCTGTGAGGGCAACATCTCACCCGGGCTTTGACCTTGTCTTCTTTACTCCGCCTTTAGCAGTGGCAGCAGGGAAAAGCTGGCCAGTGGGCTGTTAAGTCAGACTATTAAACGCTAAGACAGCCCCACTGCTCTGCTCCTGTGTTACTAGCATTCATCACAAGCAGGGCAAAGACAGAAACACAGTTTATCATTTAATAAGCTGGCCTGAGGAGACTACACCTACTTTACCTATAGAAACAAGAACTATCAGATGGAAAAAAGTCCAAACATAGAAGATAAAATGTTAACAGACTACAAGAAGCATACAGTGCATAAGTGCCAGATTAATAGACCATTATAAGAGGCTTAGTTTAAACTACTCATTTGTCTTATGTACCCTCACAGTATAAATAAATAAATAAATCCTATCAACCCATTGAATTCACTGGTATACATGAAATAGCCAAACAAGACCCGGGTCCCTATATATATATATATATATATATATATATATATATATATATATATATATATATAACCTTGGGCTCAGAAAGGGGAAAAGAGTAAAGCATCAGCTGAGGTGGAACATGTTTCAGTCCTGCCTAAGAATGGTAAAAAGGAGACTTGTAAAGACTAAAAGTGATGGAGGAGATAGACAGCCCTCATGTAGGGCCAGCAGTTGCAGTGGATATGTATATCTGTTGATAAGGCTTTCAGTACAGAAACAGTATTTACTGAGCCTTTTAGATACAGATCAGCCACAGAGAAACAGCTCCGGCCTTTATTATTCCGTGTGAATCTTCCCTCATTTACCCAGGATGCCATCGGCTTTATTTCACCTCCAAATACCCTCATCCACACATTGCACAGCTGTGTTTGGATGACAAACCAGACAAAGTTACTGTTGATTTGGAAAATGGATGGCAACAAATGTCTGCCTTTGTTGGGTCTGGAGCAAGACCTCCCAGAGCTGAGAAAGCAACAGAATTAAAGACATAACTGGGAGCATAAATAAAGGCAGATGCTATTCTGAGGAAAGGTTATCAACATCTCAAATGTCACAATGTGCATTTTGTGAGCCAGGCAACTTACAAATGACTATATGCTAATGTATTGAAAGCAATCAAATCTTAAACATCATTCTGAGTTTACTTTTAGCCATATGACTATTATAGAGTGCAACAGTGCCCACCCACTTTTTCTCTGGCATTCTTTTTCTTTGGTTCCGGATTTATTTTTTCCATTCCTTTCTTCCATAGGGATTTAAAGATATATCCTATATATTATTTGGTAATATTAAAGTATATAAATATGTGTTATATATTGTTAATATGTTAAGTTTATTGCAAAATATGTATATTTAAGTATTTTAAGAGTTTTTTTGTTGTTGTTTTTGGGGGTTGTTTTGTTTTGTTTTTGGAAACAACTTTATTATGTCATTTGGACTTAAGCCCTTAGTGGGCGGAGTAAACGAGATCTTTTGGCTTGTTTCGACTCTGATTGGTGGAATTTTCTGGACAGCATCATGGGTAATAAAGTTTTTAACCATGAATTCTGTAAAACCAAGTTGAAATAATGCAGGCTGACAGTATCAACAGAAGCAAATCGATTGACTGCCTTGTAGTTCGCAGTAGGGGGTGACAGTTTAGAATACTGTTCTGTCATTCAACTGAGCGTTATTATTTACTAATTCGTAATTCGTCATTTACTCATTTGAGTTTCTTGTTAGTTAATAGTGGTAACTTGAATGTATTCTAAATGTATTTAAAATGAACAGTACTTTAAAGTGTTAGACAATAGGACTGTCTTTATAGGTTTATAATAATGTTAAAATTAAAAAGTTTGTACTTCTGGATTCCGACTGTTGCACTCTATTGAAAATACCAGCAATACTTTCTTACTGAACATACAACTGTATTTAGCTTTATTTTTTATTCTTTTAACAAACATTATAAATATTTGAATATTTATCAAATAAATTAATTTAGCATAATTAATAAATGAATATTTAATAATAATAATAATAATATAATTATTTATTATTTAATAATATATTTTTAAAATATTGGTGGGGGGGAGGGGGGGGGGGGGCGGGGGTTCAGCATAAAGAACACTTCTTGGTCTTTTTGAAATTACAATAAATTCCACTAAGAATGTCATCATGATTTTGTTCTTTGGATTTTGGTTTTGGTGCAAAAAAATTTACATGGAGTTACAACAAAGAAAAAGACCTTTTGAAGCTCTGATTCAGCAGTGAGGGTTTGAGCTTTTATATAACATTAGGATTTAAACCATTAAGTTTTTTTTTTTTTAAGTAGAATCTTTTCACTAATTTAATGCTTGATAAATTTAAATTTGGACACGGGTGGTTCTGCTTTGCACACTGTGAAAAGAAACTATAGAACAGAAAACAGCAACAATGTATGAAAGCGTCTTCTTTCCTCATGTGAAAAACTGCAAGGAAACACACACCGGTTTTCTTCTTTTGACACTGAAATGCACAGACATTACACAAGGCATACCAATACGGATTAGAGAAAGGACGAGATTAGAGCTCATCAAAGCTGACTGGAAAGGCTCAGACATTCAGGGTAGACTTACGGCAACAAGACAAATTTCATTTAGCTCTATTATTTGTTCTCTGATCAGTTTTCTGTTTCAGGCAACATGGGTGAAAGCACAGCACTTCAAAAGGCAATTACTGCGCTAGGAACAAATGTGTTGCTGCTAACTTAGACACATTTGCAATACCCAGCTATAGCTTTGTAAATAATGCTATTAATCCAAAAGCCCCCGTTGCTTTTAGCAATTCCTTTGATTATTTGGTTAATATTGGGTGACACATTTTTCATATAATGTACAGACAATTTAGTCAAAACCGTGACACAAACAACTTGGTCTAAACTCTCTATTAAAGTGGTGGATGTGTTGGTAAGAGTTGTGGCCTAATGTTTAGCGGCATGACATGAAATGACGCTCCCTTTTTTTTTTTTTGGTTGGGTCTATAAATTTAGACAAAAATACATAAAAATGCAAATATGAAATACTATGACTTCAATGCTCTATGATAAATGTTGATTTCTGAATTATTTTTTTTCAAATTTTGATAGTTTTGGGGATTTAAAAAAATGTCTGGGTGGTACATCTGACATAAGATAGTATTAGTATAAGATAGCTAAAATCAGATACAAAAAAAGTGTTAAAAACAATGAAATTCTTAAAAAATGTATACTATGCTACACTTTATTATTTCTTATATAATAAAGTTAACATTATTATTTTCTTATATATTTTCCAAAAAATATATTTGACAAATTCTGCCAAAAAAATCTGTCATGTGGTAATAATAATTTATTAAAGTGCCCCTATTATGGATTTTTGAAAATTACCTTTCATGTAGTTTGTAACATAGCTCTAAGTGAATGAAAACATCCTGCAAAGTTTTAAATCTGAAAGTGCACCGTATATAAGGTTCTCTTACGAGAGGTTCTCTCGTACTGCGTAATATCTTACGCTATGGGGAAAACCTCTGTTCCACGAGATATTGAAGCAAAAATTTATCCTTAATTTTGAATCAATGTAAAACGTGTTGCAGCAGCATGCAGACATAGGCAAGACGGCTTGCGTGCCTATTGGCTGACCTGCGGCAACAGCAGCAGCCTATCGAGAGAGGCCCTGCGTGACGCCATATCCAATGGGGGCGCTTCGTGCCCACTACGTCACGTCCCGCCGAAATAGGCGTGGCCTTGACCTATAAATATAGCTCGACAGGCTGAAACAAACTGATTTTCATCTCTTCAGCGAAGCTCACACATCGCTGGATCCAGAGTAAGAAGCCGCGCCGTTGAGAATAAGCCTTCTGCGGGACGAGCCTCCGAATCTGAAGCCGCTGCTCTTCACCTCGCCGCCTTCAGTCGCTGTACCTGCTACGCTTTCCGCCGTCTATATCCTTTTTACCTCTGCTGAGAGTGTGTGTTCGCCGTTGTGACTCACATTCTCCATCTCTCTCTAAAAGAGCTTGCGTCTTTTTCAAGATGCCTAATTCCTGCGGCTCGTGCCGAGCCACACTCAGCGATGGGGACCGCCATGTCATCTGCGTTTCCTGCCTGGGTGAGTATCATGCGGCTCTCTCGCTCGTTGACGGCGGATGCCCTCACTGCGAGCTGATGCCTATGGTGACTCTGAAGGCTCACCTGGCATCTTTCTCGGAGCCTTCAGGGAAACGGGCTGGCATCGAGTCAGAGCTGATGCGTCTGCTCTCACAGGCCGTCAACAACCTCGGCCTCGAGTGGGAGGCGCCCGCGCAGCCTGCGCGCAACCGGCTGAACGGATGCTTCCTGAAGAAGGACCGCGCCCCGTCACAGTCTAGGCCCACGCCCTTTCTTCCTAAGCTTCATGAAGAAGTCGTGAAGTCCTGGAACGCCCCCTTCTCGGCCAGAATGCGTATCTCTGTCTCTGCAGCATTCTCCACGGTGGACGGTGCGAAAGATAGAGGGTACCTTTCTCTTCCTCCAGTGGAAGCAGCGGTAGCAGCCCATCTTTGCCCGCCCTCTGCTGGACGGCGTGCTCAGACGGTGCTACCCTCTAAAGCCTGCCGTGTGACTTCCGCCATGCACAGTCGCGCTTACACCGCCGCTGGGCAGGCTGTGTCAGCACTGCACACTATGGCCATACTGCAGATCTTCCAGGCCAACCTTCTCCGTAAAATGGACGAGGAAGGGCCGGAAGCTATCAGCATGCCGGATTTAAGAAGCGCTACAGACCTGGCTATACGCGCTGCGAAATCTGCTGCACAGGCCATTGGGCGAAACATGGCTTCTCTCACCGTGGCTGAGAGACATCTATGGCTGACATTGTCAGAGATGATGGACTCGGAGCGCTCTGTGTTCCTCGACGCGCCCATCTCCTCAGCTGGCCTCTTTGGATCTGCCGTCAAGGATTTCGCGGACAGATTCATCGAGGTTCAGAAAACGTCACAGGCGATGAAGCACTTCTTGCCAAAGCGCTCTAGCTCCGCAGCAGGTCGCTCTAAACATCCGTCTGCCCGGAGCTCTCAGCCACAGCCTCCGCCCCCCGCCGCCGCTTCTCAGCGCCGCCAGGCCCGAGACCAGAAAACGCGCTCTCGCTCTGTTGGACGCCACCCCCCTCCGCGCGGGCCCCGGCCAAGGATTGAGATAAAGCCCGAGGTCTCAAAAACTTCCTAGCCTCCCTTGGAAAACGACGGTGTTCAAATCCCGCTGCGGCCGGATTTTCACCAAAACTTCTCGCTCGTTCAGTTCCAAACAATGTGACTGTTCCAGTGTATTTCGCAGTAAACAAGCCGGTACTACAGCCCGCTTGCCTGCACACAAACGCCGTTTTAACGGCGACCCAGATAAATCTCAAAAAGAGTGTATTTTCTGGTATTCCGGCCACGGCCGATGGTGTTATGAGTGTTATAAGAATGCCCACGAATCAGTGCCCATTCCTACACACAGACACAGCCCGCCACAGTACAGGGCTCGCACAAATAAAATCGACTCATGTCGATTGTGCATTAAACGTAGTGAATGTGCCCACGACACAGTGCCCACAAACACTACACAATGCATGTCCCACGGTATCTCTAAAAACGAAACCAACACACATTCAGTCAGCTCAGGCCGACGGTGTTCTCAGTGCAGTGAGTGTGCCCGCTGTCCCGCGCCCACATTCCCTCACAGACATGCTAGACCCCACGGGGTTCGCCCCGCTCGCCCTCTCTCCACAAACTGTCATAGAGAAGCCGAGCGCGGCCAGGCTGCCCGCTGTGATTAGCGTGCCCCCCGCCTCGAACACTGCAAACACAGCGTTTACTTTTCAGCACACCGGAGCTCTCGGGCCACCACTATGTTGCGGCCAGAGCCCAGATTTCATTCTACCTTTTCTTGCTATTCATGCAGATGCGTGGGCAAAGCTTCTCGGGGTATCAGAATGGGTGCTGAACACTATAAAAAGAGGCTATTCGCTGCAGTTCGCTCGACGTCCCTGCCGTTACACGGCGCGAGTCAAAACTACGGTAAAAAACGAGGTAGCTCATCTACTTCGAGCCGAGATAGTGAAACTACTGAGCAAAGGGGCCATAGAACCTTTATCTCAGGCTCAGAGCGACGGGTGGGTCTCAGAAAAAGACGGGGGTCTCAGACCCATTCTAGATCTGCGACAGCTGAACAAAGTGCTTGTGAAGCGCCAGTTTAGAATGCTTACAACCAGGAAAATCTTCGCGCAAGTTCGCCAGGAGGACTGGTTCATGTCAATAGATCTCAAAGCCGCTTATTTCCAAATACAAATAGCGTCACGTCACAGGCGATTCTTGAGATTCGCCTTCGAGGGCCAGGCATATCAATACACAGTCCTGCCGTTCGACCTGTCCCTGGCACCCCGTACATTTACGATGTGCATGGACG
This sequence comes from Gila orcuttii, assembly GCA_026230005.1. NCBI lineage: Eukaryota > Metazoa > Chordata > Actinopteri > Cypriniformes > Leuciscidae > Gila > Gila orcuttii. Next base: position 27,601,644 of record JAPDVR010000011.1, read on the forward strand.
CGGCTCTCGCACCCCTGAGACTTCGGGGCATGCGAGTTTTGAACTACTTGGACGATTGGCTGATTCTAGCTCGATCACACTCAGAGCTCATAGAACGTCTCGGTTACGTATGTAACCCTCGTTCCCTGAGTAGGGAACGGAGACGTCTCGGAGGAGTTTCCAACGAATTGGGATCACGCTAGAGAGACCAACTGCCTTCGAGTGAACTAAAACGAGCCAATAAACATTGGCATGCAAGATTTGCATTCCGCGCGCCGCCTACCAGTGCGGGTATAAAGCGGAAGCAAAGCGCATACACATTTGCTTTTTGCTGAGGAGCCAGACGGTGTCCAGTCCTCCGCGAAGGTACAGCAGCATGGCGACGGGACGAGACGTCTCCGTTCCCTATTTAGGGAACGAGGGTTACATACGTAACCGAGACGTTCCCTTTCGTGGGAACTCCTACGTCTCGTCTGAGGAGTTTCCAACGAATTGGGATCCCTAACAACACGCCATGGTGCTGGCCCCTTCCAGCGCCCAGCTTAGCTACCCGCCGGAGCAGTTTCTTATTTCGTCTTTGGAAGGAGCTAGCTAGGAAAAATCACACTGCTGTTCTGCAAGACCCTCTCAGTGGATATGGATTACACTGGGAAAGCATGCCCAACCTGTGGGAGGGAACGTTGCGGAAGCCCCTGCCCGCCCGGAGGGAGGGACTGAAAAACACGTTTACCAACCCGTGGGGTAGTGAAACACATGGCGGTCCTTGAGGTAGTCCCAGCCCGAGGGGTGGGAGCGTACTCAGCAAGGACGACAGAATGGTCTGTCGAGGGGAAGACACGATGCTAGCTCGAAGGGTAGCAGGATCGTGGAAAAAATGGGTCGCCGAAGGGACCACTGTAGGTCACCCAGTCTACATACAACTCCTACGAGAGGTAAAAGACCTGGAAACAGGTTCAACACGGAGGCTATAGAATCTAGCGAACGTGTTAGGTGTCGCCCAGCCCGCAGCTCTACAGATGTCTGTCAGCGAGGCGTCTTGCGCCAAAGCCCAGGAGGAGGCAACACTCCTAGTAGAGTGTGCCCTCAACCTAGGTGGGCAAGGAACGTCCTGGGAAGCATAAGCCCGGACAATAGCATCCACTAGCCAGTGGGCTAACCTCTGCTTGGAGACAGCCTTCCCCTTCTGCTGGCCTCCGTAACAGACGAAGAGCTGATCTGAGGTCCTGAAGCTTTGCGTTCTGTCCACGTAACAACGCAGGGCGCGGACGGGACAGAGAAAAGCAAGGGCTGGCAGGTTCACTACCTGATCTACAAATGGAGTGGTAGGAACCTTGGGCACATATCCGAGCGGGGGTCTCAGAACAACGTGAGAAAGGCCTGGCCCGAATTCAAGGCACAATTCGTCGATCAAAAAAGCCTGCAGATCCCCTACCCTCTTAAAGGAGGCCAAAGCCAACAGGAGAGCTCTCTTTATAGACAGGATATTAATCTCAACCGTTTGCAATGGCTCAAAAAAGGGGCCTCTGAAGTGCTCTGAGCACTAGAGTTAAGTCCCAAGAGGGTACGGGGTGCGGATTACAAGGCGCTTAGCCTCCTGGCACCCCTAAGGAATCTGATGATCAGGTCGTGCTTTCCCAATGACTTACCTTCTACTGCATCGTGATCAGCGGCTATTGCGGCAACATACACTTTTAGGGTAGAGGGATACAGCCTTCTCTCCAACCCATCTTGCAGGAAGGAAAGCACGACTCTGATCGGGCAAGTTCGTGGGTCTTCTCGGTGGGAAGAACACCAATCGACGAATAAGTTCCACTTCAACGCATAGAGGCGCCTCGTAGATGGGGCTCTAGCGGAAGTGATGGTGTCTACCACAGCCTGTGGTAGGCCACCTAGAACCTCCGCGTCCCGTCCAGGGACCAGACATGAAGATTCCAGAGGTCTGGACGCGGTTGCCATAGGGTGCCCCGTCTCTGAGAAAGTAGATCCTTCCTCAGAGGAATGGGCCGAGGAGGGGCTGTCGCGAGGAGTATGAGTTCTACGAACCAAGTCCGATTGGGCCAATACGGTGCAACAAGCAGGACCTGCTCCTCGTCCTCCCTGACCTTGCACAAAGTCTGTGCAAGAAGGCTCACTAGGGGAAACGCATATTTGCGAAGGCCCTAGGGCCAGCTGTGTGCCAGTGCATCCGTGTCGAGAGATCCTTCGGTCAGGGAATAAAACAACTGGAAATGGGTCGTGTCCGATAGAGGCAAACAGATCTGAGCGGCCCGAAGATTCCCCAAATCAGCTGGGGATGGAGTCACCATTCTCCCGGAAGAGGCGGCTGCCGTGAGAGTTCGCTACACGGTTGAGCGCACCAGGGATGTGAATGGCCCGAAGCGACCTCAGATGCTTCTGACTCCATAGGAGGAGATGGCGGGCGAGTCGCGACATACGACGGGAGCGTAGACCACCTTGACGATTGATGTACGCAACGGTCGCAGTGCTGTCCATACGGACCAGTACATGCTTGTGCAGAAGCAGCCCCTTGAGGCGGCACAAGGCTAAGCGTACTGCTTGCAACTCTAGGCAGTTGATGTGCCAATGCAGTTGAGGCTCAGTCCACAGACCTGAAACTGCATGCCCGTTGTACATGGCCCCCCATCCGTTGGCAGAGGCATCTGTGAACACCACAGCATGCCTGGACACCTGGACTAAGGGAACTCCGGCCCATAGAAACGCAGGGTCCGACCAAGGACTGAAGGTTTGGCGACAGTGCGGGGTAATGTTGACCCGGAACATGCCGCTCTGCCACGCCCATCTCGGGACTCGATCGAGAAGCCAGCGCTGAAGCGGTCTCATATGAAGCAGGCCGAGCTGCGTTACCGCGGCTCCCATATGCCAGGAGCCTCTGAAACTGTTTCAGTGGGACCGCAGACTTGCCTTGAAAAGACTTGAGGCAGTAGCACTGACTGGATGCGCTCCTCGGTGAGGCGCACAGTCTGACTGACCGAGTCCAACTCCATACCGAGATAAGAGATCCTCTGCGTAAGGCAGAGTTTGCTCTTGTCCCAGTTGATCTGAAGCCCCAATCGGCTGAGGTGCTAGAGCACCAAGTCCCTGTGTTCGCACAACAGATCTCGCGAATGAGCAAATATAAGCCAGTCGTCGAGATAGTTGAGAATGCGAACGCCATGTTCTCTCATGGGAACAATGGCCGCCTCCACGACTTTCGTGAAGACGCGGGGCAACAGGGCCAAGCCGAAGGGTAGGACCTTGTACTGATATGCCTGACCCTCGAACGCAAACCGAAGAAACGGTCTGTGTCGAGGAATAATCGAGACATGAATGTACGCGTCCTTCAGGTCGATCGCTGCCAACCAATCCTGGGGACGGATGCACTCGAAGATGCGTTTCTGCGTGAGCATTTGAACGTGAGCTTGTATAGGGCCCAATTCAAAACTCGCAGGACCAAGATCGGCCGTAACCCACCGCTTTTCTTGGGTACAATGAAGTAAGGGCTGTAGAACCCAGACCTCATCTCGGCTGGAGGGACCGGCCCGATTGCGTCCTTCGCCAGCAGGGTGACGATCTCTTTCCTCAAGACAGGGGCATCGACACTCCGCACACAGGTGAAGCAAATGTCCCTGAACTTGGGAGGCCGCCGGGCAAACTGAATTGCATAGCCGAGCCGAATGGTACGAATGAGCCAGCGGGACGGCCTCGGAAGCGCTAGCCAGGCTTCGAGAGACCGTACCAACGAGCCGACCCGGACCACCGGCGTACCCGTGGAGGAGCAGCGAGGTGGAAGGCAGGGACCGGACTCCGGAGGCATTGCTGTGGCCGAGAGAGGGGTCTGGGTGTGCGGTGCAACACCTACCTACTTCCACCGAGGGGCAGGCAGCAGGGAAGGCCCGACTTTCTCAGGGTGTTCGGCTGCTGGCTGTCCCGAGGCGAAAGAAGGGGAAACGAGGAGCGAGGCCCGGGGGCGTCGAGTCCTGGCTTCCGCACCTCCTTGCCCAGCGAAAGATGAGAGTGACGAAGCCGTAGCGGCGTCACTGACATCTGAGTGCTGGAAGAGGGGGAAAGGAATGGCAAGGCATGGGAGCGTCGCTCACTGCAGTCCGCACCTCTTGTGACCCAGAGATGGAAGAAATTGCTCTATTGAAAATGAGGGTACCACTGGATTCCGGGGAGCCAGCGGCAGAACAGAAAATGAACAAACTCTCCACCCGGCCCTCCTCCGGGGGAGGGAGGGGTGAGGACACCATCTTCCGGAGAGCAACTTCCTCCAACTCTGTGTCGCCCGTCGCAGGCTGCTGAGACAGGTGGCGCCGTCCTCCTGCGAAAACTAGACGTCACAGTAGAGCTGGCTGTGACATCTTTCCCACAGGGGACTGACACCCTTGGCGACAAACAGACCGAGGAGAAACGAGAGTGACTCGGTAGCAAATCGGGTCAAGCTCTTGGTCTCCTCAACCTGCTTCTGAACTGTTGAGAGCCGCTGGGCACAGTCTCCAACAGTGTCGCCGAAAACGGCAAACCTTGTGAGATAGGAGCACCGAGAAAGCGAACTCTGGCGATGTCTCGCACCTCTGCAAGGTTTAGCCGTGGGACGCTTCTGGACCACCAGCATGGACATCGTCTGACCGAGGGCCAGTGCTATGACTTAAACCATTTACTCGGTCAGTCAATGCACAGCTCAACCCCGACTCAGAACTACCCTTGTGTACTGCGTGTTTTGGCTTCACACAGACTTGTAGTGGGGAAGAGGTGGTCTGCCATTAGCAAAGCCACCCCACCACCAAGGGTAGTGAGAGAGAAAAAACCTTTTTTTTTTTTTTGCAGATTTTGGCACGTTTGGCTTTCCACAGCACCAACATGCTTCCATACTGCTAAAAGCTTTTTCACACACATCCGGGCAAGCACGGGGGCGGGGCAAGGCGATTACGCGTTGCACAGCGTCCCCAGAGTAGCCCGGTAAGTGTGGCTGTCAAGTCTGAATCCGATTCAGCATGAGCACACACACCATTACAGTGGGAACTCAGCATCATCATTTCCAGAGTGTACCAGCCCTCTCTCCGATGCAGCGATCGACATCTGATCCTCCCCTGGAGTCCCGAATGAATTAGCTGGTCCCTCATGAGAAGGACCAGAAATTCCACCTGAAAGCTGCCAGGCATGCAAAACAGTGAACGTGGCCATAATCTTGATGGCACACGGCACGCTGAGCGCTCAACCCCTCGTGAGAGAGGCAAGACGAACAACGTGCCAATGTGGTCATGCTCTCATGTTTGCGATGCGCTAGAGGAGTGAGGGGTCCGAGGAGGTGGTCTCGGAGAACGCTCACTGTAATCCTCAGATCACCAATGCTATTAACCAAAGTAGCCCCTCTCTGGTGGCCACCAGAAGAGGAACTAGATCGGGGAATAGGCAAAGGGACTCCACCTCGTTGAGGCACTTGAGTCTGGACCGCGCATCTAGATCGCCGAATGACGCGCGATGGGTTGCCGTGACAACCCGCGCTGTCAGCCGGCAGCTCGACGGCACACGGCACGCTGAGCGGCTCAAGCCTTTACGAGAAAGGGGAGACGAACAATGTGCCGACATGGTCATGCTCTCATGAGAGAACATAAACCACCCACGAACGCAGTCTCATCATGCTTAAAGGGATAGTTCACCCAAAAATGAAAATTCTGTCAGTATTTACTCACCCTCATGTTGTTCCAACCCCGTAAGACCTTCGTTCATCTTCGGAACACAAATTAAGATATTACTGATGAAATCTGAGAGCTGGATCACTCCTCCATACTCCTCCATAGGCTTCAAAAGGATTGAAACTTGCCGGCCTCAAAGTTATTACAGACATCATTAAAATAGTCCAAGTGACTACAGTGGCTCAATCTTAAGTTTATCAAGCGACGAGAATACTTTTTGTGCGCAAAAACAAACAAAAATAACGACTTTATTTCAACTATATATTTCCTTCTCTGTTGGCCTCTAGTCAGTTAACTTAGTGTAATAGCGTAGAGCTACGTCACACGTAGGCTCACTATTGGCCGACGCTGGTCATGTGGGTGATGCGTGTGACGTACAACAACAGAAGCTCTACGCTTTTACACTAGTGAACTGATTTGAGGCCCACAGAGAAGGACATGAATGGTTTAAATAAAGTCGTTATTTTTGTTTTTTTGCGCACAAAAAGTATTCTCGTCGTTTGATAAACTTAAGATTGAGCCACTGTAGTCACTTGGACTATTTTAACGATGTCTGTAATAACTTTTCGGGGCCTGCAAGTTCAATCCCTCAAGAAGCCTATGGAGGAGTATGGAGGAGTGATCCAGCTCTCAGATTTCATCACAAATATCTTAATTCGTATTCCGAAGATGAACGAAGGTCTTGCGGTTGGAACAACATGAGGGTGAGTAAATACTGACAGAATTTTCATTTTTGGGTGAACTAACCCTTTAAGCCCAGGCACGTGAAACAGTGATCGTGGCCGTCAAATGAGGATAGGAAACGACCGCATCCAGAAACACACGGGTGAAACGTCATCCTGAAAAGGACGCGATCTCCACCCGTGTTGCTCTTTTCACAGAAAACGCTCTCTTATTGTGCTGAAGCACACAGGGATAAACACGGCAACACAGCGGGGAAACTGCAAGCCCGCTGTGCGCACTCAACCGAATACCAGCTGTGACAACAGTTCTTTGAAAAAAGCAGATCGCGTGAAGCAGCAGCTGGTACCCGGGAGATTGCGAAGATCGCTGAAGCGCAGTCACACCAACACAGAGAGGTCTCAGGGAAAACAGCAGACTCGTTGAGCGTGAAGATAAATTACTAATCTTGAAGCTCATCCACTCAGAGGACACAACCGGTCGGCTCCGAAGCAAAAAGCAAATGTGTATGCGCTTTGCTTCCGCTTTATACCCGCACTGGTAGGCGGCGCGCGGAATGCAAATCTTGCATGCCAATGTTTATTGGCTCGTTTTAGTTCACTCGAAGGCAGTTGGTCTCCCTAGCGTGATCCCAATTCGTTGGAAACTCCTCCGACGAGACGTAGGAGTTCCCACGAAAGGGAACACAGGACCATATTACTCGAGCATCTCGAGAATCTGGGTCTCACAGTCAATTGGGCGAAAAGTTCGCTGTCTCCCAGTCAGAAAATTTATTTTCTGGGTACAGTACTGGACTCGCTGTCCATGACAGCACGTCTGTCGCCGGAGCGCAGACTGGACATTCAGAGCGCCGTGAAATCCTTCCGCCACGGCTCTATAGTCCCGCTCAAAAGGTTTCAGAAAATGCTGGGCCTCATGGCCTCAGTTTTCAGACAGACTGAGCAGCTCTTTGTTTTGTTTAGTGGGCATTCTAAGGGACTGGCCGCATCAAAACAGAGCCTATCCAGATGGATAGTCGATGCCATAGCGCTGGCTTACACTTCTAAGGGCCTGCAGTGTCCTTTGTGTGTCAGAGCACACTCCACGAGAGGCGTTGCCTCGTCGTGGGCGTGGTCTAGCGGGATTACCTTGCAGGATATCTGTACGGCGGCAGGCTGGGCCTCGCCGTCTACATTTATAAAGTTTTATAACCTAGAGGTTCCCGCCTTACAGGCCAAGCTTCTGTCGGTCTAGAAATCAGCATTATCTGCCCCGCTGCGCCGGCTCAGAATGCTGAGTTTTGCTTGTGCATCGCTCACTGATCGATAGAACAGCTCCATGGGTATTGAAAGACCCGTACTGCTACCCAGTTCAGGCTGAACGCTTTCACCCTGACTGCGTGGTGCACTGTTAATATGTTTAGCTCCCGTGGGATGCTATTTATAGGGAATGACGATTCTAGCCTCTCTTCCCTGACACTCTGTAAGTCTATGGTGATTATGCACTATACGAGCCCCGGGCTACTGCCCTTGGGACTTTGGTGTCGGATCCCAGTACGCACGGCGTGTTACACTGTGTTCCCCATAGCGTAAGATATTACGCAGTACGAGAGAACCTCTCGTAAGAGAACGTACTCAGTTACTAACGTAACCTTGGTTCTCTCTAGAAGAGGGAACGAGTACTGCGTATCTTGCCGTGCTTACAACATGCTCTGGTTCGCTTCGGCGATGAAAACCAGTTTGTATCAGCCTGTCGAGCTATATTTATAGGTCAAGGCCACGCCCATTACGACGTGACGTAGTGGGAACAAAGCGCCCCCATTGGATATGGCGTCACGCAGGGCCTCTCTCGATAGGCTGCTGCTGTTGCCGCCGGTCAGCCAATAGGCACGCGAGCCGTCTTGCCTAATGCTGCATGCTGCTGCAACGCGTTTTACATTGATTCAAAATTAAGGATAATTTTTGGCTTCAATATCTCGTGGAAAAGAGGTTTTCCCCATAGCGTAAGATATTACGCAGTACTCGTTCCCTCTTCTAGAGAGAACCGAGGTTACGTTAGTAACCGAGTACGTTATTGTCTTTCAAAAGTAAGAGTCGACTCTGAGTCAATGAAATTAATCGTTTTTCAAACGAGTCATAAGCCGTTTCGTTGTGACGTTAAGACTAAACATTAGCATATTGCCCGCCCACTTATTGCACGTGCAGACATCAGGGAAAACTTGAACCTCAAACACTGCAGCTCATTCCTGTGGATACTGGACAGCATCATGTCGAGAAGATGCTGTGCTCTACAATGTGAAGGTAAAGCCAGTTTTTTCACTGCCCGAGGACGAGCATGTGAAGAATCGGTGGTTAAAATTCATCTTTACACAGCAGTATAATCCTACACTTTTGCCTTGTTTCCTTTATTTTACTGACGACTGCTTCTCAAATCTCGGAGTTCAATGCAGGATTTGCAAACCGTTTGCTCTTGAAAGATGGTCTTCAAAATACTTAGTTTTGAGTTTTATATTGTGTAGGTCTCCTGCTAACTGGTTAACTCATGTTATTACAGTCTTACTAAAATACTTCTGCCAATCATTTGTGGGCCACTATTACCTAAAACTGTGTCTATTAATGCAGATTGTCTGTCATTCTCACTACTTTGAGGAAAAATTAGGCTAAGCACAGAGCAAAATTTGTTTTACCAACGTTTATGTTACATCAGTCATTCACGCTAGAGCTCGGCTAATGTATGCGCTGTTATTGATACAGTTTCCACATTCACCCAAATAAATTAGAAAAATACTTGGTAAATAAATAAGTACAAGTAAAATAATCTGTTTGTTGATAGACATGCAATTGTTAATGCTGATGGGGAGTAATTACAGTTGCAAAATCTCATAATATACCTCAAACTGAGTAGTGTATCACTGAGAAACGTCCTGCTCGAGTCGTCCTTGCGATGGAGTTTCGGGTTGGATAACTAGTTCTTCCAATGTTTCATCATCGGACTCGCGCTCGGATTGATATGGTAAAATCAACATCATTGTTCATTACCATGTTTAGTTTACGGTGTAGGAAGCCTCAGGACAGCTGATGATGGTATGGCAAAGGGCGTTTTATTTTCGATAATGGTATGTTCGTATGGCTGTAGACCAATCACAACAGACTGAGCTGTCTGGCCAATCAGAGCAGAGTAGCTTGCAGAAAGGAGGGATTTAGAAAGATTGATTCATCTGACGAGTCGTTTGAGAATCACTGAAAACGTGGTGATGTGCAAATGTATATTATGAGAAAATTAAAACCTGTTGTAGGAGACTCCAAAACAACATTAGGACACTTTAAAATAGCATAATAGGGGCTCTTTAAATCTCCTGAAGATCCACATGACTCTGTCATGGTCAGTGATCTTAAATACATATAACAACAACAAATTTGAAAAATACATGCAAAAACATTTAATATTTTATTTTATTTAAATATTTTTTTACTTGGTTACACCCCATGACATTTTTAGATTAAATTTGTCATTCAATTTATGCTTTAGTTGAAAATGGTATCTTACAGTTTGTCAAAACCATGAATTCAGTACATTTCTAAGAACTTGACATTTGCCATTTTTTTAACACGCTTTGTCTTTGACCCTTATAGCTGGGTTCATGTCTGTTTTCCCTCTCGGCCACTATTTTCCCATGAATAAAAAGTAAAAAGGTCAAGAATAAAATGCAGGATCACATATTAAGCCTTTGTATCTTTAAAAAAAGAAAAATCAAAGTGCAAATAGCTTTTTGTGGAGCTTTTAACGTGATATCTATAAGGACAAGCAGGTCTGTGTTCTTCAGTCATCTGGAAATACTATAATATCCCCGTTTTCTAATTGCAATAGCCTTTCCAATCATACTTTAATCTAATTGTACAAAGACAAACAATGTGGCAAGACATTTTACCAACTGTATCAGTTTCAATTGCTCAAATACAAAGTCTGAAAATACCCATGGCATCAATCTGTCATTTTCAGTAGTTAATACATTTGAAGCTTCCACATCACAGTAATTCCAACTTGGCTCCACTGAGAGCAACCTTGAAAATCCCAGTAGAATCCAATACAAACAGGAGATTTTCTATTGGCGTGTGCACTGCTCAAAAGCTCAGGGCACAAGTCAAGTTAGTCAAGTATTTGCACTATTCACTGACATGTTCTATTTTAAATTTAAGTCATTCTCACAGTGAATAGCTCATTGTATACTCTCAAAGCAATATAAAAGAACAAGATCAGGGTTAACTTTAAGCAAAACCACACTTCACTACAAACCACACGTGACACGTCTATTGGGGCATTCAACTTTCAAGCCCATTCTTTCCGGCAAAATGCATACAGATCTTATCAGATCTTAGCAGTGTGCTCAATTGGGCTGTTCACACAGAACGCGTTTTTTCCATTATATTTAAATGTAAACATGCGCTAGACGGACATCTTTATCACTGTGCTCCCGTCTCACACATAACACGGCATTCAATAAATGAGGCTCTCACAAGTTCAGTTTTTTAAAAACGGTCTCTAGACCTTGCACTTTTTTCCATTCTACTGGCAAAAACCAACACTATCCCATGACCAATTTGTCTTGTAATTTGTCTAAACCCCAGTGATGGGTAGGTTTAGGGGCGGGGTCAGGGGTAGGTCATTCGTACGAATTCATACGAATTGGGCAACTTGTAAAATATGTACGATTTAGCAAAAATCGTACGAATTCGTACAAGTGAGGTCGTATGAATTAGCCACCTCGTAAAATATGTACGAATTGTCGTGAGATCGGGTTGGCAAAAACGCGTTCTGTGTGAACCGGCCCTATGGCTGTACTGTGCATTTGACCCCGTGTAAGGACTCGCTGCTGTTCTGTGTGTAATGACAGCGGTTCATTGGAGATGAGTAAGAACAGGGCAAAAACGGCAAGGCTAGCACTCCCTCTGTGAGGTGCAGCAGACAGCAGAGCTCCCCCACAGGGCTAATTACAGAGCTTCTGATTTCCCACTGTGAGGACATGGCCTGTCAGACCCCCATAAAAGTAGCAGAGCAGTAATCAAAACTGTTGTATCTCTCTCTCTCGCTTCCTCAAACGCAGAATAAACAGTACATCTAGTGTAACAGACACACAAGATATGTTGAGTTTTCACCAGTAACAGACTGACTGCAGGGGAGAACGGGGTGATTGTAACACAAGTTTGCTGTGATAATGCTTGTTCCACAAAAAGAGATAAGCTAAATGTCTGCTCACACTTAGACGGAAGTTCTACACAAAAATTCACTCTGATTTTGGCATGTGATTTGTCTGTTTAAACCAATATGTAAAAAACAGACGGCTGAATGAAAATGCAGATTCGCTCATTGAATCACTCATTCATATTCTTTTATGGTCCACAGAAGAAAGTCATACAAGTTTGAAATTACATGAGAGTGAGTAACTGATGACAATTGTCATTATGGCTGAACTAACAACAGGCCTTACTGGCCCACTGCATCCTTTTAAGAATGTCTGTCGTCTGTCTTTCATTCTTAACATGGAAAGAAAACGATGAATTGCAATGTTAAAACTCTCCCCAGCCCCTTCAGGTTTTATATTGCTTTTAGGTATAATGTAGTCTAATGTAGCCAGACCTTCAGACTGACGGCAGAAGGTCTGGACTCCATAGCTTTCATTTGCCAACGGCCACACAAAGCCGTCTGACTGACATGTAAAGCAACCAATCACAGTTCGTTTTTTTTCAGAGCCATGTTTAGGGGCATGAAACTGTAACATCGATGTCCGTACAATGACAAACCAGCGTGTACAACTTTGGCACAAACTTTACATACTTCACATACTTTTGAAAATCCAACATTTAGTCGATCCTGATAAGCACTCATCACAGTTGTAAACACGAATGCTTTCTTGTTCCATGAGGGGGTTTGGCATCACAGCAAAACTTTTTTTCCAGGTGGACCATTAAAGAATGTGACGCACGTCTCCCGGAAATCCTGTAGAATTCAACTAATCAAACATCGTACAATTATCATTACATTTAAGTTGTATATTAATACTAATTAATGCTAATTGGAAATAAGAATATGAAAATATGAAATACTCTTTATATAAATATCTTTTTTTGATTTATAAAACATGTCCACCTTGGTTTTGGTTTGTGTGGGAAGCACTGTGCTTTGGCTATACAGGTTACAGGTGGAAAGCAAAACATTCTGCTTACCAACATTCATCAATCTTTTTCAATCGTCCCACAGAAGAAAGTAAGTCATACAGGCTTTTGAACTTCATGAGGGTGAATAAATTAATTTAGGTTAACTATCCTTTAAGTCATCATATAAACTTTCATTGCGCTTCCTTTATTAATATAATAATTAATAATGATTATCAATATACGGTAAACACCATATTTAGTTCAGATAAATATAGATATATTTTTCTTCATTAATTGTCAGTTAATGAAATCTGCAGGTATGAACTGTACCACATACAGTCAGCAAATAGGTCATCCCATAATGCCTTGTCACCATACTTAAAGAAAATCACAACTATTAACTGTAAATAAAGATTCTTTTTTTGTGTGTGTGTAGGTTAAATATTTTGCATTTCAGGGGGAAGATCTGCACAATAACACATTTATATGCCAAGCATCAACACACAGTAATGTTGTTGTTGTTGTTCTGTCTGTTTATCAAAGCTATTAAAATGTTTTGTCCTAATCAAGGGACCTCAGCTAGTGTTCCAAAAAGGGTGGACTGTAACAATGAAACGAACAATATTGAAGATTAAAACCAAACTGTTTTGGTTCATATTGACTCAGCATACCAACATTCTTCAAAATACCTTATATTGTGTTCCATAGAAGACAAAAAAAAACAGGTTTGGAATGACATGAGGTTTCGTAAATGACCATTTTAATTTTTGGGTGGTCTATCCCTTTCAGATCACTGATCTTAAAATGCAGACTGATGTACAGTAGCTACATTGTTCTTTATATTTGGCAAATCTATAGCTAACCTTAGAGACTAATACTCAACTTATACATAGCCACCCTGCATGAATTCAACTACTGCACTATTCTCAGTACAAACACAATATTGCAACTATTGAATGAACTAAACAAAAACATTATCGAAATTCTGACTGAATAGGGACTGAGATTGTTTGGCTTTTATCATCGAACAGCTCATTCCACTAAATGCCCTTTCAGCACAGCTATGAGTCGTCTCATCGCTATGAGGTCATGAAGGAAGCTCCCACCAGTGTGCCAGATTCAGTCGGAGCATTGTCTATTGACATATTTCCTTCAAGAACACAGGGCAAAGTAAACATCGGCCTGCAAGGCATGCGCTCGCACTGATGCTCAGATGGGCCGATTTCTCATATCAGATTTCCCCAACATATTTCTGTGGCTGCCTAGACTAAGCAGGAGTCCACGTTAGGGACAGATAACAAGTGTCTTTCACACAGCACCGACACGTACCAGGGCGCTTATCTCTGCACCTCCTCACATGCCAGTGCTACCAGGACAGGGAGGAGATTGTTACATTTGGTGATTTGTTTTTGCTTCTCGAAGCAGATAAAAATGCGCATAACTCTATGGAATCCTTGTAGAACTCGTGACCAGCTCTGAATGTACAGATGCTACTAGCATTAGAAAATATACACCATAACACTTCTAGGGATAGTTCAACTAAAAATCAACATTGTCATTATTTGAACACCCCTATGCAATTCCAAAACTGTATGACTTAATTTCATACTTTCGGTAACACTTTATTTTAAGGTGACGTAGTTAGACGCTACTACATGTACTTACTATAGTAATAACAGTAAATTATGCATAATTACAAGTAACTAACCCTAAACCAAACCCTAACCATAACTCTATAGTAAGTACATGTACTAAATTAATATTACTCAGTACTTATTTGAGTAAGTAGAATGTAACTACGTCACCTTAAAATAAAGTGTAAGTATACTTTCTTCTCCTGAACACAAAATAATTTTTTTTGAAGAATTTGGATTACCAAACAGTTCTGGTTCGCATTGACTTCCACCATATGGTGGAAAAAAAGATGGTTACACTATATTTGAAGGTGTTTTTGTTACAGTGTAATTACACATTTATGTACCGAGTAATATTAATTAATTACATACTGTAGGGTTAGGGTTTTATTTAGGGTTAGTTACATGCAATTGTCCATGACTTACTATTATTACTAACTATGTAACATAACAAGGACATTGTAAAATAAAGTGTTACCAAAAAGACATCTCAAAATAGCTTTTTGTATGTCCCACACTGAAAAAAGTTTGTGTATAAAGAACTATGAATTACATAAAATGCTAATATATTTCACAATAATTACAAAGAAACGGCAATCCATTTAAACGTGAAATTGTAATAGTAGAAAGAGTAAACAATATAGTGATAGTATTTTCTTGTAAAACATGCTCTAATAATATTGGTTTACAACTTTGAAAGGTAATTTTTTACAGTACACAAAAGAAAGAACATAGATACAGGTTTGGAACAATATGAGTGTGAGTAAATGACCTTTTTTATTTTTGGATGAACTATCCCTTTAAATGTGAAGGTTTTATTTTCCTTTTTGAAACTTTCTCTGGACTAATAACTGAAAATGTAATTCAAATTTAATTCTTGCACACAAATGTAATTTCTAGCATTTGATTCAAGGATGTTTTTAATATAGAGAAGAAAAAAAGAAAGTCATTATAATACCTTCAAATGAACAGAAGGATACAATTCTTCCACACCGCTTACAACCATTACAGACAGAGCTCATGTAGACCTCTAGGCTTGATCTCCAGAGACATCTGCTTTGCCCTCTAAGACCCGACATCCTGTCATCCCGCAGCGACCGAACCTCCCTTTCATTCCCTCATCTGTAATGGCAGCAATTAAAATATAAGGTAAACTTTTCAGCAGCCTTTCATGGTACTGAAAGGCATTGTGTTGCAAATGGGGAGTAAATGTATTCATCCCTAGGTAAACATCCCTGCCATGTCCCTTCTGCAGAACAGAGGAGAACAAAATGAAAGTGATAATTTCTCCCCCTCTGAGAATTCGCCTCTTTAATTCTGACAGTAAACTCGTGGCTGTTACGGGGTGTTAAGTAGGATTTAAAACTTGTCAGACAAGACATGTTTGAAATTGCTTTAAATAAGAGTACTGTGTTGCTGTCAACCAGAGGCTTAGAGGAACATACTCTCACAATTGAGGCACTCATCTAAGCTCAAAGAACCATGCCCCTGCTCTGCTTCTACTCTTTCCTGCATGCGTCCTGCCTCATAACACTGTGATCCAGCCCCTCCTGGTGGTGACACGTGCAGTGACACTATCCAGTCAGATGGCCACCCACAAAACCTCAAATGTGGAGGCCTATGGAGAAAAACTGTTGCATCGAATAAAACAGTAAAATTCACACAGTATGCATGTTTAATGCAAATAAAAAAGACAGATGAGCTTGGAGATTTGAAATATAAATGTTGATACTGGAATCAAGATTTATCCATCTTGGATTCATCAATTTTTAGATTTTCTACACTGTAAAAAAAAAACATGACTTGGTGTGTGTCCTTGATTCAGTTGTTGGAGAAGCAAATATGTTATTTTACCAACATTGCCTCCTTAAGTCTCTATTCCAGTGGTTAAAAAAAGAAAATATGTAAATCATATCAGCAAATAACAGTGGTATGTGTGCCAAGGGACTGGATGTTGTAAAATCAGCGATCGGGGCCCGACACTGAAGCATTAATTAATGAGCGCATTACTGTAGCAATTAGCCCATCATAATTAGAAATGAGGGCACATCCAAATATTTCTGTGTCTTTGTATTAAGAATGACTGGTAAACAATATCTGACATATTTAGATAATTAAGCCGGGTAAAAAGAGGTCTCGAGTCACCAGGGCAAATACACACGCTTTAGTGTCGAGACCGTAGTGAGTCTTCATAATACAGCTGTTTTTGATGTGAAATACTGCTACAGTGAAGCAAGGTTACGCCAGTCGATAACATAAAACTTCAAAATCTTAAATCTTCTACTCTGTGTACTCATGTTGGTTTAAGCTTTTTCAAATAAAAATCTTGTATTTATTAAGGTAAGAATTATATATATATATATATTTCATTAATTAATAATTCAAAGTGTCTGGGGAGTCACACCACAAGATAAAACAAAAAAATATTGCTACTGATTTTTTATAGGGTTACAAAATCTGTACATTTAACAGGATTTTACCGTAAAACTTCATGAAATGTGAAACAACGAACTAAACTTGTCATAAAAAAGCCAAATTGTCTGATATTTTAAGAGGCTTATTGACCTTGTTTTGCATGGGGCCTTTCTATTACTTAATTTCCTGTTTTGTTTTGTTTTGTTTTGTTTTGTTTGTTTTTTGGGGGGGAGGGGGGGGTTCTGCATGTTTCTGTATGGTTGCACTACATGGCTTGATTGTGTAGACAAAAAAAAACTAACTAAAACTAATTTATTTCATTTACATTTTTGAAGTCATTGTATTTGTAAATTGTAATTTATGATTTATTTAGATAAAAAGTCAAAGCCACTTTCACAAGCTCTTTGTATCACTAAATAATGATTAAGCAATAGCCTACTTGTAAAAAAAAAAAAAAACCTTCAAGCATCCTACTGAGCCTTGGTTTACCAACACTGCTAAATCAAATAGAGTATAAAGAGGGTAAGTCACACCGGTAGTCATTCAGTGTGTCCGAGGCACTCAATGGGCAACTGAGCACATTTACAGTTGGTTTTTCAGCATGTTGCCAGGATTCTGGGAAGTAAAAACGGGGAAAAAATGGCTGATAAAACACGGGCGAGAACAGAGTTGGAGGATGACGTTAAGAACTACCCTCTGAAGCACCTTGTCCACGATCTGGCAACCACTCTTGGCGTGGCGAGTCTTTATCGTACAAAGGGATTAGATCGCCCGGTCTAAGAGCCTCCAAGTTATTAGCACCTTCTTATACAAAGTATAACAGCAATCCTAAAGACATTGATTGCAGGGAACAGTTCAAATATGATTTCCTTATAGCTATTAATATGTATGCCTTAAATAGAAGCACACCGCTAAGCAGCTTATGATATTATGAAAAGAATGTTCCCTCAGGGACATAATATGCCAACAGTGACAGTAAGGAGAGATTCGTATTTACCCAGATTGGCTGTACTTACGTCAAGCATTCTCCGAGCTTGTGGGAGGGAACACGGGGCAGTGGCAACAGCTCGGTTTTGATAAGCACTTACCGTGAATAAAAGACAAGCATGAAAGTGAGGTTTAGCCTCTTTAAAGATTCCTCACCAAATGTAGAGGCAGATAGGGCAGGTGCCTTTGGTTCCGGACGTGATTAGCCGTCTGTGGCTCACTGTTCCTGCAGAAACGAGACATTGCAGAGACATTGTCCAAGCTTGTCCAGGTGGGGGACCTGTCATCCCAAACCAGGGCTTAACAGAGCGCCGCTTCGAGCAAGAGATTAGGACCCGAGAATTTAGATTCTTCTCTTTTTTTCAATGCATGCTTAATCCAAAGAACTGTTTTTTTTCCTCTTTCCTTTTCTCTCGGTTGCTCTCTCTCTGACATTCTAGACTCACTTCATGTCATTATGTTTTAATAATTTCTTTGCTTTATTTTTATCTCCCAATGTTATTCAGATTTTCTTTTTTCCCCCCAGATGAGCCGAGTTTGATTTGTTCTTCATTATGCAGTTTTTCAAGGATAAAAAGGAAGGCTTTCATTGGGTTTTTCTTGGGATTGACTGGCACGGCTGTGGTCTTGACAGATAAATATGCAACAGCAGATCTTCTGTTGCTAGAATGAGCAAGATTTGATTGCTGAGCCACACAAAATTCTCAGACAAATTCTGAATCTCTATGAAAACACTCCAGTCACTAAACTGTCGAATATTTACACTTGTGTAGATGCTATACCGCTGGAAATAACTAAAGCGCTTAAAGAATCGCTTTGTTATTGAGGTTGTTTCCTGACCTTGAGTATGAACTCTTAACTACAACTCAGTAAAAAAGAGCTATACCTTTATATCTTTACAGGCATAACATAACTCACAGTTGCAACATTTCAATGATAAATATTATATATATATATATATATATATATATATATATATATATATAGAGAGAGAGAGAGAGAGAGAGAGAGAGAGAGAGAGAGAGAGAGAGAGAGAGAGAGAGAGAGAGAGAGAGAAAGCATGTTTGCCAGTGCTTTCGTCCAACTTTTTGATGCCAAGGATTGTGAAATATGATGACTCCATTGCATTCCCACTTTCAAAAATCTAAAGGCAGTGCTATAATTGTATGTAAGCCCATATATACTGCAAGAAAAATATTAAAATATACCAATATAAAAGACAAAACAATTGCTTACAAAATTCAATCATTTGTCTTTTTTATTGTCATTGCACTAAAGAAAATAGCAAAAATATCTGCAAAATATTTACCTTTAAGGTTGTTTGTATGATTTCTGACTAGTCTTCAATTCATTTCAAAACAGAAAAACATTCAAATTGGTGAAATAAATATTATATATAAAATATTACATTCACCAAATTTGAATGTTTATTTTAAATGTTTCTGTATTTTAACTTTATTAAGATCTCAATAAATTAAACAGATTTCATTCAGATCTTAATTGCACTACGACCGCCATAGAAACACATTTTGTAAAAATGTCTCTGTTTAACCGTTAAGCTGTAGTGAATCCGACAAGAATGAGATGGATGGTGCAGAATGAAAGATATAAATCACTTTAATAAACACAGAGAACAATCAAACATTTTCATGTAGTTTTACAGTAAAATACTATTAAATGTACAGATTTTGGAAGTACACTGTAAAAAAAAAAAAGTTTATTTTGTTAATGTTTTACTGTATTGAATTTAAGTTTAAGATAAAAAAAAACTGGCAGCTACTGGTTAAAGTACTTTACCGTAAAAAAATATGGTATAACAAACTCTTGTCATTATTTCTTTCATACGTGTACAAAAGTTATTGTTGATAATCAACAGAAGCTTAGATATTGATGTTTTATTGGAAATAATAGTTTGGTTTGAAACTATACTTCAGTGTTTGCTATAGTGTGTGTTTGCTAACATTAGTTTTTCTCTGGCTGATGTAAGTGTGTTTACACATTTGTTATGGCAAGAAAAGCCTAGAGAAAATGTGATCAGGTGACATTGGTTACGTATTGATGACTTAACATCGTGTAATGGCCTGATTCACTCATCTCTGAGTCTAGTCTTTGATTACATGGGGGATGTTTCATTAATTTCATGTTATTGATTATAGTAGCTCTGTGACACTACAGCATGAGATCCAGACAGGTGACAAATAGATCATCTGAATGATTTTAAGTATAGTCAGAGATAAAATAATGTTAAAAAGTCAACGGTCAAGATCCTTACTAAAGCAAACACTGATTAGCAAAAAGTCAAGGGTCAAGATCCCAACTATAAAGCAAATCACCATAATGAAACCAAACTTCTATTTAATCAAACCTCAACATCTAACCCTCTGTTCATTCTCAATAAGAACTTATTTAGACATATGACAGAAATAAAGTCAAACTGGTTTGTTGTAGATGAAGCTGGTAATGCCATTTTTGTAGTTGTTTAATCTTCCTCTGTTGAGATCTTGAGAGATTCAATGTCTTCTTTTATCTTCAGTTGATTTTATCTGAGGCTGTGGCTGGAAGTCAGTTATAGTTGTTGTCTCTTCTCTTTTTTTCTGTTCTTGTTTCTCTTTCCTTAAGTGATTCTGCTTGTTAACAGCAGGTGTTCATCACTAATGACACTCAGCGTCACTTGTTTTAATTGACTCTGTTGAGTGAACTATGATAAACTAATGTAGGGAATAGTGAATGAGTATATGGGCAAATTCGGACTGATCGGTGTTAATTGACAGTATATTATTGCTTAGGCTACTTTACGAAAAT
Organism: Gila orcuttii; assembly: GCA_026230005.1. Lineage (NCBI taxonomy): Eukaryota > Metazoa > Chordata > Actinopteri > Cypriniformes > Leuciscidae > Gila > Gila orcuttii. The sequence goes on from JAPDVR010000011.1 coordinate 27,621,969, forward strand.
GTCCCAGAATGCACTGTTTTCTACAGTATATTTCTGTCCGAATTTGGCTGTTTTACATCCTTTTTTTACATGTAAAAAGATTTATTAAAAACTGCTAAATGTACAGATTTTGGAAGGGAAAAAACAATTAATTAATCATTTACAGTGAAAAAAACAACTGATATTCTCAGAATTCCCTGCGTGACACTTCACATTTTATGTTATTTAATTTAAATAATTACATTTCTTCTTTGTTTTTGTTATCAGTTATGTACTTTTGGGTTTTATTTTACATCAACCAAAGCCATTAGCAATGGTTCGAAATGCTATCATCACGTGAGGAATTTTAAAATGCCCATGGAATGAGGAAATTATTAAATTAAATGTTATATTAAATACAGTCAGGTACAGCTGCAAGTGCTTTTCATGTAATCTAAACAGCATCCATTGAGGATTTATCAACCTACACCAGCAAGCCACACTCATGGACAAAAATATACAGGTGGACAGAATATGAATATGAGTTGGCTACCACCTTATCATAATTCATACAGATAGTTTTTAATGTCAGTATGTTCAATAGACAATTAATTACAAAATTTTAATTATGTAAACCAACTTTAAAATTTAGCTTTTTGTAGGCCTACTTCATGAAATATTAGCAAGTATACATTCATGACTGAGAAAAAGCATAGTGCATATACATAATATTATACAGTACATATTCATAAATACATGATATATAGGCTACATAATGTACTGAGATCACTTACAGACAGCTAGGAGAGTGCGCAGTTCCTTAATGACTAACCTCTTACAATAACAAAGGCATAGGTTGATGACGTATAAGCGGAATTATGGAACTTGTCATCATGCTTAAAGGCCATGTTGCAGGTTAACCACCACTGTTGATTAATGGGTACATAAATCACTCAAGATATGTGTATCATTTTTAAAATGTCTCAAAAATGGTCTTAAAGACCATTTTTTTACGTTTCTGGTATAATTTTTTTTTTATGCAACTCTGTGATGACGTCACGTTGGGGAAAAGCGGAGGAAAGGGTGCCTCAGCCTAGTATTAGAACTATGGCGACTGACTGGGATGAGGAAGAGTTGGCAAGAAGAACTAACATGTATTATGGCCCGCAGCCGTATAATTTTGCACCTGCTAGACGTGAGAGGGCAAATGAAGAATTGCCAAGAACTGATGGCCGTCAAATCCAATTGAATGCATGGTCCGAGGAGAATGAGTGGAGAGTTGGTGAAGTGTCCCGGTGAGTTGCTATCATTTAGCAACGCAGAAATGAACACTGGAGCTAGTCTACAAGCTATGGCAAGCCGTTTTAACTTACGAGCAGCAGTGCACAATAACGACACACATATTTTTTTTTACGGTCATTGAATAGCACCGAGTGAAAAATCAACGTTTCCTTTATATCTAGTGGCAGTATATGATCATGACGTTAGTTCAGATAAGTACCGGTAACCTTTGTCATATTGTCGTAGTACTGGTAATGTTTGTCTTTGTCATCTAGAAATAGAAAGCATCATGCTAGCTATTAGGGGTGGAATTATACATATATTCGTATTGTGTGTGTGAGTGTGAGAGAGAGAGGCGCGATTGAACGGTGGAAACATAAAAACATGGTCATTTTGTTCACACAGGATATCGTTCAAACTGCAAAGTGTTTACTTATATTTGTGTACACTCGCAATAAAACACAACATTGTGCTTCTGTCACACTCAAAACTCTTGTCAAACTGTAACCTACAACTGTATATTTCTATCTAGCTGCTAATGTTAGCTATATCTGCTAACGTTATGCTGTCTGCCTATCTCTCTCTATACTTGACTATCTATATATCTAGTCTGTCTATATATCTAGTCTATATATATATATATATATATATATATATATATATATATATATATCGTCTATCTATCTCTCTATATCTATGTATTTATCTAAAATCTGCGCTATCTGAATACTCTCGTCTACTACTCGTCGCTCTCAACAAGGCGGGCAGCGGGCTTTGGTAAATTCTCTCCCCAAGGTGACGTAATGCAATGCATTGTGGGGGAAAGGACAATCGTTGCAAACCGCTGTAAGATAGTACCTACTTTTTTCGTTTTGTGATACCCAACAACATAAAACACAATGGATAACAGTTTAAATGTTTATTACCAACAAGCAAATTGCACAAATTCGTTGAAAAATTAAACCTGCAACATGGCCTTTAAGGATCTAATAATGTTTATGGATGAGTGAATACATTGATGTTTTTAACATGACTGTGAAATGAAGCAGGTCGCGATTACTAATGAGAGACAGATATCAGCGCCACACGCGAGTCCCGCGGATATAGAGGAATAAGGACATTTAATTCTACCGAACTACCCGCAAGTGCTGAATTAATACTCACACAGGTCAGTTTATTAGACGAATGAAACTTGTGAGGTAACGCAGCGCTGTTTCACTTGGTCTACACTATCAAACTAAACTGCATTTGAGTGTGTTGAAAGTTATAATGTTAGTCTATGTGTTAGTGTGTCTGTATGAGACAAGCAGTAAGCTAAATCAATATTAGATTAACATACTGATCATTTCATCATGTTGAGCTATATAACATTGATTAGTTTTAAGTACATTTGCTCACCTGTCTAATAAAGTATCTCTGTCAAGTCAAAGTTTGTCACGGACTTGGAGCTCTCGGCATCTCGAAAACACCACGCTGATATTGATCCTTGTTTTAGTTCTCCTTTTGTCCCAAAGAATGCTTGCCATGGCCCATAATGTTTGAACGAAACAACAACAACTTGAGCATGCCGCCAACATCTGTTGCCATGGTCATTATGGCAATATGAGCGGAAACCAGGGATAACGTGGATATTACGTCATTGACAGGCGACAAGTGAACATGGAAGAGCCATTATTTAAAATTGGAACATATCTGAAATTAAAAATCTTTAGTAACTTTTGGGATATTGTAAGTACACAACTGAAGGAAATATATCACACTGTGCAAGTGATTTTTGGATATTTTATTACAAAAATCGTACATATTGTATAGCTTTAACGAGCACCTGACAGATAAACTGTCTTATTTCACAGTTGTTTTTAACATTGTGGAAATTTCTGCAAACAGTTTGTTTCATACATTCAATTTAACAACATTAAGTTAAAGGTAAGGAGGGTAAACTTTATCATTCAACTAAACTGTGCACATATATTTTACAAACTTACCTTACGTTCTTATTCTGTCCATGTAATCAATGCACGTTCTTGAAAAAGTGCAGTTTTTTTAGAGTATTTACTTTCCCTTATCCGGTAATGTCAATGGTATGGCTCAAAATCCAAAATTATTGCTAGGGACAAAATATTTCAGTAGTCTTTGGAAATTGGTACACTCAAAAAAATGATATGTTGGCTTTAATTAATTTTATTTCGTCAACAGGTTCCACATAACTGGGTTACGTTAAACAAACAATTTGTTCATGTAACTTCAACATCATGGAATTAAGTCATTTTAAGCGACCCAATTTAAGTAGTCTCAAAGTGAATTTTTAAAGGCTTCCTGACATGATTCAGGTATTTTATATATTCATTCATCCATTAATATTTCATTTATTTTAGTGACACATAATTGAATTGATAGACTATAGCTAGCTATTAGCTAGCAGTAGCACATATTAGTATCTTAAATGCTAAGATTTACAAGCTCCTTCAACCAAAGCAGTAGAAAATAATTAAATCAGTCCACAGTCAAACAAAATGCTCCACTCTTCTCCACAATGGTAACCCACTGTAATTTAAATGGTTCTAATAATTCCAATGTAATTGAACATTAAACACAATTACACACTATCAAGTCTTCCCCTTTTCTCGTTTAAAAAAAACAACATAAAATAACACTTAATTTTAACATTTATTCTCTTAATTCAACCATATGCAAAGCATGCTGGGAACTAACAAGCACCGCCCAGTTTCAGTTAATGCAACAAATCAATCATGTAATCCAACACAAACGGATTAAGTAAACTTAAATTTTACATATATTTAAGCAGATTGAACACAATCAAATTAAGTTAGGGCAAAATGGCAGTTGGCGTCGCACTATAGCGCCACCCTCTGGATGTAAGAATTTTTTACTTAACATAAATGGTTTGTGTTTAGACAACGTGTTAGGATTTTGTACTGTTAAGTTGAGACATAATTACGTGGACCTTAATAGAAAAAAGCATTTCAAGTCAAAAAACACAATTATTATAAGTAAACTAAATATAAATATATTATGTAAAGTGCACAACCTTCCTCGTTCATTTTTTTGAGTGTAGGTACATGTCCCTATAATGTTCCTACTAAATTCAATGCCCTTGTGAAATACGAATTTTTTTCCCTATCTTTTCTCTTCCTCCTCTTTTCAACATATTATGTGCAGGAAGCCTTTTGCTATAGCAGTCATCACGTAAGAACAGAAATGAATGGAATGCTTTGCCCATTGCTCATTTACCAAAGCAGAGAATGTCAGAAAACATCATTGAGATATAGATAGCGAAACTTCAGAGAGATGCGTCTAAATTAAGTTTAAGAGCCTGGCAAAGGCAAGTAGGAATTTTTGCTGCTCTTCCATGCTCTTTAAGCATTGAAGTCTACAGAAATACCTAATGACAAAAAGAGAGAAAACGAGTACCATACATGGACATCTGTAGAAGAAACCTGACGTCCATGCTTGTTTTGGATTTTTCCATGGTTGATCTTGTCTATGTATTGAATTTTAAAAATGTTACTAAAAAAAAGTAACAGACATTTGCATTAGTAAATGTTATTGTACACATTATTATACTTATGAATCAGTTACATTTACCAAGCACATAGTAGTCTATTAAAGGGATACTCTGGGAAGATGAATGTGTATTTAATAGTGGTCATTTATATAGTAGAAATGTGAAATTATTTTTTAAATTGAAGCATTCTAGACTGAGAAAAGGCAGAAAATTTATTTTTTACTCATGTGGCTGAAAGACAACAACTCCCAGAATGCACTTGCTTTGCTGCCCTTACGAGGCCAGGCCACTCCCAAACCATGACTACCGGTTAAAGGCGGCCGGCAGTATCCGAAAAATTTCTCCACACATTCTCTAGGCTAATACATACTCTAGTAACAGTAAAGGTTTATAAAAAGAACCACAACCAATGTGAGTTATAACTTTTAATTAAAAAAAATAATTAATATTAACACTTTTACACTCAAAGCTCTTCCAGAGCTTCAGCTGTTTCCTTATATTCATTCACAGTATTGTCCGTCAGGAACTGGATATCTCCGTCTCATATCCTGGACAACACAGGTGGGCAAAACGAGATGATAGCCTTTACTATGTCTCTCGCCTTGCAGGACCCATTCCATAAAGTGACGGTAGGCTGTTAGGCGATATTGTCTACAAAACAGTAACGTTAAGCACAACGTTAGCAATGCGAACTATTTGCACATACAGTATGCTAGCATAGATGTAAATATAACAACAATAGCTCAGTTGACTACGCGTGAAGAACATTGTGATAATGCCGAGTGTCCAAACTCTGTTCATTACGTCTTAGTAAAAAAAAAAAAGAAAAACAAATCAAATACTCACTTTACACTAAGCCGTCCGTTTGTCCCTGCGGGCTTTGGCTGGCGTTTCCAATTGATCTCGTCCAGAAGAAAATGGCATTGCTGAAATTCGCAATAGGACAGCAATAGGACTCTCTATCGGTTTCCATAGGCGCACAGCGAGAGCACTGACATCACCAGTCCGCCCGAGCTCGAGTCTGGCTGGGCTCGAGTCAGGACTTGCTCCCCTGCTGCAGCATCTGCTCCGGCCGCCTCTTGTTCCTCCATCTCCCGCAACTGTTCGTCGCTGTATTGCGGCTCGTACAGCTAGCCACGAGCATCAGATTCGTGCAACAGATATTCGAAATCCCCTTCTGCCATTTCAACTTCAAAACTCGTAAATCGTGATTAGACTACTATACAAACTTTATACACAGAGCACGTGCCTGTTAGCTTAGCTTCTACAGAAAGATGGCTGACACTATCTTTACTTTCTGTGAGTGAGATCCCGCCCCATATGGGCGTGGTAAAAACATGCGGAACTAGCTACTAGTACTGGCTGTAGTTTTAAGCCTCTGGCCCAAAAATCCTCCGATGACGCAAAATGACGATTTTTGCGTCATCGGAGGATTTTTCCCAGACTAAAAATACATAAATCTCTCATATCAGGGGATATGAGGGGGGAAAGCACGGTATTTCGAAAATACTACTGGTTTTCTACTGATACAAAGCTTAATGCTAAATCCTGAAGTATCCCTTTAAATGCATGAATACATATTATATGCAAGAAGATAGGAAACGTGAAAAAGGAGCAGTTTCATCAAAGCCTATTAGGTCATTTCAATGCCACCCCCTCAAACAGCTGGTTTGTTGATCCATATGATTTTGTTTTCTGACAGATACCATCAGTAAATTACATACAGTGACTCACGTATCAAGACTCTATGCATGTGTGGTAATACACCATCAGTAATAGAGAAGAGAGCTTCTCCCCACTCCCTTAACACTTAACTCCATTCAACCCCTGTTTATCAACTTAATTATCCTTTTATCTGCAAGTGAAATACACATGGCCACTTCATTCTCCAAGATATCCCTAAGTAAAAGATGAAAGCAAAGGGTGAAAGGTGTGCAGGCGAGAGAACGTGGGATGGAAAAGAGTCAAAGTGTTTCATTTATAACCAGAAAGAGGCCCTCAGAGAGCATTTATCCATAATGGGGAAATAATGAAGAAAGATTAAAGCCCTCTGGGACATTTCCGGGTTTTTTTCTCTAAATGATCATAACGTACCCCCATTCGTCACAATGGACTCGGAGGGATCTTCAGACACCATTATATAGGCAAAAATGAGCCCTGGCAAAAGGGTGAGTCACTCCGTCAGTTAAATGCAGGCTGTAGCAACACCGGTGAAAGGCTTACCTGGAAATTAAGAGCAGCAGCTTTTGTCTCCCTTGTTTGGTTGTAGAAAACACCAGAATGGGGTCTATTTCCTGAGTGATTTGAGGTGAGTTAGGAGGTTCAATTGAACCTATCATTATGGCAATGATTAGTTTAATGCCAGCAGGTGTGTTCAATGACGACTTGAATAAGGATATTTGGAGAGCTCTCAACAGCTTAACCCCTGACAGAACTATTTCTGCTCTGAAGAAGCAAGGTCTGCTCAATAGAGGTTTAAGAGCAAGAGAGAACTACCAAATGGTGAAAAAAACCATAACGCATCAAAATGATACCATCATATCAGGAGGAGCAGTATAAAGACATTGAGACAATTGGGTGTTTTTTTTTATTATTATTAAAATACTACCACGCCTCTTTTTAGTTTTGTTTTTAAGTGCTTTTCATAAATGGACTTTGTTTTACATGTCTCAGTCCTTAAATTTAGCCACATGGGCTTGGGAGTACTTTGGAAAATCGTTAACTTCTGCCGCTGCATCAATAAATGCTACTTCAATCTCTATTACGCAAGGAGAAAGTTATAAATCAATTCTTTGCAGAGATGTCGCCAAGTTCTCTGGGCCCGAGCTCATCTCAGATGGTCCAAAAGACAGTGGAAATGTGTGCTGTGGTCAGATGAGTCCATGTGTTAGCTTGTTTTTGGAAAGTTCTCAGTCTCGAAAGGGAGCATCCAGACTTTCATCAGCGACAGGCGCAAAATCAAACATCTACCATGGTATGGGGGGTGCATCAGTCCAAACTGCATGGGTGATTGTGTGAGGCACCAGTGACATGGATGTGTATATTGGGATTCTACAGAGACATATATTGCCATCAAGATTACATCTTTCTTGTGAAGTCCATGGTTATTAGGGCACGACAATGCCAGACATCATTCTGCACGTGATACAATAGAGTGATTTTGTAGACACTTTTTACCTGTAGTCCAGATCTGTCTCCTATTGAAAATATGGACCATCATGAAAAGGAGAATTAGACCACAGACTGTTGAGAATCGGTCTGGTATCAGGTGAGATCGGGCCAAAATATCCCTTGCAAAACAACATCCTCATTGTACAACATCACTGGTATTTATAAACAACAGCATGAACTGATATCTTTCTGACATTATTTTTTATTTTTTTTTGTTATTTAAAGTATATTATGATAAATATCTGCTTGTTACATATACGTGCAACATTTCAGCCATAAATAAATAATTATTATTTGCTAGATTTATTACCTGCCTACTATGTTGATCTATAATTAAATAATAGTTTGTATTTTATTTTTTTAAACCTATCACTTGTCATTGTCTAGTAGTTAGTTGGTGCATGTGATTTTTGTTCTACACTTCACAACTTCCGTTAAGGGAACATAGTAAGCATCAATGCTTAGTAGGATTTCGCAACTGATACAGCCCTTAAAATGGCCGACTCCCTGATCAGTGCCCTGACTACTGAACTAAGGAGCTGATTGAAGCGCACCACTTGATTAGCTGGTTCAGGTGCATTTAATTGGGATTGGAGCTAAACTCACTGGCAGTTTAGTTCGGAACGGGGCACGGTTCGCATGAAAAATCGCTAATGTGAACGCTGTAATGGGACCCGGGTGCGCACTGGGGTACCGAACCCGAGACTACCTGGAGGAGGTGGTCTGAGTTCGGTTGCTCCCGAACCGTGCTGCGATTCGCGTGTATGTGAAAGCAACACGGACTCGGGTGCGCACTTCTTCAGGAAGTAAAGTATCCTGCGCATGCGTTTTAGCCGATTATGATGTATTTAGTTAAATAAAACGAAAAAAATTTCGAACTAAAACGAAATTTAGTTCGATAGAATCAAGTTGAGTGTGAAACCAGACCAACGCTGCGGGGGGCTCCGGGAACAATCGCGCCCGGGCTCGGACCGCAGCAAACGAGCCCAGTGTAAAAGCCCCCTTAAGGATAGTGGCCCTCCATGAGCAGGATTGCACTCAGGCGGCTTTCTGTGTGTGTGCAATGAGATGGAGCAAAACACGGACAAGCAAAAAATAAAAGTGATTTTGTGTGCGCGCATGCATTAACAGTCAAATGCATGCAAAATAACTCAAGGAAACCCAGTAGTTTATGATTTAAATGGACTTAAACAGTTTCCAAACTGTTCAAACTGATCAAACAGATCAAAATCAGATCACAGATCCAATATACTGATACACATTACACGTCTTAAAAGTGACAGGAGCCTAATAAACCTGCTGACTCTGTGTCCTTAATGTTAATCAAACAACAAAACACGCACTTTCTACTTGAAAATAAGTCGGAAGTGTCCAAGATGGTTGACTAAAGTAACATTTCATAGGTGATTTTGTAAAGTTGTGCTTGTACTGGAACACTTTGAGGTTGGAACTGGGGCGTTTCAACAACTTGTATTTATTTTTTTCAAACGGCTTACTGTAGTTTTGTTTGTTTGCGCTGTAAACATGCACAAGCCATCATGCTGTCAAAAGGTCTTTGAGGAAGAATGAAACTGTCATTTATAGGGTGCCTAAAAGTGTAAAAAATCCAGATATCAGTATTATTCCCAAGGGCATCACAAACTGTGAATAACTCAGCCAAACAATATACGCCAGAAGGTCAAAGTGAAAGAAACTGGCCAGCAAAATGGGATTTCCATGAGAGGACAGATTAAAGATGTGGTAAGATGAAACGTTGACATGCTATACAAATGCATTTAAAAAAGTAATGAATATCCCTTGGTATGCCTGAATTATGGAGAACGTTCATAAATGAACTGACATAAAAAATATATTTCACGTTAATTATGAAAAAAGCACAAGAGCAAAAATGGAAATGTGTCCACAGCCTTAACCTAAGGTGGAGCAGACAGCTTCCTCTGACACTTCAAGCATGGAAACACGCTTTACAAATGCCAGCTTGCTCAGGTATAGTTTGAATAACCCTGGGAACAGAAAATAACTCTATTGTGTGACGTTAATGAAACTTGTTGCATAACATTTCTTGGGCAAAACTTTTCTCTACTAAAAATGCCTCTTACCCATTCATTTGTATGTCAAGGAAAAAAAAAGATGAAGGGGAGAAAATGGGAACAGATTGAAACTGCCATAGAATATGCTCCCATTGTGTTGCTGCAAACGAACGTGTGTCCTTCAAGAAAGAATAGCGCTTTGCTTCTCATACCAAAGTCTTGATGATTTCCCTTGAATAAATCATTCACATCTATTGAATCCTTTTCGTTTCACAACACAGGCCGTCCTTTCAAGATGGAGAGAAAGGAGTCTGAATGACTTGGAGCTGGAGAGTTACCTTCCATAGAGAGGAATTAAGGACCAGTAGCCAATATTGTGGATCAACTATGCCCAGAAGAAAGGGTGCATTCTTGTGTTACCTGGCTGGGGAATTAAGCCACAATAGACTTCAAACAAGGGACAGCACACAATTCACGGATTGATTTTTACTTCAGGGACCTTAGATTTTCAAAACACACAATATCAGCCGAAGATGGACATAAAGCTGTGAATGGCATGAATGGCTGATGTATTACCCCTTGTGGCCAGTGTCAAGGGAATATAGGTACCTTCAGACCTCGCTGAGTGACCTCAATCTCTCATACACCCTGTTAGAATGGCCAGGAGGTGAGAGCAGCTTTGTGACTCTTGTCACATATTGTTTGCATACATAGAGTTCTCCGTCCATCCTGCTGACACCTTTTCACCTTACACGCTGAACTTGGACTAGAATTGGTTGCATAATACTAAACAAAGAGAAATAGTGTAAAAGTTCACACCCACACAAACACTCAATCTAAGGAATAAAAGCCTATATCTAGTTGCAAAATTGGAGAGGTTCAGGTCATTTCCTTCAATTGCGCATGCTAGCCATGTGATACAAAGTACAATGAAAACGAGAACTTATAATCACTCAAAGACATGTTCTTTTACCAATGTTTTTTTTTTTATTAATCAGAGAACTTAATTTCTGAAAATGTGTGGGAAGAGCCATTAACCAGTGCCACCATGATTGCATGGGACTTTTTTCTGATTTTTGTGGCCTAAATTGACGGAATTTGCAGCAGCTTTTCTCAAAATTTGCGGCAATATTTGCTGCATTTCTTGTGTTCTTTTGCAGTGAAAATATACCACATAACATCCTTAACATTTTTATTACTTTTCTGACCCCAAGAAACATTGGGCTCTGTAATTTATAAAAAGAGAACACTTAGAGAAACAAAAATAGAAATTTAAGTGTAGTCCTGTTAACCCTATAAAGCCTACAGTATTAGATTTAATACATGCATTTCTAAGGACTCTATATTATCAACATGAACAAAACTTTACTGAAAAATCTCTATTACATGGAGCAAAATTATTAAATCATTAGCATTAGAATTTTTTTTTTTAAATACATGCATCAAAAAATTATACAACAGGCTTTTGAGAAACATTTATTTGTTTATCTCTCAATCATCATTGTAGGCCTATTGCATTGTGTTTTGCCCTCAAGTGACAAATATTTATATGCAAATATTACTGCTGTATTACTGCTGTTCCATAAGCGCCACCTACTGTCAGAGATTGAATTTACATTTTCAATTAGCGTCTCCTTCAATAGTTTTGTCATGCTCCTCTTCGATGTTGGGGTTGTTCACAGAGTGTGCAAGCCTCTTTTACACAGCATAAAGTTGATCAATTGAACCTGTTGATGAAAAATATGTCACTAACAGCGTGCCCCCTCATACCCTCATTCACTATTCCCTACATTAATTCACTAATATAGTCCACTTGACTGAGTGAATAATTACAGTTAATTCAGTTAATTTTCTAAGTAAATGCAGACACTGATGAACACCTGCTGTTAAAAAGCAGAATCACTGAAGGAAAGAGGAACATGAAGAACAGAAAAAATATGAAATCAACTGAAGATAAAATACATTAAATCTCAGAGGAGGATTAAACAACTCCATAAACAGCATTACCAGCTTCACTTATTACTAACCAGACTGACTTTATTTCTGTCAGACATCTACAGAAGTTCTTATTAAAAGGTGACAGAGGTTTAGATGTCATTTTATTTTCATTTGATGTCACCACGACTGTGATCAGTCTTTGCTTTAGTTGGGCTCTTGACCCTTGAATTTTGAACATTAGTCTTTCTTTGGCTGCTATAGCTGTGTCTTTAAAATACATTTGCTATTGCAAAAAAGCTGAGAGAAAACTTGATCAGATGATATTTTGCTAATAGTTACACACATCACCTAGTTGCTCAATTTTCTGATCTCTTTTATTGTGAAAAGTATTTATTTTTGGTGAAGTTTTGTATTTTTTATCATGGTATCCCTGTAATTTTACAGGTAAAGCCTATCCGAGTTTTGACAACCAGAAAATATGAAGAATTTTACAAAGTTTATGCACAGAACATTTTGATCTTCCTTAATGGCCAGACACACACAGACATCAAGAATGAATCTCAACAATGGTGACAATCAAAAGTTTGATGCTGCAATGCTTCTGATCTCTTTTATTGTCAAAAGTATTTATTTTTGGTGAAGTTTTGTATTTTTTATCATGGTATCCCTGTGATTTTACAGGTAAAGCCTATCCGAGTTTTGACAACCAGAAAATATGAAGAATTTTACAAAGTTTATGCACAGAACATTTTGATCTTCCTTAAGGGCCAGACAAACACAGACATCAAGAATGAATCTCAACAATGGTGACAATCAAAAGTTTGATGCTGCAATGCATGATGGGTACCAGCATTGTACAAAAAAAACGTCCCAGACTCCCAGCATGCATTGCAGCATAAATAAATTATGCAGCTGAATTGTCTGGTTATTTTCTCATTGTCTTATTTGCTTTTATTGTTGCTGTTGGTTTTGTGTTGATTTTAGTAGCGTGTTTTATGATGTTCCGATTTGATGTTATCTTTTTTGTTGATTGTCACCATTGTTGAGATTCATTGGCTGATTCTTGATGTCTGTGTGTGTAGTTGTAGAAATATTTTTTTTTTTTTAGAGAATGATGAATTTAAAAATTGCACAGCACTGCTTGATCTTTTGCACCAAGTGTAGTAATATTAAATGAAGCTGTATTAAAAACACATTTTTGATAAACAATTAGACACTGAAGGAGATCAGTGAGCTAAACATTATGTGATGACATATATTCAAAACATAACCAGCAACACCTTATCTCATTTCTATTGGCTTTGTATTTGCTACAACAAATGTGTCTTATAAACACACAGTTACAGCAGCCAAAGAAAAACTAATTTGAAGTCAAGGGTCAAGAGCCCAACTAAAGCAAACACTGATCTCCATAATGGTAATGCCAAATGAAACAAAACAACATTTACACCTCTGTTAAATCTCAATAGGAATTTCTGTAGACGTATGAAAAAATAAATAAAGCCAATCCGGTTAGTAATAAGTGAAGCTAGTAATGCTATTTTTTAGATTTGTTTAATCCTCCTCTGCTGAGATCTTGGGAGATGTAATGTCTTCTGTGGCTGAAGTCAGTTGTAGTTCTTGTGTTTCGCTTTTTTATCTTTTTGTGTTTCTGTTTCCTTCAGTGATTCTGCTTGTTAACACCAGGTGTTCATCACTAATGATCAATCATCAGTTAATTAATCACTGAATTATATAATTAACTTCAAGGCTGCTTCAGTGTTACTCCAACACTTTGTAGTGTGAACACACAAGTGTTAATTTAAGACTGAAGATTTTGCAGTGGGGTTTAAAGGGTTAAATGTGTAAAAAAAAACAACAACAAAAAACAGAGTGAAGTGTAATTTAACGGTAATCAACTGTAAATTAATTTACATCATAAAACTGTAGAAAAACAGCATTTTACTGGCAACCAAGCTGCCAGTAGATTACTGTAAAATCAAGGAAAAACAGTAATATTCTGTAAAACTCAACAGTCAGATTTACTAAACAAAAGAAGTTAATTTTACTGAAATATTAGTAAAAGTTCATAGAAAAAAGTTATGTGAAGTCAATAACTGATAAGGAGAGTAAATATGAAACTGAAGTGTTTCATGTGTTTTGCACAAGATGATATTGGAGAGATCTGTGAGTTTAATGAATGAGTTTTGTGGGTCACCGTTGTGCTGGAGAGTAGAGCCTGTGCTTCAGTCAAAGATGAGCAGAGAAACACTGATGTTATGCTGCCTGTTGCTTTATTTAAAAGCAGTGACTGTGTATGCAGTGACAGCCTCCTTGTTTGTGTGCTAATGTTCACTGTGAACTGCAAAGATTTTAGTTGAAGTCATGTTTTTGATTAATTCACTATTACACATTAGGTGTTTGCAGTTAAGAGATGTTCATTTTGAGTGGACTGACAGGAAAGTAAGTTCACAGTACTATCAGTGTAAATACTCGTTTTTAAACTTTGCTAGCAGTACTTTGCTGGCAACCACAGCGGCCAGTAGATTACTGTTATTTTACAGCGCAATTTTTTACAGGCAACCACAACTGCCAAATTATTTTTGTAAAAACAACAGGATTTTTTGTTTAAATACACATAAAATGTCTGTATTTCTTACAGTAAATCCCTGTAAATTTTACAGGATTTCTCTTTACAGTGACTGTCATTTTTACAAAATTATTCTGGCAACCCAGCTTCCAGTTTTTTTTTGTTGTAAAAACGACGGAATGTTTTTTACAGTGTAGTTAGCCTCTCCCCTGCTGGTAGATGATGCAATTACACAATCTGGACCTTAAAAAAAACATCTTTCACTATAACCTTAGGCATTCAAGAGTAGCTCTCTATTCTGATCAAAGAAATTTACCAAATATTTCATCATATTATAAGTTAAAGTTATAACAAAGCCTGATTTTTTTGTAGGGTTTTTGAAAGCATGAAATATAATATTTTTCTGTCTGCAGCTAAATGAAACGCTTTATTAGGACTGTACCCATTCTTATTGAGTCATCAGCCAATCTGCAATGTCATATAATTTTTCTGTGGCTCCAAAGTGATTAGTGACATGGCATTTATAGCTCAGGTGTTTAGGTCAAAAAGGTGATCCATGAGAAAAGATTTTTGATGTGCAATTTTCTGATCGCATTCTTCTGAAGGCCAGCTGCCATATAGATGAATAGCAATGCTAACAGATATCCGTCTCCAGATCTCCTTGATCCTGCCAGCGCAAGAGCTGTGACGTCAAATCTAGCAGACTGTCCATTTCATGCTTTTAAGAACCCTCTGAAAGAAAATGTTACTGGTAAAACCTCTACTATAATATATGAAATACTTGCAATTTATATGTTGCCTTTTATATGAATGGCCTTTAATGGAGAAAGAGTCCTGTAGTAGTTACAGCATCTACCAGCAGCGTATAAATTTTTGTACTTCTTTAAATAAAATACTTTTGGTATCATTAGTTTGTAAATGTATACTACACTATCATACATATCACTAACTGAACAGGTCATTATTATTTCAGGTAGGCCGATATTTTACCCAAAAGGTTTATTTAGATTTCATCCAACAGTTAATATTTTACTAAATTGAGTAAAATATGCGAAAATCACTAGAACAATGTTATATACTTTGTTGACTTGTGTACTTACATTCAAACGTTTCCAACACTTTTAAATCCAGAGAAAACAGCCATTTTGAAAACAGCCCGTGTCATTGCGTCGCGTGTCTTTGAAGTCATATCCTCTTTATCCTCGATTTTCGGTTTTACTTCCTTAGAAACCATGGAAACACCACGTGTTTTATTAGACAGGTGAGCAACTGTTTGGATCCATTTAGCAACAGAAAACTATCATTGTTATATAGCTCATTAGTATTATCATTTAAACCTCTTCTTTTCTTGATTTACCGCGAGTAACATGTTTGTACCATGCCTCAGAGACAACACAATTTTGTCAAGGCTAAAATAGCACAACCAGGAAGAGCTTTATTTGTAGTAACAGTAATACAGCATTTTCTCCCCCATACAATATATATTTTTTAAATAATTGCATGCCACTTTTATTATTATTATAACCTTTATTTTACCAGGAAAGAAGCACATTGAGATTAAGAATCTCTTTTACAAGAGCGTCCTGGCCAAAACTGACAGACACAGCACGTTTGAGTGTAACAAATAACATCCAACAATACATACACATATACACACACAAGCAACTCTAATAAAATTTCAATATCAAATACATAACTAGCTAAAACATCTACAGCCCGATGTTTCATTCTCCAAATCATTTAAAACTATTTTAAAAGTGTCCAACGAGACCAGATTCCTCAGTTTCAATGTACTTTGCAAACAATTCCAGGCAGAGGGAGCAGCAAATTTAAATGCCTTAGCACTTAGCAACAGAGTAAAGTTATGCAAGGAATAATTGATGACGGGCAGTAGGAATTATTAGAGAAACTAATCTTTAAAAAAAATCTTAATTTTTGTTTCGAAGACAAATGGAAGTTATGGGCTTGGAAGTACATGTGGGTAAGTAAATTCATTTATTAGTGAACTACAGTTTAATACTGCTCAATTTTTTCATTAGGTTCATGAAAATGCAATGCCTTTTCCCAATCCCTGGAGGCCTAGACGCTGACTTTAAATAGAAAAGGCACAGGCCATAGTCTACTTAGGACCTGGCCAAGACCACACTCATGAAGAGGGAGGGAGGAAACCTCAAATCATCACACTACCCACCTGAGTGGCACGCGCTTGGGCTTGGTTCTCCCTTCTGAGGCCCTGATAACATGGATTTCTTATCGCCTTCAAGAGAGGAGATTTGGCCCCTGTCCAAGAGAACCAACGAAGCAAGAAAACCACTGTCTAGACACTTAAGGAGAAGTCAAGGGAAAAAATGCTCTGTTTGACAGGAAATACTGAAGGGGCTTTTCATTGAAGTCAGGTGAGTTGAAGGGCTGTAGTCCAGACAATGTCATTGTGCTGGACCGTCTCACCAAATCCCCTTTTCTCCCACCATTTCACAACCGTTTAACATGGATCTCAGAGCCGGACTATGGGGAATCCCCTCTTATATGTGCTATCTCTGAGCAAGAGAGTGAATACAACAAGCATGGCTGCTTTTTGGTTTACAGTTACCATTAACAAAAATGATGGGGATGAGACATGACATTGGGCAGAATACTTCCCAAAGAGGTCACTACAGATTTTCAGACCTTTTAAAACATTATGTTCATATATAATTGTTGGTCAGTGTCACTGTTTTCCTGGCCAAACACACAAATAGTAACTAATTTCACTTAAAAATATGCCTAACTGAAACAATGTCAAAATGATTTTGGCAGACTTACTCCAATAATCTATATTAATGTTTTTGTTGTTGTTGTTTTGGCTTTATTTGCCTTATAAGTAATCTTTAAGCCTCCTGGACATATTCTGAGGCCCACTTGTGGGCCCTGGTAACTTTGTTTAGAACCACTGTGGTATAAGTATGAATTAAAACAGTTTTGATGTTGTTGCAATTTTCTACATATAAAATGCATGATTCAATCCAATCTCCCCATTGTTTCATGCACTGAACATGCATTGAGAGACTGTTTGAGTGCCCTTCACCCAGAAACAGCATAAAGAAAAAGGTACAAAGCAAAGACAACTGTGTTTACAGTCTCATCACATGCTTTGGATCTGAATGGCACCTCTGTGTCACAGCTCAGTGAAGCATGACGCGCCAGCCCCAAAGCGCTTTCAATAAAAAAAAAACATTACTCACTGTCTAACAAACATGCACTCACACACAGATAAGAAAAAACAATCATCTCAAATACACTGGCCTCTTACCACACAATATGTCCACACACAAAAAGACAACATGATATGAATCCATCAGTAACTTGTGAAAACATGCTATTAAGGGCTCTGACAGTTCAGTGATTTCGTATGAATTCATATGATGTGATTTGTAAACAGGAACACAAGTTTAAAAAAAAAGCAAGCAGGAAGTTCCACCCCGAAATCGTCAGTGGGGATTAAAGGTGTAGTAAGCAATTTCTGAGAAACGCTGAAATTTTAGGCTTGTTTGAGATGCGCCTTGCCTCGCCTGAAATGTAGTCGAGAGTAGGCGGCTGCAGTGAGAGGAGGAGTAAAGAAAGCGCAGGCAAGCCGGACAGTTCTCGCTTCTCGCAGTGGATCATCTGACACCTGCGAGATCAATGATGGATATCGCGGGATTCAGGCTTGTGCACAGTGTTGCTAATAAACTGGATGCAATTTAAGTTCTGTTGCTTTTATATGAAAATAAGACACCCAAAGTACTTGTTATTTAATTCCATTCCAAATAAGTGTTTATCAATCATTTTTTCTTTAATACAGACATAGGCTTTGTGTTGTTGTTTTGTGTGTGTGTGTTTTAAATTTATAATAATTACATTGCATAACCCATAGAGATCGCACTGTCCGAGAGTTTGGGAATATTCACACATAACATATACATATAAAACATGATATCCGAGTTTTAAAATCAAACATTTTAAAAGAGCGCAATACGTCACGGTTGTTTAAACCAATCAGCATTAAGCTGTGTCGTCAGCAAGTCGTTTCCCATCATGCTTTTGATCAGCGCAGTCGGTGGAGAGCAACTGCGCGCGACTGCAGAATCCCACACGTGCGCCTTGCGCTGGCGAGAGTTTTTTGACACACGTCAGCATGACATCAGAGCAAGGCGGACCGCACTCGGACAAATTTCTAACCGGCATGCATTACGTGTTGATCACCGATGATCGGTTCTGCGCAGATTTTGCTCATCTCAAACAAGCCTTTTTATTCACCAAAACAAACACGCCCCTACCTAAAAGGATTGCCCTACACTCTAAAAATCTTGGGTTATTATTTGATCTAAAATAAAGGAATTATCATGCAAACCAGTGGTTGTTTGGAGTTTTAAAAAATTTAGAGAATTTAAGTTAATCCGTAAACATTAAGTCATGGATGAAAAAAAAAAAAAGCTAGTATAGTAAAAATGAATGCTGGGTTAAATCAAGCCATTATGCTGGGTTAAATAAACAACCCAATATGCTGGGTAAAATGAACCCAACATGTGTTATGTTCTACATTTACCCTGTCCTTGGGTTGAAAACAACACAAATTGGGTTGTTTTTAACCGAGGGTTTTTTAGAGTGTACCTTTATAGCTCCGCCCCCAAATTCACAAACATGCTATGCAAGACAGGCACCTCCCCCTAATGTTTACTGCTGATTGGCTACAAGTGTGTTTTGGTGCTCAGTCAGATCCACTTTCAACAGTGTTTCTCAGAAATCGCTTACTGCACCTTTAAGCAGATTGTATGAAAACATACGAATGATATATCATACAAATTCATACGAATTAGCCACCAATACGCCAAATAGTTAAAGAAGCATGTCACCCGTGGGAATATTCATCTTTATTGAAAGTGGGTCATATATGTAGTCGAAATGTAACAAAAAAAAAATCGAATTTGGTGCCTTCTTGACAAAGTAAAGACAGAAAGTAACTTTAGGGCGCATTTGTATTGAAAACCACAACTCCAAAAATGCACCACATTGCACAGCTCCGCAAGCCACTCCCACTAATCCAGAACAACGCCTCTGAGGTATCCGCCTATCAGATTCAGAGAAAGCACTCTTACGTTTAAAAGGCTAGCTACCGCCAGAGTTTGAAATTCATTTCACAGAAAAAAAAAAAATGGAGTGGCAATTGGGAGAGTCAGGACTTTTCCCGGTGGGCCGGTAGTGTTTTGAGGCCGCGAGGGCCGGTCTGATAATAGTTATACATTGCAAGTTCTTAGCAACACCATCCGGCGGCCTGGTGTCACTCCATTCCAGTAGGTGGCGGAAATGAACAACAGCTGACTTGCTGAAGAAGAAGAAGAAGAAGATGACAAAGATGAAGACTGTCATTTGAGTTCTTTTGCGGCTGTGATTATGTTTATTATGGTGCCGCTGCCCGCTTGTCAAACTGTGCAGTCTCTCTGCTCAACCCGTAAATAAATGCATCGATCTGCAAATCTTGATTGAGTTCTTATATGGTTAAGTGGTAGATCTTTTGCCAAGCGTGTCAGAGGTTACGGGTTCTAATCCGCACTCATATAGTTTTTTTTTTTCTCTCATCAAAACTGAATCAGTGGTTACAGTCTATATCAAGCAGGGACACGTTTGTGTGCATTTTATTTTGTGATATCACCGGAACGAATAGAGAGTCTCCGCAACGGCGATAGATTGAAGCGCGCATCCAAGTGAAGACTGCGCGAGCCACAAGAGAACACTGTATCCATGCAACCGATCGCAGCGGCAACAAGCGCTCAGCTTGAGATCAAAAACAACACATTTTAACGCTAGATCTCTTATTTAATAGCGAACTCAATGAATGCTCTGCTAGTTAACTGGAGATGTTTTATTTATTTGTATTAGGTACATCCGTGCCTCAATGTTTCAAAAAGTGGTGGGGAACAATATCGATCCCGAAAAAAAGTGGTGGGACACGACATCACTAGATCTAAACAAATCAATCTAACCATAGATGTGACCAGTATTGCTGGCTTTCTTAATCTATTTAAAATAATTTTGCAAGGGTTCTTGGATTTTTTTTTTTTTTTTTACCAAAAAATAGTCGTAACACCCCATCTGGCTCCACAGCGCTTCTTAGCTTAGCTTCCAAACAAGATGGGGGATATTGCTTTTAGTTTCTGCAAGTAAAGTCCCACCCACTGAACTCTAATAGGTCTGTAGCGTGAGTGGGTCCCACCCCCTGGAGAAACGAGGAAATAGTGTTTGTAGTCTCAACCCATATACAAAGAAATGGGACTTCCTGCTTATAATGACACAAAATGACGATTTTTATGTCATTATAAGCAGGAACTGCAACACTTAAATCCTTATTTCTCCCATCTCAGGGGAAAATGAGGGAATAATGCATGACCATTCAAAAATATGACTGGGTTTCTAACGATACAAAGCTTAATGCAAATGGGTGAAGTGTCCCTTTAAGATTTCCCATGAGAGTGTGTTGGTGTATCCTCATATTAAGGTTTGTAAAGATATCAAATGTAAACCATTATCACTGGGGGGAAAACATATCGGTTGACCACTAATCTGAATATTCCCTCTACAACCGAAGGCAAATAACAGTCATTTTAAAAAACACTGGTGTAGAGTTGTTACCTCTGGCGTGGTTTTGATTGAAATATCACTGTCAAGTTTTGCTTCTGAAAGGTTGAACCCAGGAGGACTATGATGAAAAGCACCCAGAATATCAATTAAAAAGCAGAAGGAAAGAACAGAGCATACAAGGAAGAAGAGAACAGTGCTTTGGCATCAGCTTCACTGATTGGTTGTACACATCCTTCTGCCCCCTTTGACCACAGGTGAAGTCATGGGAAGTGTGGGTGGCAACAGCAAGCAGAAGTAATTATTGTTCGGGGCCTTTTAATTTCAGTGGCATTTAAAATGATTAATCCTTTTCTAGAGCTCAGTCAGAGTACTTCATATTTTCATATCGGCCCCTGAGGAGTGACTCGCTTCTGAATAGGTCGTCTCTCTCTGTCTTGATTGCTCTCTGTACATTCAGACATTGTAGATGTAACGGCAGTGTTTGTTATTGGCTGTGCAGACCATGCTTTACCCGAGTGGTCGGAGACCATCCGCTAATGGTCGCCGGTCTTCATTGTTGTTGGGCATTCAAAGCAATTCACATAATTAGAGTGCATTCTTACCACACAAAACCCATTACTGAAATAGATTAGAATGTGGAGTTTATCTGGTATACAACTGTGTAAATGAGATCAGGTATGTTTGTCATGGATCAATTCACTCGCAGGATGCGCGGTTGCTGTTTTGTTGGTGAAATCAATGATTTGTCATCATTTTCCAAAAAAAAAAAAAAAAAATTGTGAATGACAGTTTTCATTAGGCACTGCTCTAAAAGAGAAATCTGCCAACTCTGAATAATTCCAACATTCTTTCTTTATGAAGACTTGTAGCCTACAATAGCATGGTATGAAAATTAAATAACCTTCATTCCATCACTATTGCTACATGCCATGTGTCAAACTGAAATGAAATGAGTTTTGAGCCATACTAATATCAAATACTATATGAAGGCTACTAATGAGCAGAAAGAAAGGGATAGAGAATAAGGGAGACTGGTTAGTTGTCACTGGTTGGTTAACCGTCTTCATTCAGAATAATGTGCGTGAATTGTGTCCTCCGAACAAAAGTCCTATATTATAATTTTTGTAGCTGTTGGATAAACTATAGTGAACACAATAAAGCCCCACTAGCACACATCAAGAAGTGGGAAAACAATTTAATGAAGCTAAATTATAACTTGCATTTAATAAACAGGAAAAGCTAACATTATTTTTAGGGCATTTGGCCCATGTATTTTATATGCTGCATTTTATATGAATTAATATGAATTAATAATATAATGCAAAATATCAATAAATCATTAATTTATTGAAATTTTTGTCAGAATCTTAATTAGTTATTTCTGTATGTTTCTAATTCATTACTTATTTTATTTCATAATTAATTTACTATTTAATTTAGGATAATGTATATTAAATACAAATGTGTGAAAGGTGGATTTTCTTTTAAATAGGCTATTTAAGATATCAAAGCAATGTCTCAAATTAGTCAATGAACAGCTGGTCCCCATCGTGACAATTTACCTCATATAGTGTTAAATGAGCTGTATATTTTTCTTTAGCCTTTTGCAGCCAAGACTTTAGGATATGGTACACATCAACTGACTTCCAAAAATACACCACCTCTTATATTCACTGGAGGGGATAAAAAAAAGAAGTGACACCCGGTCCCCCCTTTATCAAGAAACATGGGTTACACTGCCATCTAGTGGACAAACAATAACAACACCAAACAAAATTATTCAGTTTTAACGGTAAGAACACAATTACAATAAACAATTGCATGTCCTTGTTATAGAAAAGTGTTTATATGTCTTTAAAAAAAATATATTTATGAATATTAATTAAAAAAAAACTATAGTGCATTTTTACCTGAATGTGGATTCTCAAAAAGTAACAAAACCTTGTGTGTGTGTGTGTGTGTGTGTGTGTGTGTGTGTGTGTGTGTGTGTGTGTGTGTGTGTGTGTGTGTGTGTGTGTGTGTGTGTGTGTGTGTGTGTGTGTGTGTGTGTGTGTGTAAGTAAATTGTCAAATCCACACACGCGCGCGTTTTTACATTAAGCGAAATATAGCCTACACACGCTAGTGCCAGCGTGTTCAAATGTTGTGTGTGTGTGTGTGTGTGTGTGTGTATTTGGCATTGTATTAACGTCTTCTGCCCCCCACTACAGTGCGTGTGTAGCCCATGTGATGGTGGGCAGAAGACGTTGGTTATAAACTGACAAATCCCAACAGACATATGGAGAAAGTCTGGCTCTCCAATGATCTCTCCAGTGTGGCAAATCAAAACCAAATTTCCTCCTGGGCAGCGGTAGACACGGACGAGCAGCAGATACCTGCGGCCACCTGGGCCTCACTCCAAAGACTCGGCCAAGACAATTTCTCTCAAATCACTTCTCTATCTTAATCTGACAGCCCTCCTCGATTAGGAGGTGTGAAAATTACTTCTCTACCCACCAGCTGTCGTTCTGAAATTATCTTAATTGTACCATGATTATGCCTCTAAGCTCCTATGAGAGCAACCATTGCATCCGTTAACAAATGCTAGCAAAGATGGGAAGACCTTCAAAGTGTAAGTGAACACCTCAGAAGCGCTGCACTCCACGCACACACAAACACACACAGACAGACAGACAGGGAGCACTACTTGCTAGTGTGTATAGGCTACCTGCGTATTTCGCTTAATGTCAAAACATTATATTTGCACAAATAAGCTCATTACCAAACTCAACAAACATAGACCAAAAGAGAATCTAAAAGACAACTAAAAGTTGCCCGTCTGTTAACACTGTTAGATGTTAATAGTAAACATTGCACTTTGTTTTTCAAACGACTGGACTTCAGCAAAGAAAAACATACGGCAGCAGGTAAAGAGTTTCATTAACTAGTAATGCTTAATGTTTCTTTTTTTTTATCTTTAACTATAAAATAAAAAAGGCACAAAGTTGGTTTGTGTATAATTAACAAGGGTCGCTGCCATTGTTTCCATTGCTGTTTACTTTATATTAAGGTTGAATTCATATAATTTTTAATATAAATTTTCGGTGAAAGCATTGCACCCTCCTTCAGAGCGTTTTCAAAGCCACGCCTTCTTCAAAACACACGAGGCTTGTTCGACTTGAACCGGCGCTGCACAGACCGATCGGTTTACGACATCAAAGTACCGCAAGAGCGATTCAAAAGCATAATATGGAGCCGTCTGCTCTCTAATTGTTCTCGCGGTACTTTGATGTCATAAACCGATCGGTCTGTGCAGCGCCGGTTCAAGTCGAACAAGCCTACGAACTGCACACAGCAGGGGATGCGTCACGAGACCAGAGAAAGTGTTAAACCCCATCTCTCAAAGAACAAAACATTACAACGATAGTGAACGTAAACAACTTAGAGCTCTGTAACACCTCACTGCTGCAGATTCATTTCGGAGTTGATAGTGTTGTCAGAGACATGCATGAGAGTCTGAGGTGAGGACACGAACAGCTCCGGTAGTCCGGTGGCGTAGTGAAAATACCGTTACCGAGATGATAAAAGCACCAAATTTTGCATGGTGTTTCCTTAGAATCTATAGTGTAATTTTGGCCTAGGAGCCCTCGGAATTTTTTTTTGTAACATGTCATATTAGAAGTATATCATTATCAATGAAATATGCTTAAAAACACAGCGATTTTCAAGTTCCTTGCACAAGATAAAGTATTCAAATGAATCCCAAAGTTAACATTTTATATGTTTATTTATGAACTTTTACATAACAAAAGCTTCAATACATGTTAAAGTATTATCAATATGGTCTTTATTGGCCTTGTAATTGATAATTATGAATCGTTACAGTTGCATTTGCAAAGAGGTGAGCAGTCTAGACTTGCTTTGCCACATTTGCAGGTGGAACAATCCCCCTTACAGCAACATTTGATAAGTTCTCTGCAGGCTGTGGGGACTTCTGGAAGTGTCATCCAAATTGGTTCCCGAGACCCTGATTCCTTGGTTCATCCATAGTCCCTTGGAGAAGGAATACCTTGTTGTGAGAGTGTGCTGGTCGCCCAGATTCCAGTCTGATAAACTGCCCGTCTGATGTGCTGCAGTAGAGTATCTTGGGTGGGTAGCAGTTTCTCCATTGTCCTACTCCCATGGCAGAAGAGTTCTTTCCTCTTCTGGACAATGGAGCTTGAAGAACTGGACTTGTCATACAAGATGACAGTCAGTCTCTCAAGCTTTTGGAACTGCCATGAAGCAGCATCTAATTTTTGGAATGGATTTCTGGCAAGGGAAGCAAATACTTCAGTGGCTTCATCATAGCCTTGCCAGGCCCGCCAAACTGACTTCTTACCCTTCCCAGTGAAAGCAGATGTTGTATCACACCCTGAATAGGCATGGAACATCAACAGTGCTTGAGACTTGTCCTTACCCAGACTTTTACATATGCTATTGACATGGTAAAATCTGTACTTTTTGCCCATGCCAAAAGCCACCCAGATGTCAGTCAAAGGTTGAATCACCAGTAAATCATGGAATAAACCTGCAAGAATCACAATGACATCAGTGTCCACAGTACGCACATGGACAGTTTTTGCTCCTTCCTCCAGGGCATGCTGTATATGAACCACAATCCGGGTGTCTGCCTCTTCATGATTGCAACTGCTCATGGTACTGCTGGAACCAAATAAAGATACAGCTTGCCCTGATGTGATATACAGAGATTTGTCTGGGGGCCAGTTGAACTCTTCAGTCTTAGATGTCAGAAAGGCAAAAAACTCTTTCTTATTCATTGGATCACGTAGGAAATCCATCCAATTGCCTGGCAGCTTTGTTTGGCCAGACACTTTCCTGCGTACACCTTGACCCCTCTTTTGACGCGTGGACTCCTTCAAACTGTCCGAGATGTATGCATCCCATACAATATCCAACCTTTGTGTATCCTGTAGCTGCCTCTGCAGGTAAGGGATGAAAACATTACTTGCATATTCATTAAATGTGTTCACTGTATAAGTAGACAGACTGTGGACAATGACCGCTCCATCCAAGATTTTGCAGTCAAAGCATGAGGGTGGCTGTGATTGCCCAGGGAGCTCAAGGCATTGAAGTAAGTCAGACTTTGTGCCTGGCAGGTGAATCTTTCCAAAGTCAGAGAGGGAAGGAGGGAAGGACTGTACTTCATGTGCAAAGAATTCATCCAAATCACTCTCACGACTTTGCATTGCAATATACAGCTGACCAAATAGTGTCACGTTGTTCTGGAGCATTTTAATCTTTTTCCCATGTGTAGATAATGTCTTGCGTCGAGTTTGCTTGAAGAGTTGCAACGAATTCCTTTTGATTGGATCATAGATGGATTCGCTGCAATCAGTAAGCACCTTTGTGACAAACTGTTGATATTGTTTCTTGCCTGTGTCTTCTAAGATGAACACTGTTTTAGCCACAGATTCATCTGCACAGTTACGGCTGTCAAGAGTGACTAGATCTTTAAAATCATCCAAGAAAGGGTTGCCCATTCTTTTAATAGTTTCAGACAGGTTGGCTACATGTATTTGAAATGTCTTCTGTGTGGAAAGACACTGTTCATGATGCTGGAAGTTCTTAGGATTATCTATGTCATTTTCAGGAAGAAAGTCCTCTTCAAATTCTTTCAGCAATCTTCCCAACTCTGGTCCAGAGATCATCCATCATCTGAAAGCATTTGGGTTTTCTGTGAGACCAACTGCACCACCGCAACCTTTCACAATCTTATTCTCTTGTTCATGAGCTTGGTCGAAAGGTATTGCAGAGAACTTGTTGTATGTCTTTGAGAGAACCCAGTGTGAATGCTTTTCAAACTCATCCTTGATGGTACTGGGCAAAGACTTCATGTCCCTGATGTGGACAGACACCCATCTTGCATAGTTTGTATGGTCCAAGGCAAAAAATAGAGGGATGAGTTCTTCTAAAACTTCTACATATAGAAGGAAGTTCTTCTCTCTGTGAGCTCTGACAAAAATGAGAATGTGGGTTTCATATCTTAGTATTAGATCCCAATACATGAAAGTTGGACTCTTCTTCAGCATGTCATTTCTCCAAGTGATAAAGGTATCTTCATCTTTGGGGCCAGCAATAAGCCTAAAAGCTTCCTGCTGCAGATTGTGAAGTGACAGTAGAGTGACTTGGTGGGCATGCCTGGTGCGAGTTAGGTGTGCTGCTTTCAGAAATGAGTCAGCCTTTCCAGAAGATGCTACTTCTGCTTCAGTGAGTGCTGTTGTCCAACCAGAGCAATCTAAGAGGTCGCCAAGTGTATTCCAGAGGGCCATTTCTGTGTGTAATCCACCTAGCATAACTACATGAACTCTTTCACCATGTGTGTCTGGCCATTTGCATTGCACTAACTTTGCCAGAGCGAAAAGAGGCTGGTCAAATTTAGTAACTGGGATTTGTCCAGGATTAAGAAATTCAATAGCTTGTCTAAGAACATTCATGCTATGTTTAATCATGGCTGGAGTGGCAGATTTATCATAAAACAGAGGAAGGAGTGCACATTTTGCTGGGGGGTCTTCCACCAATGGTTGCATAGAAGCATGATATGCAGACCATGCAACTGCATCATCACTGTCTAGTTCTCTCTTCTCTAGAAGTGGCAGTGCATGATTGACCCACCTGTTTTCCTCTTCTCTAGCATTATCCAATAAACCCATAGCTGTAACTACATTACACTCTGGCACTGAAACAGAAGTATTTTTCAGAGCTACAGCGGGGACAGTGGCAAAAGTGTCAGGAAGAGCTTTATTTTTATTTTCAAAAGGTGGTATCATAATGGGTGGTCTCTGTACACCACAGTCCACAGTAGTTGGAAACTGAAACATGCTGATTCCAGTACCATGAAAGGAGCCTACAGAAGTGGTTGAACTTGGGTCATAGTCAAGGTTATCAAGGGCACCAACTGTGAAGAGCCCTTTCCGGAGACAAGCTGGAACCACAACACCATCAACTTCAAAGCGTTCACATGTGGCTTTAGCAAGCCAGTCTTCAATTTGAATAACTCTGTCATATGAAATGCTAATACCCATTTGGTTTAATTGTTGGACCAGTTGCTTGCTTCTGGTTTGTACATGTACATTAAGGCCTATGTAAATAGGGAGTGGTGGTTCACGTTCAAGGCTGTGTCTGGTCATCCTAGCAGTGGGTGTTGCCCTTTTCTTTGTGTTATAAAGAATGCCTTGTCCCATTGTGAGGCAAGCCTGAGACTCACATTTCTCTTGATCTTTCAAGTTGGAGCCATTCATTATCATCGAGATAAGAGACTTTAAGCTTGAAGGAAGTGAGGTTTCTTGACATCTTTCTGGGAAGGAGCCAGTGAATTTGAAGCCTGTATGGTTGAATATGTCATTTCTAATAATCTTCGCAGCTTTTGCCAGGATGAGAGCATCTTCATCAAAATCTCTCTTCCTCAGAGCTTCCCTTAGCATATTTCTCATGCCCTCCTTGAAAACAAGAACTGTATTCCTTCCATCAAATTGTTCTTGTGCATCTGGAAAGCATTGAAGCAAATGATTTTTCAATCTGGTTTTGTTGACTTGCTTACTGACACCCAGTTCCTGAAGTCGATTTACATACAAAGAGTGGAGCTCAGATAGCATAAAGAGAAGGACTCCAGAATCAACACATTTTTCAATGTAGTCCTGAAGTTCAACGAAAGCGCGAGACTCATTCATATTTTCATCTATGTTTTCTGGACATTGGTAGCTCTTACTAGCGAGTCCACGGTAGCAATTTCTCAGCTTTACAAGGCATGGTAAATGGTATTTTGCCTCAATTGCAATTAAATCTCCTTCAATTATCCTTGTCATAAGCCTTGTGTCCTTAAGTTCAGTGATCATGGTTCGGATATTCTTGTCAGTATCAAATGTTGATACTTCATGGAGAGCACCTTGATCTATGCCACCCTCACAGAAGAAGCACTTTTGAACATCCAGTCGTTGGCGTTTCATTGGCTTTCCCCGTCCAGATTCAACAGCATTCCGCATGTTCTTCTTTGTCGCTTTCATAAGCTTTGAATTGTTAAACTTTAGGTGGCAAGATTTGTGCCAAGAAGCAGAATGTAAAGCAAAATTGGTAGCAGTTTCATCATTCCCAAAATAGAGTTTAGTTGGAAGATTGTCAATCGCTCTGAATTGCTCGACATTAGCAAGAAATGATCTATAGGCATGAGATTTATCACCACTTGTCCCAGGTGTCTGCAAGGTACATCTCAGGGGTTCAGATGTGTCTTTCTGGCAAATAACACATAGAGCCCAGTTCAGCTCCATGTTGAAGTTTCAGAAACTAATGTCATGTAAGCATAAAAGTTATTATTATACCGTTATTTAGAATGTGTCACTTTATGGTTTCCATGGTGACGCGCCATTGCTTGTCACGTGACACACCGCAGCAACAACCGAGAATGAATGATGATCTGCTTTTATGTCATTTTTCCTTTTTTATTCAAAATATTCACACATTTGTTAGATATGGCATGAAATATCTGATATTCCGATTGTCAAATATATGCAAGTGGAAGTGTTTTGTTGTTTAAACACCTTTATAACGATCGCGTTAGTTGAGCTGTATGCGCGATGGGCGTCGTCATCTAGTTTGTGCCGCAGACGCAGTTCAGAGAATCGGATCTGTTGGATTTTGCAACACGTGAATTCATCCACTTCACCCGAAATACACCCAAATACACCCGAAAAGTAAGTGGCTGGTGAACTGGGAGACGAATAGAGTAAACTTTAAAGTCACTTACACAATGTGTATCTGATATGAATAAAACATTTCTAATTATGGAAAGGATTATTATTGCCTCTTCCTTTGACATCAGTATGTATTTTACAAACTCTAAATGTATTGTTTTTTTTAGTACTTAAATGTCTGAAACCTAAAATAAACATTATGTGGTTGAAAACACTGAAAAGTTGTGATATATGACAGATCTGAGCGCGCCTGTCTCTGGCTCAGCGCCAGCCAACGCGCGAAAGCACATTTGAATTTAGCAGTGCATGCACTGACCGTTCTAATCACACCGGTGCAGTACGTGCGAAAGGGTTAATGTGATGTGATGCAGCCTAACATAAAACTAATGACCAAACTATGAACTTAGTAGAATAGCTATGAATGACCTAGTTGAATTGAAAAATAAAAGAGAAAACCAAGATCTCTTAGCATTTAAGCATTTTTGCTGCCTTTTTTAATAATTCTGCCTATATTATACAGGGCATTTTGATTATTTTTTTTAGGTATAAGGTGTCTTGGCACTCTGTTTTACACTTATAATTTGGAAGATCTACTGGCCTGAGCACAAATTAACAAAAGGAAGCTTATTCAGTGGTCTTAAAATGCCATTATCCTGAAAGTTTTACTTGAGATGGAAAAAAAACAAAAAACGTTTTTCATGAATATTGTTTTTTAAGTGATTTGACACTAAATTTCAATATTTCAGCTGGGCTACTAGGCTGAAATCATTCAGGAGGTCCTAAAGAATCTTCATGTAAAATTTGGTGCTTTTATCACCTCGGTAACGGTATTGTTTAATATGTGCACTACCCAACTGGACTACGGGTAGAATGTCACCGGTTGTCATCTTATAATTACGGTTAGGACATGCCATGGCGCAGCATTAGCTTCTTGTTTTTGTTCAGGAGCCAGGAGGAACATTAAAAGGAGGCTTGATGACTGCCTACTACAACTTTGGATAGCGTGTGATGTCTGCGGGAGCACGGTGCAGAGGTATGGAAATGCATGTTGACAAGCAGGTATGGACTTTTAGCTGTCTACTATGGTATGGACTGAATGCAATGATTGGGCGAACATTTTTTGATCCTGTGACTTCAACATAAAATATGTAGGCCTACATGCTTTTATACACAGTGTCCATTTATTTTACTGTCTTATGTATAAAAGCATATAGGCCTACATATTTTAAGAAAATTACAACTGCATTAAATAATGTTATGAGATTGTTTTAAATATTTTTTGAATATACAAATATGACATTGGAAAGAAGGATAGCCTACTTTTAAACATGAAACTAAACCACCAGTAGGGGGCAGCAGGTGACCGTCTTAATGATTGAGTTATTGAGTCATTTATTCAAATGATTCGTTCAAACGGCTGAATCGTTCAGGAATGAGGCAGTTGTTTAATGGGTATTGTACATAGACTGTAAAGAAATATGGACGTAGTGTCCGTGACGTCACCCGTAGGTTTTTGAAGCCTAAAGTGGGCCAACCGCCATCTTGGCAGCGCGTCATCTCTCGCCACTCCCGGATAAAAGAAAATGGGCAAAGAGGCGGGAAGTGGGTGGAGCTGCGTTGCTAATGCTATGCTACTGGCCTCGTGTTAAAGTGACAGCTGAATGTAGAAGTAAAGCCAATAAGTTCATGTTTTTGCCCTTCGAAATACTATAAGACTTTAAAAGACGTAACTAAAAGTGAGACTATGTGTATCGTGATGCATTATTATTCTGCTAGTTAAAAATGTATTATCATGCAGTAACTTACAATATTGCTCTGAGCTTGTGCGTGTGACAGTGATTCATGCGCATACATGTCAGTCAGCGCGGCATCGCACGTCAAGTTCGTAAAGAGCTTTATTCATTTCAGTCGATTTTAAAATCTGATTTTGGCCGCCTCTCAATTTCTCAAATGGGTTAAACCAAAAATATTACCTCAGAAGTTCAAGTAAATGCACTAGAAATCCGCGCTCATTCAAGGGTGTGCATCTATTGCATGAACGGAGAGAAAGCACTGACACCTGCAGGATTTCATCTCACGGTACTTTTTATTTAAAGCAACACCAAGGAACTTTTCCTCTGCGGTCGCCCTACAGGTTGGAAGCGGAATTGGCCTTTACCGCTGTCGTAATTAATTTAGCCTACCGCAGCCTACTGTCGCACGCGCACGCTCGCTGTTTATCCAGCACCGGCTTTGGAATCAACAATGGCCACAGACAAGGTAGAGTATGATGCATGATTTTATGAAAGACATCACAGACGAAGAAAAACTATGTATACTATGTATTACTTGTTTATTGAACTGTTATATGAAACCAGTGTCACATTTTAAATTGTGATAGTATTCGTGGTCTTGTGATGTTGCTTAACTGTATCATATATCAAATGTTATAAACATAAAAACTCCACATGATTTTTTTAACCGCTGTATGTTCATTAAGTTTCTTTGTGTGATCTGTGCTCATTTGTTTCCATTTCTCGTCATGAGGCGCGAGCCTCAACAGCACGTTACCGTCAGACAGTCAGCGGCTGTTGGCAGTCCGAATGTCGGCAGATATATATTTTTTAACGATAATAATTTAAAAATTAAAATGCATTTTAAATTGACAAATATTGTAAGTAAACAACAATATTCCAAGTTTAGAAAAACGTTTTTATTAAGATTTTTTTTTAATCTGCATCTATTTTTAGGTGTGCCAGCTGCCACTGTGGGTGTTACAGTTACTCACAATCACTTTGTTTATAGTGATTTTGCCTTCAAAATAAAAGTACGAGAACGTTTTTGCAGCAATATTTTATTTTGTGATGAATTAAGAGCTTTTAATTTGAAAAGTTCAGAAAGCCATTCAAAAGAGTGGATCGCTTCGTTGCAGATAAGACACACCGGCTTTGCATTCACAAAACTAGGTAGGATTAAGGCATACTTGTCTTTCCATTCTTCTTTGTATGCCCTATTTTCGCTGTCAACTTTCCTCCTTTTGTTAACCTAAATTTTTGTTATCATCACTCACACGACATAATAGCGTAACTTACCTGGCTCCAGCACGCAAACAGTTGCATTTTTCATCAATTAATTTCTTAAATTATCCTTTGACTATGTTCTGGCGCAATCTAGTGGCCTGTTTATTTATTTTTTATATTGTGATCGTCACAAGTTGTCTAAAACAAGTTGATTGCCCTATTCTCAACAACAACAAAGAAAAGAAAATGATCGACTTGAATTAGCCTGTAGCTTAAGTTTGGGGTATAAGATGTTTTTTTTTTTTCCTTTCAGAGTCAGGCCACAAAGTTTCATGATGTCCAAGAACAAGCTAAATATATATGCACTACAGGTTGCAATTTGTCAGGCACTTTTACATTACTTTTATGATACATTATTAAATGATAAATGTAAAAAATTATAATTCTAAATATAGATTTTTTTCTTCTTCTTTTACATAATTGATATATGCATATCCAGTATTTGGTGGTTCTACTCGATAGATTACTTTACGAAATAAAATGAAAGCATTACTTTATCAAAAGTAGTCCTTGCGTTGGCCGGGAATCGAACCCGGGTCAACTGCTTGGAAGGCAGCTATGCTAACCACTATACCACCAACGCATGTGTAGTGGTTGAACTGGCATTCAGTAATTCCACTCCGGCAAAAATCTTTGCTTTCATTGTTAACTGCGTTTCTTGTAGAGTAGTCTGACAGTGCAAACTCAAATAAAGTAAAGCCGTGAACCTTTTTTCAGGTTCTGAATACACATAAAAATAAATATTTGGGCTCGTCCGGGATTTGAACCCGGGACCTCTCGCACCCAAAGCGAGAATCATACCCCTAGACCAACGAGCCATGACATCGTGATGTTCGTGAAAGTTTATGAATGATGCGTCTAAAAGATCTGATTAGATTTTGATGTTATAGTTTTGATTTAAGAAATGGTTAAGCTTAACTTCCCTTAACTTTTCCCATTCATTCTCTATGGTAGTGCTTAACACTACGGATGCAATATACCTTTGGCCACACGTAGACTTCCTGGCGCTGTTTCGCTTTTCTGTGGCGGGGAATTTAAAAAGCGTAGTGTCATCTGTCAATTAATCATTAGCAGTGGAGGGGGAGACTTGTAAAGGTGAATGTTTCATCATTGATTTACTATGCACTCAAATAATATGTTTAAAATATGTTAAAAGTGAAGTAAGATGTAATGTGCAGTAGTATGGAGGACCAAACCTGCAGAATTTAAAAATGAATAAATAAATGAATAAATAGATAAATAAATAAATATGATAATAGGAAAATAAAGGAATAAACGACTATAATAAAATAAATATGATTCATTTTTAATCAAATGTATGTTTGTATTATTTGTCCCCTAATTAATTATTATTTGCTTTTATATTTTAATGTATTTTTATTCTTTTAAATTTTTTTAATTTATTTTTTCCATTTATTTATTTATGCATTCATTTATTTTTATATGTATTTATTCCAATATGTATTTATTTCCACATTTATTTATTTTTAACCTTTATTTATTTACATTTTCTTTCTTTATTTTTATATTTATTCTTACATTTCTTTGCCGTGCATGATAATTATGTGGGTTGGTCTTGTTTACCAAATATATAAATGAATTACAGAATAAATAAAAGTTAAAAAATATTGTTTATGTAAAAATGTATAAAAGAAAAAATATGTGTGTGTGTGTGTGTGTGTGTGTACAATTTAATGGTATAATTTAAAAATATATATATTTGTTAAACTTGTTAAAAAAAGTTATACATACATTTGTACATATTCATTTTTATATAATGTTTTACACAAATATTAAGAAATTTAAATAATAAATATTAAATAATGCAAATTTAATAAACACTAGTTTCAATTTTTCTAAGTCTCTTGTGCTGCATTTATTCAGTTAAGAAACAGTAATATTATGGAATATTATAGCATTTTAAAATAACTCTTTTATATATATTATTGATGCTTTAGTATTAACTATCTTATTTCACTAAGTATTTCCATGCTTATGCTGAGACGCTAATGAATACATTCTGATTTCAGAACAGCATCATGAAGAAACCGGTGTTTTTCACTTCACTGCAGGACAAGTCAACTCCTCAAAGAGAAGATCTGGTCAACTTGAAGGCCCGTTCTGTAGTGTTACATAGAGGAGGGGATGTCTCTGACAAGCAAGAGGTGTTGGGAGAATACATTCTTCAGTTCGGCAAGTACAAGGGCAATACAGACTTATCCTCATACAGACTTATCCTCCATTTTTGATTTTAATTCTCTTATTTGTTGTTTTGGCAGCATTCTTGCCTGTTCTAAAAAACATGTTCTTTTGTTCTAACTGTTAAGGTTTGAATATACCAGTGGTGAGGGTGAGTGCACTTCATGAACTGAATGCATGCTATTTAAACTGTTTTTATTTGTTGTGAAAAGTGGACTGTTTTCTTACAGACATTTGAACATTATTAGAATGTGCAATACTAGAATAAATAACAGAATAAATAGAATAAAATAATAAATAATTATTCTAGTCATGTGTAGTCAAGACAATCAAATACATATCATGTACATTCAGTGTTTTGATATGTTTTTAATTTCCTCCCTGTGCTTTTCCTTGCAGCTCTGCCGCAGCCTCCATCAACATCAGCTCCTGTGTGTAGGCCTTCTTCACAGACTGATGGCTCTGTACCACCTCAAGCAGCACAATCAGCACCTCCACCAATGCTGTCTGCACTGACTGAAACCCCTGTTTCCAGCTACTTGAACAAAAAAAGTAAAGACAGTTAAACACACGTGCATTAAAGTTGCAGTAGGGAGTTTTGAGAAAATGTTGACTTAGCCTGAAAATTTGAACAAGCACAACTTCCTGGTCCAACCCCCTTGCTCTCTGCTGCGCTACAGCCCTCCCTCCACAGCTCCTCCCCCACAGCGGAGCCTGCCGTGAACGCGCAGGCTAGTAAACAGGACCACCGATGACGGCAGATTATAAACAGTTATGGAACATTCACTAATAGGGACGAAACATCAACGATATGCTTTACATTGACTATGGCCTGCCCATACTTTGACTACAAACTTGGTCCTCAAATCATTATGTATTTTGCAATACATGTAACTTTATAACGTCGCACTCTTTCTATAAGTTATAAATAGATAGTAAGATAACGTTAAAGGATTAGTTCACTTTTAAAAAAAACTTTTGCTGATAATTTACTCACCCCCATGTCATCCAAGATGTCCATGTCTTTCTTTCTTCAGTCGAAAAGAAATTAAGGTTTTTGATGAAAACATTCCAGGCTTTTTCTCCATATAATGGACTTCAATAGGACACAAACGTTTCAAGGACCAAATGACAGTTTCAGTGCAGCTTCAAAGGGCTTTAAACGATACCAGACGATGAATAAGGGTCTTATCTAGCGAAACGATCGGTCATTTCAAAAATAAATAAAAAACTTTAAGTTTTATAAGCACAAATGCTCGCCTTGCTCTGTTCTGTGATGCACGTTCGTGACTCTCCTGTTTGAACTCGTTCATCAAAATGAACAAATCTTTTTCGAATCATTTCGTTCGTTGAATGAACGAAATGACTCCGAAAAAGACTCGTTCGAAATGAACGAATCTTTTTGTGAGTCATTTCGTTCGTTGAATGAACGAAATGACTCGGGAAAAAGATTCGTTCATTTGGATGAACGCGTTCGAACAGGAGAGTCACGAACGACGGTACGCGCTCGCGCTGTGCAAGAGAGGGGTGATCAGCGCGTACACGAGCGTGATTGACACTGCTAAGACATTCCTCCTGGCTCTGATTGGTTGTTTCTGACCGGGAGCGGTGTATTTCTGCAAATGGCAATAGGACCACAGGGAGGAGCCAGAGGAGCTCGATTTTTTCCACAGATTATCTGTCTCATATTCTACTGTGAGGACATAATGACAGTTTTAACAAATATTTGTTTACAAAAGCTACCTACTGGAGCTTTAAATGTGTCATGCACGCATATATAAATTTCCTTTGCTTTGTGTTCCGTTCAGTTCTGCCACAGCCTTCACCGACATCACATGCAGTCTCTAGTTCCCCCAGTCCACCAGCTCCTGTGTGAAGTCCTTCTTCACAGACTGATGGCTCTGTACCACCTCCTGCAGCACAATCAGCACCTACAGCTCCTGCATCAATGGCGTCTGCACAGACAGAAGCACCTGTTACTAGCAACTTGCAAGATATTAGCCGCTGGAACTGCTCTCTACATCAAAAAATTTGGATGAAAACAGAGATGGAGTCCATGGGGCTCTGGCCAGGATCACACCCAGTAAGACACCTCATGAATATGGTCTCCTATCCACCTCAGCCTGAGCTAATAGAGACAAACATGGGCCTTCCATCACCAAAGTACTTCCAGCTCCATCCCTTTTTCATTTGGAAACCTGAGCACAGTATAAATGAAAGGCTTAGAAACAACTACATCAAATACTGTTTTATAGCACAAATACATTCCTTGCACAAGATTATGCATAAATGTGTATACATATCATTGCACTTTTAGTATATATATATTAAATATTTCATTTATTTCCATTTGTTGAAGACCCAACTTTATATATGTTTTGTAAAATTCCCTTATATCTGTCAAATATATTTTATTAGATTGTCCTGGACTTAACACAAGCAGAATGCTCTTTTATGAAGTTACTTCATTGAAGGAGATATTTAATGAGATTATGCCTGAAAAGGTTTTGGGTTATTTATCAAATGTTAATTTAACCCTCTGATGTACGGTGGGGTCCACTGGACCCCAAATGACTTTTGCTTGAATTAATAAAAATGTTCTCTTTTTCCAAATGGTATGAAACTTCCTACGATTCTCAACACTTCCTAGATCTACAAAAAAAAAATTTAAAATGGAACGTTATCTGTTTTTATGTAGGCGTGACAAAAATAGTCACACTCGTGGTCTTCGGGGTCCATTGGACCCCAAAAAATGCAATTTAATTTTGTAACAGAACAATATTTTTTTTTTTTTACAAATATAAATTTACTTTATTTATTAATGTTTTTACTCAACATTTGTGCAGTTTTTGGAGGATTTATTATATATTTTAAATATCTATAAATAAATAAATACATATTTATTTATCATTGGACTCAAAATAGACAAAATTCATCATCAAAATCAGAAACAACGCAGAACATAACGCGAATCTTTTTTTTATTTTATTTTTTTTACTGCTTTATTTGCTAATTTGTTATTGTAGTTCAGTTGAAATAAATGATACAATCTTAAGACTCCAACATTTATTTTTGTAACATGTTGTTCAGGTTTGATTATAATCATACTGTAACATTATTGAAAAACTGTTGTTTTTTTCAGTACAAAAAAAATGCTAAACTTTGACAAAAAGTATTTTATTTTTGTTATAATTGTGTTTTAATTTTTTTATATATGAATCCAACTGAATCCAACTTTAGAATCTTTCAGTAATTCAAATAGCATATAGGCCTTATGGAGCTCTATAGCCATCTAGTGGTTAAAGTGATTTATTACAAATTTTAACCTGTATTTTCAAAAAAAAATCTTACATTAAACCTTGTAAAATTATCCATGGTATACCCAGGAATGAAATTTTGAAATCTGGGTTTTTAATAAATTTAATTTAACGTAAAATGCTGTTTTTTTTGTAAAAATCCTATTTAAATAAATGTTTATTTATTTATTTGTAGAAATTAAAAATAAATCATAAATCCTCCAAAAACTGCACAAATGTTGAGTAAAAACATTAATAAACAGAGAAAAATTATATTTGTTAGAAAAAAAAATATTTTTCTGTTACAAAATTAAATTTTATTGTCTGGGGTCCAATAGACCCCGAAGACCACAAGTGTGATTTTTTTTTTTAAGACCATCAGAGGTTAAAAAAATATATTGTATAATATGACTTGTTGTTTATATTTGTTTAGTTTTTATTGTATTTATATGATATTTATAATTTTGTAATTTCATTTTTGCCATAAAAATAGCTTTGAAGGCTGACATGGCATTAAATAAAATAATCTGAATCTGTATTTTATTGTATTTTATTGTTTTTTAAAGTTAATTTATCTTTCTCAGACTTAAAAAACACTAAATGTAAATTTTAAATGTAAAACTCTGTACATAATTATTTAATTTAAAATAAAAATCTTGTTTTTTCTGTGCTCTCCACAACTTTAGATTTTATTATAATTGTTGTTTACTAATTTCCATTTGTTCATTAAAGTTGCAGTAGGGAGTTTTGAGAAAATGTTGACTTAGCCTGAAAATTTGAACAAGCACAACTTCCAGGTCCAACCCCCTTGCTCTTGCTGCGCTACAGCCCTCCCTCCACAGCTCCTCCCCCACAGCGGAGCCTGCCGTGAACGCGCAGGCTAGTAAACAGGACCACCGATGACGGCAGATTATAAACAGTTATGGAACATTCACTAATAGGGACGAAACATCAACGATATGCTTTACATTGACTATGGCCTGCCCATACTTTGACTACAAACTTGGTCCTCAAATCATTATGTATTTTGCAATACATGTAACTTTATAACGTCGCACTCTTTCTATAAGTTATAAATAGATAGTAAGATAACCTTAAAGGATTAGTTCACTTTTAAAAAAAACTTTTGCTGATAATTTACTCACCCCCATTTCATCCAAGATGTCCATGTCTTTCTTTCTTCAGTCGAAAAGAAATTAAGGTTTTTGATGAAAACATTCCAGGCTTTTTCTCCATATAATGGACTTCAATAGGACACAAACGTTTCAAGGACCAAATGACAGTTTCAGTGCAGCTTCAAATGGCTTTAAACGATACCAGACGATGAATAAGGGTCTTATCTAGCGAAACGATCGGTCATTTCAAAAATAAATAAAAAACTTTAAGTTTTATAAGCACAAATGCTCGCCTTGCTCTGTTCTGTGATGCACGTTCGTGACTCTCCTGTTTGAACTCGTTCATCAAAATGAACAAATCTTTTTCGAATCATTTCGTTCGTTGAATGAACGAAATGACTCCGAAAAAGACTCGTTCGAAATGAACGAATCTTTTTGCGAGTCATTTCGTTCGTTGAATGAACGAAATGACTCGGAAAAAAGATTCGTTCATTTGGATGAACGCGTTCGAACAGGAGAGTCACGAACGACGGTACGCGCTCGCGCTGTGCAAGAGAGGGGTGATCAGCGCGTACACGAGCGTGATTGACACTGCTAAGACATTCCTCCTGGCTCTGATTGGTTGTTTCTGACCGGGAGCGGTGTATTTCTGCAAATGGCAATAGGACCACAGGGAGGAGCCAGAGGAGCACAGATTATCTGTCTCATATTCTACTGTGAGGACATAATGACAGTTTTAACAAATATTTGTTTACAAAAGCTACCTACTGGAGCTTTAAAATTCTGTACCAAAAGTTTTGTCCTTGTTTACATTGTATTTTAATGTTTTAAAGTTTTAAAGTTTATTTTATTGACTTGCATTATTTTATCTTGCTCAGATGTGTAAACACTAAATGTTAATAACTGTAACTTTTAAAACTCTACACATAATTATTTAATTTAAAATATTTTTCATTTTTTTTCCTGTGTTCTACA
This sequence comes from Gila orcuttii, assembly GCA_026230005.1. NCBI lineage: Eukaryota > Metazoa > Chordata > Actinopteri > Cypriniformes > Leuciscidae > Gila > Gila orcuttii. The sequence continues at coordinate 27,662,405 of JAPDVR010000011.1, forward strand.
AAACTTTAGATTTTATTATTTTTATTATTAATGTTGTTGTTTAATCTATAAGTATTTAATACATTAACTTTTTCAGATTTATATTATATGTACTATAAATAAAACGAGAAACTTACTATTTGGTGTGTATTGGTTAAATTTCATATATACTGGATTTCTGTTCATAGTTGTACAAATATAATGTGAATATCTCTAAAAAATAAAGGTCTAAAACATTATCAAAATGTTCTTTTCAATTATTCACATTCAAATATTTTATATATTAAAGATAGCTATACCCTATTATAATGTAAATGTTTATTAAGATAAATGCACATTTTGTACATCCTACACAAGAACAAATCTTACAAGTTTTATTTTATTTTTGTGCACAAAGTTTGTTTATTATATGTTAATCGTACTTAAAGTGTATCTAGATTAAAAAATGAATGGTAATTTTATGGTATCTGTGGCCGAGACGGGAATCGAACCTCTAATTTTGTGCATTATTTCTGGCCCGCCTCCATTGTAATTTCCTCAGCTCTACGCACAATCACATGGTTGATATAGTCTATCTTCTATAGACTTTCTAAAGAACTCATTCCATCCACTGTTATTACGGCCGGTTAGCTCAGTTGGTTAGAGCGTGGTGCTAATAACGCCAAGGTCGCGGGTTCGATCCCCGTACTGGCCAACAGCTTTTTATTTCATATTTTCAAGAACCTAGATTGATTTAAACGGCATAATAACGGAAATTAGTTTTTGCAATTTCTCCTCATTCATTCAACATTATTCACAAAAATCTAACACTTAATCAAAGAATTGAAAGAAAATCGATCTGAAGTATATTCCCTTTCATTTCCCCCCAGTTTCAAACAAGGCTTAAGGCTAGTCCCAGACTAAAATGCATGTCGGCGCTGTTTTAACTGAAAGCAACTTGTACCTACTTGTACCATATATTAAGATATGTCAGTGCCATTGTTTTGTATCAAGATTAGTACCAGTAATGTTTTTTCTAAGGCATGTTTATTAAAGCTACTAAATGTCCTAATTTAACTATCCTGGATTAATCTAAGCCCCGTCTGTGAAACCAGGCCATGATATGTTTTTAAGTTCAGGTTAGTGATCAAGAAAACGACTCGGTTACTAACGTAACCTCGGTTCCCTGAGAGGAGGGAACGAGTATTGCGTAAGTAGCTTACGCTATGGGAAAACTCTTTTTCTCGAGAATATTGAAGTCTTTATGTAAAACGCATTGCAGCTGCACAGCTGACAGCAATGAACGAAGGAGCTCGGTCATTGGCTGTGCTGCGGCAACTTGCTCGAACCAATGACGGGGCGACTCTGAATGCGCGACCAATGAGCGCGCTTCGCGCCCGCGCGCGTCAGAGCCCGCCAAGATGGGCGATGGCCTATATATTGGGCGCCCCGTCATGAGAGTTCTTTAGGTTAAAACGACTGAAGCGAACTAACCAAGCACAAGCACGGCAGCTTACGCAATACTCGTTCCCTCCTCTCAGGGAACCGAGGTTACGTTAATAACCGAGTCGTTCCCTTTCGAGAGGTCTCTCCTATTGCGTAAGTAGCTTACGCTATGGGAACACCATGCAAAACGCCGTGCGTGCTGAACTTCGCCTTATGATAGCCAGAGGCAGGTGCCTGAGCTAAAAAGCAAAGTTATCATCCAACTAGCCGGCAGAGGCGAGCTTTATATGCGGGAAAAAATACAGAGCGGCTAGAAGGCGCTCAGTGTGACACAAGTACATACATAATCTAGATGCGAACTCGCAGTTCAACTAGCATCATGCTGATAGCACATTGGAATGCAATGTCGGGACCTGTAGGTTGTAGAACCTGATAAATGTGGACGGTGAGGCCCAGCCTGCCGCCACACAAATATCCTCGATCGGTATCCCGCTCGACCATGCCCAGGAAGAAGCCACACTCCTGGTGGAGTGTGCTTTGACTCCCCAGGGGCATTGAAGTCCCTTAGCTTCGTAAGCCAGCGCTATAGCTTCAACTATCCAGTGAGAGATTCTCTGCTTTGAAACGGCGGAACCTTTCGTACGGTCGCCAAAGCATACAAACAGTTGTTCTGTCTGTCTGAATAGGGCAGAACGCTCCAATTACACTCTGAGAGCCCTAACGGGGCAGAGTAGATTAGCGTCGTGTTCGTCTGCTGGAGACGAAAGCGCAGTTAGGGAGATAACCTGTGCTCTGAAGGGAGTGGTGAGCACTTTAGGAATATACCCCTGTTTCGGCCTAAGGATGACCCTGCAGTCGTTAGGACTGAATTCTAGGCAGGCAGCGCTTGTCGAAAGCGCGTGCAGGTCGCCCACTCTCTTGACCGAGGCGAGTGCCAGCAAGAGCGCAGTCTTGAGCGAGAGCTGTTTAAGGTGCACGGTTCGGAGTGGTTCGAACGGGGGCCCTTTAAGAGCGTCTAGGACAGTAGCTAGGTCCCAGATCGGCACTGAGGGGGGGCGTGAAGGGTTCATCCTCCTAGCGCCCTTTAGGAAACGAATAATTAGGTCGTTTCTTCCCAATGGACGTTCCATTACAGGGTCGTGTGAAGCTGTCTTGGTCGCCACATATACTTTGAGCGTGGAGGGGGTGCGGCCCGCCTCCAGAAGCCCTTGTAGAAAAACGAGTACATTCGTAATCTCGCATGTCTCAGGGTTCAGGCCCTTGGCATTACACCAGTCACTGAACACTTTCATTTCTGGGCATATAAGCGTCTCGTGGAGGGCGCCCGCGCCTCAGCGATGGTTTTTAGTGCTCCGCTCGCGAGGTTCCATGGGAACCCGTTGAGGGGCCATGCATGAAGGGCCCACAGATCGGGGATGAAATATCATCCCGCTGGCCTGACTGAGGAGGTCTGGCCTCAGTGGAATCGGCCGTGGTGCAGATTGCATTTGCATCAGATCTGGAAACCATGTTTGGTTCTTCCAGAGTGGGGCTATCAGCAGCACTGCGTTTTTCTCCTCTCTGACCCGACTGATGACCTGTGGCAGCATCGCGATCGGGGGAAAGGCATATAAGGGGCGGCTCGGCCAGCTCTGGGCGAGCGCGTCCGTTCTTTTCGTGAAGAAAAAAGAGCAGTGCGCGTTCTCCTTGGAGGCGAAGAGGTCGATCTCCGCTTTGCCAAAGGTTTTCCATAACCACTGAATCGTCAGCGGGTTGAGAGCCCATTCTCCTGGGAGAATCTTGTCTCTGGATAGCATGTCTGCCCCCTGGTTCAGGGCGCCTGGCACATGCGCTGCTCTCAGCGAGCGCAAGTTGTGCTGGGACCATAAAATGAGTCTCCTGGCCATTGAATTCATGGAGCTCGACCTGAGTCCACCCTGGCGATTTATGTACGACACTACCGTCATGTTGTCCGTTCGGACCAGGACGTGTTCGTTTTTTAGATGTGGGAGCAGGGCTCTGAGAGCCAAAGCGACCGCTTTCATTTCCAGACAGTTTATGTTTAGGCGCTTCTCCGGGTTTGACCAAAAGCCGGAGACAGGCCTGCCCTCGTAAAGGGCCCGCCAACCTATTTTGGAGGCATCTGTCGTTATCATCTTTCTCCTTGTGTTCACACCCAGACTCACGCCTGACTGGTACCAGTCGGCGGCTTTCCAGTGCATCAGGGCTTTTATACAGCCGTGGTTCGCTCTGATTAAAAAGTGGCCCGAACGCCACGCGTGAGTAGGGACGCGGCTCTTTGAGCCAGCGTTGGAGAGGGCGCATATGCAACAATCCTAGCTGGAGTACGGCCGATGCTGAGGCCATGAGACCGAGCATCCTCTGAAACCGTTTGACGGGGGCGTGCGCGCCCGCCCTGAATGATGTTGCAAGGCGCCGGATGGTAAGCGCGCGCTCTGATGAGAGACGCGCTGTCATTTGCATCGAGTCTAGAACTATTCCCAGGAAAGAAATCCTCTGGCTGGGAGATAGTATGCTTTTTGCAAAATTGATTCTTAGACCCAGGCATTCTAAATGGCTGATAATCCAAGATCTGTGTGTTATTAACTGACTCTCTGATTGTGCTAGAACCAGCCAATCGTCGAGATAATTCAGTATTCGCACTCCCCTTCGTCTTAGGGGGGAAAGTGCTGCATCCATACATTTCGTGAATGTACGGGGAGCCAGGGACAGGCCGCACGGAAGTACTGTGTACTGGTATGACTGTCCCTCGAAAGCGAATCTCAGAAACGGCCTGTGATGAGGCGTTATTGGAATGTGAAAGTAAGCATCTTTCAGATCCACTGAGAGAAACCAATCTCCTGGGCGTACTTGCGCGAGGATATGCTTGGTTGTTAACATTCTGAACGAGCGAATCATTAGTGCTTTGTTCAGGTGTCTGAGATCTAGGATGGGGCTGAGACCGCCATCCTTTTTCGGGACGAGAAAATAGCGGCTGTAAAAACCTGTCACGCTCAGAGAGGGGGAAAACAGTTTCCACAGCGCCCTTTTCTATTAGTTTGCGCACCTCGGTGCGTAGAACATGTGAACACTCCTTTCTCACTTTCGTCTCGACCACAGTCGTAAAACGTGGTGGTCTGCGAGCGAACTGGAGCGAGTATCCGTGCTTTACTATATTCAATACCCATTTCGGCATATCTGGAATGTTTTCCCATGCCGCTGCGTGTACAGATATGGGCTGAATACAGGCTAGGGGCGGGCCGCTGTGACGTAGGGACCTGGCCAGCGAATCGCCTGAGCTCGTAGCTCTCAGAGGCGCGGGCGCCTGAGCTCAGGTTGTGTTTGACACTGTAAGGACAGTGTTTATAAGTGGGGGTGCATAAACAGTGTTAGGCACACGCGTCACCTTTATAATGTTTCCCGCTTTTACTGGGGATGAATTTATAACTGTGTGAACAGTGCTTGTGTGTAGTGGTGCGTACATGACCGTAGGCACGTCATCTACATTCATGGGAAGCGCAGCCTGAGCTGGGAATGAATTTGGCACTGTTTTGACAGTATCTGGGAATGCACACTTTGTGGACATGTTAACCCTTAGTGACGCAGGCAGAAAAATACAATTTTTTGTGTTTTCTGTGCGTCGCCGTAAAAACGGCGTTTGTTTGCAGATGAGCGAGCTCTGTGACTGGCCCATTGACTGCTGTATGGACATATCCAGCCGCCTGTAAGGGGACTGGGTAATGTTTGAGCTTTTGCAGAGAGAGTGGTCCGGCTTTTGCGAGACACGCACTCTCTCTTCTCATTTCTGTGGCTAGGACGACTTTTGAGAGCACGAGCGGCGTCGAGCGTCAGCCTGAGGCGCGGGCTGAGAGGTGGTGGGAGCTGTTCTAGCCCGCTGCGGCTGTGGAGGTCTCTGTCTGCTCTGCGATGAGCTGGAGCGCTTTGGCAGGAAATGACGCATAGCTTGTGAAGCGTTCTGGGCCTCAGTGAAGCGTTCGGCGAAACCTTTAACCGCCGGTCCAAACAGCCCGCTGGTGGAGATAGGCGCGTCAAGAAATGGCGCCTTATCCGCGTCCTTCATCTCAGTCAGAGTCAGCCACAGATGGCGCTCGAGAACAGTCAAATTAGCCATAGCACGGCCAATAGACTGGGCGGTGGCCTTCGTGGCTCGCAGAGCTATATCAGTTGCGCTGCGTAGGTCCCTGAAGGCTTCGGGTTCGGGGCCAGACTCGTCCATAGAGCGGAGAAGCTTGGCTTGGAACACTTGAAGTACCGCCATTGAGTGAAGCGCTGATGCAGCTTGGCCGGCGGCGGCGTAGGCGCGACCGGCGAGAGCAGAGGTAGTGCGGCAGGGCTTCGAGGGGTGGGAAGCTTTGGCTTTCCATCCGGTGGTGGAGGGCGGGCAGAGATGATTGGCCACGGCCTCCTCGAGGGGCGGCGTTCCCTCGTAGCCTCTTTCCTTCGCGCCGTCCACTGAGGAGAGCGAAGAAGAAAAAGAAGGCTTTAGGCGCGCAGAGTGGGGGGCTTTCCATGACTTGGCGGAGAACACCAATCGAGCCCGAGGTCCTCCACGGCCTTCGAGAGGATGCGGATAATCTCCGTATCCATGGTGGAGCCCGCACTCGTGCTAGCTAGCGTCGACGGGGCGGGGTCGAAAGTGGAGCCCGGCCAGTCGTCAGATGCAGCGTCGATGGACAGGCTGTCATCCACTCCCCCGTCGTCCTCGGATGCGCCGAAAGTCACAAGGCCCACCGCTCTGCTAGAGGGGTGTGGGTCCGGCTGAGTGAACTGAACCGGCGGTGGGGAAGGCAAGAGCGGCGGTGAAGCACGCGGAGACTGGCTCGGCGTGACATCACTGAGCTCAGGTTCAGGAAGCCTCTGTGAGCGGCGGTTTTTTTTTTTTATAAAAGCGCGGCTCAAACAGAGGGGTGGCGGCGATGGGCTCGCTCGCGGCGAAAGCGGCGAAGCGAGCCCGCAGTGTGGAGAGACCCAGGTCGTCACATTCCGGGCATCCGCCCTTGGTCAAAGCAACTTCTGCGTGGTTCCGGCCCAGGCAGCGAGCGCAGATGATGTGACGATCCCCGTCCGGGAGAAGGTCTCTGCACGACGCGCAGGAAGGCATTTGAAACAACGCCTCAGAAAAATTGCTTTTACAAATGTCGCGTGATCTACATTCATGGGAAGCGCAGCCTGAGCTGGGAATGAATTTGGCACTGTTTTGACACTATCTGGGAATGCACACTTTGTGGACATGTTAACCCTTAGTGACGCAGGCAGAAAAAGACTATTTTTTGTGTTTTCTGAAAAATGTGTAAAATACTTGCGTGTGTGGCGCGCCGGATGGCTCAGTAGGATGGTGTTCGAAGGCGGCTGAAGGTGCCGACGTCCTCGTAGCAATCCCGCTGGTATGCTTTTCCACGGCGGCGAAGGCTTTCAATAATCCGGAGGATCCAGCGAAGAAGGTGTTCGCTGAAGGAGATTAAATCTAAAGAACTCTCATGACGGGGCACCCAATATATAGCTTGGCCACGCCCATCTTGGCGGGCTCTGACGCGCGCGGGCGCGAAACGCGCTCATTGGTCGCGCATTCAGAGTCGCCCCGTCATTGGTTCGAGCAAGTTGCCGCAGCACAGCCAATGACCGAGCTCCTTCGTTCATTGCTGTCAGCTGTGCAGCTGCAATGCGTTTTACATAAAGACTTCAATATTCTCGAGAAAAGGAGTTTTCCCATAGCGTAAGCTACTTACGCAATGGGAGAGACCTCTCGAAAGTGAACTGAAAAGTGATAAGTCATGACTTCCTGTTTCACTGGGCTCGAAATATGAAGTGACACAGGCCAAATTTTTAGTCATCCACCAGATGAGAAGACCTAGTAAGAAAACAGTTATGATGTGTGAGAAAAGGCTGTTGAACGGCAAAAATTATGAAATGGCTAAGATAACCTTTTAATTGTTGGAATTTTCTCATTTACACTATGTGACCAATAATTAAGAAGTTCAAATCAACTGGTGATGGTGGAGGATGTCTGTATATATTGGCCCCCCACACACTGAGGTGGGTTGTTTGTGAGGAGGATCAAAGTTGGAGAATTACAGATGCTGGTTGGGTCTTGGTCAGAAAGTCTCCAAAACTATGATCAGACCTCATTTATATAACAACAACTTGTTTGGGAAGGTTGCAATAATGATGGCAGACAGAAACATACACATTATCATAAACCAAGTACCAACTGATATTAAATCACGACATGGATCCAAATCACTACTCAAAATGAACAACAGAACAGTTCATTGACCACAGAATGAAGGTTTTGCCATGGACATACAGTAACAGTCCCCTGACCCAATCCCCATATAAAAACGTGTAGGATGAGCGGAGCACAATTGAAAAGCTCTCTTAATTCTAGAGAATTTAAGTGTACGTACTCTCTTAACTATATATCAAAGAATCCAATTCTACTCAGTTTCATGTGGATTTACTTTGACTTAACGTTCTATGAATCTAAAAACATACAAGGTGGTGAAATACTTACTGATAACAAATGGACAAACATTTTTGAAAAATGAGAAAAAAAAGTGAGAAATAACTGCTAATTTTCAGCCCCAATCAGCATTCACCACAAAGGTTATGGCAGGAGGGTTTGATGGATCCTTCCATGTGGGCAATTGTAACTTCTCCCATACACACTTTCTACGTTCTTATTGGTTATTGTACATGTGGAAAAAAAAAAAAATCAGTCTCACCCCAACAAGTCCAGATACATTTTCGATTTTTATTTTCCTTTTTGGACAGTTTATTTTCCAGTGTTATCCATAATCATTTCCTTTGTCATTTTTGCATAATTCTTATAAGGCTATTACGAGGGCCATTGCTATGGTTTCAGACCAACCTGCATAGCAATTGGAAGACAAAAAAAAGGGGCTGACACTGACCCATTAGCAAGAATGAGTAAAACATGACTTGACATTTCATTGGCACAAAATGGTCTCTTTTTTTCACCCTTCCAAATATTAGAATCTTTAATAAACATGAATTCTGAATATCAAAAACTAAATTAAAAAGAATAAACAGTTTAGTGTACGTTTTAGAGACTTTGGGAACCTTGGGACTTCTACTGCACAAGCAACTACATCCCTGGGACTTCCAAAAGCAAATGGCAGTTTGAAAATACTTTTGTAGTGAAAGTCCCTCTTTTTTAAGTCAGAAAAGTTGTAAAGGCTGCATGGAATCCTTTCCCAGAGTCAAGAGAATCAGGGATGGGGACAGAGATGAGTGAAATGTCTGCAACAAAATGGCTACCCTAGGGAACGAGGCAAAAGTACAGCTGGTAACCCATTTCCTATGAATGAATCTGACTTCAACCAGAAGCAACATCTTTCAGAGGTATACAGTATATTTTTCCCAAACCCCATTGCAAAGGCAACTATGAAACAGAGCAGCTTAATAAACCAAAAAAAATAACCTTTGTAATGAAATAATGTTTTTGTAATTAAGTAATATCAAAAATCACTTAAACCTGGATCATTACATATCTGAAGCATGGTCAGTACTTTTGTTTTCCTTCAATTTGAGATTCGCTCTAAAAATGCAAACATGTCGTCTCATTTCATACTAATTCAGGTGAACCTGGTAGAGATCACCCCCTCATAAAGAGAACAATGTTTACCACCTGTTTTGTTTTTAAGGGTCACTGAGATAATAAATCAAGACCCTTACTAGCAGAAGTAATTTGAGCAGAGGAACTGTGCTGATATACTGGGGGTCAGAGGAAGTGGTCAGTCCACATCCAAATGGGTCAAATGAGGGATAATAGTAAGGGGGAAACCAGGAGATTGCAACATAACCATTGAAGGACACATTTTAAAAACGTTTGGGTCCCCATGGAGATGATCTTGCAGCAGCCACAGGTGCACCAAAACTGGGGAATTCCTCAGAGCTGCTCATATCCGGAGCCTAAAGCCAAAAACACAGGTGACAACAGGTTCAATTTCAGGCATTTACTCTGCAGTAGATTCTCACTCAAGACATAACATTGGTTTACCGGTGCACTGCCAGTGGTCCAAGGAGCCTCCCGCACAACAAAGCCCTTGGATGGGCCACGAGGTTCATCCATGCTGGAGGCAGTGGAACCAGAAGGCTTCATATAGGCCATTTTGGCTTCATTTTCAACTACGTCGGCCAACTAAGGGTAAAGAAAAACATATAGGTTTACAAATTTAGTACTTTAAAATTAACAACCTTTAATAAAGTCTTCTTCTGCCAAAGCATAGCATAATCTTACATATTCCTCCTCCAGGTTCAGAAGGTGATCAATGGCTTCATCAACCTGCTCTGGACGGCCAGTCACAGTCACTAAATTTGGATCTGCAGCCCCACTCTGAGGGAACCGAACATCAACCTGGAAAATACAAAACATGTATAGAATATGTACAAACATTTATTAAAAGTGCATATATAAAAAGAAAAAACACCATTCAAAATAGAAGTCAAATACTTGGTCCTAAAAAGATGACACCACCACCATCTCACCTTAAACTCATCCATGATCTTGCGGATTCCCTTGCCACGTGCCCCTATGATGCGAGCGTGGACTCTGCTGTCCAGAGTGATGTCTTCAGAGATCATTTCCTCCAGTTCACCCACTATAGCCTGAATGGCATCACGTGCTGCCACAGCATTTTGCTCATATCCAGTAATGGTAATCTGATCCTAAAAGACCGAAAGTGAATGAATGGCATGTTTTCAAAGAAATAAGGTTTTGCTTTATCAGTTTTTAGGCTCCAGCCTGTTACCTGGTTCTCATCATTTTTCTCTGGAAACTGAATGTTGACCTCATGCTCATTGCGGATTTGGGTGATAATGGCGCCTTTGCGTCCAATAATCTTAGGGTGATACTTGGGATCCACAGTGATGGTCAGCTTGAAGCTCCTGAGAGCCTGTAGAGGAAAAAAAAAATTAAATGAGTAATTATAGAGTGGAAATAATTTGAACCGTTTCATTTGCAACACAGATTTCAGACTCACTCGATCCTCCTGTTCAGCCTGTAGCTCTTTGACACGCTCAAGAAGACCATCTTTAGCGCGGTCAAGGTGGGAGGCCAGGCCAGTAATGGAGATAATGTGAGACTGTAACTCATGAGCAGGCACTTGAATATTAACCTGTAAGAAAATATATTTGTCAGGACAACAGCAATACATTTTTTTTTTTTTAAATATGCTGAAAAAAAAGAAAAAAAAAAACTTAAATGCAATGCATCTCTAAACACTTCTCTAGGTTTATAATTCAACTGAAATCAGCTGTAAAGAGACCAACCTCAAACTCATCCATCATCTTGCGAATTCCACTTCCTTTTTGGCCAATGATGTAACGATGAAGCTCAAAAGGCACTTCCACCGCAATGGTCACCGGAACCAAAGCCTAAACGACAAATATTGTTTAAACGATCAACAAAATGCACCCGAATACACAAATCAGAACTGTGTACAATGGAAACGGCAGTCGCACCTTTAGCGCCTCAACAGCAGCTTCACATCTCTCTTTGCGGCCAGAGAGCACAATGACATCACACTTCTTTGGGGCCAAAGGATCAGCAGGTTCTTTCACCTCTCCATTGGCTTCTCCATTCTCCTGAACTGGAGCATCAGCTGATGGTGCTGAATAAACAAAGGCCACAGATTTGACCTTAGGCTTGCCATAGAAATTAATAACAGGAATCTGATTTTATTTGCATGTTCTGCAGAAAAAGACTGTCATATCAGACATTTGAATATGAAAATGAATGCAAAGCCATAAAAAAAAAAAAGTTACTTGAAGTTAAAGGGTAATGTTTTCCCCCTTAAAGTACTCTTGTAAACATGTTAAAAGATTTCATTTTTGCTTGACATTTAGTTTCATGACCACAAAACAAACTTTGGATAAATGTCTGCTGCATGAATAAATGTTCCAAGGGGCTCAGAATGACTTCAAGGTTCATGAATTGAGACATCAAATTTTCCTTGATCTTTTGACATAAGAGGTCATTGTACTATGAAACATATCCTTTAAGTTTCAGAACTCAAAACTTCCTTGTTTGTCAAAAAGCTTTCATTGCCAAGCATTTCACCAAGCTCAGAAAACGACTCGTTTCAGATTTGTCTCATTGGTCATGTGATGAAAACAAATCGCCTCTGCAGTAGATCACTAACACCTACTTCAACATCTTCTCTTTAGCCCTGCCCATTGATTCACAAATCATGTAGTAGTAAATATGAGACAGGTGCAAACACAGGATTACTCCAGCGTTTTATAGTACCAAGTTGTGGGAAAAAAGTCTTTGCATTGGCATCCTTGTGATCCTAACATTAAGCAAGCGCAGATTAACTAATTTTAATGAAGTTCCAGTCAGATCGCATGGGGTAAGACACTTCGTTCGCTTCATTTTACTGCGGATTCGTTTTTAAACGAGATAGTTCGACGAAGGCTTTTCAGAGAGACAGAAAATAAAAGATGCAGTGCAGACTACTATATTGGATCCAACAGTGTCCAACGTGTTGCAACAACTGTGAGTAAGTGTTTTTACCATGTGTCCCTATTGCTTTGTATGATACAGATCGTTCGATATGTTCTGAGTATTTATATTGTAGCATCGCGGTCAAACTGAATAGTGATAGTTGTGATTTGCCGTTCCTTCCTTTGGCATTTACGTGGTTAATGCAGGGGATTCCCATATACGGAAGAAGCTTTTGCTATTATTTTGATCCAAACTATTCACTGTAATCCTGAACAAAAGCTTAAGTGAGCGATATCCGTTTTGTCATCAGTAAGACGTTACAACATGTTTCATGAAAAACTCGATACTGCAAATGACACTGTATATTTTTTTCGCTTGAACTATGAATAGCCTGTAAGAATGACAGGTCATTCATAATTAAGTTTACACAAAACGCAGCAAGTCATCCTTTGTAAGAAGATATTTTTCAGCAATGGAAGTTTTCAAAACTACTCCCAACGTGTAATGGCAGAGACATTGAAATTTATTTTAATATGTAAAACTGTTACCCAATCATAGCAGTTTACTTCCCAAGTCTTGAATGCGGCATGCCCATCAAAACGGAGTGTTTCAAGAGAGGGTCAAAAACAGGGTAGAAAATAGCTTATTACTTCTAAATTTTTGATGTAAAAATCTTGATAACAAGTGGACCTCAACAAAATTATATATAATAAAAAAAAAAAAGTTCATGAGCAGTGTTAATTTTGATTTAGTCAGTCTTTTGACTAAAATGTCATTCATTTTGTCATATTTTAGGCATCTGAATTGTTTTAGTCGACGAAATAAATCTACTGTAGATTTAGTCGACTAAAATCTTAGTCAACTAAAATCTAATGGGTTTAGTTAAATTGTAACGCATTCATTTAGAATTTCTCTTAAACGTCAAAAACCCATTATAGCCTACTTCAGAAGAAAACCTCTAAAATCATTCATATTATCAATATAGATAATTAATAAAGTTTGAACATGCAATACAGACAGATTCACTGCTGTGACAAAAAAAACCTTAATAAATAAAACCACTTCTAACGTAGAACATTGTCTTTTCAATGAATGATATATGCATTCTTTAAAACAACTTGCATACAGCATTCTTTATTCCTTCAAGCAGACATTTTTGTATAAATTAAATATAATTAATTCTTATTAAAGAGCAGTGAATGCTTTTATCTTTCTTTTGTTGTTTGATTAATATTAAGGGGACAGACTGCATTAGGTTTATTATGTACTGTCACTTTAAGATCGAATGTGCATGGATCCAATAGCACTGTTGCACATTCGATATTGTCACAACTGTTTACGTTCTGTAAAGACAAAACCGACTGTTTACGTGAATACTCTCCAAAACGGACATTTCGACAATGTTGTGTACAGGTCCTTCTCAAAAAATTAGCATATTGCGATAAAGTTCATTATTCTCCATAATGTAATGATAAAAATTAAACTTTCATATATTTTAGATTCATTGCACACCAACTGAAATATTTCAGGTCTTTTGTTTTAATACTGATGATTTTGGCATACAGCTCATGAAAACCCAAAATTCCTATCTAAAAAAAATTAGCATATCATGAAAAGGTTCTCTAAACGAGCTATTAACCTAATCATCTGAATCAACTAATTAACTCTAAACACCTGCAAAAGATTCCTGAGGCTTTTAAAAACTCCCAGCCTGTTTTATTACTCAAAACCGCAAAAATGGGTAAGACTGCCGACCTGACTGCTGTCCAGAAGGCCATCATTGACACCCTCAAGCAAGAGGGTAAGACACAGAAAGAAATTGCGGCGTGCCATGAAGGCAATCAGCCTGTGGCACTGCTGAGGTGTTATGGAGGCCCAGGATGCTTCAATAGCGACCTTAAGCTCATCCGGAGTGTTGGGTCTTATGTCTCTCAACTTTCTCTTCACAATATCCCACAGATTCTCTATGGGGTTCAGGTCAGGAGAGTTGGCAGGCCAATTGAGCACAGTAATACCATGGTCAGTAAACCATTTACCAGTGGTTTTGGCACTGTGAGCAGGTGCCAGGTCGTGCTGAAAAATGAAATCATCTCCATAAAGCTTTTCAGCAGATGGAAGCATGAAGTGCTCCAAAATCTCCTGATAGCTAGCTGCATTGACCCTGCCCTTGATAAAACACAGTGGACCAACACCAACAGCTGACATGGCACCCCAGACCATCACTGACTGTGGGTACTCCAGTGCTGCTTCTCTGTAGCCCAGGTCAGGTGCTTCTGCCGCTGTTTCTGGTTCAAAAGTGGCTTGACCTGGGGAATGCGGCACCTGTAGCCCATTTCCTGCACACGGTGGCTCTGGATGTTTCTACTCCAGACTCAGTCCACTGCTTCCGCAGGTCCCCCAAGGTCTGGAATCGGTCCTTCTCCACAATCTTCCTCAGGGTCCGGTCACCTCTTCTCGTTGTGCAGCGTTTTTTGCCACACTTTTTCCTTCCCACAGAGGTGCCTTGATACAGCACTCTGGGAACAGCCTATTTGTTCAGAAATTTTTTTCTGTGTCTCACCCTCTTGCTTGAGGGTGTCAATGATGGCCTTCTGGAAATTAGTCAGGTCGGCAGTCTTACCCATGATTGCGGTTTTGAGTAATAAAACAGGCTGGGAGTTTTTAAAAGCCTCAGGAATCTTTTGCAGGTGTTTAGAGTTAATTAGTTGATTCAGATGATTAGGTTAATAGCTCATTTAGAGAACCTTTTCATGATATGCTAATTTTTTGAGACAGGAATGTGGGGTTTTCATGAGCTGTATGCCAAAATCATCAGTATTAAAACAATAAAAGACCTGAAATATTTCAGTTGGTGTGCAATGAATCTAAAATATATGAAAGTTTAATTTTTATCATTACATTATGGAAAATAATTAACTTTATCACAATATGCTAATTTTTTGAGAAGGACCTTGTCCATTCAGACGCGAAAGAGCTTAAAGGATTAGTTCACCTCAAAATGAAAATGTCCTAATAATTTACTCACCCCAATGCCATACAAGATATCCATGTCTTTCTTTCCTCAGTGGAAGAGAAATTAAGTTTTTTTTGAGGAAAACATTTCTGGATTTTTCTTCGAATAATGGACTTCAATGACAACCAGCGTTTTGAAGTCCAAATCAATGCAGTTTCAAAGGTCTTTGAAGTGCTTCAGCGGACTGTGCACGATCGCAGCTGAGGATGAGAGTCTTCGCACGAAACGATAGGTCATTTTCCCAAACAAATAAATAAATACACACACGCATATATACACACTTTTTAACTACAATTGTTCGGATTGAGCTGATCTGCAACGCGCCGGGAACTACGTCATCATGTTGAAAGGTCGATGTCACGGGCGCCGGCGGAAGTACCACCCCAATCAACCATGCGAAGGAGGATAGTTCAAATTGTATTGGTCGCTTTGTAAACAGAAGGGCGGTACTTCCACCAGCGCACGCGACATCGACACTGACCCTTCAACGTGATGACAGTCCGCTGAAGCACTTCAAAGACCTTTGAAACTGCATTGATTTGGACTTCAAAACGCTGGTTGTCATTGAAGTCCATTAATCGAAGAAAAATCCAGAAATGTTTTCCTCAAAAAAACTTAATTTCTCTTCCACTGAGGAAAGACAGACATGGATATCTTGGATGGCATTGGGGTGAGTAAATTATTAGGAAATTTTCATTTTGAAGTAAACTATATCCTTTAATTCAGGACTTACGCGCTGTACCAAGCTCTATGTGCATGGCTGCGTGTTTCGGGTATGTGCGCACAGAAAGCTGAACCGAATACAGCTTTATTTTACATCGTCACTCTTATTCAGATCTATCCATATGTCTGCTCTTCTCTTTCTCCCAGACGTTTACATTTTTGAACGTTTTATGAGACATGCATCCAGCGCATGCCAACTCGTGTCCCGCCGGGTAGATCAGCACGTTACAGTTCAAATATGCGCATCTACCACAAACGCAGGACATCAGTTCTGACTGGATCTCCTCAAATCGTCCCTCCCTAACATTTGTCAACGAATAAAAACTTGACGAAAATGTTAGGGAGGGATCAATAGATTTGTCAGTTTTTGTCATTCAAACCTGTTTTTATTTAGTCATCTCGTTTTCGTTTGTGAAAAAAAATGTCATTGACGAAAATAATTCGCCAACAAAATTAACACTGTTCATGAGTCATGCTGCCTTTAAGCATTTAAATTAATGACTTAACATTCAAATCTAACTTAAGATGCTTAAAAAACACAATCAATATGCAAACATTTGTTTTTGAAGAACACACTTCTGGAATACAGAACATTCCTCACAAAACAAGTCATGGTTAATTTAATAAATAGCTAAGTCAATTACAGCAGAAATAACAGAAAAAAGCTTCCAACATCTTACCCTTATTGTTAGTTATACCAAATTGCCATCACTGATGTGTAAATGTAAGTGTTAATGTGATACCACAACAATGAAGATTTTAAGATGAGCCATTTTGGGGTCTTATTGTACAAGGGAGAGTTGAGCCTTTTATTTCAAAAGATCAAGAAACATTTGATTTTCCCTGATTTGGCCTTTTAATTATCGACAGTCACTGTGGTATTTACCTTGCTGGTCCTCTCTGTCTGGAAACTTGATCTGCACATTGTGGTCTTTAGTAATCTGCTGTATGCGAGAGCCCTTCGGCCCCATTATGGAGCGGTGGAACTTCTGAGTGATCACACACTCCATGGTCACTTGCGCATCCTGCAGATTTAGGGAATGTACAGTCGATTACCTCCTTAAAACGGCACAATAACTGCAGTTGCCTGAGATGGGAACTGCATTCATTTATTGCAGATTATTACATCTACTCACCAAATCATCAATCAACTCCAGCATGCGTTTCTTGGCAGCCTCCACACAATCTTTGGCTCCCTTTAGGGTGACCTTATCACTCTGTGAGCCAGTTCGGGGGAAACTGACTATAACACCACCATACTCATCAGCGATGTCCCTAAGGACTTGGCCACGACGTGCCACAAAGAAACGATGGTGCTTGGGATCAACGATCATGGAATCCTCAACAACATTATCCTGATATCAGAAATATGAGAGCAAAAGGAAACCAGTCAGAAGATACTAATATTTTACTGATCAGTGTTGGGGTTAAAATACATTGAGACTAACCAAGCTCTTAATGAGTGCCTCCAGCTCCTTCTGTGCTTCTGCTACAGCTTCCTCAGTACCGATGACAGTGATCAGCTCCTGATCCTTGTCTTCAGCAGTAGGGAAGATGATCCTGGCGCCTGTGCTGTCCCGTACTTTGCGGATATTTGCACCTCCTTTTCCAATAAGGAACTTGTGGTATTCAGGTTTGGCACGAAGCTCAACTGTGTGGCTTTTAGTTTGCTATTAAAAAACAAGTTGATTAAAGTACATTAAATTGTTTTAAGAGCAACAATGACTGGGCTTGTGTTAAAAGCAGTTTGGATACTAACAAAGCCTGTGCCCAAATAACATTCCAAGCATAACACCAGTATTAACGGCTTTAAGTTTCAAGTTCTTCAAGGAAACCCATCCCTTCAAACATACCTTCTCTTCTGCCAGGGACAGCAGCTGTTTCTTGGCTTTCTCGACCTCCTCCGCTGGGCCTCTGATTGTCACTGCATCGATGCCAGAGCCCTCCGTTGGGAAATGGATATGCACACCACCACACTCCTCCATGATGGAACGCACAAAACGCCCCTTGGAACCAATTAGGGAATTGTGCAGTTTTGAGGGGATGGACACCTCCATCTCTGTAATATTCGCCTGCACAGATATTTGAGAACAATTAATAAATTCTCTTCAATCCACATAATATTCAAATGTTTTTAAAAAGAAGCCTAATGCTCACCAAGGTAGCCTTTATTTGAGCAAAAATGAAGTAAAAACTATATTAACCGTTATCAAAAAAATTTATTCTTACAGAGCCTAAACTTTTAAAACGCCCCTATTGTGGTATTTTAAAGGATCGTAATTTTATTTTGGAGTTCTCCTACAATAGATTTTCATGCATCCAAAGTCAAAACGCTTTCATTTTCTCATAATATACACCTCTTTAAGTGTCTGAAAACTGTTCATTCGAAGATTCTGTCTCTAAATCCTCCCTTCGGAGAGCCTACTATGCTCTGATTAATCAGATGGCCCAAGTATGTTCTACCGCTTACAGCGTGTCAGAAACGAAACGTCCATTACCATATCTAAAATTCCAGCTCCCAGAGGCTTCCTCAGCACTTGTATACAGTGATATGAACGGTGACAATGGCATCAGTTTTACTGTATCAATTCGAGCCAGAATCCTTTTTCTTTTGATGCACAGAAATCTTCTCGACATGTCAACACAAACTGAACACTTCCTAGCCTCAGCTACAACTACAGTGTTTTGGCGGGTCCAAGTAGACGTTTGCGGGCAGCCAATGAGGACCATAATAGTTGTTTTTTGTCAACTATTTTTACATTTAGTCTTAGTCCTGTGTCAAATGTACTTTAGTTTTTATCTTTAGTTAACCTTGCCCCGTTTTCATTCAATCAAGTTTTAGTCAACTAAAAGCCTGGCAATTTAGTCTAGTTTGTCAATGAAAAGTCATATTTTTGTCATGCTGCATAATGGTTAAATTGATAATAGGCTGACGATTATTTTGCTTAAAATGATAAAAATCACAACAATTGTTTTAAATTCTTGAAATCTGGCAACCGCAAGCATTAAAACTCGTAGCAGTCTGTTATACAAAAGTAAAAAGGTTTTAGTAATGCTTTTATTTTTTAACTACATTTCAGTCTCGTCAACAATATTGTGTTGATATAGTCACAGTAATTGTTTAATGACGTTGGTGTCGTCTTAGTCATGGAAGAAAAGGGTCAAAGAATATTTGTCAGATTTCTTTAACGAAATTAACACTAGACCATAGTCTGGCATTATGCAAATGTGTTACAAACCTACGTAGCAATTATTGACAACTCGTTTAGGCAGTTCAGAACAGATTTGTTTTAGGAGACTATTTGATGTAGACTTTGACTTAAATCTTTGCAGCCCTTTTCCATTCACAAACAATATTATTACACACAGCATGAATGGTAACATTTAAAAAAAAAAAAAAAAGTGTAATAGGGGCCTTTTAAAGAATGTGATGGACATTTCACCTCACATTAAACTTGATTTAAAAAAACAAACAAAAAAAACTCACCAGTTCTTTCTGAATGGCAAGGATCCTGGTTTTTGCTGCCTCACAGTTTGCCTTTTTCCCGGTGATGACAATCATTTCAGAGTTGCTGTTTTCCGCAGGCAGGTCAATCTTAGTGTTAGTCTCTTCACGAATCTAATAAAGAAAAAGCGGCAGTAAAGTAAACAGCCTGTGAATAGATGAATGTGCAAATCTAAAAAGTAACTACCCACCTTCTTTATATTTGCTCCTCCTTTGCCAATTATGTTTTTGTGGAATTGCTTGAAAATGGGAACTGAGACAGAAAAGCTGTTCTCAACCTGGAAAAAGAAGAAAAGTAGGCTAGTTTAAGAAAAGGCTAAAAATTTACTTATTTCACAGATTGTTAAGCCCAAAAAACAGAGCCTTTCAAACTCCATTGGATTGCGTGCTCTGCACTAGCACAGGTGGTCAACATAGGTACTACAAAGTTTCATTCTTGTCCAGTGTCTGTTATTTCTCTATAGAAGTTGACAGATAAGAATGCCTTTGTATTAATTTAAACTAGAGCTCCATGCATCTCTTAATCCGGTCACACAAGCACTCGTCAATGTGGGAGTCTATTGCTGTTGCAAGCTGTACGCATACCTTTGTGTAAAAACTTAAGCATACTACGGGCTTTAAGGCTCATTTACACCATAACTATATTGTTAACTTTAATTACAATAAGGAATAGGGAAGACCACACCACAGCTATAACAATACACTATATTTGGAAACACTTTCAGAATAACTTATCCCAGGTGATTAACAAAAGAAAACAGCCAATCAAAATACAAACCCAACTTTAAAGTGGCAGACAACAGAACTGCTGCCTGTGCTATATAATATAAAGATAGATATAATAAACTATGTAATTGTCCATTGTGTGGACACTAATTTGCAGGAGTGCTCAGTGTTTACTGTGCTCAGAACATGACAGACACGGGGTGTATCAATCAGCTCCATTGTTTACTGAGTGCACTGACCAGGGATTTCCAGGACTTTTAATTTACATAGATGGACAGTAAATAAAACCAATCAATGTTTAGATGTTAAGTGGATCGAAACCATTGCCACTGTGTTCCTGATATATTGATTCACAATATCAGCAATGAGTAACAAGACATGGCAAGAGAAAATTCTGGAAAAATTTAATACAAAAATGTGTTTACCATTTCAGCCACCACTTTCTGCATAAACTTTGCACATTTTTCCACCTCAGTGCGAGGCCCACGCAGTTGTACAATGTCACTTTTCTGCGCTGGGTCAGGGAAGTTGATGATGACCTGAAAGCAAGGGGGAAGAAAAGGTTATTTCTTCCTTACATGTAAACAAAAACATGTGATTGGAAAAAAAAAAAAAAAAAACATGCATTCCAAAACACTTACCTCAGGGAACTTATCCCGAACTTCCTTAATTTTCTCCCCTTTCTGTCCAATGATGGCTCGATGAAAACGCTGTTCAATGATCATGTCCTTTGTACGCTCATTCTCCTGTTGATATCATGACATTCTTAGAGACTTTAAGTCAAGAGTTGCCAGGCAACTCCTGCAAATATCCCAGAGGACTTTATACTCCGAGGCTGTAGAGCCTACAGATGTCGTTTTTTCCCACCGACACACATGCACCTGACTCCACTTTAAGAATTATGCAAACCAATTTACAGCAGGAAGAAATTATAGAGTAAACCATTTAAGACAAACACAACCGTTACACACATAACAAGAGGTAAACCCTAACTGAAAGAATACTGAAGAGAGCGGTAAACAGAGCCGCCTTTATTCAATTACAAATCCATCCAACTTGCCATGCGTGACGCTAGCTCCAGCAGCTCCTTCTTGGCCTCCTGCACGCCCTGGGGGTCACCCTCGATACGGATAAGGTTACTCTTCTCATGGTCAGGTGGAATGCGGACTGACACTTTGTGCAGTTCCTTTATGCGGTTAACTAGGTGTGAAGAGAATAGCACGTGTTATGTCTTTGCATAATATCTGCTTTAAATTTCAAAACAGCTGTATACTCACTGTTTGCACCGCTTTTCCCAATTAAGTGTCGGTGGAACTTGGGGTCCACACTTATCTCAGTGTAGTCCATTCGACTAACCTATAAAGAACACATGAAAACCAACCAAACTGTTTAGGACACATTGAGGCCAAAAAATAAAGCAAGTGGAAGCCTATGTTTTTCATGTAATAGGGAGATTAGTCTTCTTACCAGATCTGTAACGATTTCTTGAATCTGGCCCTGTACTATCTGTACGTCTTTAGTGGGCCCCTCCAGCGTGATCTTGTCCTCACCCTCAGTGAACTCGATGTGCACCTGTTAATAAACATAGCATTACAGGGTTAGTTCACCCAAAATGCCATCATTTACTCACCCTCATGTCGTTCCAAACCCATAAGATAATATATTTGTTCATTTTGTTTTTATTGTTTTTGGTCTTTTATTCTTTTTAATTTAGTCATGTTGGTTGTTTGCATTATTGATAAGGATATATGTGTACAGCACTTTGTTGAACACTTGTTTTTAAAAAGTGCTATATAAATAAACTTTGACTTGATCTTCAGAACACAAATGACAATATTTTAATAAAACCTGAGACTACCTTCCCTCCACTGAAAATCCATTCCACCAAAACTTGGACACTTGAAAAAGTTCATAAAGACCTCACATCGTAAAATTAAACCATATAAATCAAGCGGTTAAAGCTAGGGCTGGGACGGTTAGCGCATTACCGCGGTCACGAGACTCCAACCGCGGGTCTGAGCTTGTCACCGTCATCACCGCAAAAAAATTAAAATAATAGGCCTGCACATGTGCACGTTGTGACTAATGACATGGATTCATTGATTCTAATGACATGGATTATGTCTAATGATATTCTGTCTTACATGGATTCAAGGTTTTCTAAACAAAACTTCTCATCAAAAGATGCGAGTTGGGGAGCGCAATGTTCCATGACACATAATAACATTCCATTTGTATTAGAGATGTGCGGATGGGCTATTATTTCATCCTCAACCGCATCACAAAACTCATCTGTCTGCACCAACTTTTTTTGATTAATTTTCGAAACCAAATCCGCGGCGCTGACTGTTTTAAGGTCTGAGTGATGTAAGGCTCTGCTGCCGCGAGGCTAGAAAGCTCTTGGCTGTTCTAGAAAGGAGACTGACCCAATGCAGCAAAGATATTTAAAGGCTAAAGTCCCTAATAAATATATATAATATATATATAGATATGTTGTATCCCCAGAATATCAGAAGTGAACTCCGTCTCCGATCGACGCACAGGGATAAAAATAAATAAATAGCCTATAACGCACATCGGCAAACCTAACTTTACCTGACTAGGCTACTGTAGCCTAAAATTATATCATTTTGTTTTTGAATTTTGTTTAAAAGTAGACATTTTAAGCTTTCTATTTATTTCTCATGTCTGTGAGGCAAGTAGGCCTAGCCTATACGCCGAGTTTCGGTTCATTTATGAGACAAGCTCCAGTTCACACGCAAGAGATCGCACCGGCGCTTCCACGTCCTCCTGATTATATGTCTGCTATATTTTCTTCTTATTTATTAATTCCAGGCAATTAGTTAACGAAACAGTGATTAAAATTAAGATACAATTTATACAAAATGAAATTTAATTTAAAGAAAGGCTTTCTACGAAACAAAACTTCATAAAGTGGTCAAAATCATGTCTGACCCATCTTATGATTCTATCTTACTCATGCTGTTCACTTTTCATATAATCGACAGATTAAATAAAAAATAACATTATGTAAACAAATATGGAATATAATTTTTGTAATTAAGACATGTTGGAAAAGGTGTTCATCTTTCATTTCCAATGTGAACATCATAATGTATTCTCCTGAAAATGATGAATTCAATGCGAATGTATCTGAGAATATTCTTAAATAAGGAAATCTATTCAGTGATTGGTTCATGCCAAATTACTGCTTGATAAATTTGACTATTTAAAAATGTGCTCTTTTTTTCGCATGTAGGTGCCAATATTTAACAAAGTCTGTCTAGCAAAAACGACTTCTGGTGTGTGCGCGAACGTCTGTCGGGGGGGTTGTGTGTATTTAAAGCGGTTTACCACTATACCGCAGGAATATCTTGCTCTTCAACCGCGGTTAGAAAAAACCTTGCTTGCTAGACGCATGAACTATTGAGATGTGTTGTTCTTAACTCTTCCCCCAACATTGACGTAATTTTCAACGTCTGGCAATTTTGACAATTGATCAATGTTCATGTATGAATAAAAGCTTAAATTAAATGCACAAAGCAACTGCGATCTTGGAATAAATCACACTTTTCATATAGATTATATATGGATTACTTTTGCAATTATTTTGAAGCATCAACGCTTTAGTTTAATGATCTTTTAATATAGGAATTTAAATATGCACTTCTTGATCTGATTGTCTTTAGCAACTCATCAGTAGCAACAGAGAACAAGCAAATGCTAATACTGTTGCTTCCAGGCTACGTATCATTTTATCAGACTTGTATGAAATGATAAATGTATCTGCAACTATTGTGTGCTTCTTGGCTCAAGCCCCATGTCATTCTGAACTACCTGTGCTGGTTGATGCAATTACTGCAACCTTTGAACAGTCACTTTGACATGTAACTGGTCAAAAACATCTGTTAAAAATGATCAACATCTACACATGCCCCTCACAGAGCAAAACGATGGATATTCAGGCCAAGCACTCTGATGCGATTAGGGAAAAGTTGACTCGCCTTGGGCATTTGCTGCGTGATCTTTGCCAGATTCTGTCCCTTCTTGCCAATAATGAAACGATGAAGCCAAGAGGGAGCAGAGACTGAGGACACAGTGTAGCTGTTAGCCTGTACAGAGAGAGTAAGGGTCAAAGGTTACACAGTCAAATTGATAGCCCTTCTACAGTTACATTTAAAATACATTTCCTAAATTAAAGCAAAAAGAGAAAGTGCAAAAGGAGCTTGAGGGAAAGAATTCTTGTACGGAAACATGGGGGGAGTAAAACAGGCTTGTTTACCTTGGCATACACTTCAGTGAGTGCCTGGCCCAGCCGGTCTGGCTCCCCACGCAGGATTACTGTCTCTGAGCTGCTGTCGAGGGGTGGGATCTCGACCGAGACGCCGGTCCTGTCCAGGATCTCTTGCAGGGTGTTACCCTTAGGCCCAATCACATACTTATGCTGAGATTTCTTCACCTCCACTGCAATAGTGGTTGCATTCTTCTTCTGAAAGAAGCATTTTAAACATCTTCCTCAGTCGCTTTCAGGTTTATCATTACTCATTTCACATGGATATGCAGTCAAGTGAGTTTCAGGAGCATACTGTGGATTTGGAAAGTCAATAAAAGTCCATTAATTATTCTGTCATTGCTCACCTTCTCCTCATAAATCTTCTTGATCTTGGCCAAGGCCAGGGCCACCTGCTCTTTTTCCCCAGTGATGACAATCTCAGTTTTGTTCACACTGGGTGGAGGGACATTAATGCGGGCTCCCGTCTCCTGCATCAATTCCCCCACCAGCTTACTATAAGCTCCAGTGAGGAAGGGGTGGTAGACCTTTTCAATGTTAATTCTCTCCACAGCACGCTTATCCTGCAATTTATTGAAAACATCATCACCACCACCACCATCTTCTAGATTGAATCTGATACATAACTGTGATAACAGTTAACCAAAAAAATGTATTAAAGTTCCAGACCTGCTCGGCAGAGATGAGCAGGATCTCGTGCTTGGCCTTCTCCAAGCCTTCCTTGGTTCCAGAGATCTTGATCAAGTTACTGGGGTCTTCGGGTCTAGGGATCTGGATCTTGGTGGCAGTCTTCAGCTCGAGCTCCTGTAGCTTCTCCCCATTCTTGCCGATGACAAAGCGATGATGTTCTTTGGGGATGGCCACAGTAGCTGAAGCCTGTTGTAAAGTATTTACAGGAGTTACTAGGGATATACAACTATTATAATTCTGGGAGATACCGACAAGCTGACAAGTAATTTTCATGACCAATAGATTGGTCTATTGGGGAATAAATTGTCAATTAAAATTGTATGCTATTATCAAAATAAATGTTTAAACATAAAAACTAAAAAGCAAGTGTTTAAACAGTACAAGTGAAATGGATATTCATTTTGAAATTTGCTAAACATTTTTTAAATCAGTATTTTAAAGATCAACTAGCTTAACCAGCCCATATGATAACAGTAACTTAAATTTAAAAACAGAGCAAATTAGCGCACATTTAAAAAGTAGGGTTTTTTTTTTATTTATTAAAAAAAATCTAATACGGGCTGATAACGAATATAAATGCCAAAATCTTGTGCCTTTCTACAAGGTGCCCAAAACATGTTATAAGCATAACAATTATATTACCTGAGTCTGCAGTCGGGACACAATCTCTTTGCGGGCTTTCATGACAGCATCATGTTTCCCAGAGACCATTATGGAGAGGCCTTGGTCTTTAGCCATGGAGAGTTCCAGGTGGGCTCCAGTCTTGTGCATGATGTCAAGACACACTTTAGCCTGATCTCCTTCTCCAAACTGGTTTATGTCCTTGTACTTGCGCTCTTCCAGAGGCACATGGAAAACCTGTTTTTATCCAAGCAGAAAACAGTCAAACCAATGAATAACCATTCCCCAGGTAAGATAGTGACTAACTAGCTCGATCGCCTTACCTGGGTAATTATTGAGGACTTGAGAGGTTTAAGTTTAGACGTCCAGGCATTTCCAGTCTCCTGTACCCCCTCTGGCAAAGGCTTTTCAGGCAGAGGGGGAAAGGCATCCTTGTAGGTGGGGAGGCTATCCTCCTCTTCAACACCGCTAGAGCCCGCCACAGCAGCTAACGGGGAAGAGAGGTACAACATTCAGCATTCACGTTCCCAGAGAATGGTTACGGACAAGTCAAAATGACCAAAACCACCATTTACCTTTGACCTGCTCTGGCAGAAGGCCACTGCGATGCTCATTAAAGCTTTCTTGCGTAAGTACAGCGACTGAGCTCATGGTCGAAATCCCACGTTTACACGGAGTCCGAGTGTGCCACTAGGAGAGGAAGAGCTCAGGTGATTACTACTTAAAAGGAACAGTGCCTGGCTGAAGTTACAACCAAGATAAAACAAAATACAACCTGGAAGTTAAGATATGAACCATTTGTCAACTTGGGTGGAGCTTATACCTTTTCACTTTAACATATTAAAGTCAGCAGCTTGACAACTTCACACCAAAATGTCAATGCATGTCATGGATTTTATTGTGAATGATTCATCCATGTAGGTTTCATTAAAAAAATAAAATTTCATAACTCGTTCTTCCAGTGAAATGACATTTCTTTCTGGTGACAAGTCAGACTTCTCCAATCATTTACTCAACTTAAACCCTGCCCCTTTCTTCCATTCAGCCCCCATCCAAACAAAAACAAATGATAGAACCAAGTCACCACCCAAATATTTCGATAATCAATTTTCCTCTCAAAAACAATACAGAAAAAGGTGTCGCTACTTCCGATTTCATCGCAACTTTAAAGAAAGGGGAAAAACCTCAGAGAAAAATAAGAGAACACTGTCTGTAGGCGCAAAAATTAAAACACTGTTTAAGGACTAGGCCTGTCCCGATAATCAATAAATCAATTAATCGCACGATAAAAAAATGAGCTCGATCATTTTTCCAGCCGCGATAATTTCCATTTGCATGCTTTAGTTTTCCTCGTCTCTCTCTCTCTCTCTCTCTCTACCAAAGAGACTGGATGACAATATCAACGCTGACCGCCACACATTTATTTTCGAATGTTTTTTTTTTATTATTATTGTTTTTTTTTTTACTGAGCCTATTTACAATCGTATTTGATTGCAGAGCGCCGTAGCGCGTCCCTCTCTCTCGCGCGCGCTCTCTCACCCTCATATGAGGCGCCGTCTAGGGCTTAAATCAAACTTCATTCATGCACACATATATGAAACACTTGCATACGCATATATTAAGTAGTCAAACATACATGTATACTGCTGAATGCTCAAACAAATACATATGAAATGCACAACGACACACCTAAAGTCGCTCACGCACATACACGCAAACTCTACACACACGAGATGCGCGCGCACACAAACTCTCCACGCACATAGCCTACTCATATGAGACACGCGTGCGCACACAAACTCTCCACGCACATATGAGACGCACGCGCACACACAAACTCGCGCACACTCATATGAGACGCGAGCGCGCACAAACTCAATGAGACGGAGCACACACACAAACGAGTGCACATACTCATGAGACGCATTCTCACACAGTACATGATGCATATGATTCTCAGTGTGAACGGAAGTCACACATTGGTAAGTGCATGTTTTGTTAACAGAGACGGAGTCCATTGCTTTTATTGTTTTTGGTTGTTTTGTTCATTTAAATAGTCTTTAGAAATAAAAGTTTATTGATCTTTGAAAAGGTGTACCTGCATTATGCCATTATCAGTATTTTAGATGAAAATGGTCCCAGAACGACAATATTATCGTTTATCGCATTAATTTCTTGGACAATTTATCGTCCAGCAAAATTTGTTATCGTGACAGGCCTATTAAGGACTTATCCATTTTGTGGAAGGTCAACGTTGCCCGTCTGTTACCTTGGACAAGGGCTAATTCTAAGCCATGGAGTTAGATGAACGAGCTCTAAAGCTAAGAGGATTTCCCCCACTAACCCTTATTTGTTGTACCCCTACCTAGCATGCAGGGCAGCAAAAAGAGCATTTTTTCCTACTTCGTAAATAAAAGTTCCACAAAGCATGCTCGCATTTAATTGAAAACATGCACGCCACACCTCAGTGAAACATCTACTTGGCAAACTGCTCTCCTACTCACAGAGGACTGTGAGGAAACTAAAAAGACAAGAACATAAAAGCTGAGGCTACTGTTACAGCCATGCAGCCTTGAGTCATGAAAGACCACTCATGTTCACTGCTGAAATTACGTCAAAGACTTGCATGTCTCTTCAAGAGTAGGTAGTGAAAATGGTGTGCAGAAATTATACAGTAAAATGGAAGACTATAGATGGACTAACCCTTGGGATAATTGGCTAATCACTCTTGTATTAAGTCATACAACATTCCTTCCAGTTCACTGACAATCTGGCCCCCCAAATGCAAACTCCATACCTCTCTACACAGTACAAGGCTGTTTTAATGTGCTTCTCTCTGAATACCCCTTCCAGGGCCTCTTCCTCTACAGGCCTCCTTAAGACTTCGACCCAGAGGCTAAACGCATACATAGCCTACAGCTCCTCAAGGCAGATCAAAAGCACTCCAGGAGAGCTGATCCACAAACCAAACACTAAAAAATCCTTCAGATGCTCAAATTACATTTAATCTCATGACCACTCATAAGATTTGATCTTAATGATCATGGCACACAACTTGTGATCCCATGGCTACAAACAAGACAAACAAGGATCTTGCAGTTCAAAGCAAACATTAGGCCTGTCAGCAAATTAATCTAGTAGAAACAAAGGCAGTGGTCAATGATCTTACCAGCTAAATGGTCAGTTACCAGATAATCCGTCCTGTAAAGCTGCCCGTTCGTGTCAGCCTGCCAGCTTTTGCCTAAGACAAAACAGAATCAAGGGGAAATGGGGGGGAAATCAGACAGTCACTGATGATGCAAAACCACTTTAGTTTGCCAGACCTTAGTTACACGTGGCATGATTTGTTTGCATTTCATTTCACCTTGCATAATTATTTAAATGCATGCAAATGTGACTCATTAAAGCTGGAAATAGGAACGAAAAGACTGATCAATCCTGTTCAGTCACCTACTTGTGTTCCTCGTTCACGAATTTCAAATTATTAAATCATAACCATGCTTAAAGACACATTCAATATACTTGCAAACATGAGCATAAATACTTAAAATACGCTAAATTAAGCAAAAAAAACAAATGCATGTCTTTAAGTGTTGAAATGGCCCTCTCGAGTCTTGCTAACGTGGCCATTCCTGCGTATGTCAGATTTAAATATGGCGGCTTTTCATCCGAATTTCTCTCAGAATGACACAAAAAGGGGAACTGGGATAATAGCTCAACGTATAATTTAATAAACACAATGTTTTGAGTGCATAAAAAACGACTTTTGTATGTAAAATCTTCACAGCGCTGCTACATGCGCGCTACGTCAACTCATGACACGCCATGCTAACGGCTAATGGAGTAGGAAAGACGGATTTCTCGTTTAACATTTAACGTTAATTTCTCCATTCACATCTAGAACACATTTAAATCCCGGGAGAGGTTGATGGGTATATATTTAATAGAATTGGTGGTGTCGGACGTTGTAAGATACGACAGTTTTTGTGGTTTGCGGAGATGAAAAACTTGTCCTGGCTAGACACCAACTCCAGTCAACTTTGAGCTGCGCGTGCGCGATAGTGACACGTACACCAGCTAGCGCAAGCGCTAACACACTGGATTAGGAAAACTTTACTCTTATTGATCCATTATAACCTATTACTCCGAGATTGACAAGGCCTAACAAGTATGCACTAAAAACACGACATTTGCTGATGGCCGAGTGTGAATGTTTATTCAAGATCAGCATTAGTGACTGTCCACACAAAGTCCACGTAGGCATTAGATCAAAGGGTGAAACAGTGGGGAGAAATTGACATGGAGTCGAGCCAGAGCACATTTGCACGGCAGAATGTTCCCCTAACGATGTACGTGTATCAGAAGTCAAGGAGGAGTAAAGCAGACGTTCGGATGTATAACATATACTGACTGATTTGCAGAATGAAGAGTGACTTACTTGTGTTTGTGTTCCCGTCTGCCCTGTGTGGTGCAGAAGCTTGTAGTGAAACTCCACTGGCGAAAGGGAGGAGCAGCAGCCTGTGAGTTATATAGCTCAAGTCTCCTCCAATCACATTCCCTCACGTCACTGCCCGTGCAGATCATGCATTTCTCTCTGGAGAGGGTTTCATATTTGTCTTACTGGTTGAGGTGTCATTGTTATTTCTCTGTATTTTTTCTCATTCTCTTTCCTTTTTCATTTTATGTTAATGTATTCAGTGCTGTTTCTTTGTTTTGCAAAAAATAAAAAATAATAAAAAATTCTCTCTGGAGAGAAAAAACAGTGTTCAAATTTGTGGATTCATCTCAGTAAGAATCTATTCATCAGAAAGATTTGTTCACTCGTTATGTATGCAGGTTACATCAGCAGTGGCTGAACATCAGTGGCTGAATCCGAAATGCGGATTCAGCCAGTAGGCTATTTTGTGTATTATGAATCAGTGATTGAATCATTCGTTAATTAACACCGAACGAAGGCAAAACAACTCTGTCAACAACAACTGTCTTTTATTAAAACGTATTTACAAACATACCAAAATGCTTGATTAAGTGTAGCAGGGTGAAAGTGTACCCTCGTTGTCAGAGATAGGCATAAATACATGGAAATGTATTTAAAATACAAATACAAAATACTGTGTGAAAAAAAAAATATTTAAATACAAATACAGTATTTTGTATTTTTAAAATACACAAAATACATGTGAAATTGGCCATCCAGTGCAGTAGGTCACACACAGTGAATGAAGAAACTATAGGCCTTGACATCCCTGCCCTCTCTCTCTCTCTCTCTCTCTCTCTCTCTCTCTCTCTCTCTCTCTCTCTCTCTCTCTCTCTCTCTCTCTCTCTCTCTCTTTCCAAAATAGCAGCCATTTATATACTTATTTCTGACCAGGTTACAATGTAGTCTATTAATTGTGGTGAACACTATTAAAAAATTCATACTGTATGTAAAACTGCGAGAACCTTTTCTGATATCAAGCAAAGTAGGCTATGAATGGGCGATATGACCCAAAATCTTAATTTTACTTAAATAACAATATATATAATGGTTTCACAATTCTCAACATCAGTTTTGATACCACAGTAAAAAACTGAATTTCAAACTCTTTTGAGGCTTCCTTTTTTTTTTTCTTTTTTTTTTTTGCAGGTAGTCCAATGCTTTTTAAATAGGGGTGTAAGGATACCCTCATGTCACGATTCAATACATATCACGATACTGAACTCACGACACAATATTATTGCGACATTCCAAGACATATGATAAAAGGTTAACAAAAATTCTACTGTTCATTAAAATGCTAAATTTGATATTACATTGAGTGTGTAAATGAATAGGGTTGGACTTGGTGCTGGACATATTACACTATTCACGATACATGTTGTTGCATTTTTGTATTGCGATATATTGTGAGACGATATTGTTACACCCCTATTTTTAAGTATCATTTTATATATTTTTTTAATGAGAAGTTTATTCGTTTCTATAAGTTTATTAAAATTATAAAGTTTATCTAAAATGTAAAATTATAATTAATTTGACACTATTTAACCAAAGTTTAAAAAATAAATATATTTTTTTTTATGAACAATAAAACTAAAAGTTGAAGATTTTTGTGGTGTATCATTCATCAGTGCTTCTTTTTCCACTTCAACGTTCCAATAATTCCACGGATAAATTTGCTTACACCACAAATAGGCCTACCTATCTGTAAACGACTTAGAAAAGGTTCCATCGATTCAGTGGCGTCATGCCCATTCAAAGTGAGGGGGCACGTGCCCCCTCAGATTTTTCCTCCCTGATAATTTTTTTGTCACAACTTTATTCCTATTATGCTCAGGCCCGGATTGGCCATCTGGCAATTCTGGCACATGCCAGAAGGGCCGGTGTGATTTTCTATTGTTTTGGGCCGAGCTGACCACGTTGCTGCACCTTTATCGCAAAAAAGTTTTTACGCTCGCATGAGGAGGTTTTTCAGGCAATTCGAAAAAGGAATATTTCGCAAAACTGCAATGGAAACAGTTTTTGCGCATTTACAGTCACCTGACTTAGAAGACGCGGTGTGTTTGGGGTCCGTGATACGCAAATAATAATAGGCTAATAAATATCATCATTATTATAACAGTTATTAGGCTACATATTTAGAAGACGCTTTTATCCAAAAAAGGAACAAAGCAATTCGTCAAATGTCATTCATAATGGTTAGACAATAATACAGGGCTAAGATTATCACAAATAAACACAAGATTTTGACGCATATCCAAGTGTTTGCTGAGCGCCCATGGCACGGAGGCGCGGCCGCGAACACTTGCTTTTTCCTGAAACAACTTAAAACAGGCCTACTCTATAATTTCTGGTCATACAGAAAATAATATTACATTATTCGCAACTATGATTTTATTTGTGTAAACTAACAAGAAAACGTTGTGCTTTTGTAAAATAAAATAAAACAATCATGCGCGCTTTCCTGATCCGTGAACTGGAGCGCGAGAACTGAAACCAAGTATAGCCTATGTAGGTTAAAGCTTGAAGTGTCCACTTTAAAACGAACAAATTCGAATCGAAAGCTAATACCTTCTGCTTATGTAATCCGTATGAAAGGTGGATTTCTCTCTAAAGGTGCATTCGCGCGGCGCGCCTCAGCGGAGATGGAGATATGTTTTTAGCCGACACTGATTTAGAAAACAATAGTTTATTAATAAACAATTAAAATGCCTCGTTATTTTTTCAGACACATTTATTATCATTAGCCTATAACTCACCTAAATCACCTTTCTGTAGGCTGTGGTTCCAGAGACATAAATATGTCTCTTCTCATTCAGCACTGCGGGAAAAATATAATTTCCAGGTTCTAATTTGGCCTTTTAAACCATTTAAACCATTTAAATCGACTTTTTTTCGTGTTAAGTTGGGAATATTTTAAATGTTTAATAAAGGGGCAAAAAGTCATAAACAAACATCTGAAATTTAGTCGATATATTATTATTTTTGCGCAGCATTTGTGTACAGTTCAAATTAAAAAAAATATTGGTGTTCAACTTTGCATTTTAAAAAAACAACCACCGTTCATTTTTCGTTTTGCAATACTAAATAAGGAAAAACGAATGGACACAAATGTACACTGACCGTTTGGACAGAGTTCTTTATTAAATTCATAAAAGGAACAATAATTAGGCTACAGGAATACTGGATTCTAAACCTCAAAGAAATGCCACAATCAAAACCTCGGAGCAGAAATGAGAGAGAAACACCCAGAAACTCCTTATGCCGTTAGCAGTATAGGGGGCTTTCCCTGCCATTAATGCTTGGATAACACACCACGTCTCCTTCCATTAATAATAATAATAATAATGTCTAGTGTGGTGGTGGTTGATAGACTAACCTACCCGTTGCCATGATGTTTAAATGACTTATCGCGAGAGGAAAAAAAGGACGTTGTATCGCATAACATCAGTTAATGGAGACGCCGTCATTTCGCAATAGTTTTTTATCGACATTTAGAAAAAATCGCAAAAGTTTTGCGCAAATCTGTAATGGAAACGCGCCTAAATTGCTGCCTTGTATGGTGTGTCTCAGTGGGAAAAATGTTCAGATTCTGGGGACGTTTTTTTAACGTCATCAATTAGTTGGGCCGGTGAAAACCCAAAATGCCAGGCCCGAATTTTGGTCCCAGTCCGGCCCCGATTATGGTCCATAATTACCAGAGCCTATAATGACTCAAATGTATTCTTCTGGATGTGTAATAAATCGGTCAGCATCAGCCCGCCCCTTTTTCCTAATATGGTGTCCACTATGCGCGTAGCGCTCTAGAATCTTTGCTGTGTATGTTCAAGCAACTACTCGTCTCGCACGTTGAGCTGGCAATGTTTTACAGATGGTCTTGAAGTGGTAAGTGGGCAAAGCAACAAATCGGCATTGAATTAGTTATCGGATGATATTAAAAGGTAGTGGGATTATTTGTGGTTGACCTTGAAATTTTAAGTTGATCAAAAAGTTATGGATTTGATATTAGCTGCGAATTCAGAGCATTAACTTAAGTTGTGTCAGTGTAATGTTATCGATATAGCCTAGTCTAACCGTAAACTAGTTGGCTAAGGTTACTGCCTGCCATACAAAGCCAATAAGCCATAGTAACGTTATCTGATCGGTTTTGAAACATCAGTTCTGTTTTGTCTTGTCAAAGTCTCCAGCTGGTTCAATTGTTTTCAGTTTCATAGAAACGATGGTGTTAAATTTGTTGTAGGATAACTGCAAAATCCAACCTAACGTTGTCAAGGCATCGACTTGATGTTTCTCCCATAGACTGTTATTCACAGTTGATTAACCATTTTCAAATAAACGGGGTAGTGTTAACCTTATGCAGCACTGAAATCTGTCAAACTTCTTTCAAAGTCCTTCATCACATATTAATATTAAAATAACTTAATTTCAGAGCACCACAAAGTCAGACCTCAGCACCTTTATGTACCTTTAATGTAAGATCGTTCTTAGGTCACATACCAATTTAAAATCATAACAAAAACTGCAATGGTACTGTTTTTAAAATCATGTGTAGTAGGCCTAAGTGTACAGTAAGTGTGTGTGTAAACATGCTTTAATGAAGTAGACTTCAAAAGCTTTTGAATTTGAGCTTACAGTTCTTTCATCAACCTGTCTTTTACATAAACTTACAAAATAGATACTTTAACTTAGTCCTCAGATAGAGGAGGGTTGCTGCTGGCTCCGTTAAGGTATTTCTGTCCCTCCCAAACTGCATTGAAATGGTATGTTTAGCAGCCAGAATTTAAAAATTTTCAGGGGGAGAAACCCCTTGACCCCTCCTAACATGATCCACATCACCCGTCAGAAAACAATTGCAACGTCTCAGATTGTGCCCCCCCAGTATTTTGTCTTGCATGACGCCCCTGCATCGATTCACACTTTATATCACTATATGTCACTATCGCTATATATCACTATCGCTATATGTAGTGTCATATCACCCAGCCCTAACATGCAGTAGCCTAATTCTTTAAACACATTTAACAAGCTAGTTGATAACAATCAACAACCGATCAAGACTGATTGGCTAATGCTATTTTCCCACTTGTCTGTACTCTTTTATTCTTTCATGTTAACTGAAGGCAAATCTGAATAATGTACTATTTTAACTTTAATCAACAAGTAGAATTGATCATCATGACATCCTCATCTTATTCCAGAAAAATCGCTGATTCAATGCTGAGCTGTACTGCAGCTCACATGCATGAATGTAGGGTTGGGAAGAGGGGGCTTGTCTGAACTAGTTGATGCACGAAAATAGTACCAGTAGGGTTTCAACCATAGACAGTAAAAGAAATGGACACAGCGACCCGCTTGATTTCAACAGAGAAAACTGAAGCCCGATTAGTGCACTTACTTCCTGATGGCTGAGCGACTGCGCAGGCTCAAACTGAGCTTGACGACAGTCTGAACGTTGTAAATCTTCTAGTAGCTGTGCCAAGAAAATTTGAATCACCTAATTCCTCAAAAACGTTGTTAAAATATTTTGTCCTGTTGCTTTTATGGACTCTCTGGGCTTCTCCCTTAACTTTATGCCCCCATGTCCCCCCGATTGCCTCATAGACAGTAGAAGATTGCCTGAAAGCTTTTCCTCCTGTCTATACGGTAATTTCTCTATTGTGCGACAGAACGTTGCGTAGTTATGACGCAATCGTTAGCCTATTTTTACAAAAACGGCTTCTACGGGGCCATAACGTAAGATACAAAGTAATAGAGCCTTTTATACATTGTCATGTTTCTTTAGAAATAAATAATGGACAAATTAAGTCTTTGGACGCCTCAGATCTAAAGTTATTTGCTGTCAAAGTGACGCCAAAATGAATGTGAGTCAATGGAATGCTAACAGCAGGTGAAGTTCTACTACAATGGCGGCTCCCGCGAGGCTTCAGTTTCCGGCTGATGGATTACCCCCTTGGTTTCAATGAAAAAATCGGCAGCTGGCAGCAGGAAGTAGCTGCCGTTGACAGCCGGAAGCCCTGCCAAATTAGGAGGGACTATGGGAGGGACCTGCCACTTCGTGGCAGCCAATCAGTCCAACGTAGCAGCAATCAATCACATGTGACTGGAAGTCAAGCGACAGCAACCAATGGTCAATGGTGGCGCCGGCGAATCTTCAGTAATGTAAAGGTCTAAAGGTGTTTAACTGTTGACTTCACCCAGGTAAGCACTATCCCTTCTCTTTCTATTTTTAGGAAAGGTATTACTTTTGGACATATTAAACATTCATTTCCAAATTTATCTTTTCTTTTTCAGCATGATATGGCCCATATCAGGCGGTGGTGAGTGAATCTGCTCTTATCAAAAATGAATGACACATGGAAGGTATAAATAGAGTATGTAAATAAGAACCATTTTGGGTGAGTAATGTTTGGTAAAAAATACTTGGTTTATTGTTTTTTTTTTTAGAAAGAGGAAGTGCACATCAGCCGTGTCAGAAGCAATCAGTTAAGAGTCAAAACGACAGGAGGCAGGACATGTAACAGAACATCGAAATATTGATGGTTGTACATTCAATATGACAGAAGCAAAGAATGAACAGATTTCAAGTCTTTATTATCTCACTAACTGTAGTAGCTTTATGGCAAATATTTTACTGTTAAATTAAATGTTTTCAGGTATTACCTGCACCCATAGGATGCACATTCTGTTTTAAGGGAGGTTAGGTCATGATGTTTGTAAATGGCCGTATTCATTTTTTGGTTTGTTTGTAATGCCCAATAGATGCCAAACACTGTCCTGTCTGAAATTCTTCTTCACATGGTCCTTGAGGAGGGTGATTCTGGAATGTTAAATCTGTCATTAGTTTGTTCCAAATTCAGAAGTCTGGTGGATACAGACTCATTTAGGAGGAGGGCACACTTCTGCTGGCTTGACCATGTGTATTTATTGTCTTTTACACATTTGATTTAAATGTGGTTAAAATAGTAAGTGAGTAATGTAATGGTAAACATGTCTTCAATTATTCTCTTTTTAATCATGCTCATTTTTATGCTCCTCAAATTTAAATATCCAGGTGTAACAGAAGTACGTGACATGTCAAGAATATTACCAGATGTACACACTGCAGCCCTGCAGACACTGCAATGAAATTTACAAGAACTGCTTACCAGGGGCCGTATTCACAAAGCATTTTATCTTACCACTAGGAGTACTCCTAAATCGCACTAAAAGATTTTAGCTAGGAGTTTTCTCTTAAAAGTTATTCACAACGCCTTTCAGACCTACTCATAGTAAAGAAAAATGACAACTCCTAAACTAAGAGTGAGTCTTTGTTGCTATGGATGACGTCATTACTCATGCACGAGCTTGACTGAAGTGACCACCTTGATTGGCTGATGATTGTAACGCGGGAATGATTCCAAACACCTCCCCTACGATGATGAGTGACAGGTGACAGGTCTGAGAATGCGTGCGCTACACAAGTAGTGCGAAGGACGGAAGAGGATGAATAACTGAATAAATAGGCTAAATGAATAAAGAGTAAGGGAAAACAAATAGCCTAGTAGCCTAATGAAACATATGGATTGATGCAATATCTTTGCAACATTATTGAATTAATCTGTCACTATATTCCTCTGCGTACGTTTGCAAAGAGAAGAACATTTTAATTTGATTCACAATGAAACGTTACAATTAGTTTACATGCAGTGAGTAGCCTAGTTTTGGTTGTTGTCGGTGGCGATTGCATCCCTAGTTATGCCTACAATGCAAAATTGTTCCCTCGCGATTGGAAGCTGTAGCCGCCGCATACGCATTTCAAAACATCGCAACGTGAAATGCCACAAAAAGCGGTTTGTGAATAGGTCTTAGTGAGTTAGGAGTCCTCTCGACTTCTTTTAAGCTGTCCCAGGCTTAGGTGCTACTTTTAGGGCTAAAATGCTTCGTGAATTACTCTTAGTCAAAAAAACTAAGAGTCCTAAAGTTACGAGTGACACGCCCATTATTTTTAAGAGTTGCTTCTAAATTCGCCGGTTAGGAGCTACTTTTAGCCTTAAAATTCTTTGTGAATACGGCCCCTGGTGTATAAATTATGAATGAAAATGTGATCACTGCTAGGTGCTTAATGACAAAATGCAATAATAGTCATTTATGTGGCTGCATCCATGTGTACTGTTAATAAGGTAATTTGGATATTAAATGACACAATTTTCTTATGAATACTCTAGGTTATGTTGGAAGAGGAAAACGAGGAGAAATGCAAGGCTTTTACTCGGAAAACACCCATCCAGGGTTTTGTAGTGATTGGTGTCAGCTGCTGGAGAGTGACAATTCGTTCAATCTAGCAGTTCCATTCTAAAAGCCTATTTAATCATCTAACTAATCTTTCTTTTTTTCTAACTAATCTTTAACTTGACTAAAATTCTTTCTTTCTTTCTAACTATTCTTTCTTTCTGACTAATCTTTCTTTCTATCTATCTTTCTAACTATCTATCTTTCTTTCTAACTATTCTTACTAATCTTTTTCTTTCTAACTTTTATTTCTTTCTAACTAATCTTTCTTTCTAACTTATCTATCAATCTGTCTTTCTAACTTTTCTCTTTCTAACTAGTCTTTCTTTCTAACTAATATTTCTTACCAATCTTAATGATCCATCCATCCATCCATGGTCATGTTCAAACATGGTAAATCATGCTATAGCAATGTGGTAAACCATACTAGAAACATGGTAAATGTTAAACCATGCTAGAACATTTTCAAACTTTTTCAAACTTTCTGGCTAGGCTTTTTTTCAAGCCAACTTACAGTTTGTCTACGCTTTATTAAAGACAAGAATGTATTTAAGTACTGCAAATGTAAAACTGAACTTAAATGATAGCAAAATATGATTTTAAATAAAGGTCATTGATGAGACAATGTTTTTTTTTTCTTTTAGACAGGACTTTCATTATTTAAGTTTAATGAATGTTTATTTAATAAATATGCAATATGATTACATCGGCATTTCTTTCTGTCACGATCCACACTCAAGGAGACAGAGAAGATCCAAGCGCAGTATATTTATTAAGGGCCAATCCGTTACATCATAATCCAGTCCATGCAGAGGTCAAAATCCAAAGAAGCAATCCAACACAAGAACAAAACAAGACAGTCAACAACCGACCTAAGAAGTGGTGTGATACAAACAGGGACTCCGTAACAAACACTAAACAGGCAGGGTATATATAACACAGAACTAACAATGATAATGGGGAACAGCTGAGTGCAATGATGATGGGGAACAGCTGAGTGCAATGAACTGATGAGTGACAGTGACAGACAGAATGCTGGGAAATGAAGTCAATAGTGAAGGACACCGTGAGAATGAGGACCTCTAGTGATAAACAAGGGAACACAACCAGACACTGTGACATAACCCCCCTCTACGGAGCGGCTACCAGACGCTCCACGACAACACTGAAACGCGACACAAGAGTTCAGGAGAGAGGTGGAATGGTGGAGGATCAGGGGGAGGGATGGTGGGCCAGGTCCATGAAGGGGAACAAAAACGGGAAATAACAATTTAGCCCGCGACCAGGGCGAAGTAGACAGTCCATCGGACGGCCAGGGCGGAGAAGACCCCTCGGGCGACCAGGGCGGAGAAGACCCCTCGGGCGGCCAGGGCGGAGAAGACCCCTCGGGCGGCCAGGGCGGAGAAGACCCCTCGGGCGGCCAGGGCGGAGAAGACCCCTCGGGCGGCCAGGGCGGTGAAGACCCCTCGGGCGGCCAGGGCGGTGAAGACCCCTCGGGTGGCCATGGCGGCGGCGACCACAGCTCAGGAAAAGGAACAGACACTGGCTCCGGCTCAGGAACAGACATTGGCTCCGGCTCAGGAACAGACACTGGCTCCGGCTCAGGAACAGACACTGGCTCCGGCTCAGGAACAGACACTGGCTCCGGCTCAGGAACAGACACTGGCTCCGGCTCAGGAACAGACACTGGCTCCGGCTCAGGAACAGACACTGGCTCCGGCTCAGGAACAGACACTGGCTCCGGCTCAGGAACAGACACTGGCTCCGGCTCAGGAACAGACACTGGCTCCGGCTCAGGAACAGACACTGGCTCCGGCTCAGGAACAGACACTGGCTCCGGCTCAGGAACAGACACTGGCTCCGGCTCAGGAACAGACACTGGCTCCGGCTCAGGAACAGACACTGGCTCCGGCTCAGGAACAGACACTGGCTCCGGCTCAGGAACAGACACTGGCTCCGGCTCAGGAACAGACACTGGCTCCGGCCCAGGAACAGACACTGGCTCCGGCCCAGGAACAGACACTGGCTCCGGCCCAGGAACAGACACTGGCTCCGGCCCAGGAACAGACACTGGCTCCGGCCCAGGAACAGACACTGGCTCCGGCCCAGGAACAGACACTGGCTCCGGCCCAGGAACAGACACTGGCTCCGGCCCAGGAACAGACACTGGCTCCGGCCCAGGAACAGACACTGGCTCCGGCCCAGGAACAGACACTGGCTCCGGCCCAGGAACAGACACTGGCTCCGGCCCAGGAACAGACACTGGCTCCGGCCCAGGAACAGACACTGGCTCCGGCCCAGGAACAGACACTGGCTCCGGCCCAGGAACAGACACTGGCTCCGGCCCAGGAACAGACACTGGCTCCGGCCCAGGAACAGACACTGGCTCCGGCCCAGGAACAGACACTGGCTCCGGCCCAGGAACAGACACTGGCTCCGGCCCAGGAACAGACACTGGCTCCGGCTCTGGCTCAGGAGCAGTCACTGGCTCCGGCTCTGGCTCAGGAGCAGTCACTGGCTCCGGCTCAGGA
Source organism: Gila orcuttii (assembly GCA_026230005.1). NCBI lineage: Eukaryota > Metazoa > Chordata > Actinopteri > Cypriniformes > Leuciscidae > Gila > Gila orcuttii. Next base: position 27,703,125 of record JAPDVR010000011.1, read on the forward strand.
ACAGACACTGGCACAGGCTCAGGAACAGACACTGGCACAGGCTCAGGAACAGACACTGGCACAGGCACTGGCTCTGCCTCCGGCTCTGGAACGGGCACTGGCTCTGCCTCCGGCTCTGGAACAGCAGACACTCGCTCCGGCTCTGGAACAGCAGATACGGGCATGTCCAGGATCCGAGCCAGACGCTCCAGATAGTCCAGATCCAAGAAGGCAGACGGCACTGGCTCTGCCTCCGGCTCTGGAACGGGTACTGGCTCTGCCTCCGGCTCTGGAACAGGCATTGGCTCTGCCTCCGGCTCTGGAACGGGCACTGGCTCTGCCTCCGGCTCTGGAACGGGCACTGGCTCTGCCTCCGGCTCTGGAACGGGCACTGGCTCTGCCTCCGGCTCTGGAACAGCAGACACTGGCTCCGGCTCTGGAACAGCAGACACTGGCTCTGGCTCTGGAACAGCAGACACGGGCATGTCCAGGATTCACGCCAGACGCTCCAGATAGTCCAGGTCCAGGAAGGCGGACGGAATGTGAATAGTCTCTGACTGGGCAGACGGGACGTGACCATTCTCTGACTGGGCAGACGGGACGTGACCATTCTCTGACTGGGCAGACGGGACGTGAACAGTCTCTGACTGGGCAGACGGGACGTGAACAGTCTCTGACTGGGCAGACGGGACGTGAACAGTCTCTCGACCACCTCCTCCACTGCGACCTCCACGGGTCCCGCGAAACTTGACTAATCGGGTCCCCTTAAAAAACTCCCTTCTCTCCCGCTCGGTGGCTGGGGAAGAGATATTGAGAAACATACCGCTGGATCTTGTGATGACGGAGTCCTTCTGTCACGATCCACACTCAAGGAGACAGAGAAGATCCAAGCGCAGTATATTTATTAAGGGCCAATCCGTTACATCATAATCCAGTCCATGCAGAGGTCAAAATCCAAAGAAGCAATCCAACACAAGAACAAAACAAGACACAGTCAACAACCTACCTATGAAGTGGTGTGATAAAAACAAGGACTCCGTAACAAACACTAAACAGGCAGGGTATATATAACACAGAACTAACAATGATAATGGGGAACAGCTGAGTGCAATGATGATGGGGAACAGCTGAGTGCAATGAACTGATGAGTGACAGTGACAGACAGAATGCGGGGAAATGAAGTCAATAGTGAAGGACACCGTGAGAATGAGGACCTCTAGTGATAAACAAGGGAACACAACCAGACACTGTGACACTTTCTGTATGTATATATTTAATTATTTAACAAACATGTACACTCATTCATAAATTACATGTATACACGTACGAATTCATATCTTCATGTACCTTAATGTTGTTGTTTTTTTTATTATTTCTATGATCTTCGTTACTTGATTTATATTTGATAAACCTTTTTTAATCAAATAATATAAAATAATTACTAATAGAAGTTTTTTATTTAAATAAGTACAAACATTTTTATATAAATTTATATAATAATTTATTTGCCTGGCTAAAAAAACGGCATCCACCTCCGACTTCCGGTTATTAGCAGCAGCTGAGGTACGGTCCCAAAGCCGTACCTGCTACTTCCTGCTGCCGATTTTTTGCTGAACCTCCTCTCATCTGTACCCTGATAAAGAGGTTGACTGGCAAAAAGTATTTTACTGATTATTCAAAACATGAATAGAAAGAAGTTCAGCCACTAATAAAAACAGAAAGGGAGAGATTGGACAGCCTTGGCGTATGCCACGATGGATCCCAAATCTTTTAGATATTAAGAATAATAGAGGTATTAATATCTTTATAAAATATTTCTATAATATCAATAAAATTATTGCCAGAACCAAAAACTTTCAGTGAGTGGAGTAAGAAGCAAAGGCTTTACAAAAATCTAACAACACAATAGGAGCCCCTGAATCAATTTGATCAGAATAGTCTCTAGAAGGTCAATTATAAGGCAAATGTTATTACTGACGTGTCTATTTTTCATGAAACCTATTTTAATATTTTTGCATACACTGGTGCAAACAATGTATAGTCTATATTTAATAGAGTGATAGGTCTCCAATTATATATTTTGGGCATCTTTATCTGGTTTAGGAATCAGGGAGATTAATCCTTGTTTCATAGTTGTGACCAAATCCTTTTTTTTCATTCATTAAACAATAAGAAAAGGGGATCTTCCAATACCTTCCAAAACTGTGGTAAAATTCAGTTAAAAAAGCCCATCTGGACCCGGACTCTTACCCTTTTTCATATATTGGAGAGCTGACAGTAATTCCTCGGAGTCGGAGTCACAAAGGCTTTTGAAGTCATTACTAAATAACGGAATAAAATCTTGAATGTCATTAGTAAATGATTTACAAAGTCATAATTAAAGTTAGACTGATAAAGTTTTTCATAAAAGGAGCTGACAAAATCTCAAATTACTTTGGGATCCTTGCATAAGGTGTTGTTAATATATAATGCAGACAAAGAATTTCTCTTAAAATTCCTTTTTTCAAGGGCATAAAAATAGGCTGTATTCGTCTCTTCCTTTTCTATCCATCTAGCTCTTGAACGCACAAAAGCTCCACTAGCCTTGCTATTATACAATTCATCAAGTTTTAGTTTAAAGGACTGGAGCTCACTTTCCTGTGTTTGAGAGAGTGTCTGAACTTTCCAAAGAGTATCAATTTTGTTTAATAGTTCTGTTTCTATGCAAGCTCTGTCTCTTTTTTTAATTACTTCTCCAGTCCAAATGGCTAATTCTCTGGATTTGAATTTAAATAACTCCCATTTAGATGCATAATCTGATTTATCATGAATTAAAGATATTGGTGGCTAACGTTTCAATATTTTTTGTCAAATTTCCATCTTCTAAGATAGAGTTAAGTTTCCAATATCCACGGAGGCAGCTTACAAACAGTCTGTAAAGACAACTCAATCAGAAGGTGATCTGAAAAGGGAGCATAATGATGGGAGATATCTTGAACATGTTGTAGCAGACTGGATGAAATAAGAAATGTAAATTCTAGATTTTAAAGACTTTGACGCATTGCTCCATGTATATTCAAATTAATTACTATTAAAGTAGCGCCACAAATCCACTAAAGATAGATCTTTGCATAAGGAATCAATAATATTAGAGCTTTGAGAGTGGGTCTATAGTTTCCTTGGAAACCTATATCCATTAAATCATCAGGGACTTCAATAGGACACTGGGGTCTATATGACCCCAATCGACTTTTCCTTAGTAAAAAAAAATGGTTCCCTTCATCTCAGTGGAATAAGATTTTGTAACTTTTCCTACATTATCTATCTATACACACACACACAAAAACTGGGCTTGATTCGGTTGTTCTATAGGTATGTAAAAAAAAATGTTTACACTTCTGGTCTTCGGGGTAAATATGACCCCACATTCAAATGAATGGGAAAATCGATTTGTCGATGTGTAAATGAAAATTCATTTGTCAAAAAAAATCAATAAATCCAGAATAAATCTGAAAAGTTCCATACCGCAATGAAGTCCTGGTGCTAGAGCACAAATGCAATGTGGAACGAACATGATCACTTGCACACACACGTGTTCACGCACACAAACACATAAATGTATGACTGCAATAGAAAGCATTTTTATTGAAATTGGCAAATAAAATCAATAATTCCTGCATAAATCTGAAAATTCTCACACATAAATGAAGGCCTGGTACTAGATCACTAATACAATGTGGAATGAACATTATCACACACACATGTGCGCCCACACAGACACAGACACAAATACACACACAGATAGAGAGAGGTGAGACTGCAATAGAGAGCATTTTTATAGAAATTGGGAAATAAAATCAATAATTTCTGCATAAATCTAAAAATTTTCACACACAAATGAAGGTATGATATGAGAGCACAAATGTAATATGGAAAGAACATGACTACACACACACAACATACACACAGAGAGACACACAAACAAACAAACAAACAGGTGTGACCGCAAAAGAGAGCATTTTTATAGAAATTGGGAAATAAAATCATAATTCTAGCATGAATCTAAAAATGTTCACACATAAATGAAGGCCTGGCATTAGAAAAAAAAACAATGTGGAATGAGCATGATTACACACACACACACACACACACAAATGCACGTGTGCACACACAAACACACACAGACACAGGTGTTTATTCTTCACTCCTGTTCATATCCGCCTATAGCTGTTTATTTTTTGTTTGTTTTTTCCTTTTAAAAATTAATTTCTTATTCTAAAGTTAATCGTTTTAACTTTATATGATAAAATATGAAATATATGATAATTGCATGAAATTAATATGAAATTATATGAAATTATTTATGAAATTGCAATCAAGTATTTTCTTTTAGTGGTAACTTGTGGCATTATTGCAAATTTATTGGGAATTACTGCAAAATTTATATAGCATTATTGCAATAACAATATACTTCAAAAGACCTCAAACAACAACAAAAATAATTCTAAACTTTGACAAAATACTGATTTAATGTATTTTAAGCGTTTAAATATATATATTCATAACAAAAGCTGTTATAAGAGCAGTAAGTCACATCCAGAAAAATGAATGGATCTCTATGGGGCCTCTGCTGGAAGTATATGGTAATTACACTTTAAGGCTAAAAATATATTATCTACAAAAAAACATCTAACCAGCAGATGGCAGAATTATGCATCTAACACCTAGATCAATATCCAGAAACGATTCCTATTTAAATTTGATCATCATTAATGTGTTTTTTTTCATAAAAATTTAATATTTCATACGTATGCTAATGGTGTAGTGGAGGAATTCTGCAGTAAATAGGTAAAAAAAAAGTACTTCATATCTCCCAAAACACAGCATTAATGAATAGATTAAAAGTAAACAAAAAATGATATATTATTTGTATGATTAAAAATGTATATTTTTTGTACAATTACTCTATTAATTGTTGGGGTCATATAGACCCCAAAGCCCTGAAGTGTAAACAGGAAATGAAGAACTTTTGAAGGTTCATTAAAATCTCCCACGATTATTAACTTGGGGTTGTTTTCAGCAATTGAGATAAAATAAGAGAAATGTCAGTGAAAAGGGAATTATTCATAATTAAACCCATAAATATTACAGATAACAAAGATGGCATTATCTAATTTAACAGTTAGAATAACCCATGCCTTCAGGGGAGGACACAGAATTAACAATATATATTTTAAACTTATGAATTAAAATAAGAACACCAGCTGAATTATTTGACCCATGACTAAAATAAACCATATCGCCCCATTGAGCTTTCCAAAATTTTGAATCAGAAGCAGCTGAATGAGTCTCTTACAAGAAAATAAAATCTGCATTATAACGTCTACAAAACAGAAATGTCTTTTAATGTCATCTCTTAAAGGGTTAGTTCACCCAAAAATGAAAATTCTGTCAGTATTTACTCACCCTCATGTTGTTCCAACCCCGTAAGACCTTCGTTCATCTTCGGAACAGGAATTAAGATATTTTTGATGAAATCTGAGAGCTGGATCACTCCTCCATACTAGTCCATAGGCTTCTTGAGGGATTGAACTTGCAGGCCCCGAAAAGTTATTACAGACATCGTTAAAATAGTCCAAGTGACTACAGTGGCTCAATCTTAAGTTTATCAAACGACGAGAATACTTTTTGTGCGCAAAAAAACAAAAATAACGACTTTATTTCAAATATTCATTTCCTTCTCTGTGGGCCTCGAGTCAGTTCACTAGTGTAAAAGCGTAGAGCTTCTGTTGTTGTACGTCACACGCATCACACACATGACCAGCGTCCACCAATAGTGAGCCTACGTGTGACGTAGCTCTACGCTATTACACTAAGTTAACTGACTAGAGGCCAACAGAGAAGGAGATGAATAGTTGAAATAAAGTCGTTATTTTTGTTTGTTTTTGTTTTGAAAAGTATTCTCGTCGCTTGATAAACTTAAGATTGAGCCACTGTAGTCACTTGGACTATTTTAACGATATCTTTAATAACTTTTCGAGGCCGGCAAGTTTCAATCCTTTTGAAGCCTATGGGGGAGTGATCCAGCTCTCAGATTTCATCAAAAATATCTTAATTCGTCTTCCGAAGATGAACGAAGGTCTTACGGGGTTGGAACAACATGAGGGTAAGTAAATACTGACAGAATTTTCATTTTTGGGTGAACTATCCCTTTAAGCCCCGCACATTTAAAGAAACAATGTTCAACTGGTTGAACTCGAATTTGTCCATTAAAGTATGATAAGAAAGGGGGAAAATAATGAAAAGGAAAATGACAACCACAAAGTGTATTGAACACCTAACTTGGAAGTAGGGTTGCCACCCGTCCCGGTTTTCCCGGGATTGTTCTCTTTTTTGAGCCACTGTCCCGGAAAATTTATATTCTTTCCCGGGACACGAATTGTCACGTTTTTTTGTGAAAATGTACTTCTAAAGTAGAATTTCCTGGTTTCAAATTAAACCGTTTCCTTCTGTTACTGTGTTTTCTTCATGGTTGTGTACATCCAATCCTGTGTCTGTAAACGGGATAAAACGGGTAAAACAGTGGATTGGCCGATGCCAGGCGTTTACTTTTATTTGATTGGAAGCAGAAATACAAAGCGCCTATATCACCTAGCAACTGCCTCTGCTGTCGGTCGGGCGCATTCACACATCCTGCAGGATGAAACAGTGCGAGTTTAGTTGCTAGCTAGATTTTTTAAAACTTTATATTTACCTACTCAGTTTTGTGAAATGGGGGGAGAAATGGACGAGGAGGATAACACAACAAAATCGGATGAGCCACCAGTGTCAAAGAAAAAACGATTTACAACCTACAACTCAGACTGGGCAAAAAGTTGGTTGGTCAAAGCCGAACTTAAAGTTAGATTAAACTTTAAATAATCATGCTTGGAGTTTAAAGCATTCATTGACAGCCAGGACTTCTGCAGGCAACAAAAAGGGATGAGAAATACACTTGGAAAAAGAGGTGAGAAATGTCAGTATTAGGTTGCCCAAATTTACTAAATTAACACATAAAACAAAGTTGTTTATAATCTATTATAATACATGTAATCATGTTTTAATTGCTAAAGAGTATAGCCTATCATTCTACAAATGATTAGATTTTATAATAGATTATAATACAGTATATGTTTACACAAGTTTTATACAAAAGTGTATTTAATATATGTATTTAAAGGGTTAGTTCACCCAAAAATGAAAATTATGTCATTAATGACTCACCCTCATGTCGTCCCAAGCCCGTAAGACCTCCGTTCATCTTTGGAACACAGTTTTAAGATATTTTAGATTTAGTCCGAGAGCTTTTTGTCCCTCCATTGAAAATGTACGTACGGCACACACTCTTTGTCCAGAATGGAAATAAAGACATCATCAAAGTAGTCCACGTGACCTCAGTGGGTTAGTTAGAATTTTTTGAAGCATCGAAAATACATTTTGTTCCAAAAATAACAAAAACGATGACTTTATTCAGCATTTTATTCTCTTCCGGTTCTGTTGTCAATCCGCGTTCACGAGGCCAGTGACGCTGCTGACGTAAGATGCTGCTGACGTGTTATCTGGTGCGTCCGTGTATTCGGGTTCAAATAAATATGTCTGGTTAAAAAAAAATGCAAGTCTTCCCCTGTGTCGAAATCCTTAGACATGTTTGCGAAGATTGTTTTGTTTACAGCGTGCGTCTCCCTCAGACTGTAACCAAAGCTCGGGCGCACCAGATAACACGTCAGCTCGTCTTACGTCAGCGGACTCATGAACGCGGATTGACAACAGAACCGGAAGACAATACAATGCTGAATAAAGTCGTAGTTTTTGTTATGTTTGGACCAAAATGTATTTTCGATGCTTCCAAACATTCTAACTAACCCACTGATGTCACATGGACTACTTTGATGATGTCTTTATTTCCATTCTGGACAAAGAGTGTGTGCCGTACGTACATTTTCAATGGAGGGACAAAAAGCTCTCGGACTAAATCTAAAATATCTTAAACTGTGTTCCAAAGATGAACGGAGGTCTTACGGGCTTGGGACGACATGAGGGTGAGTCATTAATGACATAATTTTCATTTTTGCGTGAACTAACCCTTTAATGTAGAAAGGAGTCCAGAGTGAGTGCATCTACGTCAGGGAGTGCATCTACATTAGGACAAATATAGGTAAGAGAGGCAATAGGGAGTCCTACAACTGTTAACATAGTATATTTGCAAATATGGGATATCCTTATGCAAATATCCTTGAATTTATCCAAACCTTTTTCGTTACGGATGTCTCATTTTGCTTTAAAGATGTTTTCTTTGGTATGGTCGACCTTAAGACGGACAAGGAAGGAAAGTTTTTCATTATTAATCTTTTATTTCTACTCGCTAAATATCACATCCATAAATGTAAGTTCAGGGGCTCTAAACCTTTCTTTCCTGTGTTTGAGAGTGAAGTTAATGAATACTTGGACTCCATAAGATATTCAAAGAACTGTAAAGCTCTGAAGACTATGCAGATATATTCAAAACTTGTGACATCACGTGACTGAATGAAATTGGAACTCATAACTGTAAGTTATGCTATGAATTGGACTGCTTGTTGATCAGCCTGGCTGGACTTTGCAGACCCCAATGGATATGATTTATTTATTTATGTACTATATTTATTTATGTATAGTTTATTTATGTATGCATTTGTATGTGTTGTTTGTAACTGAAAATGCTGTCAATAAAAAAAAAAAAAAACAAAAAAAAAAACACACATTTCTAACCGGCACCAGACAAAAAATAAAACTATTAGGACTTTATAAAAAAAAAAAAAAAAAAGATATCTATGGGAAGCCTCGCCCATGTCCAAATACGCCCATTGTACGCATGCGCAAAATGGCGCTGCTTCCTGTCGGAAATATGTTTATGGTTGTTATCATAGTTCCCTTTCGAGAGGTCTCTCCTATTGCGTAAGTAGCTTACGCTATGGGAAAACTCCTTTTCTCGAGAATATTGAAGTCTTTATGTAAAACGCATTGCAGCTGCACAGCTGACAGCAATGAACGAAGGAACTCGGTCATTGGCTGTGCTGCGGCAACTTGCTTGAACCAATGACGGGGCGACTCTGAATGCGCGACCAATGAGCGTGCTTCGCGCCCGCGCGCGTCAGAGCCCGCCAAGATGGGCGTGGCCAAGCTATATATTGGGCGCCCCGTCATGAGAGTTCTTTAGATCTCCTTCAGCGAACACCTTCTTCGCTGGATCCTCCGGATTATTGGAAGCCTTCGCCGCCGTGGAAAAGCATACCAGCGGGATTGCTACGAGGACGTCGGCACCTTCAGCCGCCTTCAAGCACCTCCTACTGAGCCATCCGGCGCGCCATATACGCAAGTATTTTACATCTGTCCGCCCCGCGACATTTGTGAAAGAGCAATTTTCCAATAAGGCGTTGTTTCAAATGCCTTCCTGCGCGTCGTGCAGAGACCTTCTCCCGGACGGGGATCGTCACATCATCTGCGCTCGCTGCCTGGGCCGTGACCACGCAGAAGCTGCATTGACCAAGGGCGGATGCCCGGAATGTGATGACCTGGGTCTCTCCGCACTACGGGCTCGCCTCGCCGCTTTCGCCGTGAGCGAGCCCATCGCCACCCCTCTGTTTGAGCCGCGCACTAAGAAAAAGCGCCGCTCACAGAGGCTTCCTGAACCTGAGCTCAGTGACGTCACGCCGAGCCAGTCTCCGCGTGCTTCACCGCCGCCCTTGCCTTCCCCACCGCCGGTTCAGTTCACCCAGCCGGACCCACACCCCTCTAGCAGAGCGGTGGGCCTTGTGACTTTCGGCGCGTCCGAGGACGACGGGGGAATGGACGACAGCTTGTCCATCGACGCTGCATCGGACGACTGGCCGGGCTCCACTCTCGACCCCGCCCCGTCGACGCTAGCTAGCACGAGCGGGGGCTCCACTATGGATACTGAGATTATCCGTGTCCTCTCTAAGGCCGTGGAAGACCTCGGGCTCGATTGGTCTTCTCCCGAAGAACCAACCCGGAGCCGACTGGATGAGTGGTTTCTGCAGGGGCGCCAGCAGGCCCCTCGGCAAAGGCCTTCTCCCTTCTTCCCGGAAGTTCACGACGAACTCACCAAGTCGTGGAAAGCCCCCCACTCTGCGCGCCTAAAGCCTTCTTTTTCTTCTTCGCTCTCCTCAGTGGACGGCGCGAAGGAAAGAGGCTACGAGGGAACGCCGCCCCTCGAGGAGGCCGTGGCCAATCATCTCTGCCCGCCCTCCACCACCGGATGGAAAGCCAAAGCTTCCCACCCCTCGAAGCCCTGCCGCACTACCTCTGCTCTCGCCGGTCGCGCCTACGCTGCCGCCGGCCAAGCTGCATCAGCGCTTCACTCAATGGCGGTACTTCAAGTGTTCCAAGCCAAGCTTCTCCGCTCTATGGACGAGTCTGGCCCCGAACCCGAAGCCTTCAGGGACTTACGCAGCGCGACTGATATAGCTCTGCGAGTCACGAAGGCCACCGCCCAGTCCATCGGCCGTGCTATGGCTAATTTGACTGTTATCGAGCGCCATCTGTGGCTGACTCTGACTGAAATGAAGGACGCGGATAAGGCGCCATTTCTCGATGCGCCTATCTCCACCAGCGGGCTGTTTGGACCGGCGGTTAAAGGTTTCGCCGAACGCTTCACTGAGGCCCAGAACGCTTCACAAGCTATGCGTCATTTCCTGCCAAAGCGCTCCAGCTCATCGCAGAGCAGACAGAGACCGCCACAGCCGCAGCGGGCTAGAACAGCTCCCACCGCCTCTCAGCCCGCGCCTCAGGCTGACGCTCGACGCCGCTCGCGCTCTCACAACCGCAAGCCGCCTCCTGAGCGACGGGGTCCTCGGCCCAAGATTGTGGTGAACCCTGAGCCTCGAAAGCCGTCTTAGCCACAGAAATGAGAAGAGAGAGTGCGTGTCTCGCAAAAGCCGGACCACTCTCTCTGCAAAAGCTCAAACATTACCCAGTCCCCTTACAGGCGGCTGGATATGTCCATACAGCAGTCAATGGGCCAGTCACAGAGCTCGCTCACCTGCAAACAAACGCCGTTTTTACGGCGACGCACAGAAAACACAAAAAGAGTCTTTTTCTGCCTGCATCACTAAGGGTTCACATGTCCACAAAGTGTGCATTGCCAGATACTATCAAAACAGTGCCAAATTCATTCCCAGCTCAGGCTGCGCTTCCCATGAATGTAGATCACGTGCCTACGGTCATGTACGCACCACTACACACAAGCACTGTTCACACAGTTATAAATTCATCCCCAGTAAAAGCGGGAAACATTATAAAAGTGACGTGTGTGCCTACCACTGTTTATGCACCCCCACTTATAAACACTGCCCTTACAGTGTCAAACAAAACCTCAGCTCAGGCTGCGAGTTTTACAAACACAGCGCGCGCTGTTGTAATCACACACGCGCCCATTCACTCAGCTGCTCAGCGCGCGCCCGCGCCTCTGAGAGCTACGAGCTCAGGCGATTCGCTAGCCGGGTCCCTACGTCACAGCGGCCCGCCCCTAGCCTGTATTCAGCCCATATCTGTACACGCAGCGGCATGGGAAAACATTCCAGATATGCCGAAATGGGTATTGAATATAGTAAAGCACGGATACTCGCTCCAGTTCGCTCGCAGACCACCACGTTTTACGACTGTGGTCGAGACGAAAGTGAGAAAAGAGTGTTCACATGTTCTACGCACCGAGGTGCGCAAACTAATAGAAAAGGGCGCTGTGGAAACTGTTTCCCCCTCTCTGAGCGGGACAGGTTTTTACAGCCGCTATTTTCTCGTCCCGAAAAAGGATGGCGGTCTCCGCCCCATCCTAGATCTCAGACACCTAAACAAAGCACTAATGATTCGCTCGTTCAGAATGTTAACAACCAAGCATATCCTCGCGCAAGTGCGCCCAGGAGATTGGTTTCTCTCAGTGGATCTGAAAGATGCTTACTTTCACATTCCAATAGCGCCTCATCACAGGCCGTTTCTGAGATTCGCTTTCGAGGGACAGTCATACCAGTACACAGTACTCCCGTTCGGCCTGTCCCTGGCTCCCCGTACATTCACGAAATGTATGGATGCAGCACTTTCCCCCCTAAGACGAAGGGGAGTGCGAATACTGAATTATCTCGACGATTGGCTGGTTCAAGCACAATCAGAGAGTCAGCTAATAACACACAGATCTTGGATTATCAGCCATTTAGAATGCCTGGGTCTAAGAATCAATTTTGCAAAAAGCATACTATCTCCCAGCCAGAGAATTTCTTTCCTGGGAATAGTTCTAGACTCGATGCAAATGACAGCGCGTCTCTCATCGGAGCGCGCGCTCACCATCCGGCGCCTTGCAACATCATTCAGAGCGGGCGCGCGCGCCCCCGTCAAACGGTTTCAGAGGATGCTCGGTCTCATGGCCTCAGCATCGGCCGTACTCCAGCTAGGATTGTTGCATATGCGCCCTCTCCAACGCTGGCTCAAGAGCCGCGTCCCTACTCACACGTGGCGTTCGGGCCACTTTTTAATCAGAGCGAACCACGGCTGTATAAAAGCCCTGACGCACTGGAAAGCCGCCGACTGGTACCAGTCAGGCGTGAGTCTGGGTGTGAACACAAGGAGAAAGATGATAACGACAGATGCCTCCAAAATAGGTTGGGGGGCCCTTTACGAGGGCAGGCCTGTCTCCGGCTTTTGGTCAAACCCGGAGAAGCGCCTACACATAAACTGTCTGGAAATGAAAGCGGTCGCTTTGGCTCTCAGAGCCCTGCTCCCACATCTAAAAAACGAACACGTCCTGGTCCGAATGGACAACATGACGGTAGTGTCGTACATAAATCGCCAGGGTGGACTCAGGTCGAGCTCCATGCATTCAATGGCCAGGAGACTCATTTTATGGTCCCAGCACAACTTGCGCTCGCTGAGAGCAGCGCATGTGCCAGGCGCCCTGAACCAGGGGGCAGACATGCTATCCAGAGACAAGATTCTCCCAGGAGAATGGGCTCTCAACCCTCTGACGATTCAGTGGTTATGGAAAACCTTTGGCAAAGCGGAGATCGACCTCTTCGCCTCCAAGGAGAACGCGCACTGCTCTCTTTTCTTCACGAAAAGCACGGACGCGCTCGCCCAGAGCTGGCCGAGGCGCCCCTTATATGCCTTTCCCCCGATCGCGATGCTGCCACAGGTCATCAGTCGGGTCAGAGAGGAGGGAAACGCAGTGCTGCTGATAGCCCCACTCTGGAAGAACCAAACATGGTTTCCAGATCTGATGCAAATGCAATCTGCACCACGGCCAATTCCACTGAGGCCAGACCTCCTCAGTCAGGCCAGCGGGATGATATTTCATCCCCGCCCCGATCTGTGGGCCCTTCATGCATGGCCCCTCAACGGGTTCCCAGGAACCTCGCGAGCGGAGCACTAAAAACCATCGCTGAGGCGCGGGCGCCCTCCACGAGACCCTTATATGCCCAGAAATGGAAAGTGTTCAGTGACTGGTGTAATACCAAGGGCCTGAACCCTGTAACATGCGAGATTACGAGTGTACTCGTTTTCCTACAAGGGCTTCTGGAGGCGGGCCGCACCCCCTCCACGCTCAAAGTATATGTGGCTGCCATCACAGCGTCACACGACCTTGTAATGGAACGTCCATTGGGAAGAAACGACCTAGTTATTCGTTTCCTAAGGGGCGCCAGGAGGATGAACCCTTCACGCCCCCCCTCAGTGCCGATCTGGGACCTAGCTACGGTCCTAGACGCTCTTAAAGGGCCCCCGTTCGAACCACTCCGAACCGTGCACCTTAAACAGCTCTCGCTCAAGACGGCGCTCTTGCTGGCACTCGCCTCGGTCAAGAGAGTGGGCGACCTGCACGCGCTTTCAACAAGCGCTGCCTGCCTAGAATTCGGACCTAACGACTGCAGGGTCGTCCTTAGACCGAAACATGGGTATATTCCTAAAGTGCTCACCACTCCCTTCAGAGCACAGGTTATCTCCCTAACTGCGCTTTCGTCTCCAGCAGACGAACACGACGCTAATCTACTCTGCCCCGTTAGGGCTCTCAGAGTGTATTTGGAGCGTTCTGCCCTATTCAGACAGACAGAACAACTGTTTGTATGCTTTGGCGGCCGTACGAAAGGTTCCGCCGTTTCAAAGCAGAGAATCTCTCACTGGATAGTCGAAGCTATAGCGCTGGCTTATGAAGCTAAGGGACTTCAATGCCCCTGGGGAGTCAAAGCACACTCCACCAGGAGTGTGGCTTCTTCCTGGGCATGGTCGAGCGGGATACCGATCGAGGATATTTGTGCGGCGGCAGGCTGGGCCTCACCGTCCACATTTATCAGATTCTACAACCTACAGGTCCCGACATTGCATTCCAATGTGCTATCAGCATAATGCTAGTTGAACTGCGAGTTCGTATCTAGATTATGTATGTGCTTGTGTCACACTGAGCGCCTTCTAGCCGCTCTGTATTTTTTCCCACATATAAAGCTCGCCTCTGCCGGCTAGTTGGATGATAACTTTGCTTTTTAGCTCAGGCACCTGCCTCTGGCTATCATAAGGCGAAGTTCAGCACGCACGGCGTTTTGCATGGTGTTCCCATAGCGTAAGCTACTTACGCAATAGGAGAGACCTCTCGAAAGGGAACGACTCGGTTACTAACGTAACCTCGGTTCCCTGAGAGGAGGGAACGAGTATTGCGTAAGCTGCCGTGCTTGTGCTTGGTTAGTTCGCTTCAGTCGTTTTAACCTAAAGAACTCTCATGACGGGGCGCCCAATATATAGCTTGGCCACGCCCATCTTAGCGGGCTCTGACGCGCGCGGGCGCGAAGCGCGCTCATTGGTCGCGCATTCAGAGTCGCCCCGTCATTGGTTCGAGCAAGTTGCCGCAGCACAGCCAATGACCGAGTTCCTTCGTTCATTGCTGTCAGCTGTGCAGCTGCAATGCGTTTTACATAAAGACTTCAATATTCTCGAGAAAAGGAGTTTTCCCATAGCGTAAGCTACTTACGCAATACTCGTTCCCTCCTCTCAGGGAACCGAGGTTACGTTAGTAACCGAGTCGTTACTGGTTTATAATAAAGATGAGGTTATTTGTGTAGAGGTGTGACGCTACATTTTATTGGTGCAGTTAAATTGTGGCGCTTTGGCAGGCTTGGAATGGTCTAAATCACAATCACTCCCTTAACAGCTGTATTAGACAATACGTTACCTCTGCATTGCTCACTGGTTTTGTAAGTTAATGACATGGTAGTACAAGTAAACAATGTACCTTAAAACGATATTTTTGTATTTTTCTTGTATTTCTGTTACAAATGGTAATCAATAATCATGGTTTTGCTATAATAAACGTATAAGGGAGCATCTATATTTAAACTAAAACGAGTTTTTGTCTCTTTCTTAATTATATGGGATCCAAACTGCACTTATAGTTATTCCTTCTAAATAATTTTTATATTTCTTTCTATGTGGTTATAGAAATATTGCATTTTTACAACAAAATTAAGAATTCACTTATTAGTTAATGCCTGTTATAGCAAATTACTTTGAAATCAAATAATAGAACAGCAGAATGGAATTTATGTAAACCTTAAATTAAAGAACCAATATGGTGAAACTCGAAAAATTAGAATATCATGCAAAAGTTCATTTATTTCAGTAATTCAACTAAAAGCTGACACTAATATAAAATATAGACTCATTACATGCAAAGTGAGATATTTCAAGCCTTTATGTGTTATAAATTTGATGATTATGGCTTACAGCTATGTTGAATTACTGAAATAAATGAACTTTTGCACAATATTCTAATACATAAAAAACAGTTAATCTCTCGCTTCCCCCTTCTGTACAGGTTTTATGAGTTTAACATATCAAAATATCATCATAGTTCAAAATATCTTGGTCACAAATTAATTTTTTAATTTAATATTTTGTGTTAATACATCAAGTTTACACACATGGGTCTAAAATGATCCATCTATGCAAGTGTGATAACTTTTTGTTAAAATAACCAATGTCACAGTTGTTCAGAGCAACACATTCACTATACTACATAAAATCAATAGTATATTCCTGCACAATTGGAGGCTGCAGCTTTAGGACCCCGGTTACAGGACCCTAGTTTTTTAGTTTGTACATACATAGTTTGAAAGACATTTAATCTCAGGAGTATTTTTTATAAAATGTGTTTTTTTATTCAAAATGCATCAGAGGCATTTTGAAAAATTTAAATTTACACAAAACAAATTAAAAATGTATATCAATCTTTAAACAACTGAAAAGTGGAGTGAGTCTTAGTTTCTTGAATTATACTGTATATTGATTAACCTCCTTAAGTTTAACTAATTTGCTCATTATCAGGTAAAATAACGATGGAATCAGCATGCAGTCACTAAATGATATGGCCAGATATCAGAAGGTGTTACGACTGACTCAAGGCCATAACAATCAATAGGAGACCATGCCACGAGCAAACAGTGCAAAACATAAATTTATTGTGTATGTAACACAAATATAAACAACGTAACCAACCATGGGATATGAATGTCAGTATCAGCAGTGTAGCGTAAGTGCTGGGGTGTGTTGTGTCTGTGGGTGCAGATGTTGGATGTAAAAATAAAAGACATAAACTCAGATAAACTTAAAGGTGCATCTCTGTGAGGTCCTGACGTGTCGAGCGAAGCATGGGCCCAGACCAGCCAGCAGAGCAGCGTCGAAACCTTCAGCCACCAGACCAGGAAAAGAGAGAAACCAATGCAGCAGAGAAACTCCTATTTAAACACCATCTTCCCAGGTGTTAGCAATTAGGCCTGAAAGAGAGGAGGAGCAGGAGAACGACCAGAAACAGGCCAAGGGCCGTAACAGAAGGCAAAACTCGAGAATGATTCAAGCATGAATTTATTTATATATACACATGTATTTATTTATATTATACGAAAGAACAAAATTATTTGTGCTAGAACAAAAGCACCAAAAAGATCCCCTTTTCCACCAGTTGCTGCAAGAATGGCTTCAACTCTGAGAGAGAGAGAGAGTGAGAGAGAGAGAGAGAGAGAGAGAGAGAGAGAGAGAGAAATAGAAATTTGTTTAACATGTTCAACTGAAATATATATTTCTGATTTAACACTTATGAAATGTTGGAGTTGTAGAGAGAGAAAGTCAAATAGAATATTCATGTTACTGACGTCTAATTCTAAACTCCAAATGTGTAAATGTAAGAGCAACACCCACCAATTGAACGGTCTCCCTTCTTTCCTCAATTGTTTGTCAATTTGTCGGTTAAAATCTTCCACTTCACTGAAACAGTTATCAGAGAACAGTCACTGTTGTGTTAACAGAAATATCAGTAACAAAAGGGTGCACTGGGCATTGTGCAAAAATAATTAATAATCTACTCTGACCTGCAATGACAATCCGGACCAGAAAGGAAGACCTGCTCAGCCTCCTGTAAGGAGATATCCCGGAGGACAGCCAGGGCATTTATGATGGCCTATGAAAAACATTAATATAAATATACAATAATATCACTCATATTCTTAACAAGCAGAATAAGATTTACAGGATGTAACGTCACACATAAGCACTGAAATAATATATTTTTCATATTTACCCTTAATCCAAATAACAACATGAAATTGGTGATATAATAATGCAGTTAGTTAGTATAGTATAATAGTAATAGTATACAAAACAAAATTCTCAGTTGAGAATCTAACGTAGTTACTGATACGAAATTCACTCAGCCAAATGTAACACACGACTCAGTTAAGAGACATCACAGGGGAGTTAAATGACCAAATATGTAAGTTGAAGATAATTCATAGCTCTAAAACAACATTATCAAACCTTATTGATTCGAATTACATCGATATTTTGACAATTTATTACATATCGTGGGCTTTCGCGCTAATTGCGGAGCAGGCATGCTAGTCAAGTGATCAGCCGCACCGCACTGACCTCATTACAAACTATTATTAAAGTGATAAGAGCTGCTTTCTTCTCATACAACTCATTCGTATTATGTTGAACAGTGTTTATACTAAAACCGCAAGTGTGTTCTGTGCATTTTGTTTCGCAGTTACCTTCGTCTTCTCTTCTCTTCTCGATGCTTCTTCCTATTTTTAAAGCAACACTATGTCGTTTTTGCGGTTTTTGCTCTCGGGGTCCCCCTACAGTTGGGAAACAGTATTGTCTTCTACTACTGTCGTAAAATCTGTCATGGTTACACCAGGCGATACACGTGTGCATTTGTTGACAAGCCGATACTGTCTTGAGTTCTCACGGGCAGACTGCCAGCGTTGCGTGTGAAATGTCTTCATCCCAGGTACATTGGCATATATTTCAGAATGTCATATGAATATAATTTCATGGGTTTTATTTTTTTTCAAACGTCAAAAGATCGCGTAGCTCACGTTTACAAGACAGCGTCTTTACAGTAGCCTATTGTCTACTGTTTTACATAACGGATATGCTAATTCAATTCAATGTTTGTGTGGTAGGTAATAGCCATATATCGTCAATATTATAATATCAAGCTACCATAGATGAATATGCAAATTTGAAAATCGATTTGCATTATAGCCAGAGTCAAGACACTTTCACCAGAAAAATAAATACACAAACATATCAGCCTGCAGACATTAGGATAGTTATCCTGAAAGATTATTTATTATAACCATCGTAAACTAGCATGTTAGTGTAGATACCAGATTGATAATTCGCTACTCTACTAGCATTACTTGATTCATGAAGATAAATGGAGGACCAGATAGATTCCGTAACATAGCCAGGCCTTTTAAATTTCGCGCGATAGTCAGCTCCCTGACTCTCTGATTTATTTATAAATGTATAAACACTTTACAGATGACTGACTGCTGCGCTTGTGACAGGGTGCATGTTACTGAAAGAACGAGCAGAGAGAGCCGGTCGCGCGCACGCACACTCTCACCGTGTTCAAACTGTCTTGCTCTCCCTCCAATAGTGATCCTCGTCCGGTCTTTTAAGTTGTTACTCTTCCTTTTTCTTCTTTTAGTCACCTCTGACAAAACCTTTGCCTTCTTCCTTTTAGTTGTTGCTTCGGTCATGACAACAACATACAGGCGGGTATCAAACGCTAGTTGGGCTCCCACGTCAGAATCTGAGGAAGTGGGGGAAGTGACATATGCCCTAAAGCAGTCGAATTTTGTAGTTTTTTTGTGCTCGGGTTCCTACCCGAAACCCGAAGTTACATAGTGCCAGTAAAAGCGATACAGACACTGTCAGGCTATGGCAGGCGTGTCATTCAACCTATTGTAAGTCGATGTACCATCACAAGGGTCTTGGAAATATATAATGAAGGTTGAAAAACTACATAGTGTTACTTTAAATGTTAACGTTAATGAGAATGTGTCCAATTTGGGCATGGGCGTGGTGGCTTCTGACGTCACACTTGGATGTGGCCGGGTTGGATGTCCACCGCAAGATGCAGCGAGAGGCTACTCGAATCAGTAGAATAAGGTCGAAAAGCCCTTAGAAAATGTCAACAATTTGAACTGGGCAAACATGTGCAGAAAAAAGTAAATCGAACCTGACACACGGTTAGAAACTTGTAGTCAGTTTACGGATGCTGTGCTGAATTGGCAGCGATTCTCTTGTTATTGATAACAGCAAAGGGACCGCTGAAACCGGACTTCTTTCCTTCCTTCCTTCCTTTATTGCCATCTATAAAAGGACACTGTTACTGAAGGCCCTGACTGAAACCCCATCGTACGCTACTGCAACTTGCTCGGAGCAAATTAGCTGTTCCGCTGGGTCCTAAAGTCAGTTCATATGTTTTTCTCAGTAGGCTATGCAGTCAGATACACATGTAGACATTATAAAATAATGTTTTGTTTTAATTTTGAGCATTTTTAGGTTTCCTATACTGAAGGATTTCTCTCATTCCATTCAAATTGACTCGCGAGGGAAGGATGTGTTCCTTAAAAAATATATTAAAACTACATAAACTCCTTGAATCCAGTCAAATTGTTTTTTTTTTTGTGTGTGTGTGTGTGTGTATTCGTGGTTCAAGTGCGACAAAAGTGGTCTTGGACCACTCCGCTGAACACTCAACTTTTTTGACTGTCTAAATCTCCTTCGTCTTTATGCATGCTGACCAGCAAGCGTAACACATAACTGCCATCAGATATTAAGTGATTGTTTTTAAGAATATATTTTCTTAGCTCACAGCTCTCCAAAAGGAAGAACAGAGTAATATAGATTACAAGAAAATACTCCTTATTTATTCCTTAATTTAGAGGTATATGCTGTCTTTCAGAGGGATCTGACCTTTTGTTATATTTTTGGTATTCATATGAGAGTGTAGTTATGTTTTCGGCCATATGATTTAAGATACATATTTTGTTGCAGATTTACAATGTGAAGTTCAGGTTGCAGTAGTGCAACATTATCCACAACATTGTCCAGCAGATGGGGACAGATCCTTCTCATTGAACCAATGATAGAAAAAAATGACTGCTGTAATTTCTTTCAGTTCTTTAAAACACAAATTTTTTGGGCCACAAATAGGATGAGAACCTCTTTCTCAGTGTTTCAAAAGTCAAGTCAAGTCACCTTTATTTATATAGCGCTTTTTACTATACAGATTGTTTCAAAGCAGCTTTACAGAGATAACAGGAAAATAATGTTGTAATAATATTGTTAAATATAAAATGAAATGTCCCCAACTAAGCAAGCCAAAACCCAATGGCGAAGAAAGGCGAAAAAGGTGACAGTGGCAAGGAACCAAAACTCCATCACGTGACAGAATGGAGAAAAAAAAACCTTGTGTGAAACCAGGCTCAGTCAGTCTGGCAGTTCTCCTCTGGCCGACGAACGAACAGTGTATGATTATGATTCAGGCAGCATTACAGGTCAGAAGTCAGATTGGATTGGAACATTACATTATGCAGTTCATCTGGTTGAAGATCAGAGTCATCACGCGCGAAAGGAGATGAGTTTGTTGAGGATCAGTGCCGATGGTTGTCGTGTCGATGAGGCCTTCCCATGGGAGAGTCTAGTTGACACAAGCTCTGCTGCTCTTCAGGGATGCGTTGTGGTCGTGTTTAGGCGCAAGTCCACCATCTGATCTGGATACGGCCCGGGTCCGGCTGATTACAGTTAACCTCGGAATAAACAGAAAGACTAAAATTAGCGTAGGTGCCAGTATTTTGCCGGTATTTTGCTTGCAAGAGAGGCTGAAAGGGCAGGAGCGGAGATGGATTTGAGATTTCTGAAAGAAATTGTCTGTTTGTCCTTGATGGTAGAAATGGGCAAATCAATGTTCATGATGATTGCCAGATGGTAAGAGATGTTGAGGTTGGAGCTGGAGAGGTGAGGTATGGTGAGACCAGTAGAGCAGACCAGATCCAGAATGTGACCATGGCTGTGAGTAGGAAAGTTGACATGTTGGGTGAAATGGAAAGTGTAACAGGTCGAGAAATTCAGTGGCAGATTTGCAGTTAGTATTGATGTGGATGTTAAAATCTCCCAAAAGCAGAACAGACGGTGAGATAGCAAATAACTGAGTTAAAAAGTCAGAAAGGTCAGAGAGAAAGGAAGGATTTGGTTTGGGGGGAGGATAAATTATGGCAGTGACCAGAGGAGTAGGACCAGAGAGTTTAAAAGTGATTTGTTCGAAGGACTGAGCAGCAGGGATGGTGATAGTGGATGTTTTAATATCCTTTCATACATAGGTGGTTGCAACACCACCTCCCCGCCCCTCAGGTCGGGGTTTGTCTATAATGTATATCCTGTGGGTGTGGTTTCGTTGAGTGAGCAATAGTCCTGAGGTTTGTGCCAAGTTTCAGTGGTACAGAGGAAATCCAGGTTATTGTCAGTTATGAATTCATTTAGAATGAGGCTTTTATTGTTGAGAGAGTGGGTGTTGAGCAAAGCTAGTTTCAAGTGGCGCTGCTTCACGATGAGTTGAGAGGACCAAGGAAGGGGGCGGAGATTTGATAGGTGCACATGTCGGTTGTTGAAATGGCGTAGTGAGGAAGTTGCGGTGAGCAAATAGGACCAGATGGATGGAATAGAATTTGGGGTTGAAAACTAGACACGTGACTTTCAAATGAAAGATTGGTATCAAAGAGCGCACCCAGGTTCCTAACCGACGACGAAGACTTGACAGAGCAGCCATCAAGTGTTAGACATTCTAGGTTATTATGTGAGGTTATTGCATTCTAATTCAATAATTAGAATCTGTTTTTTTCAGAATTGAGTAGTAGGAAATTACTAGTCATCCAGTTCCCTTTCGAGAGGTCTCTCCTATTGCGTAAGTAGCTTGGGAAAACTCCTTTTCTCGAGAATATTGAAGTCTTTATGTAAAACGCATTGCAGCTGCACAGCTGACAGCAATGAACGAAGGAGCTCGGTCATTGGCTGTGCTGCGGCAACTTGCTCAAACCAATGACGGAGCGACTCTGAATGCGCGACCAATGAGCGCGCTTCGCGCCCGCACGCGTCAGAGCCCGCCAAGATGGGCGTGGCCAAGAGCTATATATTGGGCGCCCCGTCATGAGAGTTCTTTAGATTTAATCTCCTTCAGCGAACACCTTCTTCGCTGGATCCTCCGGATTATTGAAGCTTCGCCGCCGTCGAAAAGCATACCAGCGGGATTGCTACGAGGACGTCGGCACCTTCAGCCGCCTTCGAACGCCATCCTACTGAGCCATCCGGCGTGCTACACACGCAAGTATTTTACATCTGTTCGCCCCGCGACACTTGTAAAAGAGCAATTTTCTGAGGCGTTGTTTCAAATGCCTTCCTGCGCGTCGTGCAGAGACCTTCTCACGGACGGGGATCGTCACATCATCTGCGCTCGCTGCCTGGGCCGGGACCACGCAGAAGCTGCTTTGACCAAGGGCGGATGCCCGGAATGTGATGACCTGGGTCTCTCCACACTACGGGCTCGCCTCGCCGCTTTCGCCGTGAGCAAGCCCATCGCCGCCACCCCTCTGTTTGAGCCGCACACTAAGAAAAAGCGCCGCTCACAGAGGCTTCCTGAACCTGAGCTCATTGACGTCACGCTGAGCCAGTCTCCGCGTGCTTCACCGCCGCTCTTGCCTTCCCCACCGCCGGTTCAGTTCACCCAGCCGGACCCACACCCCTCTAGCAGAGCGGTGGGCCTTGTGACTTTCGGCGCGTCCGAGGACAACGGGGGAATGGATGACAGCTTGTCCATCGACGCTGCATCGGACGACTGGCCGGGCTCCACTCTCGACCCCGCCCCGTCGACGCTAGCTAGCACGAGCGGGGGCTCCACCATGGATACCGAGATTATCCGTGTCCTCTCTAAGGCCGTGGAAGACCTCGGGCTCGATTGGTCTTCTCCCGAAGAACCAACCCGGAGCCGAATGGATGAGTGGTTTCTGCAGGGGCGCCAGCAGGCCCCTTGGCAAAGGCCTTCTCCTTTCTTCCCGGAAGTTCACGACGAACTCACCAAGTCGTGGAAAGCCCCCCACTCTGCGCGCCTAAAGCCTTCTTTTTCTTCTTCGCTCTCCTCTGTGGACGGCGCGAAGGAAAGAGGCTACGATCATCCCTGCCCGCCCTCCACCACCGGATGGAAAGCCAAAGCTTCCCACCCCTCGAAGCCCTGCCGCACTACTTCTGCTCTCGCCGGTCGCTCCTACGCCGCCGGCGGCCAAGCTGCATCAGCGCTTCACTCAATGGCGGTACTTCAAGTGTTCCAAGCCAAGCTTCTCCGCTCTATGGACGAGTCTGGCCTCGAAGCCTTTAGGGACCTACGCAGCGCAACTGATATAGCTCTGCGAGCCACGAAGGCCACCGCCCAGTCTATTGGCCGTGCTATGGCTAATTTGACTGTTCTCGAGCGGCATCTGTGGTTAACTCTGACTGAGATGAAGGACGCGGATAAGGCGCCATTTCTCGACGCGCCTATCTCCACCAGCGGGCTGTTTGGACCGGCGGTTAAGGGTTTCGCCGAACGCTTCACTGAGGCCAAGAACGCTTCACAAGCTATGCGTCATTTCCTGCCCAAGCGCTCCAGCTCATCGCAGAGCAGACAGAGACCGCCACAGCCGCAGCGGGCTAGAACAGCTCCCACCGCCTCTCAGCCCGCACCTCAGGCTGACGCTCGACGTCGCTCGTGCTCTCACAACCGCAAGCCGCCTTCTGAGCGACGGGGTCCTCGGCCCAAGATTGTGCTGAACCCTGAGCCTCGAAAGCCGTCCTAGCCACAGGAATGAGAAGAGAGAGTGCGTGTCTCGCAAAAGCCGGACCACTGTCTCTGCAAAAGCTCAAACATTACCCAGTCCCCTTACAGGCGGCTGGATATGTCCATACAGCAGTCAATGGGCCAGTCACAGAGCTCGCTCACCTGCAAACAAACGCCGTTTTTACGGCGACGCACAGAAAACACAAAAAGAGTCTTTTTCTGCCTGTGTCACTAAGGGTTCACATGTCCACAAAGTGTGCATTCCCAGATACTGCCAAATTCATTCCCAGCTGAGGCTGCTCTCCCCATGAATGTAGATCACGTGCCTACGGTCATGTACGCACCACTACACACAAGCACTGTTCACACAGTTATAAATTCATCCCCAGTAAAAGCGGGAAACATTATAAAAGTGACGCGTGTGCCTACCACTGTTTATGCACCCCCACTTATAAACACTGTCCTTACAGTGTCAAACACAACCCCAGCTCAGGCTGCGAGTTTTACAGACACAGCGCGCTGTTGTAATCACACACGCGCCCATTCACTCAGCTGCTCAGCGCGCGCCCGCGCCTCTGAGAGCTATGAGCTCAGGCGATTCGCTGGCCGGGTCCCTACGTCACAGCGGCCCGCCCCTAGCCTGTATTCAGCCCATATCTGTACACGCAGCGGCATGGGAAAACATTCCAGATATGCCGAAATGGGTATTGAATATAGTAAAGCACGGATACTCGCTCCAGTTCGCTCGCAGACCACCACGTTTTACGACTGTGGTCGAGACGAAAGTGAGAAAGGAGTGTTCACATGTTCTACGCACCGAGGTGCGCAAACTAATAGAAAAGGGCGCTGTGGAAACTGTTTCCCCCTCTCTGAGCGAGGCAGGTTTTTACAGCCGCTATTTTCTCGTCCCGAAAAGATCTCAGACACCTGA
Organism: Gila orcuttii; assembly: GCA_026230005.1. Lineage (NCBI taxonomy): Eukaryota > Metazoa > Chordata > Actinopteri > Cypriniformes > Leuciscidae > Gila > Gila orcuttii. Next base: position 27,728,237 of record JAPDVR010000011.1, read on the forward strand.
ACAAAGCACTAATGATTCGCTCGTTCAGAATGTTAACAACCAAGCATATCCTCGCGCAAGTACGCCCAGGAGATTGGTTTCTCTCAGTGGATCTGAAAGATGTTTACTTTCACATTCCAATAGCGCCTCATCACAGGCCGTTTCTGAGATTCGCTTTCGAGGGACAGTCATACCAGTACACAGTACTTCCGTTCGGCCTGTCCCTGGCTTCCTGTACATTCACGAAATGTATGTATGCAGCACTTTCCCCCCTAAGGCGAAGGGGAGTGCGAATACTGAATTATCTCGACGATTGGCTGGTTCTAGCTCAATCAGAAAGTCAGTTAATAACACACAGATCTTGGATTATCAGCCATTTAGAATGCCTTGGTCTAAGAATCAATTTTGCAAAAAGCATACTATCTCCCAGCCAGAGGATTTCTTTCCTGGGAATAGTTCTAGACTCGATGCAAATGACAGCGCGTCTCTCATCAGAGCGCGCGCTCACCATCCGGCGCCTTGCAACATCATTCAGGGCGGGCGTGCGCGCGCGCCCCCGTCAAGCGGTTTCAGAGGATGCTCAGTCTCATGGCCTCAGCATCGGCCGTACTCCAGCTAGGATTGTTGCATATGCGCCCTCTCCAATGCTGGCTCAAGAGCCGCGTCCCTACTCACGCGTGGCGTTCGGGCCACTTTTTAATCAGAGCGAACCACGGCTGTATAAAAGCCCTGACGCACTGGAAAGCCGCCGACTGGTACCAGTCAGGCGTGAGTCTAGGTGTGAACACAAGGAGAAAGATGATAACGACAGATGCCTCCAAAATAGGTTGGGGGGCCCTTTACGAGGGCAGGCCTGTCTCCGGCTTTTGGTCAAACCCGGAGAAGCGCCTACACATAAACTGTCTGAAAATGAAAGCGGTCGGCTCTCAGAGCCCTGCTCCCACATCTAAAAAACGAACATGTCCTGGTCCGAACGGACAACATGACGGTAGTGTCGTACATAAATTGCCAGGGTGGACTCAGGTCGAGCTCCATGCATTCAATAGCCAGGAGACTCATTTTATGGTCCCAGCACAACTTGCGCTCGCTGAGAGCAGCGCATGTGCCAGGCGCCCTGAACCAGGGGGCAGACATGCTATCCAGAGACAAGATTCTCCCAGGAGAATGGGCTCTCAACCCGCTGACGATTCAATGGTTATGGAAAACCTTTGGCAAAGCGGAGATCGACCTCTTCGCCTCCAAGGAGAACGCGCACTGCTCTCTTTTCTTCACGAAAAGCACGGACGCGCTCGCCCAGAGCTGGCCGAGCCGCCCCTTATATGCCTTTCCCCCGATCGCGATGCTGCCACGGGTCATCAGTCGGGTCAGAGAGGAGAAAAACGTAGTGCTGCTGATAGCCCCACTCTGGAAGAACCAAACATGGTTTCCAGATCTGATGCAAATGCAATCTACACCACGGCCGATTTCACTGAGGCCAGACCTCCTCAGTCAGGCCAGCGGGATGATATTTCATCCCCACCCGATCTGTGGGCCCTTCATGCATGGCCCCTCAACGGGTTCCCAGGAACCTCACGAGCGGAGCACTAAATACCATCGCTGAGGCGCGGGCGCCCTCCACGAGACGCTTATATGCCCAGAAATGGAAAGTGTTCAGTGACTGGTGTAATGCCAAGGGCCTGAACCCTGAAACATGCGAGATTACGAACGTACTCGCTTTTCTACAAGGGCTTCTGGAGGCGGGCCGCACCCCCTCCACGCTCAAAGTATATGTGGCGGCCATCACAGCGTCACACGACCCTGTAATGGAACGTCCATTGGGAAGAAACGACCTAATTATTCGTTTCCTAAGGGGCGCTAGGAGGATGAACCCTTCACGCCCCCCCTCAGTGCCGATCTGGGACCTAGCTACTGTCCTAGACGCTCTTAAAGGGCCCCCGTTCGAACCACTCCGAACCGTGCACCTTAAACAGCTCTCGCTCAAGACTGCGCTCTTGCTGGCACTCGCCTCGGTCAAGAGAATGGGCGACCTGCACGCGCTTTCGACAAGCGCTGCCTGCCTAGAATTCGGACCTAACGACTGCAGGGTCGTCCTTAGACCGAAACATGGGTATATTCCTAAAGTGCTCACCACTCCCTTCAGAGCACAGGTTATCTCCCTAACTGCGCTATCGTCTCCAGCAGACGAACACGACGCTAATCTACTCTGCCCCGTTAGGGCTCTCAGAGTGTATTTGGAGCGTTCTGCCCTATTCAGACAGACAGAACAACTGTTTGTATGCTTTGGCGGCCGTACGAAAGGTTCCGCCGTTTCAAAACAGAGAACCTCTCACTGGATAGTTGAAGCTATAGCGCTGGCTTATGAAGCTAAGGGACTTCAATGCCCCTGGGGAGTCAAAGCACACTCCACCAGGAGTGTGGCTTCTTCCTGGGCATGGTCGAGCGGGATACCGATCGAGGATATTTGTGCGGCGGCAGGCTGGGCCTCACCGTCCACATTTATCAGGTTCTACAACCTACAGGTCCCGACATTGCATTCCAATGTACTATCAGCATGATGCTAGTTGAACTACGAGTTCTTATCTAGATTATGTATGTGCTTGTGTCACACTGAGCGCCTTCTAGCCGCTCTGTATTTTTTCCCACATATAAAGCTCGCCTCTGCCGGCTAGTTGGACGATAACTTTGCTTTTCAGCTCAGGCACCTGCCTCCGGCTATCATAAGGCGAAGTTCAGCACGCACGGCGTTTTGCATGGTGTTCCCATAGCGTAAGCTACTTACTCAATAGGAGAGACCTCTCGAAAGGGAACGACTCGGTTACTAACGTAACCTCGGTTCCCCGAGAGGAGGGAACGAGTATTGCGTAAGCTGCCGTGCTTGTGCTTGGTTAGTTCGCTTCAGTCGTTTTAACCTAAAGAACTCTCATGACGGGGCGCCCAATATATAGCTCTTGGCCACGCCCATCTTAGCGGGCTCTGACGCGCTGGCGCGAAGCGCGCTCATTGGTCGCGCATTCAGAGTCGCCCCGTCATTGGTTCGAGCAAGTTGCCGCAGCACAGCCAATGACCGAGCTCCTTCGTTCATTGCTGTCAGCTGTGCAGCTGCAATGCGTTTTACATAAAGACTTCAAAATTCTCGAGAAAAGGAGTTTTCCCATAGCGTAAGCTACTTACGCAATACTCGTTCCCTCCTCTCAGGGAACCGAGGTTACGTTAGTAACCGAGTCGTTTTTTATATCAGCTATGCATTCCGTTAATTTTGTGAATTGGTAAGTTTCGTCAGGGCGTGAAGAAATATAGAGCTGGGTATCGTCAGCATAAAAGTGAAAACTAATGCCATGCTTCCAAATGATATCTCCTAAGGGAAGCATGTACAGAGTGAACAGCAGCGGTCCTAGTACTGAGCCTTTTGGGACTCCATACTGAACTTGTGATCGATAAGATCTCTTCATTTTAAATGATCATATCAAGATATGATAAAAGCCGAACATCTACCATACAGTGCAAGATAATAGTGCACCTATAATAACACTGACCTAAAATGTAACAATAACATCACTTACTTTGCAATAATGTATATATAATATTCACTATAGTAATATAATATAACTTTATTTATTCACTTACTACTTACAAATCATTCCCACTTGCTACACCATGTATACCTACAATACTGTTTTTACTGTTTACGTTGTGGTACTATTGTTTGTATTTATTGCCCATATTTACTGTTGTCTTTTGCTCCTCCTGACTGTGTACTGTGTTTCATTTTTATCCATTGTCGTGCAATGTTGACTTTAAAGATATAACATGAAAATGGTGTTATACACATGGCAAAAAGTATAGGCCTATATAATCTGCTTTGGGGCATCGTTAAGAAAACACACACACACACACACACACACACACAGTCAGTCCTTGCTACCACCTTTGTTGGCTTACTAGGATTTGCAAAAAAATATATTAAGGCATATTTCTTTAAATTAACTACTACATGAGGACCTTAACAAATTTAAGATTGCAACGTTTTTCTGTAAAACTAAAACAATGTCCATTGTGTAAAGTGCTGTATACATACATTTGACTCAACTTGATATTATTTTATTCAATAATCAAAACAAGTTGTGCAACTTGTGTATATTTAGGTGATTCATCCTGTTTTTGTTGGTGTATTGTGCATCATTTTATTTGTTGTTCTCACCTGGTTACAGCAATTAAACAAAAATTGTCTTTCTAAATAGTGAGACAACATACAGTACAGTTGTGCACTTTTCTGTATGTTTTGATGACTTCTGGGTTGTTTGCACTGGTAGGCATGTGTCATAAATAATTAGGGAACTAATTTCAAAGCTTCATCACAAAGACCATCTGTAAACTTGGTTGATGGCATACAGTTTTTGAAGAACATCTTGTGTTTCCTGGAAAACTCAATATGGAAGAGATGTGTAAAATCCTGTTGTGATACCGCTCTGGTGTGACTCGTTTTATTTTATATTTCTATAACAAAATCAGAATTTTGTTTGAATAATCTATGTGTAAGTTACACTAAGGATGCATGTGGATGCCAATCTTTAACTGATTGACTCTACTGGCATGTCAGGACCAATCCTCTTTTTTCCCCTCCCCTCACGTGTGAAGTTGAGACTAAATTCAACAATTACAGGGAGAGAGTTGTGTGATGGATTCCCTTGGCATCCCTATACTCTTGGGTAGAATCAGTTAGTGTGGGCTGAGGATATCACTTTGTGGATTTTGCTAAGTGTAGGAGGTGGGCAAAATTCCAGAATTAAAAGCAAGGAATACAAAACTGAGGTGAGTGGAAGTTTTTGTTTACTTGCCATATGATGTGCGTCGTATAAAATGCCTTGATTAGTCCTGACGAAAAAGTTGTATGGAATTCAAATGTGAATCCAGGCTTTTTTTTTCTTCTTTTTTTTTATGTATATACACAATAAAAGAAAAAAATAAAGCCCCAAATATCTACACAGAATGCAGGTAAATGAGCTTTATTCCTAATATCAATTTCAGCAAATAAGTTAATATATTAATAGAATATTATGTTACCTTATTGCAAGTGCAAATACTGAAACTATCTGAACAGTAGTACTACTCTTCGTAGTACTACTGTCTGAACTTCTTTGTCATATGTGTTTCAGACATTTTTTAGCATTAAAAGACAATACTGTAAACGGGATGTATGTGTTGTTCATAAAAGTGAAACAAGCACATATTTGTGTGGGTTTATAAAATCTGGCCTTTCATTTCCCATGTTCACATATTCAAGATGCATCTCTCTTATCTTCCATCTGTTGTGTCTTTAAACTGTTGAAAAAGAGTTTTGACTGGGATTGCTTTGGGCTTTGGGCACACTGACTGCATTGTTTTCTCAGGATCATTTCATACTAAGGGAAAGTGGACTAAAGTGCTCACCTTAAGGTTCTTGTAACTCAGTTAAGAAGAAGTGAATGAAGAAGAAATGCTTTGGAATACAAACCTAAAGAAGACTGCTACTCTTTTCAAAGCAGATTATTGTAGAAGTTAAAGCAAAAAAATGAAAGAGTAAAAAGTTTTAGAAGTTTAAGTTTACTAAGCAAATGTAATGAACTAAACATTTGTTTTATTTGATAAAAATATATATATATATTTTACAAAATAATTTGGACTTTAAGACAGCTAGAAGATCTCAAACATAGCCTATGTCTATGGTCTAAACAAGTTGTGTTTCAAATTCAAAGTTGATATGATAAAAATGAATCCAATTTCCAAATAGCTTTAACAGGATGCATTTTGAGTGTTTAAGCTTATGAAAGGTAATTTATGATGATTACTAAAATATGTGATAGGGAGAAAAGGTGATAAAAAGTGTGCCAGATGTCCCACTACCTTGACACTGAGCCTTAACAGGCTATCTTAATAAAAAACATTAAATATTTGCAATTTTCTTAATTCAGGTGATGGCTTAACACAAGCAAGCTCATCTTGCCTTTCCCGTTTTCAGTCATTCGTAGATTTATGGAATGTGGGAAATTTCCAAATTCCATCACAAAGGTGTTGAAAGGTATTACCTGCTTGACACAATTTAGTAGGAATGACTTAGATGATTTAGCTGAGCTGGCAGCAAGCGGAGACATGTGTGATCGTACTTACCAGAAAGGTGGGAAATCCCAAAATCAGCTCTTTTTACAGCATGATCCAGCTGTTCCCACAAAAAGGAAGTTGCTGGTGGGTTTGTGTGTGTAAGCTAGTTGTGTGTGTACTAGTTGTAATTAAGCACATATGTTACTGCTCACGCTCTCAATGCAGGCTACAGACACCTCGGGTGTCACTAAATTAATTATCTTTATTTATCAAATGAGATCAAGATCATTTAAAGCCTATCTGGGCCATAATGCTGAACCAATTTTTTTTATTAGAGTAAAGCACAAAAAGGCAAGTTTGTCTGAGCTCTTATGTGCAATCAGATGAAATCACACACACTCTGTCTGGACCTTTACATATAGGGACATAATGTAGCAATAACATGCAGACCACTGCATGTGGCAGTTACCAATTAGAATGTACTTTGTTACAAATTACAATTTACTTACAATAAAATGTAATCAGTTACTGTACAGTAACACCATAATAATCTAACTAGCCTCATTGAGTTATATGCAAATAATAGGCTAACAAAAGAAAAAACATATCAATTAGATGGTAGTATTTATTTAAAGCAACACTATGTCGTTTTTGCGGTTTTTGCTCTCGGGGTCCCCCTACAGTTGGGAAACAGTATTGTCTTCTACTACTGTCGTAAAATCTGTCATGGTTACACCAGGCGATACACGTGTGCATTTGTTGACAAGCCGATACTGTCTTGAGTTCTCGCGGGCAGACTGCCAGCGTTGCGTGTGAAATGTCTTCATCCCAGGTACATTGGCATATATTTCAGCATGTCATATGAATATAATTTCATGGGTTTTATTTTTTTCAAACGTCAAAAGATCGCGTAGCTCACGTTTACAAGACAGCGTCATTATAGTAGCCTATTGTCTACTGTTTTACATTACGGATATGCTAATTCAATTCAATGTTTGTGTGGTAGGTAATTTAGCCATATATCGTCAATATTATAATATCAAGCTACCATAGATGAATATGCAAATTTGAAAATCGATTTGCATTAGAGCCAGAAGCAAGACACTTTCACCAGAAAAATAAATACACAAACACATCAGCCTGCAGACATTAGGATAGTTATCCTGAAAGATTATTTATTATAACCATCGTAAACTAGCATGTTAGTGTAGCTACCAGATTGATAATTCGCTACTCTACTAGCATTACTTGATTCATGAAGATAAATGGAGGACCAGATAGATTCCGTAACATAGCCAGGCCTTTTAAATTTCGCGCGATAGTCAGCTCCCTGACTCTCTGATTTATTTATAAATGTATAAACACTTTACAGATGACTGACTGCTGCGCTTGTGACAGGGTGCATGTTACTGAAAGAACGAGCAGAGAGAGCCGGTCGCGCGCACGCACACTCTCACCGTGTTCAAACTGTCTTACTCTCCCTCCAATAGTGATCCTCGTCCGGTCTTTTAAGTTGTTACTCTTCCTTTTTCTTCTTTTAGTCACCTCTGACAAAACCTTTGCCTTCTTCCTTTTAGTTGTTGCTTCGGTCATGACAACAACATACAGGCGGGTATCAAACGCTAGTTGGGCTCTCACGTCAGAATCTGAGGAAGTGGGGGAAGTGACGTATGCCGTAAAGCAGTCGAATTTTGTAGTTTTTTTGTGCTCGGGTTCCTACCCGAAACCCGAAGTTACATAGTGCCAGTAAAAGCGATACAGACACTGTCAGGCTATGGCAGGCGTGTCATTCAACCTATTGTAAGTCGATGTACCATCACAAGGGTCTTGGAAATATATAATGAAGGTTGAAAAACTACATAGTGTTACTTTAAAGGGGTGGTTGAGTATGATTTCATCTGCAAAGTTACTCAAAGTTCAAAGCAAAGGGAGATATTTTTTTTAAAGAAATTACTTTTTAAGGACTACAACAAAAGGCTGGTAGGGACTACAAAACATTCCTTGGGTTAGTGACATCACAAACCCTAAAATGTACATAAACCCCGCCCCTGGGAACGAGATTTATAGATTATCATGACAGAGTATGCTAATTAATGACACAGATAACTACACATTAGCTACATATAGGCCTATTCATAATCTAACCATTCAGAAATGTTGTCTACATGTTGTCACTTCTTGAGTCTCTCCATCTTGTCTGACTCCGGTTTGAACAGAAAAGGCTTAAAGTTTTTGAAAATTTCAGGACACAAGCTGTTGTAGCTCCACCCCCTTTGCTGGCAGCAGCAACTCATTTGCATTTTAAAGGGACAGACACAAAAAACTGTGAGTTTTTGCTCCCCTTCAAAAAGTGACCATTTGAACATGCTATATAAAATATCTGTGGGGTATTTTGAGCTAAAACTTCACATACACATTCTGGGGACATCAGAGGCTTATTTTACATCTTGTGAAAAGAGCGTTATACCACCCCTTTAAATGTCATTTGTACACCAGAAATACAAATTTGCCCTCTACCATACTGCTCTTACTTTTTTGCCATATCTTTATGTTGTACAGCTGTAATCAAAATTATTCAACCCCCACTACAAATCAGGTTTATTGGCAAAATTTACAGACTTTCAGTTGTTTGCAATTAACAAATAATTGTATAAAAAGTATTTGAAATAGCTTAACACAACAAATGTTTAAGTGGTTTCCCCAAATTCAACTGAAATTGCTACTTTTAATGACTTCTGCAGTCTCAAAATTATTTAACCCCCTGAATTCCTCACAACAGCACAAATCTGCAAAACATGTTGTCTCAAGCACACCTGAAGCAACTAATCAAGGGCTTCATTAGTTGCAACAGGTGTGAACACATGAAATATCTGAAGTAGCTAGATTTATTATGTGTCACGTTTGACTGCATGTTAGAAATATGGCTAAGCAAAAAGCACAAGAAAAGTTTTTGCGCAAAATCATAAATAAGACACAGAAGTTTTGGGATTCTGTTCTGTGGAGCGATGGAACTTTTCGGCCCTATGGGTCTGCGCTCTGCGGTGTGTCTGGAGGAAGAAGAATGAAGTATAAGGTGAAAAGAACACTACAGTTAAGCATGGTGGTGTACGGTGATGCTCTGGGGCTGCATTGCATCCTCTGGCACTGGAAACCTGCAGCGTGTAGAAGGCAAGATGGATTCATAAGCACAGGAAGAAGAAAACATCATGCCATCAGTAAGAAAGCTGAAGTTTGGGCGTCATTGGACCTTCCAACAGGACAACGATCCCAAGCATATACCTCAAATTCCACCAAAGCCTGGTTGCAGAAGAAGTCTTAGAAGATACTACAGAGGCCATCACAATCACCTGACTTGAACCCCATAGACAGTATCTGGTGGGATTTGAAGAAGGCGATTGCAGCACACAAACCCTGACAATATTACTTAACTGAACTGCATTGCTCCTAAGGAATGGGCTAAGATTCCTCAGAAACGCTGCCAGAATCTGGTTTCTGGTTATACATCTCGTTTGCAGCAGGTCATAACAGCAAAAGGGTGTTCGGCTAAGTACTAAAGTTGCTGATTTGCAATGGTGGTGGAATAAGTTCGATTACAACTGTAAGAGCATTATGCTAGTTTGCATTTCTGAAATCAGCTATTCACTAATTGTGTGTACACAATAGTTCATGAAATCTGCTTTACAGACACAGAAATTTGTCAAGTTCGTAATAAATTACAGATACAATTCTAAGTACTTTACACAGCAAAATTTGTGTACTTGTTTAAAGCATGAAAAAAGATTATAAAAACATAATAATTAAAATGTACTTTAAAACATTTAATTTGACATTATTACAAATTAAGTGATCTTTTTAAAAGTCTACTTAAGTGTGTTAAGAAACACTTTCTACTTTAAGTACACTTAATTGCCACTTAAAGCTCCAGTAGGTAGCTTTTGTAAACAAATATTTGTTAAAACTGTCATTATGTCCTCACAGTAGAATATGAGACAGATAATCTGTGGAAAAAATCGAGCTCCTCTGGCTCCTCCCTGTGGTCCTATTGCCATTTGCAGAAATACACCGCTCCCGGTCAGAAACAACCAATCAGAGCCAGGAGGAATGTCTTAGTAGTGTCAATTACGCTCGTGTACGCGCTGATCACCCCTCTCTTGCACAGCGCGAGCGCGTACCGTCGTTCGTGACTCTCCTGTTCGAACGCGTTCATCCAAATGAACGAATCTTTTTTCCGAGTTATTTCGTTCATTCAACGAACGAAATGACTCGCAAAAAGATTCGTTCATTTCGAACGAGTCTTTTTCGGAGTCATTTCGTTCATTCAACGAACGAAATGATTCGAAAAAGATTTGTTCATTTTGATGAACGAGTTCAAACAGGAGAGTCACGAACGTGCATCACAGAACAGAGCAAGGCGAGCATTTGTGCTTATAAAACTTAAAGTTTTTTATTTATTTTTGAAATGACCGATCGTTTCGCTAGATAAGACCCTTATTCATCGTCTGGTATCGTTTAAAGCCCTTTGAAGCTGCACTGAAACTGTCATTTGGTCCTTGAAACGTTTGTGTCCTATTGAAGTCCATTATATGGAGAAAAAGCCTGGAATGTTTTCATCAAAAACCTTGATTTCTTTTCGACTGAAGAAAGAAAGACATGGACATCTTGGATGACATGGGGGTGAGTAAATTATCAGCAAAAGTTTTTTTTAAAAGTGAACTAATCCTTTAACGTTATCTTACTATCTATTTATAACTTATAGAAAGAGTGCAACGTTATAAAGTTACATGTATTGCAAAATACATAATGATTTGAGGACCAAGTTTGTAGTCAAAGTATGGGCAGGCCATAGTCAATGTAAAGCATATCGTTGATGTTTCGTCCCTATTAGTGAATGTTCCATAACTGTTTATAATCTGCCGTCATCGGTGGTCCTGTTTACTAGCCTGCGCGTTCACGGCAGGCTCCGCTGTGGGGAGGAGCTGTGGAGGGAGGGCTGTAGCGCAGCAGAGAGCAAGGGGGTTGGACCAGGAAGTTGTGCTTGTTCAAATTTTCAGGCTAAGTCAACATTTTCTCAAAACTCCCTACTGCAACTTTAAGTGAAACATTTATTTCATTCATATTTCATTTTAAAGGTACAATATGCAAGGATTTTTCGCCACCAGGGGTCGCTAACCTCTTACAATAACAAAGGCGTATACTGATGACGTATATTCCACATTAAGCTGAATTATGGATCTTGTCGTCAACCTGATGGATCTTTTATGGATGAGTGAATACATTAATGTTTTTAACATGACTGTGGTATGAAGCAGGGCGCAATTGCTAGACGTATACTAGCGCCACACGCAACGCGAGTCCAGCGGATATAAAATAATAAGGACATTTAATTCTACCGAACTACACACAAGTGCTGAATTAATACTCACACAGGTCAGTTTATTAGACGAATCAAACTTGAGGTAATGCAGCGCTGTTTCACTTGCTCTAACAGTTACACTATCAAACTAAACTGCATTTGAGTGTGTTGAATGTTGTTAGTTAGGTTGTGTGTTGGCTGTATGAGACTAACATTAAGTACGTTAAGCTAGATCAACATTAGAATAACATACAGATCATATTCTAACATTTCATCATGTTGAACTAAATAACATTGATTAACATTGATAACATTTGTTTTATGTCCATTTGCTCACCTGTCTAAAAGTAGCCTACATGCAACACTCGCGTCTCTATCAAGTCGATGTTAGTCGCAGACGTGGAGCTCTCAGCATCCCGAAAGATGTTGATCTTCGTTTTAGTCCTCTTTTTGTCTCAAAGTCTGCTTGCCATGTTCCAAAATGTTTGAACAAAACAACAACAGTGTGAGCGTCCTGCTAGGCATAACGGGCCAGTTGTCAACGTCTGTCGACATGGTTACTATGGCAGTACGAGGTCAAACCTGGCGGAAACCGAGGGTAACGCGAATATTACGTCATTGACTGGCGACTCCTCACCCCTGCTCACACGTCCCGTTTCCTTGGTTAAAATCGCAATTTTCTCACGATTTACAAATTGTTTGAAACATTTGGGATATTGTAAGTAATCAACTAAACAAAATATATAACATTGGCCTAGTGGTTTTTGGATATTTTACTGCAAAAATCCTACATATTGTACCTTTAAGTGCCACTTTTATTTCATTAAAATTATATAATCGGCAAGTACAGTTTTTTTTAGTTACTTAATTATAAAGACTACAAGTGCACATTCAACACAATTAAGCACACTTCTTTTTCACAGGTATTACCATTATAGCATTTGACTAAACAGATTTATTCCTGTAGATTTCTCCCATTGAACAATTTCAGGAATATTCCGTGTCGAGTCAATCAAATGATCTTTAATTACAGTCTAATATAGACCCAGAGTTATCTGCCAAAATTCACACTGGCAACTAATAAGTAGTGCTCTGCTCCCATCTGCTCCTCCTTGCAGGTGTCTGAAGGCCATGCCAGGGCCAGATGGATACAAAGAACTGTTCTTGGCAAAACTTTCCTGCGTCTAAAACTTACTGTCCCCCTGAACCTCCGCTTAAGGGTGAGAAGTGGTGCACAGTGACAGACTTTATTTTGAGGAGTGATGTCCAGGAGAAGGACCACCATCGCTGGGCCAGCCAGCAATCCACACCAGCGGCACAAAACCCCCACCAAGCAAATGGCACTCAAGGTCTCGTCGCTGCCACAAGGATAAAACCAATCCCAAAACCTTGTCTACTGAAAGCACATTTCAATGCTGCTGCCCATCCTCAGTCTGTCAATAATAGAAATGTGGATTATGTCGTTCCTGCGTCAGACCCAACTTGTTCAGGTTGGAATGTTTAAATCATATATTCCCATATTGTTACCTCTTAGTGAATGTCTAATTTCAATTTATGAATATAAACTCCCATGAGTATAGATTGAGCAAACCCAGACTATACTATACATAGTATATGCTATACCAGTGGTTTTCAAACTTTTTCAAGAGGGACCCTTTTTTCTTTTTTTTTTTTGAAGCGACCCATAGGCTTATGCGCAGGAAAAAAATCAGCTCAGCACTTTTTTTAACCACTTCTGATGATGCACGTGCACTTGCTGATCCTTGACGCGATTGCAACGCAAAGTTGATTCTGAAATAATTTGATCAAGCTATAGGCCTACATACAGGAATTTTAACCAATTAATAGCCTATCGTTTGCTGCATGCTTAAAAAAAATACACAAAACATATTCAACAACAAACTCTTTAAATGTAATATTCAGAACAGAACAATAATTTTAAAAAATAATAACTATAAACAAGCCAAAACGAAATAATTTAAAGCGAAAGTAAAAGTAAGGGGCATTATGCTCACGTAACTCTCTCATTAGAATCAAAATGTTTCAACATTCGCGATGTATTTGATGGTAAACTATTCTTTATTATAGGCTTTGTAGCAACTTCACTCACGTTGCAATATCGACAGGAAAAAAATCATCCTTTTCACATACGCAAAAATGTGCTTGGAAACATCACAGTTGAGCGGTGCTTACGCTGAATGGTACGAATTGTACTACTGCTATTTAAACAGAGCAGCGTGATTTTATATTAGGTTGACTATTTTATTATCATATTTTATTTCGGCAGCCTGGAATGGTGTATTTGTGTGTGTGAGGCGCGGCACTGGAAACAAAAGCATACTCCGTCACTTAGTTCACAGTTTAAAAGCAAACATATTTATAATTCAAATGAGAGTAAAGTTAGTGTTAATTACAATTTTAAGGAAAACAAATATATTGATCTGAAATGTGTGTGTTTCTGCCAATGGAGCGAACGAGAGTGTGTTGCGGAAGGAACGACAAGTGTTTGTGTGTTGCTTCCGATGGAGCGAACGAGTGCGTGTATATATATATATATATATATATATATATATATATATATATATATATATATATATATATATATATATATATATATATATATACGAGTAGGTCGAGTAGGTCGGTCAGCCGGTCAGGTGACATGTGGATTATTTATTTTGCATGAATTTGAATGTTTTTTTAGTGTTGGCCTACTTCTAATCAAAGCTATTATTATTAATATTAATATTATTAGAAAACGGAATTTTTTTTTTTTTATAAATCACTGGCGACCCATTTTTTAATGACCCAGGGTTTGAAAACCACTGCGCTATACTATACTACATCCTATACTGTCATAATTGCAGATGTGAGTAAATCTGTGAACCACTGGCAAACATTCACCAATCTGATTCCACAGATGGAAAGAATGACGACACCCATTTGGGAAACTGGCACATTCATCCAAAAACGACCTCACATAAATCAAAACGACTCCCTCCGAGCATACCTGTACCTGCCAGACCCCTTCCGAAAGAACCAGAGCAACTGATCTCAATGCCGTGTGAGTGTTCATTTATCTTTGCCATAATGATTTGAATTTATTTCTCATTACTTTTGTGACTGACAAGCATATCCAGAGCCAAAAATCCAACACCTTTCAGATACTCAGCCTTTTTTAACCCTTAAGTAGTGGGTTGACTTTTCATAATCTTATGAGAATTGATCATAAACAAAAAAAAATTATTAACACCATTGATCACCTTTGTGAAAAAGAAGAATACTTTAAAAAATACCCATAAAGAAATAAGGAGATTCTTAAATAATAATTCTTACAAAATAAGAATATATTCAGTGAAAACTGAATATAGGCTACTTAAGTACTGTCAAGGATGGGTGGAGAATTCAATGAGAACAATCACCAATACACAGGAAATAAAACACAATCACATTAACTCTCGACATATACAACACCGAACAAAGAACTAAGAGAACACGGGCTGGATACGAAATCGCCCCCTAAACCCTCATTAACTATTCCCTACGTTAGTTGACTAATATTGTTCACTTGAAGGAGTGAGTGAATTCAAACAGCAGTTGAGCTTACATCGGTTGTACAATCGTTATTGCAGTGCAACGTAGGATTGAATAATTGTACTCAATAGTGTCCACTATGGTTTCGGACACCACTACAAATGGCTGTCCCCTCAAATAACGCCCTATTTGAGGATATAGGGGGCGATTCAGCCAGGGCTTAAATACTCAGGGAGTAATCAATGTAACAGTGAACAGGTGTGGAATGTAACTCCATAACCAAGGCAACCAACAATGACAGAAAGCACTGGCAAACAAGAACAGATCAAAATTAAACTAAAGCACAAATTAATAGTTCTGTTTCCTGGTTCCTTTATTTGATTTGTTTTGTTATTATATTAATCAAGCCTCCTGCATTTTGATCTTTGAGTTTCACCCAACATTACAGAACCAAACACAAGGCTTTTAATTGATTTTAACATGAGGCAGGTAAACATAATCAGTAACCAAGGGAGCAAACTAGAAATGGGCAAAAACAGGAACAGGCAAACTAAAAGTCCATAAAAAACTTAAACGTTATGGAGAAACATTAAAATAATTTCATAATATTAAAAGAATTTTAAGCTCAATCAGTAGAAAAATGGAGCTAGCATTGTCAAGGTCATGGGTTCAATTCCTGGAAAATGCATGAACTGAGAAAAGTGTAAATTTTTAAATTAAATAATTTAAATGCAAATGCAATTCACTTTGGATTAAAAGATGCCTGCCAAATGCATAAATGTAAGAGTTTGGAAAAAAAAAACTATTGAAATGTCTATTATTATTGTTACACATAGTTGTCAAGTTTCTTACTGTATGAGAATCAGTTTGTCAGCAATCTGTCTTGTGTTATCCGTTTTTGTTGAAAAAGCATCTAAAAATTATATTGGCGAGGGTATTTATATGGATATGCCCACAACACCAGCCCAATCTGAATGCTCCAGCTCACCGGTGCTGCACCACAGACAATCGGGTACTTGAAATCCACCATTATTATCACTGTGTAGTAATATTTCATTTTTAATTCTAAACTTGCAGTGACTCCCCTGTTCTCTCCAGGTTCTGACATTAGTCCAAGTGACAGATCTCTTCCACACCTCTCTCTGTCAAAATCAATTCCTGCTCGCAGGATCCAGGATAAAAGCAAAGTAACACTTGAGCACAACAATGAAGTTGGATCGGTCAGCAACATTATCAGGGAAAGTTTGGTTTCAGAGCTACACAAAATATTCTCACGAAGAATTAAAGAGAAAAATTTGAGCACCAAAAAGCCAAAAGTAGAAAGTCTACTCAAAAACGTATTCATCTCAGATGTTTCCAATGGAGAGAGTCCAGCAGATGTTCCTTCTATGATAAAATACCAAAAAACAGATGAGGAGAATCTCTCTGAGCACTTGCTTGAAACTTCTCAGAGGACACCAACAGTGCTGCCTCTTCCTGGTTTGGTGGACAAACTGATAGAAAGCCCCTCTAAAAGAGACTCCAATTGCATGTGTGTTAATACTAAGAAAAAGTCACTAGAGAACTTATGGCAGGATCGAAACATTGTAAGAGACAGTGGAATTCTGAGCCGACTCAGTAAGGAAAAGCTAAAGCTTCAAGAGGTACTCTAAAGTTTATAAAGGTTATGGTAATGCCTGTTTTTCATTTACATGACCTCTTTTTTATAACCTTTACGTTTTCTGATGTTCTCCCAACATTCTTTGCTCTTGCCCATCTTCACACCCCTTCACCAGCATCTGTATGAGGTTGTCACATCCGAGCAGACATATCATCAGAGCTTGACAGTGGCTGTGGAACATTTTCAGGAATCTTCATTGCTGAAAGACGCTCTGGCACCAAGAGATAGAAAGTCATTGTTTTCTAGCATTGCAAAGATCAAAGAGATCAGACAAAGGTAAGAACGGCTAGTGTGTATAGTCTGTTGAACAAGATTGTACATCAAATTCAGAGTAGAAAACATTCAGATCTGATTATTTCCTGTGTTTATCGTCATGTTCAGGAATTAATAATGTTGGACCTGCTTATAATGAAATTATTTCTTACTGTTGAAACAAAGTTTGGGTCCTGTAAGTTATTTTTTTTTATTTAAGAAATTAATACTATTATTCAGCAAGGGTGCGTTCAAAAGTGGGCAAAGGGGACCGTAAAGACTTTAACATTGTTTAAATATTTTTGTATTAGTTTTCTATTTATTAAATAATCCTGAAAAATATGTATCACAGTTTCCACAAAAAATATTAAAAGAATATCAAGCAGAACAACTGTTTGTATTAACATTAATAACAATAAGTTTTTTGAGAACCAAATCAGCATATTAGAATGATTTCTGATGGATCATGTTACACTGAAGATTGCAGTCATGGTTGCTGAATATTATTCAGCATTGTCAACAAGAATAATTACATTTTAAAATATAAGAAAATAAGAATATATATTTTAAATTGTAATGATATTTCACAATTTTACTGTTTTACTGCATTAAATAAATGAAGCCTTATAGTGAGCATAAGATACTTTTTTCAAAAACGTTTAAAAAAATCTTACTGACCCCAAACTTTCAAAATATATCTAAAATGTATGAAATCATTAACCTTTTTCCTTCTAAGAATGTATTTATTCAAACTCTTATCTTAGCTTCATGGATTTAATGCTGTTGGAGCTGGCTTCAAGTATTTTCTGCGATGTAATCTGTGATGTTGTTCACCAATATGCTCTTGGACCCTTTGGGGCGTATATGAATTACATCCGTAATATACCCTATCAAGAGCAGACATTGCACAACCTTGGGTAAAAGAGTAGTGCTTGATGTTTATTTATCATGGATATAGCATAAAACCCGGCACTGTATTTTATAGAGATGTTCTTTAGAGACAAGGATAATATGAATAAAGTGTCTGCTGTTTACTAACATAATTTTCAGAAAAGAAAGTCCTCAAATTGTGGAGATCTTGCATAAACTACAGGAAGATCCTCGATGCAACCGACTACCCCTCAAATCTTTCCTTTCACTACCATTTCAGAGAATCACACGGCTTAAAATCCTAATGCAGGTGAGTAATGGAGAGCATTAGCATAGCATGAGAATTTTCAATTGTTTTTAAATGTTACATCATCATTCAAAATGTCAAACATTTTGATGCAGAGTATCCAGAAGGCGGCCGTTCTTGGTTCAGATTGTGAGGCCACAGCACTGAGAGCTCTGACGGAGATCTCCAGAGTATGAATGCCAAGCAGCTCAGCATATTCTCAATTAGTGCTATTGTATAAACAGAACTTTGCTGCACTATATTGTATGATTTTTGCTGTCTTCACCTACAGCTACTAGAGGCTTGCAACTGGCAGGTGGGCAGAATGAAACAGATGGAAGAAATAGTGCAGATTGCTAACAAGATTGAGTTTGGGTGCTAGGTAGTTGCATGTGGTCGCTGGTAAACTGTTTACATATTGGTGATTACATGTCACCTTCACATTTTGTAATGCATAATTTACTATATCCTATTTCTTATTGTCTTCTCTGTTTGTTGGTTCTCTCTCTCAGGCTCTGCCTATTGTGTCTTCCTCCCGCTGGCTTGTGAAACAGGGAGATCTGGTTCAAATCTCTTCAAAGGAAAACATGTTTGGCCAGAGAAAACTGTGTCGTGTACTTCTGTTCCTCTTTAATGATCTGCTGCTGGTGGCCACCAGGAAAGGGTAGGAGAGCCAAATCAACTAGCTAGTCAAACCAAGGTTACTTAATGAGAAATTTTTCCCTAGTTTCTAGGGATGCACTGATATTAAAATGTTTCTTCATTTCCCATCAGCACTCCAATCTGCACCAGGATGAGAGCAAACACCTCACAGTCAGACTTGGGCTGAATCGAAATCGCCCCCTATACCCTCAAATAGGGCATTATAGGAGACAAGCATCTGTAGTGGTGTCCAAAATCCTAGTGGACATTGTTGAGTACATTCATTCAATCCCACATTGCACCGCAATAACGAGTGTACAGCCGATGTACGTTCAACAGCTATCCAAATTCTCTCACTCTTTTTCATTCACTCCTTCAAGTGAACTGTATTAGTGGACTAATATATGGAATAGTGGTTGAGGGTTTAGGGGGTGATTTCGGCTTCAGCCAGAGTCTGATCTTAACTACAGATAACAGACTACTTACCTGCTCTACTTATCTATTAGATCTCCCTGTGAATCTCCAGCTATCTCCCTGTGATACTCCAGCAATCTCCTGTAAACTATTATTTGGAATATTATACATTCCTGTCTACTCTCCGAAATCCTGTGAAGAGGTGTGTGCTCTTTCCGTTAGTTCATATTCATCTGGTCATCATTACTCTGACTCTGCCACTACTCACCTGCTTTCAGTTTAATTCATCACTTTCAATAAATACTCTGTTTGGGATTAACCTAATCTCTGTCCGTGAGTCTGGTGTTCCCTGACTGAAGACCAGACCCAAACATCATGAATCCAACAGCAAATTTATCCATCCACTCTGTTGCTCCTATCCCTCTCACAAGATGGCCTCCCTTTAGAAGACTCTGCGAGCTCCTCGAGTTCCTCGAGCTATTCCCACATGGTGTCCTGGAGTGACAACACTTTGAAGACTTCTGGAGTGGGTTGGATCTCTTCAAACAGCTGCAATGGGAACTACCACCTGTACCTTGTAAAGATATGTAGAATATGCACTGTGCACTGAGTAGCTCCTCCCTCAAAGCAGGTGAAGTGGATAAAGACATCATCTTCCCTTAGTCACAGCCTCCCCAGCCCACATCAGTCCTCCTGGTGCCATCTGTCTTCATCTCAGAGACACCACCTGCCTCTCTACCCCTCCTTACACCAGCCACTGAGCCACAGCCCATCAAGATGGAGAAGGTCACCCGGAGCAAGAGCCTGCAGCCCTACTCATCTAAGAGCCCAAGCCAGTCGTCATGTCTGACCAGATGCGAGAGCGGGCACCCATAGCCGTCCCAGTGGGGATTCTAGTGAAATTTGATGGTGTGGAGTTGGATTCTATCCATGCCCCCTTCCCTGATGTACAGTTGCTGCCTACAAGCACGGTCAATATAATGGACTCACTAGTTCCCTCCTATTTCCAAACTAAGTCTCCTGCGTCTCCACTGGTCCTGCCCAGCTTCAAGTCTCCTGCATTTCCCCTGGTCCCGCCCAGCTTCAAGTCTCCTGCATCTCCGCTGGTCCCGCCAGCTCCAAGTCTCTTGTGTCTCCAATGATACCACCCAGCCTCCCTCTCCCACCTCTTCTACAAAAGACAGCCAGTTTTTCGGCCCCGCCTCCACTGGCTCCTTTCAGACACTTGGCTCCACCTCAAATGGCTCTAACTAGCAACTCTGATACTCCTCGGGTCTTCCAGTCTTCAGCTCAGTCTTGGCACAATGATCGTCCGGGTTCACCTCGGGCTGCCGAGCCCGTAACTCCACATTAGACTGTCAACTAGTCGGCTCCATCCTAGCTCCTCAACCCCTCGGCTCCACCTGTGACCGCCGTCCTCTCTTTAGTTTGCCTAAAGAGAACATGGGACTGCATTATATTCTGCAACATCTCGACAGACCTGGGACTTATGCAAGGATCTTATTTGTAGACTTCAGTTTGGATTTCTATACCATCAGGCCAGATCTCCTATTATACAAATTGACCCAGCTTTTTGTGCCCACCCCAATCTGTCAGTGGATCACAAGCTTTCTGACAGATAGGCAGCAGCTAGTGAGGCTGGGGAAAACTCACATTCAGGACTCTCACTATCAGCACTGGTGCTCCTCGGGGTTGTGTCCTCTCCCACTGGTCTTCTCACAAATGAAACAAATGACTGCACTTCAAAAGACCCCTTTGTTAAGGTCCTGGAGTTTGCACCACAGACACTCCCCCCACTCACCATCATGGACAGAACTGTGGAAGCGGTGGAGTCATTCAGGTTCCTGGGCACCACCATCTCTCAGGACTTGAAGTGGGACAATCACATTGACTTTGTGAAAAAAGCCCAGAAGAGGTTGTACTTCCTTCACCAGCTGAGGAAGTTCAACCTGCTACAAGGGCTGCTGATATAGTTCTGCCCAGCCATCATTGAGTCTGTCCTGTGTTCATCTATAACTGTCTGGTTTGGTTTAGCCACCAAATCAGACATCAGGAAACGACAACAGACAGTCCAGACTGTTGAGAGAATTATTGGTCTTTATACTTTTTTAATCTTAAATGTTATTATGTGTCTTGTTATACTTATATTTGTGGACTGGAAGCTTCAATACCAAGGTTAATTCCTTGTGTGTGTGTGCAAGCACATTTGGCAATAAAGCTCTTTCTGATTCTGATTATGGCTTCACCGGGCTCACTTGTCCTTCCGGCTCCACCTTGGTCAGTCGTCGTTTTGCCTATACACCCAGAACTTCCGGGCCTTCACCTGCGCTTCGTCCCACCACCCCTTCAGCTCCTTCAGGCTCTGCCTTCCCCCGGCTCTGCCTTAATCCTCAGTCACACCAGCTTCGCCTCAGTCCTCCGTCACCCTGGTTCCACCTTGTCTGCTTGTCACCACAGCTCCACCTTGGTCTCCAGGATTTACTGTGTCATCCAGTCTCATCAGCCCTTCGGCTTCACCTGGGTTTTCACCAACCATGGCTCCACCTCTGTCGGTCAGATCTCTGACTCCATCCTTGTTCTGCCGTGGGTCTTTGTCCTGACTCTAGTCTGACTCGCTCTGTGATGTTTGCCTTCACCAACTCCTCCACTGTGTTGTAATTTCACATATGCTTTCCATCTGCCCAGTCATCAAATCAGATACAACTGTCCCTAAACTGCACTCACTCGGTCATCCCGCACCTGTTTCTCATCGGCATTCCAATCTGCACCTGGATAAGTGCACACACCTCACAGTCAGTCTTGGTCTGGTCTCAACTACGGATAACAGACTTCTTACCCGCTCTACTTCCCTATTGGATCTCCCAGTGATACTCCAGCAATCTCCTGTAAACTACTCTTTGGAATATTATATGTACCTGTCAACTCCATAATCCCTTCCAAAACCATAATCCTGTGAAGAGGTGTGTGCTATCACATTCCAGTCATCATTGTTCCACTGTAACCCTGGTAAAGATTAGGTATTAGTATTTTCAAAAAGTTACTTTAACGAGCATTAGATGATGGAAAAGGTCATCTAAATGTTAAAATAGGGGATGTGTGTGCACAGTAAATATTGACAGACGTGAATAAATAAACCTCTAAAATTGCCCAAAAACTGATATGTTACAAATTGTGTGTAGGTTCTATTATTAGAACCTATTTTATAGATATATTTTATGGATAAACATATTGACTATACCATTCAAAAGTTTGGGGTCTGTAAGATTTTTTTGGTAACACTT
Source organism: Gila orcuttii (assembly GCA_026230005.1). Taxonomy (NCBI): domain Eukaryota; kingdom Metazoa; phylum Chordata; class Actinopteri; order Cypriniformes; family Leuciscidae; genus Gila; species Gila orcuttii. Next base: position 27,750,583 of record JAPDVR010000011.1, read on the forward strand.
TACATTAAGGTTTAATTAGTTAACTACTTACTAATATGAACTAAGAATTAACAATACTTCTACAGCATTTATTCATGTTAATTTAAAAATGTACTCATACATTATTAAAATCAAATATTGTTGGCCTATTTTTTTGCATTACTTAATGCACTGTGAACTAACATGAACAAACAATGAATGACTGTATTTTATGAACTAACATTAAAGGGACAATGTGTAGTTTTTTAGGTATTTTATTATCTAAAATCAATATTTTTATTCATAAATATGTCCTCAATGGTGTACAAATACCTCTGCCAATGATCTGACTTATCCTCGTAAACGAAGAATTTATTATATTTATATACATGTGACGGGTAGGTCCACGGAAGCTTCCATGTAGTTCCGCCATTTCGAAAAACTATAATAGCAGAGAGGGTCAAAAAGTACTAGGCCAACGCGTTTCCACAACGCGTTTTCGTTCGTTTCAACGAAGTGCTATTAGAAGACATCCTGTCATAGCTTTTTGGCACATAACAGCTACCGTAGATGCAACACGCATTTGAAAAAGCGAGGCGCTGGAGAGCAGTTTAAATGCAAAATACAATTTCACCGCTAGATGGGAGAAATTCCTACACAATGTCCCTTTAAGAAAGATAAATAAATTCTGTAACTAATGTGAACAAATGAGACCTCATGTAAAGTGTAACTGATTTTTTTATGTTTTTGACACATTAAACATATTATGCTCACCAAGGCTGAATTTATTTGATCAAAAATACAGTAAAAACATTCATATTGTAAAAAAAAAATTTATTATAATTAAAAATAACTTATTTTCATGCATTTGTATTTTATTGCTTTTATGGCAAAGCTAAATTTTCAGCTGCCATTACTCAAGTCTTCAGTGTCACATGATTAGTTTAAAAAAAAAAATTCTTTGATGAATAGAAAGTAAAAAAAAAACAGCATTTATTTAGTTGTAAAACGTCTCAATTTCTCTCTCTCTCTCTATATATATATAAAACAACTAACACTCTTTGCCTGTGCAGGTTGGATCGGTTTGTAGTTCAGGACCACGTGCACCGCTCTCTGATAGAAGTGACCGAGGGTAAAGACCTGGAGGAGGAGCTGGAGGGATGTGAGCTGACCCGGATATTTCAGCTGGCACTTTTGCATAATCACTGGAGCACCACCTCTCAACTTCTGCTGCAAACAAATTCAGAGTCAGTACCCATAATATGGTCCATATACCACCACAATTGCTAACAGTGAACTGTGTCAACTTGACAGTGTCAAACTCTCTTTATAGGACGTATATATGGCACAAGATCAAAACAGTATAAAATAATAGTATACATTTAATAGTATAAAATAGTTATAATGTATAATATAATATTTAATAGTATAATGTTCCTCTTAATATAATAACAAAGATATGTCTTTCTTTGTTTTCTTAGAGCTGAGAAGGACTTATGGGTGGATCTTCTGGGTGGGCGGAGAGATAGACAGGACACAGTTTATGAAGAGGGGTAAGAATGAATCACTGAATGCAATATCAGTCCAAGTGTTTTTGTTTGAGTCAGTTCAACAGAAAACAAAACTATTATTACTACTAATACCACTAAAAGACATATTGACACTATCTTTAATTTTTTTAAATAATTTGAATCATCGCTCATGGGAAATGTTTCAGTTTTATAATTTAAACCACAGAAATCTACAACCTATTCCCATGATGTATTATAATAAGGTATTATAATATTTTATCTTCTCTGTATTTTTATGATTTTTTAAATTTGATCTGTTTCACTCATTATATGTGTTATTTCAAATGAATGTGCTATTTCAGAGATTCAATGACAGTAAAACATTTTGACCTTGGCAACTCTGTAAATAATACAATATACAGAAGCCTGTATTATAATAGCTTTTAAAAAAAAAACGTTTTCATTTTTGAGTGAACTATTCATTTTGCTAAAAACGTGTGCAGCTACACATTGGCCACTAGGGGGCAAAAGTGTCAATGGCTTCAAGATTGTGTTTCCATAAAATCGAAAACAAATGTTCTTAATCAGAGCAAACCATTAACTTCCGTGCATATGTTCTTTAGAATTATAAAACATTTATGAATAAATAAATAATGTTCAAATTGTAATAAGAAATGCATTGTGTCTCTTAGACTGTACTCAGGTGCGATGTATTGAGGTGTACAATGGACAACAACCAGGGGAGCTTAGTCTACAGTTAGGAGCAGAGGTGGACAGAGTACACAGCTTCATTACTTGAGTAAAAGTACAGATACCCCTTGCTAAATTTTACTCAAGTACAAGTAAAAGTACTACAGTCAGATGTCTACTTAAGTAAAAGTACTGAAGTACTTGTTTTTAAAAGTACTTGAGTATCAAGAGTACAAAAGTAAATTTTCTAAATATTGCATTACTACTGCCACAGTGTCAAGTCAAGTCATCTTCATTTATATAGCGCTTTTAACAATGTAGATTGTTTCAAAGCGGCTTTTCAGAGATAAACATATAATTTAAGGTAACAGAGATTGTTTTGGTTTTATAGCGGTTCTTGAATAATGTTATTTTCCAGCTAAAGTTTGTTATTAAATTAGGGGCCACTAAGACGACACCGTTCTCTCTAAACAGACTTTAAACTGAACCTGTGATAAACGCTGATGGCATTCACATGCGCATTAAGAATTGATTCTATAGTTATGTGTGTTCGAATATATGTGCGCAGGTTTGTAATTCCCTACAAACCATGCCTAAACAAACTACTTGTCTTTGCCTATAAATTTGATACAGAATTTTATTTTAGTACTTCGGGGTAGGTACGCGAACCGTGCTTACAATTATGTACAGAAACGTCCTACATGGAGTTATGAAAAATGTTAATGTTAATACCTTTGATAATCTAAAAGGAATTGAAAGTTAATTCAAGTCATTTTCATCTGTTTACCATGTTGCTTTATTTAACATTTCTCACTTGCCCACAAGGCAATGCACAATGGCAACGCTCTGACAAACCTCTGCTAGAGTTTTAATGGATTTTTTGCACCCACATTTGAACCCACATAAATCTGACCATGGAGTTTACTTTGGCGTCAGTTCAGAGCTGAAGGTGAAGGTGATTTGCTGATAGGCTGTCCCAATCAGTTGCACCTGCACAATCCAATCACGTTTGAGAGGGAAACAACAAATTGAGGGTTTCCGAGATGTTTTTTTTTCCTTTTTTTTTTTTTTAGAAGTAACGGGTACTCACGGTTATGGATAGAAATGTAGTGGAGTAAAGAGTACAATATTTGCCTCTCAAATGTACTTGAGTAAAGTCATGAGTAATCCCCAAAAATGATACTCGAGTAAAGTACAGATCCCTCAAAATTGTACTCAAGTAAATGTACTCCGTTACTGTCCGGCTCTGGTTAGGAGATATGATCAACATCATACAGAAGAGTACTGATGGTACTGTTGCAACACAACCCTGTTATTCCAAATGAAATTAGTCTAAAATTAACGAAACTTGCATGCTCATTCTCTACTCTGCTGTTTTTTAGGATTCCTGGAGGGCCGTAGGGTGCAGGATGGACAGCGGGGCTGGTTCTCTGCTACATGTGTGGTAGAGATCACCAATGAACATGTGAAGAGACGTCACCTTCGTCAGCGGTATCATGTCCTACAGACAGCCACATGCCTGCTGAAACAACGCAGTGGAGGCCTTGAACAACGAACCACAACATGCTTTAAATGAGAGACTGCTTTGCTAGACAGTCTATATTTAGAGACTTTGACTGCATTTTTTTCACTTTCTGACTTGAATGAATGAATATATATATATATATATATATATATATATATATATATATATATATATATATATATAATTCAGTTTTAGTTTGTCTTTTGATCTTAGTTTATATTTGTATGTAGGCTATGTTTATGTATAGGCCTATATGTTTCACCGTGTTTTATGTCTGGCTTTACAGAACAACTCCAAATTTCCTTATGCGACTGAAGCTACTTTCTATTATGACAAATAACCTGGTCACTACTGTCAGAAAATGTGGGGTTGCTGCTTTTGTTTCTTTTTATGTAATGTACTGTGTAGGTAATGCTTATTCTGTTATGTTCCCTTTTATTCTGTTGAAGTAGATTTTGTAATGATAAATATGCCTCTATTCCCTTAGTCTTAGTTAGTGACTCCTAAATGATTTGCTTAGGCTATATGTCAACTGTTTTGAATGTCACCTTACATACTAAGTTTACTTATTTTGCATGTGATCATACAGTATGTATGTACATTCCTGCAATTCTTGGAAAGAGAATATAGTGGAGACACAACTCGTTTTTTTTTTTTTTTTTTGTGCAACTATATTAGACAGTATTTTAGACAACTGAACACAAATCAATAGTTTAAATTTCGTTTCTTATTTATTAGGCTATTGAAAACTATTCAATGTAAATGTTTCCATAACTATATCATCAACAAAAGACATGGCATTTCGAAACCAATCAAATCAATCCGCAGGTACACCTCTCAGCCAATAGCTGTCGACGATTTCAGTACTAAACTGAACCAATAGAAGGCAAGATCGCTCCGAAGTCGTCCAATCAGAACGCAGCTTTGGCCGCAGTTCGCCTACAACGACGGTCGGACGAGTAACTCATTTAGAGTAGAAGAAATACCAGGCGAAAAATAAAAGGTATGATGTCGATTTATCACGAAATAGAGATTTAAAGCAAATGCGAACCAGTAATATTGGCAATAGTTTATTTAAACATGTCTCAGTGAAGCTTACGGTAGAGTTTTATGATCTCTTTGCATGTTTGTGCGGTTTGACTAAACTTTCTCAGTCTTTGTTTCGTCTCTGTAATAACAAACATTAAAATGTGCGCTTTTATTTTTCGTTGCAGTTGGGGATATTGTTGTCTGTGTTTGTGAAATACTCTCACACGAGAAGTAAAATGAGTTTTTCGTGAGGGGTTAGGATTGCAGAGATTTTTTTTATCGTAGGTGAATTGGATGCATGCAGCTTTAACTCATTACATTACACAGCTCTATAGTTTATATTTAGTCTTTTCATTTTATAGTTTTTAAACATTGTTACATGATCAAGTGCACGATAATTGCTTCATTGCTAAAAACAAAACGATAAATGGTCGCCCATTATTGTTTAGCTGTGGGAATTGCTCCAAATCTTGGATGAAGTATTCATTCTCAAATATGTTCACTTCATTCCTATGAGGGGAAATGGGTCAATTTGGATCACAGCTTGCAAGTTAGCCTGTGCTTTGAAGGCATTCCAGTCAAATTGTTTAAACCAACCTGTTGCATTAAAGAGCCAGAATCAAGAATTATTTTGGATTTAATCCCGAGTGAATGTGATTCTCATCAAAACAGTGGAGCTTGTTTATTTGGGATGTTGTAGTTGGTCGTGTTACATTAATGCTTTAGTGTTTCCATTGTTAATCAGACCTCATGCAAGTCACTGCTAAATGTGACAGTACATTAGTATTTTGTAAGGGCTCATCTTGTGTTGTATGTCACTGCTGTTGTGCTGGCGTGAACTGATAAAGTTCCATGTGAAAGAAAGGGAGCTGGGTCATAATTATTTTTTCTTAAAGTATGAATCGTGTCATTAAATATATTTTGAATGTGTAGAGCTGTCAATGAATGTTAGGCTGACAATAAATGCATCAGCTCAGATTGGCTCATGCCTATCATATAAAGTTGTCATGAAATGGAAATTATTCTGTTTTCTAAATGCATCTTTTTGATCTTATTTTGAACGATTCATCCATGTATATGTTTTTTTTTAGCTAAATTATAATCAATATCATAACATCGGTTGGACTTCTCGAAACATTTAGTCTGATTAAGTCCTGCTGCTTTCTTAAAATCATTCTCTAGCTTGCATTCAGATCTGCTTCCATCCAATCAACAACTGATGGAAAGTCCCTGCTATACATTTTTTTCTTCAGTAATCCATTTCACACGGATATACGCCACAAAAGAAAAGATCTGACTCTACATTGTTAGTTCACCCAACAATTAAATTTCTGTTATTAATTAACCACTTTCATGTCGTTCCAAACTCGTAAGACATTTGTTCATCTTCGGAACACAAATTGACACATTTTCTGTTCTCTCCATAGACACCTACTCACCTACCACTTTGACACTTCAAAAAGTTCATAACGAGATTGTAGAACTAATCATATGAATTGAGTTGTTTAGTCCAAATTTTCCGAAGAGACACGATCGCTTTATATGATGAACAAATTTAATTTAGGTTTTTATTTACGTAAACCTTCATCAGCTCTCTCAAGCATGTTTGCTTGACGTGTGATAACCAATGAGGTTCATTCTTGTGTGTTATGCAGCACGTTTGAGCTTCAGCAAGAGGTTTGTTCTCTCGCGTCAAGCTCGTTTGGTTGAGCTCCTGTTTATATTCGCTGATCAGTGTTTATGTGATTGTGAATAAAAGCCTAAATTGAATCTGTTTATCTAATAAAAGCGGTCGAGTCTCTTAAGAAAATTTGGACTAAACCACTCAATTCATATAGATTAGTTTTACGATCTCTTTATGAACTTTTTGAAGTGTCAAAGTGTCAGTTGCGTAGCTGTCAATGGAGGGACAAAAAGCTCTCAGATTTCATCCCAAAAAAAAAAAAAGTGTTTCGAAGATGAACGAAAGTCTTACAGGTTTGGAACGACATGAGGGTGAGTAATTGATGAGATAATTTTCATTTTTGGGTGAACTATCCCTTTAATGATGAATGATTTAGGTCATTATGTTCAGTGGTGGGAATAATTACTATCTTTGTAGATCCAGTTTCATCTGTTTTCATAATGTATCTTCTTTGAATCCTGGAGTAGTCCTTTTATAATCTGCAATGATATCAATTCCTGTATAACTGGCGTAAGATTTAATTTCATTGTGTCATTTCTTTGATTGTTGTGTTGTCTCCAGGCTGGGGTGTGTATATGTGTGAGAGAGAGGGGGTAGGCTGCATCGGGAGCAGCTATGGGTGAGATCGAGGGCACCTACCGCTCCTTGCAGACCCCTGCAGGGACACGGCTCGGAGCTCAGAACAACACCGGCATCAGCACCCTGGAGCCCGGGCAGAGCCTCAGTTCGGCTATGGGAGCGGGAGGGAAAGGTCACAACAAGGGCCTTCAGATCCGTGTCCAGGGCCTGGACGATGCTCAGGAGTTCTATGAGCTTGAGGTGAGACACTTCACATCAATTTCTTTATTTTTCCGTGTCTGTTCATCTCCTTATCGGCCTGGGTGAGACTTCCTGAATTTCTGATTTGTAAAAAACAAAAAAAAATTCACCATTATAAAATATGTATTTTAATGTGCTTTTAATTTGACCGTTCAAAAGCCATTACTCCAGATTTCAGTGTCACATGATCCTTCAGAAATTATTGAAACATTTCTTATATTATTATGTTATTAATGTTAAAAACAGTACTGCCTTATTTTTTGTGATATTAGGCTACATATTTTCAGGATTTTTTTTGATGAAAAGATTTCAGTAGAATGGCGTTTATTTTAAATAAATCTTTTGTAATATTGTAAATGTCATTACTACCACTTTTGGTCAATTTAATGCATCTTGGCTGAATACAAATATTAGCCTAATAAAAAAAAGGGCTTACTAACCCCACACTTTTGAATCACGTGACCTTTTTTATGTGCTGAAATGTTTTAAGTTATAATGCGTGTAGGCTAAGTAAAAAGTGCTTTATATTGCTTATAAATTGTTAGTAGACAAAAATAAGTATAATTAAATATAATTCTTTATTTCTATAGCTTAGGCTACTCTATGGATCTTTTTGACAATGGCTGTTGTTGGAGCTCCTGAAGTGATGCATATCACGTATTGTTAACTTACACACTGATCATACTTTTTTTTTGTAGTTGTCTGGTTAATTGTTTGCCTGGTTGTTTTGTTTGTTTGATTCCACTGCACAAATATTGTACGTTTTCTATGTTTGCAAAGCTACCCAAAGTTTATTTAAAAATAAGTGTACTGTAGCAACTGTGTTTGGTTTTGACCATTTGCGGCTGTGCTGGAGAATGTAAACGACCGTCTCTCCGGAGACCGCTGGCAGTCTTGCTTTTGCGTGCCGGTTATGGTTGGTGACAGCTGCCACATGGCTTTAGCTCTTAAGTCCTGCATCTTTAAGTCTGTTTTACACCCTAAGGCCTGAAATCACTTTCTAAGTGCTAGCCTCGGTGTAGTTACACATCTGACAAATGTATTTTCTCCTTTGATGTTGTTTATTAATCACAATGTGTGAAATGATCTGAAAAAGCAAAAGTCTTTGGTGAAAATGCATTGCTTGAGTTTCCTACAATATGACACCAGCATTTGACTGCAAAATTACATGAGCGGGGCAAGATTTAAGGTCTTGTTTGTGGGTTTGTGCACTGTTGAGATTAGCAGTGTGGCTTTTAAAACACGTTTACTATTTTACTATTTAAAACACGTTTACACGTTTACAGCTGCTCAGTCAAGGACTTGGAAACATTTCACTGGCTTTATATTTTGCTGGGCTGACAATGACACCGAAGATTATCTAAATGATGTTAAATGTGGAGTTATAAGACAGCCTAACCGTTTTAGTGGACTGAGGATGAAACTTCCCATAATTAGATCAGATAACCGTATGCTTTGAATTCCCCTGTTACAAAGATCAAACACGGGAGAGTGGAAAATGGTCATTATCCATCTTTATTAGGCTACAGGACTCTGGAATGTGGTGGTGACACCAAACATGCTGTACTGAAGCAGAGAGACCCTGCTGGAGGTAAATGACTGTTCATATTATGTCTAGATAATGGAAGAACAATGGGGTCAGCTCTGGTTCAAAGATTTATTACTCTTTCTAGTGTTCCCCAGGAGTGCATTGGGACTTGTTTTCCATTACTCTTTATTTAGCACTGCCAAGTGCGTATGAATTGCGGTATTGATTGATCTGCTGTCAGATGATGTGGATGTTTCATTAGGCAGATTGTGTTTAATGATTCATAAGGCAACATGGCTTCGTGATCTGTTCCATGATGCACAAACCGGCGATAACGCAGTCTGGTGTTGCTCATGAAAGGGTTTTGTTTATTCTCAGCAGAAGTGTGTGTGCACGTGCACTTGTGTGCTCACTGCATTGTGGGTCTGATGTCATGTTGCCACATCTGTTTCCAAGATGGGACTGTGTTCTCGTAAGCACACTTAGGTACTCGAGTGTGAGAGCTGTGGGAAAATATCCCAAATTGACCCTCAGGATAAAACTACCAGACCAAAGAAATAAAGACAGATGTGCTGTACTTCTGTTCATGTTAGTCTAAACAAACAAAGTATGCATTGTCTGGTGATGGTTGTAATGTAATGAAAGTTTATCATTTGAGCATGTTTTTAAGTCCTGTCAGTTTCATTCAAGCGCGAAAAGAATTTGCGCTGTTTTCACACAGTCGCGCGGACGTCACGCAAACCAAATTCAGTTCTCTTTATGCCCATCTTGGCGAGTATCTTTGTAAACAGTCACTTATGTGAACGTAAACAATTGATTTCATTTCATTGAAACAATTGATATCATTATATTGGATCCGTTCATCGGGTATTTAAGTGACAGCAGCCCAATAAACCTTCTGCCGTCCGTATCATTGATGTTAGTCGAACAACAGAAGATGGAGAGAAAATCCCCCTTAACAAAGATTAATTTAATTTTACAGTGCAGACTATGCAGTGTTATTTTACATTTGACTCAATTTCTGTACCTGAATACTGTAAGACTTACCTGAAAAGCATAAAAAAGCATTTTCTATGCAGATGCACTCCCCTACAAAACCCTGTCATTATAGAATGATTAATTCTTTCCAAATAGAGCTATTAAATACCGAAGCTCTGAACCGCAACGTAAAAAATAAATGTTTCGACTTTATTCTCAAAATGCTAGAATATTTATTATATTTATTTTTACGGATTTATTTTATTTTATTTTTTCCTTACGGTTCAGGGCTTCCGTAATTAAAGCAACTTGCACTGACGTATCTTAAAATATGTCAGTGCCATTGTTTTGTCTCAAGATGCACACCAGTAATGTTTTTTTTTTCTAAGCCATGTTTAAAAAAGCTACTTAAATGTCCTAATTTAACTAAGGCCTAATCCTGTCTTAATCTAATCCCTGTCTTTGAAACCAGGCCATATTGATACTGAATATATTGTATATTGAAACTTTTAAAGGCCAATAAAAAGTATAAAAGCTGAAACATAAATTAGAAAACTAGTCAGTCTCACTGACAGAATTGTTTGTTTGATAGATTATTATTCGTCCGTTCTGATCCATCTTAATTTAATCGTAGTTTTTTTTTTTTTGTAATGGTTTTAAATATAAATTGGCATGAAATTTACAGCTGTTTGATTTTAGAAACTGGCAGGTTCATATAGACTGTAATGATTTGTCATGAGGGCGTGTGCATATTGGGCACCAGTCTGTTTTTTTCTGACTCTAACCTCATTCCCAGTTCACCCGGAAACCCACTGACATGCTCTCCTCGTCTGTGAGCCGCTCCTCTGCATCGCCAACTTGTAATTTGTGTTGCCATCTAAATGCTGAAGACTTGCAGCAATCCCAGCCTCAGCATGTATTTATGGATATGGGTTTGTTCTCTCCTCCACAGCATCTGCCCGATTAATACTTTTCTCCAACTTTGAAATCAGGGAAAATGTATTTAAGGACTTTTACTCCTTAGTTGGATGTAATCTTTAGCTTTCTTTTTGGGCTTTGTAACCAATTTGTGAATATTTGGGCCTATTTGCCAGGTGTAAATGAAACTAATTCGAGACTAATATTTGATCAAGGAAAATGGTCTAAATTGCGCTATCTTGTCTCACCAGTGCTGACACTTTGCACGCTACACTAGAAGTGTCCGTTATGGTGATGCGTCAACAGTTGTCACAACACTTCATTTCTATTTTTGACACGTTAATGAACTACACCAGAGTCACTTTATTTGTCTGAACTACAGTGTTTTTACTGTAAAATGTAAATTAACTGTACTATTAATTGTATTAGTTACATGTTTAATTTAAACATACCTGTTTCTTGTTTTTGGTCTAATAATTTAAATCCTATTACTGTTCAAAAGTTTGATGTTGGTAAGATTTTTTTAATTTATTATGCACACCAAGACTGCATTTATTTGATCCAGTAAAATAATACAGTATAAACAGTAATATTGTGAAATATTTATACAATTTACAAGAACTGTTTTCTATTTTAATATATTTTAAAATGTTTTGTATTCCCGTTATGGCAAAGACAAATTTTCAGTAGTCATTGCTCCGGTCTTCAGTGTCACATGATCCTTCAGATCATGGTGCTAAAAAAAAAACCCAGTCGTCTTCTTATTAATGTTGAAATCAGTTGTTCTGCTTAATAATTTTGTGGAACTGTGATGCTTTTAAAAGGATTATTTAATAAATAGAAAGTTTTAAAAACTGCTTATTTGAAATGGAACTCTTTTGTAACATTTACAATCTTTACTGTCACTTTTAAAGAGTTTAATGCATCCTCTTGCTAAATAAGTATTACTTTTTACAAGTCTTGCTGACCCCAAACTTTTGAACGGTAACGTATTTGGTTATAGTGGTATTAAAATTATCATAGTCAATTATTATAAGATGGATTTCTGTTGAGTAGGATTGATAAGCTGTGTCTGAAATTACATTAGTTGTAGAGTATGCAAAGAAGAACTGTTCTTTAGATATGGGCTGTAAATGCATTGTGGGACATAACTGGGATAACTCCATCTGCCGTTATCCTTTGATCCACCTGTTCTTTGATCTATGACATACTTATTACAGCCACAAAAATAATTTACTTGGCTGTTGTTAAAGTACAATAACTACAAAGGAACAACTTTATTGGTACCTGTAATGCTTGCACTTGCTCATTTCAAATTTCGTGGCTCTACAGCTCCCATTGCATAATGGGAAAGTAAAGTGTCCACTGGCTCCACACTTCAGAATCGCTTGTTATTTTTTGCCTACTGTATCATGAATGCTGTATATTCTGAAATCCTACCAATTTGACGTACGTTTTTTGCATATTACATACTAGGGAGATGTGCATATTTGGACGCAGGTGATAGTCAATCACCCGTTTTTGTCTAGTCTATTTTCAAGCTTACGGCTGATTGGTCTTTGTCGGTGGCAGTGCTTATCCTGAGATGATTTGTTGCCATGATATTTCCAGTATAAACAGGCTTGAGACACTCTGACTGTCAGACGTCTGGCTCCCTGTGGGTTTTTGTTCACTAGGCCAATAGGAAGTGATGAGGAAGCCGCTACAACAGCCCAAACTTCCTGTTCCATCCACACCCATGGGACGACACAGGCCTCTGCTCGTTCTCCCAGATAATCACCCAAGCTGTCAGTCAAAGTCACGGACAGGCTTGTTGCCGTGTGCGTGTCTGTGTGCATATTAGTTCTACACAGTGTTATTTTAGTATCAATGAGATACTACGGGTAATTTTTTTTATGTAACAAGTGGTTTTACTTAACTATAAAACACATGTTTCTACAGGAGTCAAATCTATTCAATACCTTGCCATTCGAGTGCATACAAAACTACAACATTGACCTACATTTGTAGTCATAACAAGGACTCCGGCAGCTGTGATGGTGTGGGCTCGTCTTAGAACATCGGTTTTTATAATTTAGTTCGACATATGTTTTCTCAGCTCTCGAAACAAAGAGAGAACATGCACGCATACACATTTGCATGGAATTTGACCAGTGCACGCAGCACGCCATTCAAGCCCTACTTTGGCCTTCTGAGGAATCTATTGGAGAGTTGGGGCTCTGCGGGGGGAACGGCAGAATAGACAGCATTAAACGGAGACGGCAGAGAACTCTCGCACAACCCAGGGCCAGAGCATGCTGCATTTTAGGAGATCCCCCTGCTTTCAGTCCTGAAGAGAGGCAGAAGAAGTTGTGTGTGTGGTAGCATGTCACACTAGATCTCTTACTGAGCTGACACTGTGCCAGGACCAGGAACCTTGCCAATTACTCTCCAATGAGGGTCTGTTCACAGCTGCTTGCAGAGAGAGAGGGTAGAGAGCCCCCTTTATCTGCTCAATGACACTATGCAACAGATATAAATACACCTTAGCCATGTAATAATGTCCTCTTTGTCTGGACAAATACTTTTTATGCAACTCTACAAATTTATCGCCGGTCTGCGAGTTTTGGTGATGATGCATCAAAATGTTACATTTATACTTGCTACACTTACTTTTGGGTCAATGACAATATTATTATTTTTTTTGTCCAGATGTGTTATTTAAACCTACATTGCAAACACAACTCGTGCATACATTATTTTTAATGAATTAAATTTCTGAATTAAAAATAATTTTGATATTTTTTTGGGCGGCATTAAGTCAACTGTATCACTGTCCTGATATCGGAGAGAATTGTTCAAGAAAAAAATGTTGGTTTCACTTTATTTTGATAGTCCCTTTAACACGTTCTATTGACTAAAAGTAACGTTGCACCTACATGTCTACTAACTGTCATTAGAGTGCTAGTAGAGTATTGAAGACTGGTAAGTACTGGAATAAATGGGTAATGGTATAAAGTTTTTTTTTAAACCAACATTTTAAACTCTATTTTAAAGGATTTTTCTCTTCTTTATTGTGCACACTTTTACCCTTTTATCATTTTCTTTGTGAATATTTGCAAGAACTTAACGTTTGATAAACGTTACTGCATGATTCATGTAGGTCATAAAACTGATCTGTCCTGACTTTACACACTTGTAATTCAATCTTGGGCTTGCTCTCCATTGATGTTCAAGTAAAAATAGACACTAATTGCTGCATTGGATGTTTGAACTGGCTCAGGTCTTGAAAAAACAGCCTGTCTTTTAAAAGCTGAGAATGTCCAGTGGCCAGAAATGGTTTTTGATCCTGCACAGACCTGGAAACAGTCACATTAAAAGACATTTCCTGTTCTTCAATGGCTTTAATGGCATAACAGAAAGTAAAACATGCCTTTCAAAAACGTTGGCTCCATGTGCCAACTTTAATCCTTATTGGCAAAATTCCTTCCTTATAATGTCTGTGTTTTTCTTTTTAATAAAACAATGTGTGTTGTGTAAGACTGTGCAGAGGCCCAAAGTAGACATTCCCTCTGTGTTTATGTAGACATTCTACCAGATTCTTTCCTTTGTTAATGTTGGAGCCATTTTTGAATGTGTTTTCAGACTCAACGCAACTGTAACTGACAGTGAGGGAGCAGCAGTGACAGCAGGTAAATGGGCGGCTCTACAAAGAGAGGGTTAAATGGGATTGGTCAGTAGGCTAGGGGCTCCGCCCACACCTCAGCACCAGGAAGCTCAGGAACACTGGGCCTTTTTATTCAACCCGTAACAACAGAGGAAAGAAGCACTGGCATTCACTCCCTGCTTTGTGTTTAAGAGACCTGCAGAGCGATGAAAATTAGTGTGTGTGTGTTTTAATGAATATATATGAATGTGTTTAGTTTGTGTGAGGCACAGATGAGTCTTTGTGGAAGACGGTGCAGTGAGGGGGCTGCTTCGATCATTGGGAATGCGGAAAAGTGGAGACGGGCTGGCTGATGGGATTTCGGAGGAGGGAGTGGAGCAGGACTTGTCCAGCATGAGCAAACAAGCTCATAAATAGTTCAGTTGACAGACTAAAGAGGAGTGAGTGGGAGGAAGGGGGTGGGTGGGTGGGAGTACACATGTTGTGTGTATTGGGCAGATTGTGTTGGTTTGGCATAACTAGTTTTGCAAGTAGTACAACCTTAGTCCAGCCTTTGGACAAGTCTTTAAAGACTTATTAGATGATTTTTATTCTTAAGGGACTCTGGTTGTGAGTTTCTTTGTGTCAGACAACTTTAAAATGAGAATCCTCAAAAATAAGGCAAATGTCGCTGTTTATTTTGTAGTTGCTTTGAATGAACTAAGATTCAGTTTTGTAGCTGTAATGTCGTTTTTTTTAACACCAAGTTCAGTTGAGAAATAGTTGCCTAAAGTATTGTTTAACAACACTGAGGTCAGTTGGCCTTTTTAGCTATATTTAGTAGTGATCAACAGATATAGATTTTTTCAGTGTGTGATACCAATAACTAGAGGGCAAGATGGTTGATCATTTGAGATGCATGTGATATTAGGGATGCCAAAAGTTCCAATACTAAAAATGTTAAATTAAAATGGAAGAATACTAGGGATCTACTATATTTCAGTGCCATAGCGGTTATCGGCCATATTTTTTGGTCACATGACTTAACTACGCCTCAATAAGGTCTGAATTACTGCTTATTAATAGTTAGAAATGTAGTTGTTAAATCTAGGTGTTGGGTAGGATTGAGGGATGTAGAATATGGTCATGCAGAAAAAGGTTTAAATATGTGCTTTATAAGCAGGGATGCACATAACTTTTTTTGGTCTCTGGTTCTCAAGGGAGCACCTGGAGATGCTGCTTGGTACACACACTTAACGTGATGCACATATCCTATGATGGTTAAACTTGGCAGTTAATCCGCAAATCACATGCGTGGCATACTGTGGGGTCTGGTCCGTACGAATCACGGATCAACTGCGATCCGTTGCACCCCTAATAATTAATGAAAACACTTATCATGATTGCTTACCAGAGATTGAGGAAAAATCCTACTCCAGTAAGTAAACGTGTCCCTGTTCCCAAAAATTTTGGTACTCCGTAGCACCTCCCTTCGCGTTTTCTACTGCGCATTGTTTATTTTTACCACGCATGCACACCTGCGTACCAGTTATGTGCACCCCTGTTTATAAATACTAATAAACAGCCAATATCCTTGTAATATGCATACTAATAAGCAACTAGTTATTTGTGAGAATTGGACCCTAAACTAAAGTGTTACCAATTTTTTTTTTTGTCGATATTGGCTATTTCATTGTGCATGCTTATTTCCATTGCATACATTTAGATTACTTTTGCCATCATCTAACACTCAGTATAAGTCAAAGTTGTGTTTAAACGGAAGTAGCAACAGATCTTTTCTTAATTATCGAAAAAGGCATCTCTAAATAATACCAGTATTTCGACACAAATTCATTCATTACCTTTACTTGATGTAATTGAAGAAAGTTTTTACACAGTTAAAAAAAAAATTCAAATTAAATCAGTTTAGTCAACGAAACAAAATGTTCTTATGTTTGTCGTCCTCCTACCTAAACTCCTAAATGAACATAACTGAACATGAAACACTAAAATGTCAATCCTTTTACTAAAAACATAAAATAGCACTCCTAATGCTGTCACTTGCAAAGCATGCTGGGAACTAGAGATCCCATGCCCAGTTAGTTGTCAAAAAAATAATGTAGTTTTAACACAAATGAATTAAGTAAACTTCAGGTTTAAATGTATTCGGTGGATTGAACGCAATGAAATTAAGTTGCCAAAATGTTCAAAAGTGTGTTACTTTAGCTCATTTTAATTAATTAAACTGAACAAAAGCAAAAAATTACATTTGAGTGCAGTACAACAGTATTTTCAAACACATGCATGTGTATTTGCGCACTCATTCTGTTACAGTATTTCTACTGACTACTTTTTGGTATTATGGAAACCCTATTTGAAAGCTGATACAATTTAATTATAATGATTGAGATGTACACACATGCTGAAATTAGACAAACATTTACTTAAATTAAATGCTTATGCTAATCAGCTATGGGGTCTATGCCGATAATCTCAAAATAGTCCGTTTGTTTTGATTATCAAAAATGTATTGTTGCTTTTTCTTGTGCAGCATATTAGCAACAATGACAAAAGTCAGTCAGCTCTAGGAAGCCTCGCACACACTCACTCATCTGGCCTGCTTAACGTCCTCCATACAATGCAATTAGTGGAACAAATTAGTGACTGCTTTGAGAAAGCTGGCCATGAGGAAAATCCTAGAGGCCAGCATCTCTTGATTGCTTCAAGCCCCCGCCACCCCCCAACTCAGATGACAACTTTTCCCATCTCTCACTCTGATGTAATTTTAAGGGTGTTGAAGCGTGACAGATTTGGCTTTTCATTGGTTTGGCCCTGTTGGCGGCCGTCACTGACTTTGACCTTAAGTCGGGATTTGCTCAAGCACAGATCAAGTTCACTACAGAGCCTTTCCAAAGAGACTTAATATGTTAATATATTTAAATGATGGCAGTACTAAACTGGTACTATGCAATAGAGATGGTTCAGAATAAATTCCATGTGCATTTTTGTTTGTGTAAACTTGTGTGTGGTCATCTGTGCATGTGCAAGTGATCTGAGCACATAAAAACAAAGGTCCACTAAGTAGTGCTTATGTTATTGTGTAATTTAGAACTTCTTTATAGAAAAACGACAAAAATATGCTTTTAAAGGTTACAATTCATCCCAGCACATGCAATAATAATGTCCAATCAATTTTACAATGTTAGTGGCCATTCATACAAAACACGTTTTTGCGGTTAAAACGTGAAACGCAGGCCAGTGAAGCGGTAAAAAAAAGCAAGGCCTAAAGACATGTTTTTAAAATTGAGCGCAGCATTTTTAGAATGCTTTGTCATGCAAGAAACGCCGCAAAATAAGCGAGCGCAACAGTCAAACATGTCCGTCTAGCACTTATTTACATTGAAAAACAATGGAAAAGTAACACAGTTGAATGGAAAAAATGCATTCCATGTGAACTGGACCTTACAAGAACATTTTACTGAAAATCAAGGTGGGGCTTAGCGATGGGCCAATAGTGCTGCCCTAGCAAAAACTGTGGTTAAAAAAAAGAGAGAGAGGATGCTTAGCATAAAAACTCTTGGGAACTCATCTACACATGAGATATTTGATTAGATTTGACTAAATCCCATTACACCTACAACTAGATAATGTGTTGCTTTGTGCTGTGCATGTTGAATGAGTACTATTCCTGTTGAACTGCACTCTGGGAGTTTGGTTTATATGGCTGGCTTTAGCGATCTATTTAACCATCTGGGTGACGCAGCACACTGGAGCAGTTGGTCAGTAATGCCAGTTACATTAAAGAGTTTGTCAGCACTTAAAATGGGAGTTAATAAGGATCAGAGTAGGGTTTTATGTCCAGCTGTCCGCCCGAAATGCTAGCCACAGGTGGTGGTCACAGGTCTCTTGCAGGAGCCAGTTGGTTTGATGCATACAATAAGGAATCATATTTATCATTTGTGTACTATTTGAATGAATTCTCCCTGCTCTGTTTATTTTAAGGGTCAGATTCCTGAAGCATTTAGTTAATGCCTGTAACAGCGAGTGTATTGAGTGAGGGAGTGTGTTAATCTTTGCACTTAAATAAGTCCATGGTCAAGAACTTGAGAGTAGGGTTAGCTTCAATTTACTTTTTTTGTACTTGGCATGTTCTTACCACAGTGACGAAAGTCAGGAAAATGTAGCCGTCTGCGGCACATTTCCTGAGAACTTTACCCTTTTACTTCATTCAGATAAATATTGAACTAAATAGGTAATCTAATATAGTCATGTGTTGGCTGTTACATTCATAATATCATTTGGCTGGGCCTGCTTCATTTTTCTTTTTGCTTTGTGTGATTTGAGTTGATTCATATGATCAACATTCCACACATTTTAAGTGGATATCAGTGAAAGTAATGTTGTTTTAGTTTAAAGTCATCATAAAAAATAAGTCACCTTTTCTATTTTGTAAATGCATGTTATAGATCTTATTGTGAAAGATTAATCAATCTTTCAACCTGTTAAAAAACAGCAATTAGTTTTTCTTAAAAAAAAGACAAAAAAATAAGTGTCAACAAGTTTTTGTTAATTGACAGCTTAATGTATGTAACAATTACTTCTCTTACATGTGTTGTAAAAACATTAAAATAATGGGTTTGATTTTGTATTTAACATCGGCAAAATGACACATAAATAGACATAACATTATAACCTTAACATCCATGTCTTTGACATTGAACAATACATTATACATGTCTTCCTTCTTTTCCTGGTAAAATAAAGGTTAATAAATAAATAAATAATACATGTATTATACAACAATAGCCTCATCGTATGACATTTCACAGGTCTTCTACAGTTAAAACAATAATGGATCATTACTCGCATCACTTAAATCTTCACTCAACCCGTTTAAAATAGTTTATAATAGAATAAGACAAAGTTCATGTAGTTTATTTGCTGTCTTTTCCCCCTCCCATATATTCTCCTTGGTCACGGTCATGTTTTGCTGGTTTGCGTTAAGGAAACCAAGCGTGTCCTGACACCGGCCAAGGAAACAATTATTTTACTCTGTATATGGTTATTGCGTGCTCGAGTACTTTGGCTTCCGACAGCGCTTACTAGTGGTTGAAGTAGTCCACTACCTGACTACCCGACTAGTCCATGCAAGCCCTAGTCCCAGCCCTTTTTTTTTTTTTTTTGATGACCCTTTACATTTGGATGTACGTCAAGATATGGAAAAAAAATGGCAAATGGCTTCCCTGGCTTCACACCACTTTGACTGAATGAACAATTCATCAAAATAACTATTGAGAACATTTATTTGCTTGTCATTCAGACAGAACCGCTTGTCCTGTATGTTTGTGTATTATCTGTCATTTTATTTTGTCACCTTCTATTCATTAATTATGATTTCTTTTGCTGTGAGCCTGTGGTGCTGAAGATTCAGCAGCCGTGGAACAATACACACCCGTATTTCATTCATGTAACTGCCATGCATTTACTTAGTTAATGATTTACGGCATTTCTTATTATTTGGTGTCAAGGTATGGCTGGAATTGTTGCTACATAGCAAACGCTGCTACCTGCTTGGAGTGTGAGAAAGAGATGCCTCCTGCTGAGATCTCAACATGTCCCAACACAGCACTCAAACGCATGATCACAGATTCTGTACAGACAGACTAAATGAGGGGAAAAGCGTACATATTACTGTTAGTTTGGATTCAGCAGTTGCCAATGTAGTCTGACAAATTGGCTTGGTGAATACGAGAAAGATTCCCCAGACTGTGAACATCTGCTGTTCAGTAATCCCAGCCACTGTTGACCCATAAACCCGCCCGACTGACGCTACAGCTGTAACAAGGAAACTCCTGCTCGCTGGATAGCGTCTATGTGCTTAGAGGGTTCAGCATGCACTGCACTGTGACACATGGAAAATATGCTACGGGTGGTATTTCCTTGTTGCAGTCAACACCCCCCCGAGTTGATCCATAGCTTAGTTTTGTTATGCTGTACTTCTAATGGGCTTTTAGTTTAGGGTGCTTGAGGAAGCTGCAGAAAAGAGACTTAATCCAATTATTGCTGAAGTATGTGAACTGACAGTCTGTAGAATTCTCTTCCAAGCATGAGACACACCTCACACATGGGAACGTCAAAAATGCGTTCGGATGACCAGTACGGTTTCATTTTTTTATAGCAGTGTGAGTGATTGTACACCAAAGTCCCCCAATTGGCAACCATTTTTACCTATTTTCTTGGTAGATTATCCACCTTTTGCAGCGCAGAAGCTACTTTTTTTGAATGTTCGAGACTTCTGATTCATGAGCCGCTATAGGTAAATAACTCGAAGGTTAACAAAGTGCAGTAAACAATAAATCTATTTGTGATTATAAACCAATGTGTTCAGGATTATGATAATCATTTAAAATAATCAGATGACAAATACCAGTTTGCAATATCAAGCAGCATAACAGACAGAATGTTTTTGGACTGGTAAAATAACTGAAAGCAAAGGACTCTAGTCAAATGAAGCAAGTAACTCTTACACTATTATTCAAAAGAGTGAAATGTTATTCAAATTAAAAACTTTTTTTTGTATTCTAATATATTTAAAAATGTAAATGTCACTTGATCATTCAGAAATTCTTCTAATATGCTGATTTGGTCAAAAAATTTTGTGGAAACCGTCATACTACTTTTCTGGATTGTTTGAAAGTACAAAGAACAGCATTTATTTCTTATCAGAAATCTTTATATCATTGTAAATGTCTTTACTGTCACTTTTGATCAACTTATTGCGTCCTTGCTTATTGCATCTACTTTAATGGGAAAAGGCACAACTGATTGCCTTTCAATAATATATTTTAGGGCTGGGAAAAAATAGTTTTAAAAGAATAACCATTTTTACACAGTATAATTAATAGCATTGGTAGATGGACAGTAGTTTTCTTTCATATGCATGTAAGATTATAAATTACATTTATAACTGAAATATACCCAAATGAACTTGATCCTTAATCTGTATTAAATTGAGAGCTTATGAATCAGAATCAGATCTGGAAATCTATATTAATACCCAGCCCTGATGCATTTCATTAAATTCTAACAATGTTATCATTCATTTTTGTTTTCTTCAGATCAAATAAACGCTATTAAAAACTATTTTCCAGGCCGGTCCAACTAATTTGTGCATTCTAACACACAAGCAATGTTTCCATCAAAAAAGCATTTGTTTCATTTGTTGATTCTTCCAATCTATTCACAGCTTCCGTATCAAGTATTATGATTTCTTATTCATTTCTCTTTTTAGTGGTCCGTCTCCTCTTTACACTGCTGTGCATGTTGATGCTGGTTTTGGCAGAGTTTAGAGGAAGCCATTTGGAAGGTGCTTACCTGCCCTGCTTGGCACAGAGACTATATTCTTTACTTAAGAAACTATTAAAGAATCAGTCAAGTTTAGAAGGTACCACAGAACTCAAGGGTAACAATCTGGCCAGCCCAATTCGGACTGTTTTTATGGTCTTTAAAAATACATTTCACATTACAAACAGCTGTCTGCTGTATAATTTTCCCAAAAAAGTCACAGGCTTGAATGGCAAAACCCAAGTGCAGTGTGTTCTGGGTACATAGTAATTAGTCCTTCATTTTGTAATGATAAACCCCTGAGTCTGTTTACAGGGAAACCCCTTTTCCCTTTAAGCAGGTTTAACCGCCTGTGTGCTCTGAAATGTCCTCAGATGTTCTCCTAGCCTTTCACAGCTATATGTTTAGCCTACATCAGACAGTCTAGCTGATCTCAGAGACTGAATGTGTTTTGGCCTTGTGTCTGGTTTAGGCCTGGCTGCATGCTGTGGAGAATTTCTCAAATAGCCCACAGATATTTCCCACTGACACCCATTAGCCTCAAATATCCAGCGAATTCATAGCAGGCGCAGCTGCTTTTCCAAAGAGACATTTTACCCCTCACAACCCCATAATAAGACCATTATTTGAAATGACCTATAACATTGTACTTGGAACAAGTTATACTTGATGTGATTATTTGATCTCATTGCAGTTATAAGCAATATATTTTCTAAAATAATTGTGTATTTAAAATAGTATTCTTGTCATCCGACATCTGTGCAAAATGTATTAACCAGTCCTTCCAGAAAAATACAGAGTTTTTTTGTGATTGTTGCGGGCAAAAATCCTTGATTATACGGCACGTTTTCTTAAAAAATGCGATGGAATTGTAGTGATCTTTTTCTTTGTAGAAAAGTTAGAAGCTCAGACCAGGAGACGGTGGAAGTTTTCCAAGCAGAAGTTCTTTATTGCTTGTCGGTAGCTATAGTCATTCCAGCATCGTCTAACTAAGGGAACTTTACATTGTAGTTTATATACATTTCAAGGGGGAGGGATTACATACAGGTGGAGACTTCTCTGAAACAAAGCAAATGTAAAAAAGGTATACAGATTTTCAAACTTGCTCAGCATGAGTTTCACCCGGTGAGACACAAGCGGGACCTACAGAATATACGGGATATTTATGCAATTGTATGCGATGAAATTGTGGGAACTTGAAAAAATTGCGGGACCTTGCAAAAACTGCGGTTTGATGAAAAAGAGAAAAAAAAAAGCGATTCCCCCAACACCCTGTTCTCACTAGGCTACTGCCTTAATGTAAAGAGTCATTTCTTATTACTTCCTACGATAAGCAAGCATATTACATCACAGAAAGTGCTGGGAGTATTTAAGTTCTCATCTTGTTTTATTTCAGACCTTAATAAACACATGGCTCAAACTTACAAAACATTGATGAGTCAAACAAGTTCTGTAGCTTTACAAAAGGAATATGCTACAACTTCTGTAAAAATGAATAAATAAAATATAAAAAAAATATGTGCTTCCTATTTTACAGCTTTTCGATGATGTTCACGTCGCGTAATTATGTCACTTCATAATGTTCCATAATGTGCAACAGGGGAAAATGGCTGCTCTTGTGTGAAGTAGACGCAACATTTTTCAACTTTCTGCTAAGATATATGTGACTTTTTTGCAACAAAAATGCGGGGATTATGAAATCATGCAAGCCCCGCATATTTTGTGCGGAAATCAGCAATTTATGCGGCGAAAGTGCGGCATATTTGAAAAAATTCGCCCCCCGCATAAATATGCAGACTTTGGCTGATTATGCATTGAATTATGCGATTGCATAATCACGTTTTTCTGGAGGGACTGATTAACGTATCTTAAACGGAAATCATACATTTATTGTATGATTCTAATTTTGAGCAAATTAATAATGTATGTGTTTTAAGTGGTGAACGAAATGGACAATAAAAAAAAAATATATATATATATATATATATATATATACACACATACGTATGTATGTATGTGTGTATGTATGTTTGTCATATATATGTATATTAATTGAATGTCTTGTTTTCCCTTCTTTTTCTTGTAGTCAAAAGCAGATGGGCAAGCTCTTTTCTCTGAGGTGTTCAGACGGATCAATCTCATTGAGAGCGATTACTTTGGTCTGGAGTTCCAGAACCTGCATATGAACTGGGTAAGTGGCCACTTGACAAACAGTCCCCCTGCTCACACAAAGACAGGATTGTGAGCGGCCCGCTCCTCTGAAAACCCGGCTAAGCTCTTAAAAGACGAGGAGGTGTATTATGTTATTTGTGCTGCCTTTCTCTGGGCCCCAGAGGTTTGCTGTTCCCTTTAAACCAGCCTGATACAGACACTCAAACTTAAAGAACGCAAGCTTTATGTTTTATAACATATCTGTAAATGGGCGTCATTCAAATAATAATACATTTATACAGAATTACTTCACACTGGAAGACTTTAGTTGATTAAACAGTTGTGTGCTGTGCTGTGCCAGACAAAATTTGATGTATTTAAAGGATTACGTGATCCAGAAACAAAACATTAAAGGTCAAATGTGTAATGTTTCAATTTTAAAATACTTACCCTTGCTTAATAAGGAGATAAAATGATAAGTAATCATTGGTAGCTTGATTCAGCTTAGCCAGTGGTGTGAGTTAGGGATGAGACTTTTCTTTTTTTGACCAGTGACGGATGAGAGAAGTGTTCAGAATACCAGTTTGAAAACAGAGGTTATTTTTAAACTTTTGCTTGTGTTTGATGTTGCAAGCCTCGAAATTAATTACATAGTCAATATATTATTAATTTTCTGGCAGATTGTTTGTGGTTGTGTGCTTTTCAAAGGAAATGCAAGTTATTTTATAAGCCAGTGAAGCAAGTTCATTTTTTTCATAATGAATAAGCTTAAAGGGATAGTCCACCCAAAAAAATGAATATTCTGTCATCACTTACTCCCCTTCATGTCATTGCAAACTTTCTTCTTTCTGTGGAACACAAAAGAAGATATTTTGAAGAACGTTGGTGACTAAGTTTTGGTTCCAATTGTATGAACAAAAAACACAATGGAAGTCAAAAGGAACTGAAACATTTTGGTTGCCAACGTTCTTCAAAATTTATTTTGTGTTCGGCAGAAGAAAGAAATGTTTGGAATGACATGAGTAAATGATATAATTTTGGGTAGACTAATCCTTTGTGTTATGTAAGTGTGTGTGTTTTTTGTTTTGTTTTGCTGGTTTCTTTTGGATTGGTTCATTGCTTAGTACTGTTTATTAAAAAAATATTTATAAATTCACTATGGAGAAAATAAATGGGAAAAGTTAGCAGTTTAGTTATCGCCATAATTCATCTTTTTCGTCTTGGTTTCTTTATTGACGCAATAAAAACAAAAAACTTTGTCAAACAAACTTTTCATAATTCTGATAGAAACACTGTAGATGGTCTGTTGGCCATCTGTTTTTGAGTTTGCCAAGCTAGCTTATTTTGAGAGGACCGAATCAGGTGTGGAATGTGTGTATAGGGTTGTTGTCATGATTCCGCAAAAGTTGAGAGGTCATCAGAGTGGAAGGAGCTGGAGGTGGAGTGAGAAAAGGTACATTCTTGCCACGATCAACTCCAGATGTGCTGTGAGGAGCAGAGTGTCTACAAACTCTACAGACACATACAATTAAAACTGATCATCCACATCTATGCAAGATCCCAAAAACTGGCAAGCACAGATTTTTGAATTAAAAGAGTGCATATCCCGGGGCATTTGAACAGGAGCAGATAACAACTTTCCATAAATCGCTGAAATATGTTTTTGGTGTGGTCACCATCTCAAGATCTCATCTGTGGCCTCTGTGACCATGATGTTCTTCAGTTTTAGTGCTTGCTTCAAAGACTAAAAACAGATGTAGTTTGAAAGAGTGAGAGATTATTTGTATTATTTATTGCTTAGAGTTTATAAGGTGGTTAAAAGCTGAAATGCCAGTCTTATTACTTTGGACGCTTTTATTTCTACAGGTTTGGCTAGATCCCACCAAGCTCATAATGAAACAAGTGAGACGTAAGTAAACCTTCTGCTTTGTGTTGTGTTTAGAGATCAGAGGATCTTGGGGTCTTTGAACCTGTGTGCTTGTGCTTACTATCCACAGGGCCGATGAACACACTCTTTCGGCTGTCGGTGAAGTTCTTTCCTCCAGATCCTGGTCAGCTTCAGGAGGAGTTTTCTAGGTGGGATGTTTAGAAATCACCATCCACTCATACTTTATATACTGACAAGCTGAACAGTGCTTCCAATTATCTGCCTTTTTTTTCCAGGTACTTGTTTTCTCTGCAAATCAAGAGGGATCTAATAGATGGTCGACTGAACTGTACAGAAAACACTGCCGCCTTGCTTGCCTCTCATTTGGTGCAATGTATGTAATTTGAGATCAGTTTTTCTGACCCAAGTCCTTCATAATGTTTTAAATCTGTTTTGTTTCACTAATTATGTTGTGTCTCTGCTTTGTAATGTCAGTCATTGATTGACATGATTATTTTCCCCCATTTATTCAAAAATGCATTACAAATGGAATGCATAAATTCATTGACTTGAATGTGTATTTATGAATAGGGCTGCATAAAGTAGAAAATTACAAAGTTCAGAAACATACAGGGGGAAACATAAAACAGACATGCTGTCATAGAGATGAGGATCAGCAGAGCTTCATGACTGTATGTTGAGGTCAATAAGTCTTTTGAAATGTCAAATAATTTGAATTTTTATACATTGCTAGGTTATTTTCAGGTAGTAATATGTCTTATGGTACAACCCCCCAAAAATGTAATATTTACACTATCGTTCCAAAGTTTGGGGTTGGTAAGATGTTTTTGAAAAGTCTCTTGTGCTCTCCAAGGCTGCATTTATTTGATTAATATTTAATTAATATATAAGTATTACTGTATTTTTAGAGTTTAATTTTCAGCAGCAATTATTCCAGTCTTCAGTGCAATTAGTGCTCAGATAACATTTCTTATTATCCATGTTTGAAACTATGGAAGCTTGTTTCCGCCACTAAATAAATATATAATAATAATAATTGCGACGTTTTATCTCACAATTCTGACTTTTTTTCTCACAATTGCGAGTTTACATCTCGCAATTCTGAGAAATAAAGTCAGAATTGCGAGATGTAAACTCGCAATTGTGAGAAAAAAAGTCAGAATTGTGAGAAGTTGCAATTGCGTTTTATAACGTCAGAATTGCGAGATATAAAGTCGCAATTGCGTGATATAAAGTCGCAATTGCGTGTTATAAAGTCAGAATTGCGAGATATAAAGTCAGAATTGCGAGATATAAAGTCAGAATTGCGAGATATAAAGTCAGAATTGCGAGATATAAAGTCAGAATTGCGAGATATAAAGTCAGAATTGCGAGATATAAAGTCAGAATTGCGAGATATAAAGTCAGAATTGCGAGATATAAAGTCAGAATTGCGTGATATAAAGTCGCAATTGCGCGATATAAAGTCAGAATTGCGAGATATAAAGTCAGAATTGCGAGATATAAAGTCAGAATTGCGAGATATAAAGTCAGAATTGCGAGATATAAAGTCTGAATTGCGAGATATAAAGTCGCAATTGCGTGATATAAAGTCGCAATTGCGTGTTATAGAGTCAGAGTTGCGTGATATAAAGTCGCAATTGCATGTTATAAAGTCAGAATTGTGAGATATAAATTCGCAATTGCGTGTTATAAAGTCAGAATTGCGAGAGAGAAAACTAAGAATTCGGACTTTTTTTCTCGAATTCCGACTTTATATGCGACTATATATCTCACAATTCTGAGAAAATATGTCAGAATTGCGAGTTTATATCTCGCAATTCTATGTGTTATAAAGTCAGAATTGCGAGATATAAAGTCAGAATTGCGAGATATAAAGTCAGAATTGCGAAATATAAAGTCAGAATTGCGTGATATAAAGTCGCAATTGCGTGTTATAAAGTCAGAATTGCGAGATATAAAGTCAGAATTGCGAGATATAAAGTCAGAATTGCGAGATATAAAGTCAGAATTGCGAGATATAAAGTCAGAATTGCGAGATATAAAGTCAGAATTGCGAGATATAAAGTCAGAATTGCGTGATATAAAGTCGCAATTGCGTGTTATAAAGTCAGAATTGCGAGATATAAAGTCAGAATTGCGAGATATAAAGTCAGAATTGCGAGATATAAAGTCAGAATTGCGAGATATAAAGTCAGAATTGCGAGATATAAAGTCAGAATTGCGAGATATAAAGTCAGAATTGCGAGATATAAAGTCAGAATTGCGAGATATAAAGTCAGAATTGCGAGATATAAAGTCAGAATTGCGAGATATAAAGTCAGAATTGCGAGATATAAAGTCAGAATTGCGAGATATAAAGTCAGAATTGCGAGATATAAAGTCAGAATTGCGAGATATAAAGTCAGAATTGCGAGATATAAAGTCAGAATTGCGAGATATAAAGTCGCAATTGCGTGTTATAACGTCAGAATTGCGAGATATAAAGTCGCAATTGCGTGATATAAAGTCGCAATTGCGTGATATAAAGTCGCAATTGCGTGTTATAAAGTCAGAATTGCGAGATATAAAGTCAGAATTGCGAGATATAAAGTCAGAATTGCGAGATATAAAGTCAGAATTGCGAGATATAAAGTCAGAATTGCGAGATATAAAGTCAGAATTGCGAGATATAAAGTCTGAATTGCGAGATATAAAGTCTGAATTGCGAGATATAAAGTCGCAATTGCGTGTTATAACGTCAGAATTGCGAGATATAAAGTCGCAATTGCGTGATATAAAGTCGCAATTGCGTGTTATAAAGTCATAATTGCGAGATATAAAGTCAGAATTGCGAGATATAAAGTCAGAATTGCGAGATATAAAGTCAGAATTGCGAGATATAAAGTCAGAATTGCGAGATATAGTCAGAATTGCGAGATATAAAGTCAGAATTGCGAGATATAAAGTCAGAATTGCGAGATATAAAGTCAGAATTGCGAGATATAAAGTCAGAATTGCGAGATATAAAGTCAGAATTGTGAGATATAAATTCGCAATTGCGTGTTATAAAGTCAGAATTGCGAGAGAGAACTAAGAATTCGGACTTTTTTTCTCGAATTCCGACTTTATATGCGACTATATATCTCACAATTCTGAGAAAATATGTCAGAATTGCGAGTTTATATCTCGCAATTCTATGTGTTATAAAGTCAGAATTGCGAGATATAAAGTCAGAATTGCGAGATATAAAGTCAGAATTGCGAGATATAAAGTCAGAATTGCGAGATATAAAGTCAGAATTGCGTGATATAAAGTCGCAATTGCGTGTTATAAAGTCAGAATTGCGAGATATAAAGTCAGAATTGCGAGATATAAAGTCAGAATTGCGAGATATAAAGTCAGAATTGCGAGATATAAAGTCAGAATTGCGAGATATAAAGTCAGAATTGCGAGATATAAAGTCTGAATTGCGAGATATAAAGTCGCAATTGCGTGTTATAACGTCAGAATTGCGAGAAATAAAGTCAGAATTGCGTAATATAAAGTCGCAATTGCGTGTTATAGAGTCAGAATTGTGAGATATAAAGTCAGAATTGCGTGATATAAAGTCGCAATTGCATGTTATAAAGTCAGAATTGTGAGATATAAAGTCGCAATTACGTGTTATTAAGTCAGAATTGCGAGAGAGAAAACTAAGAATTCAGACTTTTTTTCTCGAATTCCGACTTTATATGCGACTATATATCTCACAATTCTGAGAAAATATGTCAGAATTGCGAGTTTATATCTCGCAATTCTATGTGTTATAAAGTCAGAATTGCGAGATATAAACTCGCAATTCTGACATATTTTCTCAGAATTGTGAGATATATAGTCGCAATTGCAGGTTATAAAGTCCAATTCTATGGGGGGTGGAAAACGGACTTTTTTCCCCTCAGAATAGTTTATATCTCACGATTCTGACTTTATAACGTGCAATTGCGACTTTATATCACGCAATTCTGACTATATAACACACAATTGCGACTTTATATCTCACAATTCTGTCTTTATAACATGCAATTGCGACTTTATATCACACAATTCTGACTTTATATCTCGCAATTGTGAGATAAAAAGTCGCAATTACCTTTTTTGTTTTTCATTCTGTGGTGGAAACAAGCTTCCATATGAAACAGTTGTGCTGCTTAATATTTTTGTGGATATATTTTTTCAGAATTCTTTGAATAGAAAGTTCAAAAGAACGGCTTTTTTTATATAAATATTTTGTAACATAAATATCTTTTACTGTCCCTTTTAATTTTAAATTTCCTTTAAAAACATAGTAACTCTTGAACGGTGGTGTATGTATTATAATTTCATGATATTTTACATTGAGAACGTAATTTAAAAACTTTTTTGAATGTATTACTTTTTACACCACATTACATTTTTAGAGTCATTAAATTTAAACAGCTGTAAATGTTCATGTAAATCCAACATGAATGCGAACTTGAAGCCACAACTAGAAGTTTACTAGATCCTTTTTTTTTCTTGGACGCTCTTATTTGTCTTTTAACATTTACTTTTCTCTTCCCCCCCACACAGCTGAGATCGGTGACTATGATGACATAGCAGACAGGGA
Organism: Gila orcuttii; assembly: GCA_026230005.1. NCBI lineage: Eukaryota > Metazoa > Chordata > Actinopteri > Cypriniformes > Leuciscidae > Gila > Gila orcuttii. The sequence continues at coordinate 27,780,837 of JAPDVR010000011.1, forward strand.
GTTTCTGAAGATGAATAAAGTGCTGCCATATCAGGAACGTGTGCAAGAAAAGATCATGGAGCTCCACCGCAGACACACGTAAGATATTTATTGTTTTGGCCTAAAGGTGAAGGTTTGCGCATTGTTCCTCTTTAATTTATCTTAGACTGTCAAGCTTTGCGTTTATAAGTTCACTGAGCTGACCGCTGGGAATCAGTTGAGAGAATTTATGGCACAAAGTTAATTTTATCTTTGACATGTTCAGTTTAGTTGGAAGCATTTGTGTGGAATGAGAAGCCATTTTTTTCAACTGGAACATCAAACTACTTTCAATTCAAACTCCCCTGGATATCTTGAACGACAGTGTGTTTCCATTTGGTGCTGAGTTTCTTTGGTGAAAAGACATCTGATAGTATGTAAGTGATTGTTGTGTGTGGCAGTTTAAGAGATTTAGAGGCAGTTGAAAGGTGGACTGCAGATTCTCTCTCTGCTTGAACTTTAGAAAGACACTATTTTAAGAGCTTACAGACACTATTAGATATTATAATAAAGGAGAGGTATCTGGTTAAAACTATGTGGCATGTGTGCTGTTATTTTTGTAAGCAATCACATTTAATGAATTTTTTTTTTTGGCCAAAAAAAGGTTCTGACAATTTTCATAAATGTACATAAAACAAGAGATTTGAGGTAATATGAAAACAAAATATGAAGTTTTTTTTGTAAGATCTCAGGCATATGAGCCCTATGTTTTTGGCTCTTTGTAATGATGCATTTCCGGTGGGTTTAATCTGAGGCTTTGGGGGTGAGAGAAGTATTGCAGGTCGGCCGTGTCAGCGGCTAGGAGAGGCTGTGGTTGTAATCCAGTGGCTCAAGGCTTTTTATTAGCCATACGGACACAAGGGAAGGGGAGGGGCTTAAGCAGATTGAACAGCTTAAAGGATGAGCAAAATTGCAAAATGATCTGGCATTCCTCTAACATTTGCCCAGTATAAGCCAGAACGCTATACAACATTAATGGAATATATCTGCCCATGCCCCAAACTTTGCTTAGAAATGGGAGGATATAAGTTTTGTGAGATTTACATTAAAATGTGTTTTCATATACAGGTGTATATATAAGTTAGTGAGGTATATACACTGCCTTTGGGGTCATTAAGTTTGTTTATATATTGTGTGTGTGTGTATATATATATATATATATATATATATATATATATATATATATATATATATATATATATATATATAAAATATACACTTCTTTTTTTTTTTTATAAATATTTCTTTTATTCAGCAAGGATGCATCAAAAGATAAAAAAAAATATTATTTTTTCCCCCATAAAATATTAAGCAGCACAACTGTTTTCAACATTGATAATAATAAGAAATGTTTCTTAAGCACCAAATCAGCTTACAGGTCCTTCTAAAAAAATTAGCATATTGTGATGAAGTTCATTATTTTCCATAATGTAATGATAAAAATTAAAGTTTCATATATTTTAGATTCATTGCACACCAACTGAAATATTTCAGGTCTTTTATTGTTTTAATACTGATGATTTTGGCATACAGCTCATGAAAACCCAAAATTCCTATCTCAAAAAATTACCATATTTCATCCGACCAATAAAAGAAGTGTTTTTAATACAAAAAAAGTCTACCTTCAAATAATTATGTTCAGTTATGCACTCAATACTTGGTCGGGAATCCTTTTGCAGAAATGACTGCTTCAATGTGGCGTGGCATGGAGGCAATCAGCCTGTGGCACTGCTGAGGTGTTATGGAAGCCTAGGATGCTTCGATAGCGGCCTTAAGCTCATCCAGAGTGTTGGGTCTTGCGTCTCTCAACTTTCTTTTCACAATGTCCCACAGATTCTCTATGGGGTTCAGGTCAGTAGAGTTGGCAGGCCAATTGAGCACAGTAATACCATGGTCAGTAAACCATTTACCAGTGGTTTTGGCACTGTGAGCAGGTGCCAGGTCATGCTGAAAAATGAAATCTTCATCTCCATAAAGCTTTTCAGCAGATGGAAGCATGAAGTGCTCCAAAATCTCCTGATAGCTAGCTGCATTGACCCTGCCCTTGATAAAACACAGTGGACCAACACCAGCAGCTGACATGGCACCCCAGACCATCACTGACTGTGGGTACTTGACACTGGACTTCAGGCATTTTGGCATTTCCTTCTCCCCAGTCTTCCTCCAGACTCTGGCACCTTGATTTCCGAATGACATGCAAAATTTGCTTTCATCCGAAAAAAGTACTTTGGACCACTGAGCAACAGTCCAGTGCTGCTTCTCTGTAGCCCAGGTCAGGCGCTTCTGCCGCTGTTTCTGGTTCAAAAGTGGCTTGACCTGGGGAATGCGGCACCTGTAGCCCATTTCCTGCACACGCCTGTGCACGGTGGCTCTGGATGTTTCTACTCCAGACTCAGTCCACTGCTTCCGCAGGTCCCCCAAGGTCTGGAATCGGTCCTTCTCCACAATCTTCCTCAGGGTCCGGTCACCTCTTCTCGTTGTGCAGCGTTTTTTGCCACATTTTTTCCTTTCCACAGACTTCCCACTGAGGTGCCTTGATACAGCACTCTGGGAACAGCCTATTTGTTCAGAAATTTCTTTCTGTGTCTTACCCTCTTGCTTGAGGGTGTCAATGATGGCCTTCTGGACAGCAGTCAGGTCGGCAGTCTTACCCATGATTGCGGTTTTGAGTAATGAAACAGGCTGGGAGTTTTTAAAAGCCTCAGGAATCTTTTGCAGGTGTTTAGAGTTAATTAGTTGATTCAGATGATTAGGTTAATAGCTAATTTAGAGACCCTTTTCATGATATGCTAATTTTTTGAGATAGGAATTTTGGGTTTTCATGAGCTGTATGCCAAAATCATCAGTATTAAAACAATAAAAGACCTGAAATATTTCAATTGGTGTGCAATAAATCTAAAATATATGAAAGTTTAATTTTTATCATTACATTATGGAAAATAATGAACTTTATCACAATATGCTAATTTTTTAAGAAGGACCTGTATAATGATTTCTGAAGGATCATGTGACACTAATTACTGGAGTAATGACTGCTGAAAATTCAGCTTTGCCATCATACAGGAATACATTTTTCAAATGTATTAAAATAGAACAGCTTTATTTGAAATTGTAATATTTCACAATTTTGCTGTATTTTCAGTCAAATAAATGCAGCCTCAATGAGCATGAGACTTTTTTTTTTTTCAAAATATAAGGTAATATAGTACGATATGATACAATACAATATAATATTGCAGCGACCCTACAGAGGATAAGCAGTTTGGATGGTTAACAATATATTAAGAATTCAGAAACCCTCGTTATTAGCAATACAGTTGGCCGTTTAGTGAACTGCAGCCAGCAACTTATTGTTTGTGTTTAAGCTTTACCCTAATTGTTTTTGCTGTGGTAATTTGTTTCACTTGTCTTTGCTCCCTCGCCTGTAGGGGGCAGACCCCAGCAGAATCAGATTTCCAGGTCCTGGAGATTGCTCGTAAACTGGAGATGTATGGGGTACGCTTTCATTCCGCTGCTGACCGAGAAGGCACCAAGATCAACCTGGCTGTAGCACACATGGGCCTGCAGGTCTTTCAGGTACATGTAGAAACTTTTTTTGTCTTAGTGAATATAAAAATGAATATTATTAGTCCAAGATTATTTAATTTTAGTCCAAATATTGGTGCGTTTTTAGTGCATTATTGTTTAGTACATTAATATAGAATTCAGCTGATATGTAGTCACAGGTATGCATGTATTTGTTATATATCTATTTTATTATAAATATTTATCTTTCTATTTTTCAGGGCCACACCAAAATTAACACCTTCAACTGGTCCAAGATTCGGAAGCTGAGCTTCAAGAGAAAACGATTTCTAATTAAACTGCACCCAGAAGTTCATGTAGGTATCCCATTTATAATACTTCATATATTGTTATATAATATTATTATATGTACATTTACAAACATGTAATAGTCACTACCTCAAAGAAAAAGGGATGGAATAGGTCTAATATGACAAGGAAACTATTTCACATGAGAAAAGACTTAGTCAGGAGGACAATATTTTTTATTCTTAAAATTCTTATGCATTTTGTTATATTTATATGCGTGTACTGGAAGCTTAAATACCAAGATAAATTCCTTGTGATTGAAAGCACACTTGGCAATAAAGCTCTTTCTGATTCTGACTCACTAAAAGACACAATTTTGGAGAAATACAAAGCAGTGAAGTCAGTCTAAAAACTCCTGGGACATACAGAATCAACAGAGACTTGACACATAAGATGTAGAAGTAATGTTTTCAAGCTCTGGAGTTTAGTTGGATGGGGCCATCTTATACATCTTATGTAAACAAGTGACGTTTGTTATTCTGTCTGGATCACTTTCATGGGTTGCTAAGAATTAAGACCACATGTTTCCTCATGTTGCCTTTCATCTGAGATGGAAGTTCTTAAGATCAATCTTTTCTCAGTGACTGATCAACGTATTGTTCCACAGGGTCCTCATCAGGACACGCTGGAATTTCTCATGGTCAGTCGAGATCAGTGTAAGATCTTCTGGAAGAACTGTGTGGAACATCACTCGTTTTTCCGTCTGTTAGACCAGCCTCTACCCAAATCCAAAGCCATCTTCTTCAGCAGAGGATCCTCCTTCAGATACAGGTACACATGTGCTATTGGGTTTGCTGTATACTTTTTAACATAAAACATCATGATCGAGTATCACTTCAATTGTGATTATGCCAGTGTTTCAGGCAATGCTGCTTATGGCCCATTCACACCAAGGATGAACGATAAAAACATTGACAGCCAATCAGAGTCCATCCTGTTTTCAGAGCTTGAGCATTTAAAGCGGCAGGCGACACAACTGCAGGATGTGCTTAGAACGAACAGAACCATATTGTGTGCTGGTGTGGATGCTAAAAGTGTTATCATTATAGTCGTCGCCCTTGCTGTGAACAGGCCGTGGGAGTTTCTAACAAAACAAAATATTACAGCCCAACCAATGTAGTCCAATTCATATGAGCTGATTTTAATAAATTGTTCAAAAAGACTTGCGGAGATACTAGTTCAGTCTGTTAGAAGAAACCTTCACTGAGTGAACTCACTAAATCTGAATTACTGAACATCTGCCTCACTTACTGAACAGGTACTGCAAGTTGCTTGCACAAGTCACCAAAAAGGTCATCATTCATCATTTCATAGAAGGCTATCCATATCATTTAACCTTTTTTTTAAATAATTTGTTTATTGATAAAGTTGTTTCTTTGCATTGTTTTGTTGACCTGTTAAAAAAAAAAGGGTTTGGAAGTTGTCATAGGACTTTTGTTTTTTGGTAATCATTTTTCCATGTGATGTACAGTACCATTTAAAAATTTTAGGTTCATTTAGATTTAAAAAAAATAAATGAATACTTTTATTCTGCAAAAATCTGATAAAAGACCATTTATCTTGAACTTTCTTTTCATTAAAGAATCCTTAAAATATGATCACGATTTCCACAAAAAAATTTATCCGTACTGTTTTCCACATGGATAATAATAAGAAGAAATGTTTCTGAAAATTGAAAAAAAACTGAATAAACTTTTTCAGTTTACAAAAATTACATTTTGAAATGGAATAGTCTTAGAAATAGAAAATAGTTAAAATGGAAAAAGTCTTATTTTATTTTTCAAATAAATGCACCCTTGGTGAGCATAAGAGAATTTTTAAAGAATATTGTGAATATAAATTGTGGCTTTTACTGCCTACTCCTACTTATAGTTATTAGAATGTTTGACTTTGTTAAAATGCGTTGTGTATATGTAACAGTGGGAGGACGCAGAAACAGCTTGTTGAGTATGTGAGGGACAGCGGGTTGAGAAGAACTCCTTACCAGAGGTAAATATTTTTTTTCAAAGTCTCACCTGAAACCTGTTTTATACTGTATATTGGACCGTTCTTCGTAAGCCATTTTGTTGTGGTGCTTCTCTCCATTTTGTTCGTCTTTGCACTGATTATGCTGTTTCTACAGGAGGAACAGTAAGATTCGCATGTCGACACGTTCCTTGGCTTCCGATGTGCTCAAACAGGTGAGTAGAGCCTAAGATCAGAGACACATCCAAACCAAACTCATGACAACCAATATGAAGAACAAAAACAACTCACTTTGTTTTCATCCGCTCTCTTTACCTTACCCATCCATTTCAGAATCTGTCTTTTAACGACAGTCTAAGGGCTCCAGTGTGTCCTTCCTCTGTCACCGCCTCCTTCCACTCTCTGCATGCCCCCAGCTTACCCATGCGGACAGAGACCCCGAACCAGCCTCTGAATCTCCAACAGATGCAGCAGCCTCCAAGAGCCCCCAGCCCAACTCAGCAGGACTCCATCCAGAACTCCCAATCCACCTACGCCTTCCCAGGTGCCACTCATATCCAGGCAGCAGGAGACTGCGGCCCCTCGTTTGTGTGTGTAGAGAGTAGTTCCTCTAGTGCACGGCCCTCCCAAAATGGCAATGAGGATAGCGAGGGATTTGGGGTGGGTGGCGTAAGCGCTGGGGCGAAAAAGGGTTTCTTCACACCTGAAGCGTTTGAGGCGGAGTTAATGCGCGTCCAACAGATGTCGTACCAGATCCCAAGTGCCTGCAATCAGCTGCATGTTAGCGAAGAGTATATAGATGATGATCCAGCTGAAATCTCATTTTACGCTGGTGGTGCGGAAGCCTACTGTTATGGTTTTGACGAAGAAGGTCCTGAGAGATTCGAATACGGCGATAGAATCTCCGTGCCGCCCGCTACATACGGTCTCGGTCTCGAGGACCTTAAAGGCAACGCTAACGCATACTCAGAGAGTGCCTTCGGCCGATCCGAGACCAGTTCCCTGGTTAACAACCGCTCCGAGTGTAGCTCGCTGGATAACCTTCCTCTAGGTTCTGCCGGCGACTCGCTCTCGCTCGGCTTTGGAGGACTCGACTCTTCATCCTCCTTGCGTCTGCCTGGTTCCGAGAACCTTTCTGAGGCCAGTTCGATGGTTAACTTCCCTGCGTATTCGGTGCGTTCGGAAGACAGTTCGGCCATGCAGTTCAATGATCTGGTAGAGCAGCTGGAGCAGCTCAGCTATCCGCCCACAGCCACAGAGGGCTCGGCTGACGGCAGCTCCGATTCCGACTCCGACTGGGGGTCGGATGGAGGTCTGCCTCCAGATCATAACCTGTTCTTCAGCAACCCACTAGTGAGTGAGGCAGATTTAGACAGCTTCTTGCTGGAATGCCAAAATCTCAGGGCTCTAAGCATTGGGGAGACCCCGCCAGGTGCCACCCATCTTAAAATGTAGCATGACCCTCATTAAACGGCAATAATATTGGTGGTTTTTAATGCAGAACATGACCCAGCACTTAATTCTCCACCTCATCCTGATATTATCAGTTCTTATAGTTTTGGCACTTCCTGTTAGCGCTTCAATCTACCCCTTTTTTTTTCCCTCACATGGCTTTCCAGTGTACTTCCTCTCTCTCTCTATCTCTCTTTGGTGTTAATTCATTCTTTTTTTGTTTTTGAATCATGTGCTGTAAGTTCTTGTAGGGTCGTATGATTCATTTATATTTTTCAGATTATATAGTTCAATTATTATAACTGTTTAGTTTGACATTTAATCTTCGTAGTCTGGATGGCTACAAGTTGCGCTGTGACCTTTTGAAGGGGAAAATTAAATGGATGTATCACCTAGAATTGTGATATCCGTACCACTTTATGCACATAAAACTACACATTTTCAAATTTATGAGCATTTGAAGCTTAGAAAAGAACATTATCACGTTCCGTGATTTTTTTTTTTCCCCTCCATATTAGGGCTGCAAGACATGGAGAAATGCAATAATAGCTGTATGCATTACATATAAGAAAATGGCACACATCAGTTTTATCTAGTAGATTTAAAGCCAGAAAGTGATGACACGTCCGATATGCCTGGGTCTTTTTCTTCCTGAGTAAAGAACTTCCCAACTACTCAAAGTGAACATCAAATCTTTTACTAAAATATCATGCTGTAAACATAAAAAAATAAAATATTATCTAGCATTTATAGGTAATCAAATGGAAATCTAAACAAAGGTTAAGTTTAATTGACAATTTTAACTGATTATAAGCTCATCATATGTTTATTTACAATATTTTTTGGTTATTTTTGGGGGGTTCTTGCAGTTCTTGTCCCTTTAAATGTTTTGACCTAAAACGAGTTCAAATATTTATTCAACCACTGAACTGATTTGTCTGAAGAGGAAAACTCACTTGAATATGAATAAGGAAAAATACACTTCACTAAGATGAGCTTTACATGTATGTATAAAGGTACTTTCATATCAAGATAACAGCATGAGTTTATTCCAATAGTGAGCCACTCTACTCAGGGCTGTGATTTAATTCGCAGTGGAGCTGACAGCCATTGCTTTTAAAAGCAAATTTGAGCTGAAGTTATTTTTGTGTTTGTTACTTTAGAATTGTTCGCTCCACTCTGCCCCCTGCTGTTTAATTTTTAGACGTGTGCATCTCTTATTTTATTGGACTATATGGCTGCATTTACACACGATCACTGGCACAGATTGGGCCTTGTTGCATGTGTGTAAACGCCAAAAGCACTTTTTGCATCTGATTTGAGCCATTTTAAATCTCATTTTCAAATTTTGCATTTTGACTTTATATTTTTAACATTTGAGTCTTAAGTTCAGATCTGTGCATGTTGCTTTGCAGTGTACGCCTTTGATGCCTCATTTTTTCGATTTTAGTTGTAGACTATTGTAGCCATTAACCCATGTTCTGCATGTAAAGAAATGTAGAATCTTGCACTAAAGTTCAAAAGTTTGGGTCAGTAAGATTAAAAAAAAAAAAAAGTTTTTGAAAGAAGTCTCCTAGCGTTTCCTAACCAGACGCGATGTGATAAGATTCCAGCGACAAGCAATTTATCTGTCCACATCAGATGAGACGCGACTAAGAGACACGATAAAAACAATCAAAAATCACAGCCTATCAGAAGAGCGTGTGGGCCGGCTCTTTGGACTCTTACACCATTTTAACAATTAAAAATACATACTGAGTGACTGAAACAATGTTTTTCTTAGAATAAACTTGTTTGTTCATATTGATTTCACAGTTAAAAGTTCTTGTTTCCTTTCATTTATTTTCAAGATCTGAGGTGAATGATCTATTGTCGATTCAGTACGGCTATAAAGGTCATGCAAGATGACATTCAAACTCATATTAGATGCTTTTAACATTAAATCAACCAAATAAACAGTACCTGAGATTATCATTGTCAAACTTTGTATGTTGTCGTTCCAGCCGCGACATCGCAGAAAAATAGAAACCGTTTCTAAAATGGAATTGACGCATATCACAGCTGGTTAGGATACGGTGTTATGCTTACCATGACTTACATTTATTTGATCAAAGATACTGTAAAAACTGTAAAATTTTGATTACAATTTAAAATGTATGTTTTTATCTAACATGTAATTTATTCCTGTGAAGCCAAAGCTGAATTCCCGGCAGCCATTACTGTTTTGGGGCTCTAGAAACATTTCTTAATGTTATCAATTTTGAAGAGAATTTTTTTTGTAGAAAGCGTGATGCTTTTTTCAGGATTTTTTGATGAATATAAAGTGAATAGTTATTTGAAATAATCTTTTGTAACATACATAAATGTCTTTAATGACACTTTTGATCAATTTGATGGATCTTTGCTGAATAAAATTAATTTCTTCTTTAAAACAATATATTTTTTTTACTGACCCCAAACTTTTGGCCAGTAGTGTAGATTTTTGCTTTCATCAACGAATGTAAGTGGTTGAGTATTGTAATGTGGTGTCAATACCACTGCTAAGTGAATGTAATATAGAACTTCTAACCTCATGCACAGGAGCGTAGGAGCATGTGGAAGTATAAAAACCAGAGTCATTAATCATCCCTCTTATAATTATGGTCTGATCATGTAATGCGTCTCTATCATTAACGGTTCGACTGGTTCTGGCACATTTCTGTGAATGTAGTGAACTTAAGTTTTAAGAACGATTTGTTTGTGCCTTTTATTTGATTTATACAAAATTGGTGAACTTCTCGTTTTTTTTTTTATTTTTTTTTTTATAAAATAGCCTCAGAAACATGATTCAGGTATTATAATTTAGTGAAGTATTTTTTTTTTTTTTGTAAACTGTCTTTTTTGTGTCTCTACTTCTGGCTATATTCTCTCAATGATTTATACTGCAGGTTTACTTTCGATGCACTTATGTGTATTCCTGAATCTTTTGTCTGTGCTTATTACCTTTGGGTGTTTCTTTTGAAGGTTTTAACTTGATCTTTATTTGCTTATTAATGCCTCATCCAATACATTCAAATTAAAGGCACTCCTAATAATACAAAGTATTACACAGTGCCTTAATAGGTAACATCAGCTCTGTGCAGTTGTGTTTTTGTATGACATCCAGACCACATAAAAGCCTTGGGTTTCTTTTCTGGGGTCTGGAGTGAATAACACTGTCTGATTGCCATGAGTACATTGAGTTCTATGAGCCCAAGATGAAATGCAGACCGTGTCTTTATATTGATGTCATTTCCACTTCTTTTCTTGAAATCCCATTTAATATCCTGACATATTACTCTGCTTCACTTCTGTCCTTTGCATTTCTTTAGCAGTCCCATTCAATGATTCAAATGTATTACATTTGCTTTCTCAAACCCAGTGTAGATTGTTCTCCTATCAAAACAGTTAATTTCCTTAATACCAAAACTGAACTAAACTCTTTTTTAAACAATTTTGTTGTAAAGAACAACCATTTTAGTATTAACCATAAGAATTCATTCTCATTGTCATTTTGAGAGCATGCGAAACATGGCCCGTTTATTTCTTTTTTTCTTTGCATCCTATTTTTAAAACGGCAGGAGCCTCTCTCTACTCCCACAAGCGAGGGCAGGCCTGGGCTGCTCTTAAACTCTGGGCAAAGTACCATTTGGCCATCCACCTAACAGTGCCTCCTTCACATCAGATCTCCCATCATGGACACAATGACTTTGACTTTCTCTTTGTATTGACCATTTTTATTATTATTATTAAGTGTTGCCATACCTACTTTATAAAGTGACCCATGAAGTGAAAAGTAACATTTTCTTATTTAACAAAGTAAAGTATTCAGGAATTTTGGCTGTTTTTACTTTAACAACATCACAAGGCCAGCACTAATGGATTCCCATAATGTTTCTGGTCCAATCTTAGCATGTGTTATCTTCTCTCTTGCTTTATGAGGGCTGTTATAGTTTAGATTTAACTGTCCATTTAACACATAAAACCACTTTATAAGAGGAGACCTCTTTTAACTTTATGAAAACACTTTTTATTTAATTTAACTCAGGTCTTGTTCCTATCAAATGCGTCAGTATCTCAGATTGTGGATGTGTTCCAGTTACATGACCGATCTGCCACTCTTGAGTTTGGACTAATGTGTAATCACAGTGTGCTCTATCAGTGTTTTAACTTCACACTGTCTATGAAGAGCGTTTTCCATATCATGGGTCATGATTATTATAATGTATCGTTATGATTTATACTGTTTATACCATAGAACTTTATTTTAAAACAGATGACACACCCTTTTTATGGTAGATTCAGTCCTTGGTAAGTAATAAAGTCCACAATTTTTTTCTCCCCAGAGATAGATTTATGATTTGTTTACATGCACGCTTAAAATCTTGGCGCTTAAAAAAAAAAAAAAAAAAAAAAAAAGTGTTTCTTATAAGAGATGCTAAATAAACATGTTATTGGTAGGGAACATTTCTTACAATATAGTAAAACTGTCATTGCTATCGAAGGGGGCTCAAATTAAAATAGTATTATTTTGCATTTTGTTTTTGGTATTTATTGTAACAACTTTTTTTTATGTCTGGGTGCAGAGTCAGACCCTATGTTAAGTGACCTCTGCACAGATTTGGTCCAATTCATTTTGTTTTTTGAGGAGTTAAGGAAGCTTTTTTATTTTAAATCTTATTTAGTTCATCTGGCTTCTCATATGAAAGTTTAAAGCATTTCAAATATAAATACTATTATTATTATATTATATTACAAAATTAAGTCACAATTAATCACAATACTGCATCAGATTTTTTTTTTATATATATATATAAATGAGGTATTCTAAGTGCTTTGGGGGATTTAATAAGAGAAAACCTAACCAGATTCACCTTACCTTTCTTTACTTGCCTTGTTTGCTTTTTGCTTCCTCAGTATACATATTTTTGTAAATTTAAATCTGAAATTAAGAGCTATTAATGCAAATACAAGGTCCTTAATGTACTAATGTGAAAATAGTGTACTTATGTGTGTGTGCATTTCATATATTTCCCCCTTTGAAATAAAAAAAAATAATACTTTTGGGTAACTGGGATTTCAGACTTTTTTGTGAATCGAATGACTTAACAAACATCAGCTACATTATCCCCTTTTATAACCTGTCTATACCTAACACTTTTTTTAACTATGGTGTTCATTAAAATCTAATACAGTTTTCTTAAACTGCTGGAATGTTTTTTTTTTTTTTTTTATAAGGATGTGACCTTAATCGTTTTTTTCAGGATTTGTGGTTTGCAGTGTTATTTTGATTAGTTCTATATTTAAGGAGCTATTCTCAATGGCATGGATCAGTGCCACTGTCAACAACATGAGCCACCTATTTATCCTCATTTCTTTGAGAGTTTGTGCTGTAACTCACACAGCTAAAGTCTTAGAGAAAATCAAGCCGATGGGCTGGAAAGTAGGAACACAATGTTAAAACCAGCACCATAATGGCAGAGGCCGGGAGACTCTGTGTCTGGCATCATTCTGATCCTTCTATCTTTATGTTAGATGTTGCAAGATCATGGGTATGGCATCTGTGTTGGATAATGCCCTGGTCTTTTAATATTAATTCAAGTAATTTAATCTTGTACAAATCTTAAGTGAACGTGTTTGCTAATATTGTATCAGCCACTCGGAAATAAATTAGCAAAGATCTGTAAACAGTGCTAATGCTGAGACCATATCAGATGTCCATTTGCCTTCCTGTGTGTATTCCTTGTTGACCCCGTGATTTAATTTACATTCATGTTGCATTTCAGTAAAAATATAATGAAATATAGTCTCCATCTAAATTTAAATTACCTTTTTATTTTCATATTTTAAATGTTCACTTCATTTGAGAGTTTTAGTACTTTAAGTGCTTTTGTCTTTTTTGAGTTTTTGACTTCAACTAAAATGTATTTATTTAATTTCCAATTTAAGTTTCTCATATTAGTGTGTGTGTGTATGTATATGTATATATATATATATATATATATATATATATATATATATATATATATATATATATATATATATATGTATATGTGTGTGTGTGTATATATATATATATATATATATATAACAATTTTATTCGTTTTATTTAATCGCAACACTGGTCTCCATTATATATGCTTAAGAGATAAGTTAAGATAAGAATTTATTTCACTCTCATTATAAAGGTCTTGTCTTTTATCCTTTTTAGTAATATATAAGTTACTAAATAGGAAATCAGTTCTATTATTTTCTGTCTATGTATTTACATTTATATTTGTTCTAATCTATGTTCATTTCTGAACCACAGATGACACTGTACACAAAAGTGCATATAAAATACCCTGTTTATGATTACTTCATTCTATAGCTCAAGATTCATGTTGTTTGTTGTGAATAATTACAAGTTGCTTGTTAACAAATAGTGCTGATACATCTGTTTCTCATCTATAGTTTATAACTATAATGAACTACCAATAGGATTTGATACAAAATGGGAAAATATGCATGAGTCTTTGTTGTTTTAGAGTTTCAGATACACTTCTTATGCTACATTCCACAGCCTGGATCTAGTGTAGAGCGCTGTTTGCTTTGGCTAGCTGCCAAGCCCCGGCTCCAGACCCCCTCTCTCCCTCCCCTCTTCTCCTATGTCATCCCCGCTGGGACACTCCAGTTAAACTGTAAACCACTGCCGGCTCACCAGCCCAGCAGTATTGCTGATAATCCTTTGCAGGAATTATTTCCGGGTCGTGAAGCCACCTTTTTCTATCTGGAGTTCCTTGTTTATGCCCAGCCTCTACATTCTTGTTTTCCCCCGTGAGCTGCTCCTCTTTGAGGAAGAAACCATTTCCCCCTTCTCATTTGTCCTCTTTATATAGGCGTTGTGCTATCTTGCTTTTGTTTTCAGGTTTCTTATCTTCATTTTTTTATTTTTTTTATTAAATAGACTGTGGTAAAGGAAATAGATGTGATTTTTGTCTAACTGCGTTCTTTCTGCGTTTATTGCACTACAAAAAGTGGCTAAAAAAAAGTCTAGGACCGGCCATGTGTCCTGGTGTGTCATATCTTTTGCTGTTCTGCTTTGTCCAAATAGCTGAAGTAAATGCCTCTTTTGTTGACCAAATGTTTTCTAAAATTTGCCATGTTATGTTATTCGCACTTTGAATGGTCTTGTTTGATCTGTCAGATTCAGGACAGGATGACAGGCTTATTGAATTGACAAGAAGCATGAAGAATGTCATGAGTAGTTTTTATGCATTTGTAATCGCTAGCTTGTTCTTAGTGGTTGCTAGCATGTTCAGAGTGGTTGATAGGGGTTTACTAAACTCCTAAACACATTTTATTGTCTTTAATATTATTATCATCATTTATTTTCATTATGCTTGTGATCTTAACAGTATTATCTCCCTCTCTTTTTCCATCCCGTAGACTCGCTGACAGCCATTGACAGCCCACAGCTGTCTCCCTTCAATGTCAAGGGTGCTCTGTGCCTGTCGCCCTCCTTCCAGATGTCCACCCTCAGTCTTCCCGGCCAGTCACCCTCGCCCCTGCACAGCCCCATCTTGAATGAGGTGGGCACCGCCAGACTAGAGGAAGACGAAGAGGGCAGGAGGAAGGTACACTGATCACATGCCGACCTGCCCAGGCCTCAATAAGAGCTGAAAAAATGTTCTGTTCAAGCCCAGCTCAGGGCATGCTTGAGTTTGATTAACACGGATGAGGAAATTGGAAAAAACCATTTAGCTTGCATTGATAGATTGTAGGTGATTTGAGGAATGATTAAGGAGTTTTTTTTAGCTTAACCTTAGTGTGACTTCAGCTTTTATAGATTTATCAGACATTGAACATTTTAATATTTTAAAGTTTCAAGTAATTTCTCTCTTCAAATATTACTTGAATACTAACTTTAAATATTGCCAAGTTAAGTTGAAATGAGTTCTAGGTTCTGCCTTACTTTTCTAGGTTCTGTGTTAACGTTTTGGTTCTAACTTCTAATTTCTTTGTTAAATTCTATTTTATGTGTTTAATGTTAACTTATGTTTGTTTCTATGTAAACATCTTGGTTCTAAGTTCTACATTAACTTCTAGGTTCTAAGTTATATAAGTTCTTCATTTCAAACATATGTTTTAGGTTCTAAATTAACTTACTAAGTTCTAAGCTATGTTCATTTCTAAATTCAATTCTAGGTTCTGTGTTCAAGGTTGTACAGTGTGTTCTTGGCTAGTTTTAACATTAATTTCTATATTCTCTATTTTCAGTTCTACATTAATTTCAATGATATGTTATAAGTTCTACATTAACTTCTAAGTTCTAAACTTTGCTAATTTAAGTTAAATTCTAGGCTCTTCTTAGAGATTGAATTCTGGGTTTACGTTCTAAGTTCTACTGTATAAGAACTACATTAATTTCAAAGATACATTCTTGTTTCTATGTTTACATTAAACTTTTACGTTCAAAACCACATTTATTTCTAAGTTAAATTTAACTTTCTGTGCGTGTGGTTACATTCTACATTAGTTTCTATGTTAACTTCTGAGTTCTAAGTTTGAGGTCTACATTAACTTCTTGGTTCTAAGTTAATCTAAGTCTAAGAACCAAGTCTTCTTGATTCTATGTTCTACATGAACTTTTACATTTTATATTTAAAAGTCATGCTCTAGTTCTACTTTTTACAATTATTTCATAGAACTTTAGTTAAATTGACTTAACTTGCCAAGTAAAAAATGTTTTGAGGGTTTAATCAAAGTATGCTTTCTTTTTCAGAGATATCCCACGGACAAAGCCTACTTCGTTGCTAAAGAGATTCTGACAACAGAACGGACTTACCTGAAGGATCTGGAGGTCATCACAGTGGTGAGCAGAGCTACGCTCGTGACTCATGAGTATAACAAGTTTAGTGTGTGGGGCTTGTCTGGAGAAGAGTGCTGTTGAGTCTGTACAATGTATACTGTATGTTGTGTCAATTAGGAGGCTTTTGATGTGTTCTTGATTATTTCTGGCTTTGAACTGTCTAATCGTGTGTGTGTGTGTGTGTGTGTGTGTGTGTGTGTGTAGTGGTTCCGCAGTGCAGTGATTAAAGAAAATGCAATGCCTGAGGGTCTCATGACCCTCCTGTTCTCCAACATCGACCCCATATATGAGTTCCACAGAGGCTTTCTCAAAGAGATTGACCAAAGGCTGGCTCTCTGGTACTTGTCCTTTTCATTTATCACAATGTAACTTGTTGACATCTATGACAATGTTACACAAGTTTTCATTTGCTTAATGATTGGAAAAATGTTTTGCCTTAGATGTTGATGATTTTCACGTTCGCAGGGAGGGGCGCTCTAACGCTCATGTAAAAGGAGATTACCAACGAATTGGAGATGTAATGCTGCGCAACATGTGTGCTCTAAAGGTGAGGGTATAGTTTGGTTCTACAAACAAGAACAACTTTGAGTTTAACTTCAATTTTTGGTATAAACTCCCAAAGATGATCTATAATTTAAGATCATTCATAACTTATGTCATGGGGTTGTTGCCTTCATGTCCTTAGGAGTTCACAGGCTACCTGCAGAAGCACGATGAGGTGTTAACCGAGCTTGAGAAAGCCACAAAGCGTGTGAAGAAGTTGGAGACGGTGTATAAGGAGTTTGAGCTACAGAAGGTGTGCTATCTACCCCTCAACACCTTCCTGCTGAAACCCATCCAGAGACTCATGCACTACAAACTCATCCTGGAGCGTCTGTGTAAGCATTACGCCCCTCAACACAGAGACTTCGATGACTGCAGAGGTGGGTCTGCTCCCAGATAAATCTCAAATGTTTTTTTGTTATTTTTATCTGACAATGACTATAAACTCATACTGTTTCAATTTCTGCAGAGGCCTTGAAAGAAGTTGCAGAGATTGCTGCTCAGCTGCAGAGCAGTCTGATTCGACTGGAGAACTTTCAGAAGCTGACAGAACTTCAGAGGGATCTGATTGGCATTGAGAACCTCACGGCTCCAGGAAGAGTGAGTTGTTACCTTGTACATAAAGTTTTGTTTTGGTTAGTCAAAGCAGGTTGATGTTTACTAAGTAGTTTGAAATGTAGCTTCAGTGCTAGACTTACACTTTTTAAATGGCAGAAATCTATTAGATAAAAGAAAAATCGATAAGCTAGAAGATGTTGTTTCAGCTCAGAATATTGTAAAGTATTTAAGAGGGTTGAATTACCTAAATGATTGCATGTATGTTGTCCATCACTGGCTAAGCTAATCGACCTCAATACAAACAATCACTGCTTTGTCTCATTGCTCGTCCCTAAGATTTGTGGTACACCACTTGCAGGATGATAGTAATGTAGTGGTTAGGGCTCTGAACCAATACTGCAAACATGATAGATTCAGTCTCACATATGGCCATCTTACAAAATGAAGAGTTCCTGAGAATCAAGGAAACTGGAGTTGCAGTTTGCTGCATTATAATTAATTACAGTAATTCATTGTCTCTGTACTGTTTTAATAAAATCTCAAAGTACAGTTGATAATCTGCAGCCCTGTGAATGACAGTTGAATTTTTTTTCCCTCCTGCTTCTCCAGGAATTTGTCAGGGAAGGTTGTCTTTACAAGCTCACCAAGAAGGGTCTGCAGCAGAGGATGTTTTTTCTGGTAAGATTGAACTTTTAGTTTGTTTTGGTTTTTTTTTATTTAACTTCTGTCTGTGCTGACCAAAAACATTTGTATTCAAGTTTTCAGATATGCTGCTGTACACAAGCAAAGGGGTGACTGCAACCAATCAGTTCAAAGTTCATGGACAGCTTCCTCTGCATGGGATGATTGTGAGTATTCCCAGGATATATATTTGGAATGGAATTCTCACAAACTGCATACTGAATAAAATAGGCTATATACTGCTGTAGCATGTGGAAAAAGTATGCATTATGCAGTGATGCTCATTTCAAACAGGATCTCATGTTATATTCAATTCAGCAAGTGATGTTCAGTTAGGGCTGGGCGTCTATCCCAAAAAGATTTGATTCAAAGGCCTTGAGAATCAGGAGTCAACTCCAAAAGTTGAATCAACCCCACTAAAAGGGCCTGACATATCTGGGCATTACATGACAACGAATGTGTCCGAAATCAGATACTGTCTGAATAGGTAATACATTTTAGGTTAAGTTGCGACCGTTAAAAGAAAAAAGTATGTCTTTTATAGTATGTATGCAGTATGCATACCACATCCTCCATGTTGCCTTTGTGATGTTGACCTGCTGCTTCAGTTGTCGCTTACCTGCCAGTCATGACTGCTTTCCTGTGGCCTCATGGGATAGTAAAGTGTTCATCGAATGTGCACTTCCAGCAGAAGTAGTAGGTCATCCGGGTGCTTTTTGCATACTTTTTTTCAAATACTGTACATTTGGTCATACTACTCTCATGTAGTCGAGAAGTAAGCATATTGAGAGGCAATGAGTGTCTATTCATTTGATTCATCCCAGTTACTCAAATCTTTTGATTCAGTTCAGGAAAAAGACTGATTTGTTCAGTGATTCATTTGGTGACTATTTCTGTACATTTCATTATTACACCAGTAGATGGGGACTAATAAGTGTTATTTTTATTTTTTTGTGAATTTTTGAATCATTCACTCACTTTTATTTTATTTAAAAGTCAAGTTCATGACATAACTGCACTAATTTTAATATACTTGTTTTAAAGAGATGGTAGCTAAATTAATCATAATTACTTGACTGATCAACTTGACACTTTTTTAAGGGCTATTTTTACCCACATAGCCTGGAAAAAGTACACACACTTCAACTTAGTTTTAACCAGTTGAATCTTTATCACATCAATAAGTCTCATCTCTCTCTTGCCTGAAAAGCCCTTTTGATAAATGACTCTGTCAAACAGTCTGCACAAGTGCTATGCTGAGAGGATTTGTCCATCTTTAAACATGAGAAGAGTGCTCTCTCAGTAATGGTGTTTTGAAGTGAAGTTAGAATTAATGTGGCTAGCTGGGTTTCTCTCAGATGAAGGTACACAGGCAGGCGGTGATAAATGACGTTTACACTTGCTTTTTTCTCTAAACATCTGCTCTGTCTCACATCTTAGCTTTGTTTTCGTAGAGCAGTGATCTTTCAGGCCTTATTTGCAGTATCAACCGTTAACTAGAATTTGAATGTGGACCACAATTCATACGAGACGCACGTTCAAAGTTTCTCTTACAAGGACCGTTTACAAGTGTTAATGACTGGAATTCAGAGGAGAGAATTATTCTGTTATTTTCCACCTATGCTGTCTATTAACAGCCAATATCTGACTATATTACCATTCAAAAATTTGGAGTCAAGGTTTTGATTTGAAAGAAATATATTTTTATTCAGCAAGGATACATTAAAATGATCAAAAGTGACAGTAAAAGACATTTATAATGTTACAAAATATTTATATTTCAAATAAATTCTTAAAGTTTTTTTTACTTTGCACCAGTTGATGGTGACCAGTTATTTTCTTTTTTTGTATTACTATAGTGAGTTTTTGAATCATTCACTTTGATCCGCTTTGTTCAAAAAGTCAAGTTGTTCATGATTTAACCATTTCAAACAAATGCTGTTCTTTTGAACTTTATATTCATAAAAGAATCTTGGGAAAAAAATGATCACTGTTTCCACATAAATATTAAGCAGCACAACTACTTTCTACATTGATAATAATAAGAAGAAATGTTTCTTGAGCACAAAATCAGCATATTAGAATGATATCTGAAGGATCATGTGACCCTGAAGAGTAATGGCTGTTGAAATTCAGCTTTGTCAGCACAGGAATAAATTACGTTTCCAAATAAATTTTAAATTGTAATATTTCACAATATTACTGTTTTTAATCTCATAAATGCAGCATTAGTGAGAATAATAGACTTAGAAATAAAGTTTTACTAACCCTAAACTTTTTAACGGTAGTATACATTACCTAATGAGAAACACATTTACAATACATAATGTTACAATGGACTTGTCTGTGCTTCGCTCCTACCCGCAGCTCATTGTGCTGGACGCTCCGGTGAGTATGAGGAAAATCCCACAATCCCCCACTCCCAAGCAACACCTCGAAAGTCTGCCCACAACATTTGCACTTCCCTCTCGGCTCCTTCTGCTATCCCTTCCCGGCATCAATAGAAATAAGGATTACCAGTAGTCAGGATGTTACCAAGTAGATTATTGATATTATTGGGATGGGATTAGTCGCATTATGCCATAGAATGCTAGTCGTACAGATACCTTTGGTTTGACTGGCTGGCCTCTCTCTTGACTGTGTGTTTAAATGTTTCGCAGGTGGAGGAGAGTGAGAATGAGTGGTCTGTCCCTCACTGTTTCACCATATATTCTGCTCAGCGGACCATTGTGGTGGCAGCCAGGTGAGACATGGAGTGTGTGAAGGACAGTTCAGTACAGCTTTCACGATGTGTTTAACTAGGCCTTGGGAATCATGATGAATTTAAAGATTTGGGGTTTAATTCCTTAATTATTCTATAAACAGTTCCATTAACAAGTTTTTGGAAATGCACTGCTCTTAGCAGCCTGTTGGGTTAACGAGATCACTTCATATTTCAACAGTACAGTAATAAATACATTTGCATTATTTTTTTCTGCAATTGTATTTATTTCATATATATTCATGTATATTATCTTTTGACATATTTACTAATTTATGTATTTATAAAAATCTTAGGGAGAAATCTGCTGTTGTTATGTCCTATATTTTTTGTTTTTTTTGTGTGAGTTTGATTGCTTATTCACATGAACAGCTGAAAGGATGAGTATATATACTGTATATATAATGTATGTATAATGTATGCTGTTCCATCCTCATCACCACAAGAATGCAAATGTCATCAAAACTAAACTTCATAAATCATTCAGTTCCAGTTTTTTAATCTCTCGTAAATCTACAATATTAACTCTACACTTAACCCTAGTATCTAATATATTTTACAATACAATTTTATCAAATAAATGCAGCCTTGGTGAGCATAAGATATTTATTTCATGACCATTTAAAAAAAAAAAAATCTTACAGATGCCAAACCTTTGAACTGTATATTATTGGTATATTATATTACCGGTATATTATATTAAATTCAAACAAACATATACTTTAATATTTATCTTTTGTTCATATTTCAGTAAGAGTCTCTCTCTCTCCTCCACAGCTCCAAAGTAGAGATGAACAAATGGATCGAAGATCTAAACATGGCTATTGAAATGTCAAAGAAATGTCAGGAGAAATCCGATCTTCTGTTGGACCCAAGCCTGTGTGATCGCTCCAACAGTAAGTACCTCAAACCTGCTTGCGACATACTCCTCCACTGTCCACACGTGTGTAGGTCGCGTTGTGTTTTTATCCCTTAGCCTCCTTATCACTGATCCTGAAGTAGATGTAAACCCCACCCCTTCCAACTGCCCCTCCCTTCTCTGCTCCTTTCCTCCTCTCCCTCCGCACAATCATAAGGATCATCCGATGAGATGTCTCTGGAGCAGGAGTCAGAGGATGACATGAACTCCTCCCGCTGCTCTCTGGACAAGCAGAGCCACCACAGGGCCAACACCACCATGCATGTGTGCTGGCACCGCAACACCAGCGTCTCTATGTCTGACCACAGCCTAGCCGTAGAGGTAGCATTTACACACTCTCACACTCACACACACACACACACTCACACACTCTCATGTAAATCTTCATGAAGCCTGATTGTGAAGGTCTTGACTACAGCTGCAGGGTAGAATTGAAGGAATGTGAGTCTAGCATGTGTTTGGGTCAATCTTACAAAGAAATGTGTGGGTCATATTTCACACCAAAATCAGAAGGACCAAATATTTTCGATCGAAAAAGAAGCGTACCTTAGGACTGTTTAGAATGAATGCATTCGTCAGTCAGTCATACTATTTTTGTTTATCGTAAATAATTCATACATGCATACATTTTTGGTATTATTTTCATGTATGCTAGGATTTCCACCCTGAATAGTCAGTACTTTAATGCAAAAACAACTTCATCCTCTACAAACATAATTTTTTGATAATTAGGTTATATATATATATATATATATATATATATATATATATATATATACACTCACTTAAAGGATTATTAGGAACACCTGTTCAATTTCTCATTAATGCAATTAATTAACCAATCACATGACAGTTGCTTCAATGCATTTAGGGGTGTGGTCCTGGTCAAGACAATCTCCTGAACTCCAAACTGAATGTCAGAATGGGAAAGAAAGGTGATTTAAGCAATTTTGAGCGTGGCATGATTGTTGGTGCCAGACGGGCCGGTCTGAGTATTTTACAATCTGCTCAGTTACTGGGATTTTCACGCACAACCATTTCTAGGGTTTACAAAGAATGGTGTGAAAAGGGAAAAACATCCAGTATGCGGCATTCCTGTGGGCGAAAATGCCTTGTTGATGCTAGAGCTCAGAGGAGAATGGGCCGACTGATTCAAGCTGATAGAAGAGCAACTTTGACTGAAATAACCACTCGTTACAACCGAGGTATGCAGCAAAGCATTTGTGAAGCCACAACACGACCAACCTTGAGGCGGATGGGCTACAACAGCAGAAGACCCCACCGGGTACCACTCATCTCCACTACAAATAGGAAAAAGAGGCTACAATTTGCAAGAGCTCACCAAAATTGGACAGTTGAAGACTGGAAAAATGTTGCCTGGTCTGATGAGTCTCTATTTCTGTTGAGACATTCAGATGGTAGAGTCAGAATTTGGTGTAAAACAGAATGAGAACATGGATCCATCATGCCTTGTCACCACTGTGCAGGCTGGTGGTGGTGGTGTAATGGTGTGGGGGATGTTTTCTTGGCACACTTTAGGCCCCTTAGTGCCAATTGGGCATCGTTTAAATGCCACGGCCTACCTGAGCATTGTTTCTGACCATGTCCATCCTTTTATGGCCACCATGTACCCATCCTCTGATGGCTACTTCCAGCAGGATAATGCACCATGTCACAAACCTCGAATCATTTCAAATTGGTTTCTTGAACATGACAATGAGTTCACTGTACTAAAATGGCCCCCACAGTCACCAGATCTCAACCCAATAGAGCATCTTTGGGATGTGGTGGAACGGGAGCTTCGTGCCCTGGATGTGCATCCCACAAATCTCCATCAACTGCAAGATGCTATCCTATCAATATGGGCCAACATTTCTAAAGAATGCTTTCAGCACCTTGTTGAATCAATGCCACGTAGAATTAAGGCAGTTCTGAAGGCGAAATGGGGTCAAACACAGTATTAGTATGGTGTTCCTAATAATCCTTTAGGTGAGTGTGTGTGTGTGTATATATATATATATATATATATATATATATATATATATATATATATATATATATATATATATATATATATATATTAGGGATGAGTCACGATTTTCGAATATTCGATTAGTTGATTTTATTACAGAATATCGAATAGGTTGTGCGATTATTGTCTTTAAAAAATCCCCATGTTTTCGGTTCTGATGCGGTGACACGTTCATGTAACCAGAGGGTGGCGATGCCAATAATGCATCTAAAAGCTGTCAATCAACTCTCAAACAGAAGATACACATTGTCTCTCACCAGATCATGTGAGCGGAGTGGTAATATTTCCTCCAGAGCGGAGAGCGCATTTCTGGAGATTACGCACAGCTCGCTCAGAACGCCCTTTGTGACATGCTGGTTAGAAAATATGTGAAATAAGTAGGGCTGCCCGTGCACGACTAAAGTTTTTTTTTTTTTTGTCAACTAGTAGTAGTTCATTTAAGCCATTAGTCTAATCACATATTTATATTGATTTAATTACTTAAATATATATGGGAGAGAAACCATAATGTGCGTTTTAGTAATTGCCTATTCCGCATCTCAACGCACGCATAAAGCTTGCCACAAAGAACCGGCAAAAGTAATGATTATGCATGAAACATTTGAATTGTTTATTAATAAACTAGTGTTTTCTGTCAGTGTCGGCTGCAAAGATAAAGTTGACGGTGCTGACTCGCCATCTTCGCAGTAGCCTATAGTGAACGCGCCTATAGAGAGAAATGCACACTTCATACGAATTAGCCTACATACGCAGAGAGTAGCCAAATTCTTTTCGTTTTTAATTGTTTTGTTAAAAAGTAGACATTTCAAGCTTTCTATAGATATACTTCTCAGGTCTGTGAGGTAAGTATCGCTGTGTTTCGGTTCATTTGTGAGACACGCTCCAGTTCACGCGCCGGCGCCTCCGTGTCCTGATTATATTGTCTTTTATATAAAGATTTAAAGATTATATATTATATAAAAAAATATGAAACGTATGTTTAAGTTTTTTAACTTCTATTTAAGCGTCACACCGCTCCGCTTTGCTCACATGCTCTGGTGTGTAGCTTATACATGCATGTGTGCGTGCATGTGGTGGAGGGGTGCGATTTTCAAATAATAATTGAATAATACCCAGCGATCTTCGAATATTATTTTTGCTTGAAATGCCCATCCCTAATAAATATATATATATATATATATATATATATTAGTACTTCATGATTAAATAGATTTTATTTATTTATTGGCTTTATTTTAGTTTATCATCAATTTTTACCTTTTTTTATCATAAACAAATTCAGTACATATTTATTATTATTATTATTATTATTATGTCAGCTATGCACATTTCCATCCTGAATTGTCAATTCATTTAATTTTTTGCTAATTCAGTACAACAAATACTATCATATTTAAATTTTAAGTAATCATGAATAGCTTAAATAATAGTTTAAATGTTTAAGAATAAATTTAAATAATGAGATTCTTTAAATTTTGAATTGAGATGTTTTATGAGATTCACCTGTTGATACATGCCCATACACGCACACACATGATAATGTGGTTTACAGGGACTCTCTAAAGACATAATGAATTTTATACTGTACAAACTGTATATTCTATCCCCTTACTCTAAACCAACCTATCACAGAAAATTTTTGCAATTTTTTTTAATGGAAAAACTGTTTATTACTGGGGTTTTAAGCCATTTTAAGTGTCCTCATAAACCATGTTTACGTTTAATAACCATGTCATTATACACATTCATATCCTCATAAACTATATAAACAAGAACACACACACACACTTCTCTGAACCTGGCTGTTGAGGTCTCAGAATCAGAATGCTTTATTGCCAAGTAAGTTTACAACAAACAAGGAATTTGTTCTGGCCCATTAGTGCAATGATTTGTACATAAGTCATAAACAATACCTACGATAAATTACTAAAGAGATGTAAAAATATGTAAGGTGCCTTTATCTAGTGAGGGTTCTGTATGAGTGCAGGGAGCAGGCTATAGTCTGTTTGGTTTGGTTCGGTTCCAGGGCATGTTCCGGAGGCCTACAGCTGTAGGAAAGAAGCTGTTCTTGTGGCGCAAGGTTTTGCTCCTGATAGACCTCAACCTTCTGCCAGAGGGGAGAGTTCTGAATAGTCCATTTCCAGGGTGAGAGGGATCAGCCTCGAACTTTGCTGCTCGCCTCAGCGACCTGGAGGTGTGTAGGGCGCATAGAGATGGCAGATTGCAGCCAATGACCCGCTCTGCAGAGTGGATGATGTGCTGCAGCCTGCCTTTGTCTTACACAGTGGCTGCAGGACGGACTCAATGATGGAAGTGTTCAGCTCCCACTTGAGGTCCTGGGCGATGGTAATGCTCAGGAAGCGAAAGGACTGCACATAGTTGACTGGGGAGCCCCCCAAGATGATGGGACAAAGGGCTGCTGGGCTTCTCCTAAAGTCTACTATCATCTCCACTGTCTTTTGCGCGTTGAGCTCCAAGTTGTTCAGACTGCACCAGGACACCAGATGATCAGTCTCCTCCCTGTAGGCGGACTCGTCTCCATCAGAGATAAGTCCAATGTGGGTGGTGTCATCTGCAAACTTCAAAAGCTTGACAGCATGCAGCTGTTGGTATACAGGGAAAAGATTAGGGGGGACAGGACACAGCCTTGAGGAGAGCCGGTGCTGATGGTCAGGGGGTCCGACAAGTGCTTCCCCAGCCTCACGTGCTGCCCCCTGTTGGTCAGGAAGTCTGTGATCCACCTGCATGTGGATTCGGGCACTCCCAGTAGGGAGAGCTTGACTTGGAGCAGAGCAGGAATTATGGTGTTAACCCTCTGAGGCCCGCGCGATAGTCTCACTTTTTTTCTTATCAGTGCAAAAGAAACTCAAAATACTCTGATTTTGATCTTACATATTAAGTGTTGTACATCATTAGATCCTGATAAGTGTCTATTTTTTTGTGGATCCTCACAATAAAAACAAAGTGTTGTGCTTTTCGCCAAATAAAGAAAAACAAACATGATGCGCATTCTGCCTTCTCTCTGTCAGTTAAGTCCATTCTGAAACGCGTCCGAAAATGAACTGTAATTCCGCGAATACTTGTCATACAGGCACAAGTGTTTTTCCATAATGAAGCTTGAACTCTCTTCTTTTAAATGAATTAATTTATATAAAAAACAAATATTCTCAGTTTATGTAATCTGTATGAAAAGAGAGAGATGTCAGTATTTTTCTTTCCAGCTCATTATACCTCATTACGCGTTAATGTGCCACGCCCACGGAGAGCGCGCGGTATTCAAACGCAAATTATCTAAGGCAAGCCATTCAAACATGCCAACGCCCACCAGCTGGATTATATAACACATCGTGTTTAGTAAGTATCTTGTACAGCTGTGTACACAGCGTATCCTTTCGCTGTGAAGAATAATACTATCTAATAACCCTGGAAAATGTACAAGAAGTGCTGGTAGTTTCATTTCGAGGAGCAACGGATCCAGCTGATGTAGTAAGTCATTTATTCTTAAGTGCTTTGTTCTAATCGCGATATTGAATAGTGTCTGACTGTAAACCGCAAAAAGACTGTTTAAATATGAATTGCGTGTCTGTGTGTAGGCTAAATGATGAATGAACGGCATGCAGGCGCGCGCTTTGTTTACTACAGTTATACAGCGCGTGTCTGTGCCTTACATTCACTCGCACCTACATTAGTAAACGTTATGTTTACATGAACACATCCAAACTATATTGCTATAGCCTACTAAGATGAGTAAAAATAGACTGAAATATGTTGAAATGAAATGTCTGTATAAGCAACAAGCTGCAAATTCACATGTATATACTAATATATCATACACAATATGTTACAGACTAAATATGAATGTTTAGACAACATTTTGTGATTAGCTTTGGATAGATTATAAAGTTTTGACTGTAAAAAAAGACTACTGTCACATTAAATAGTTAAGCTTTTGTTCACCAATTTCTGCTCATCGTTAAATATACTATAGTATGATGTTTTGTCAAAAATAAAGTAGGTATATTGAATTATCAACTAAGATGTTATTATAGTGTTTGTTCCAATATTCAAACTATTGAATCCTTACCTTTTTTAATACGTATGATAAAATGTATACTTTTTTACAAAGAAATACACTTGATCTATTGTTAAAATTGTAATTGTTGTTGTAATTGTAACCTATTTGTAATTGGTTACAATTTCTAATTGTAAAATATGTATATATATATAGATAATTTCTTTTGTCCTTGCATTCTTTGGGATCCTGTGACACACCTGTGTAAAAGGGCTAATTAATATGCAGCTCATTATAGGGCTCATTATCCGGCCTTTGTCTTCTCAGGTGTGAACACGCCTCCACGCATATTGCCTTTCCAAACAAAAGGTGTCTTATAAAATTTAAATCAATGTATTGTTTTGTGTAAATGATTAGGCAGGATGATTTTCAGAATTCTAGGCAACAACACTCATTAGTCAAAAGTCTTGTGGATACATATTTAGTATGTGTTTTGTGGCCTTATTTCAGACACTTTAAGTTTTAGTTTTTTCAATAACCATGCATAAGCAATATTCTCTCAAAAAGACAAACATGTACATACATGTTGCTCACATATTACGGTAGCCCCGTTTGTGCTATATAGAGTGAATTTACACATTTGCCATTAACATGTTTATAAATAACTGAAAAAAGCACAAATGTCAGAGCATGTCAGAACACCTCAAGGACCCCGAAAACCACTTAGACCTCAGAGGGTTAAATGCGGAGCTGAAGTCCACAAATAATATTCTGACATAGGTTCCAGGGGAGTCAAGATGTTGGAGGATGAAGTGAAGAGCCATGTTGACCGCGTCATCTACAGACCTGTTGGCTCTGAGTCTAGGAGTGGGTCAGTGATGGACTTGAGCTGGGACAGCACAAGGCGCTCCAATGACTTCATAACTACTGAGGTCAGAGCGACGGGTCTATAATCATTTAGTCCAGTGATCTTAGACTTCTTGGGGACTGGGATGATGGTGGAAGATTTGAAGCAGGCTGGAACACAGCATGTCTCCAGTGCGGTGTTAAAAATGTCAGTAAACACAGCAGAGAGCTGATCTGCACAGTGCTTCAGAGTTGATGGGGTGACGCCAATCAGGCCCTGCAGCTTTTTGGGGATTCTGTCTCTTGAATAGACTATTGACATCCCCTTCCAGGATTGAAAGTGCCATTGTGTTGGCAGGGGTGGTGTTAATTGAGATGTGTAATTGTGAATGGGCCTCAATGATTGGGGGACTTTTGTTGTTGGCTGAACACACCCGAAAAAGGTATGTTTTCAGGACTTCCCTTTTGTCTTTCAAATCTGCAGTAGAACTCAATCAGGTCATTAGCAAGTCGCAGGTCGTTAGTGGATTGGGGAGATTTAGGTTTATAGCAAGTGATCTGTTGAAGGCCCTTCCAAACCGAAGCAGAGTTGTTGGCTGAGAACTGTTGTTTTAATTTCTCTCCATACTGGCCCTTAGCTTCCTTCACTGCCTTACCAAAGCTGTATCTTGCCTCCCTGAACCTACCCGTCCCCGCTCCTGAACGCCTTCTCCTTGTCCAACCGCAGCCGTCTAAGTTTAGCTGTAAGCCAGGGTTTATCATTATTATAACTCACCCTGGTCTGTGATGGTATACAGCTATCCTCACAATAGCTAATGTATGAAGTCACAGCATTAGTGTACTCATCCAGACTATTATGGCTGACTTGAACATGTCCAAATAGGTGCATTCCAGACATGCACACACAGTGCCTCTGTAGCTTCACTGCTCCACTTCTTTGACCTTCGTACAACAGGCTTGGAGAGTTTTAGTTTTTGCCTGTATGTTTGGTATTAGATCGACCATGACGTGATCAGAGAGTCCGAGCGCAGTACGTGGCACAGCGTGTTAGGCATTGTTGATTGTAGTGTAGCAGTGGTCCAGAGTGTTTGCCTCTCTGGTCAGAATTTAATAAACTGTTTATTTCGGGAGTTCGTGGCTTAGATTACCTTTGTTAAAGTCACCAAGCACAATAACTAAGGAGTCCGGGTATGACCGCTCCGCCCCAAGTATCTGTTCGGCTAGCTGACGTTGCGACTCAAGCACGTTGGCTTGCGGTGGAATGTAAACACCGACCAGGATAAATGTGGAGAATTCCCTCGGGCTGTAAAAGGGCTTGCAGTTAATAAAAAAAGATTCCAAGTCAGGAGAACAGTGGTGTAGTATGACTGTAACATCATTGCCCCAGTCGTTGTTGATGTAGAAACATATTCCTCCTCCTCCCTTCGTTTTGCCCGAGAGTTCTGAGTCGCGATCCGCCCGTAAGATTGAGAAACCTGGCAACTGAAGCGCAGAGTCCGCTATAGATCCACACAGCCACGTTTCCGTGAAACACAAGGCAGAAGATGAGGAGATATCTGTTTTTTCCCCAACAACAGCAAGTTAAGTTCGTCCAGTTTGTTGCTAAGTGAACGCACGTTTGCAAGAAATATTCCGGGTAGCGGAGTCCGCAGTCCACGGCGCCTAGAGCGTATAATCGCCCCGGCTCTTTTACCTCACCGTCGGCGTTTCGTGGCTAGACACAGTGCAGATGTAACTTTTACTAGAATATCCAGTAATTCAACTTGAGTTATGAAAAAAAAACGGGAATAGATCCACAGGAGTTGTTTCCCTAATATTTAAGATCGTCTCTCTTGAGAAAACAATCCGAGAATTCTCGCAGAACACTGATTTAACACACAAAAGAAAACAAACAATCCCGCAGCTAACAGCCAAGGCAGCCATCCGTGGCGCCATCTTGTTATTTGATATGGTAAATCTTCTAGACTGCAAACAAGCTTGTGGATGAGGGGCAAAGACTCGTGGATCTTTTTTGTGTGTCTGTCTCCTTTCTAACCCTCATTTTCCAGTTTTTCCGCATCCAGTAGCTTCTCCACCTCCCCTTCCATGTTTTTTTTTTCTTTTATGTCTGTAACATTTTTTTTCCTCTTTATTTGTGCATCTCTCTTCTGTGTTACCAGTAACTGCCTTTTTTGAATGAAAGTGACTGAATTAATGAACATTTTTATGGAGGCTTCTGTTTTTTTCCTAACATTTCCTTTCTACAGATTCCTTTCTAAGAATTTTCAGTCTGTCATTTTTTTCCCACTCAAGGATTAAACGCTAACATTCTAACACTTCTGTTCTTCCTCTCTTTTGCTCCTTGTTGCCCTTTTTGTCTTCATCACTTTCTCTCCACCACATTATCTGTCTTTCTTCCTGTCTACATCTTGTCCTGTGCCTGTGCTCTGTTTGCCTGCCTGCCTGCTCTCAGTATTCAGTTCTCCAGCTGTGTCTCCAGAGCTCCCCCCTCGGTACCTGCTCGGTCAGGGCCAGAGACCCAACACCATCACACATGTGTGCTGGTACAGAAACCAGAACCTTTCTCTCAATGACTACCTGCGCATGAACCAGGTACCAGTGCGGTCAAAACCCCTCCAGTAAATAGTCACCGTCATCTGAATATGAAAACCTCACATCATTTTTCATTCTTTTTACATCATGCTTCAAATTTTATCAATTTATTCAAAAATACATAAAAAATATGCCTCTTCTAATGAAGAACATGGTTTTCATTTGTAATATTTTTTTTTTGTTTCGGAGATATGTCATTGAGGATTAACCCTGTCCTTATAATAAAGAAAAGTCTTCATTAAAAAAGTCAAATTTATTGAAAAGAATAAATTGTATTATCTGTTATTATTATTTCTTAAGGGGAGAAAACTAATATTTTAACAGAACTGTTTAAAAAATGAAATAATGGGCAAATATTGTTGTGAAAAATATAAATATGTGGTGCAGAGATATATTTATAAAATGATTAAGATGTTTACGCTTCATGAACTCTGTCGCTCATATAATGGATCTCCAACTCTTTTTAAGTGCTATTAATCTTTTTATTTAAAGGAATTATAAAATTAAAGTATTAAAAGGGATTTAAAGGAATAAAAAAAAGAAATAAGAACGTTGTAATTAATTTAACTATTTGCAAATAATATTTATTTAAAAATATGCATACATTCAATCTTATTTGGACGTCTCATATGTAAAAAACAAAACATTTTTTATCTCTTCACAATTAAGAATTGCATGAATGAAGTATATAGCATATGTTCAATTCAAAACGGTGAAATTTCATAGTAGTTTGCATCACTGTATATTTACTGTCGATCGCTGAACATTTCTAGCGTAAACATTGTCAAATATTAAATGTTTAGCTACTTGTATCTTACCACTCACTCTTTCACTGCTAAAAATGTCACGTTGGATTTCGCACTCGTCTTTGAACAGTAAGGCCTGCTTCTTTTGATTTAATTGGCCATCTCAATTATTTTGACATTGAGCGCTGTTAGACCGCTGAGGCAGTGCAGCTTAAAAATGCAACTTTTATTTTTTTTACATGTTAGCATGAAAATGCAACTTTTAAAACTTCTTGCCATCCTTTACAACAAACAGAGTGGTGCGTAATGGAGTGCAGCAGAGCAGCGGTTGACTTGTTTCCCTCAAGGTCTGTGATGGTTATGGCCCTGGTATAGAGTACAAGCTCCACTGTGAAATTGAGACTTTCTATTATGCATTCTTTCTTCTTCTTTTTTTACTACAGATTTGGAAAATTGGCACTCTCTCCCTTAGCTTACTCATTCAGTGCACATTTCATGAAACACTAATGCAGCACTAACGGTCCTTTGTGAACGAGGGGTTTGCATTGTTGTGGTTTTAACTTCCTGTTGTGCTCCATTGCAGAACCAGCTGTCCGGTTACCTCCTAAGGAAGTTCAAGAACAGCAATGGCTGGCAGAAACTCTGGGTCGTCTTTACCAACTTCTGCCTGTTCTTTTACAAGACACATCAGGTATTGAAATGTGCACCATCATTTTGATTTCATGTATTTGATGTTCATTTTGAAAGCTTAAACTTCTTGTAGGAGGTCTAAATAATGAATAATTAATTCTTGTTTTTGTCCCAGGATGACTTCCCTCTAGCCAGTCTTCCGTTGCTAGGTTACACAGTCAGCACCCCAGGGGAATCGGATAGCATCCATAAGGAGTACGTCTTTAAGCTGCAGTTCAAATCCCATGTTTACTTCTTCAGGGCAGAGAGCGAGTATACATTTGAAAGGTAATGCCATTTAAAAAAAACAAAAAAAAACATAATTTATAAGAAATGTTATATATATATATATATATATATGTATATATTTATATATATTATTAATTAATATATATATATATATATATATATATATATATATATATATATATATATATCAGAGTTTCCGCTAGAAAAAAATGGTGCCGGTCAAAGTGACCGGCAGAGGTTTCGTTTTACGGACATTTTTATGATCTGCCGGTCAAATATCGCCTCTTAATTAGTCAAGTTTAGGAAAACTGGAGGCAGTCTATGTAACTTAAAAAATGACATAATCAGGCCGTATAGAATGCAACATGTTATTATTATCTTAACTTTCAAATAGACGGAAAAAAACATGAACGTCCGATTGGTGTCAATCAACGCCAATTGTTTTGTTTTTTAATGCGGTTTCACACACATTCACTTTTTGAAACATTGAAGCACGGATGTACCTAATACAAATAAATAAAATCAGATCATTCATTTAGTTCGTTATTAAATAAGAGATCTAGCGCTAAAATCTGTTGATTTTGAAATCAAGCTGAGCGCTCGTGTCCACTGCTATCAGTTGCATGGACGACGCGCTGCGCGAGTTGCGCAATCTTCACTCGGACGCGCGTTTCAATCTATCGCCGTTGCGGAGACTCTGTTCATTCCGGTGAAATCACAGAATAAAATGCAAGTCCCTGCTTGATATAGACTAACCACTGATGAACATAGGCTATTCAGTTTTGATGAGAGAAAAAAAAACTGTACCAGTGCGCGGATTAGAACCACTAGGCTATAATGAGATGTTCCTGATTCACCATCGCCTGGCCTCTGAAAAAAAGCTTTTAAGGCCAGTCTGCCTGGGCCTGGACATATTTGAAACGTCTCACTCAATCTTTCGTTGTTTAGGTCTATATTACAGCCGTTTTAGGCGTGCGCTTTATTTGAAATGCAGCATGCGATGTTGTTTCATATAACTTTCAAACGGTAGAGCCTGTTCCTTTATAACATAGCCAAAGATCGGTGTATTTTGCCTTATACATTTTAGGCTTATTCTCAAATTCAGATTGTGTTAGGGGGGCGGGATTATTAGGAAATTTTAATCGGACAATTTGACCGGAGAGATTTAATTTTGTCGGACATCTCATTTTTTTACCGGCCAATGTCCGGTAATTACCGGACAACGGAAACCCTGATATATATATATATATATATATATATATATATATATATATTATTAATTAATTTTAGGGCTGTGAATTGATTTCTCTGTATCATTTGAATGATTTGATAATTAATTGAATTAATGTACACTATCGGTCAAAAGTTTGGGTCATAAGTCTCTTATGCTCATCAAAGCTGCATTCATTTAATCAGTAAAAACTGCCGTAAAAACAGTAATACTGTAAATTATTATTACAATTCAAGATAAATGATTTCTGCAACAACAATAAAATCAGCATCATTACTCCAGTTTTCAGTGTCACGTGATCTTCACAAATCTATTAATAGCTGATTTTGTGCTCAAGAAACATTTCTTTCACACAGAGATTTCGGAAAATACACGGATAAAGTGAAATGGGATTTGACCCGGGTTCGTTTGACTTTGAATCATTTTCCGGAATCAGAGAGTGCGTTCACACACAACCCGTAAAAATCCCGTAAAGACACGTGACATCGATGTGACGTAATGTCTCAGCAGCGTCTATAGTTTGCTAATGAGCTGCAATTTCTCTCTCGAGAAACCACGCTTGTGCATTTTTTTTCTCTGATTCGATCATAAACTAGCGCATTACATACCGTTTCATGCTGGCGAACGATCCCGGCTTCAGCGCCATCATTACGACACGGCAGTGATTACGGCTTTTGTTCACACAGCGCGCGTTCCGGGACTGAACACGGCAATGTTACTAGGTCCCCAACCCGGCATCAATCCCGGGTCGTGTTTGCGTTCACACAGAAGGTGTTCTGGCAATTTCCCGGGATCAACGCGCTGTGTGAAAGGGGCTTTACTATAATCATATTTGAAACCATTTGATCTTGACATCTGTCAACCACGAGCATGAAAGCTCATAGCGGCTTGTTAAAAAACAGTCTGTAATATTTTGTCGTCTCCTTTTTCAACAAAAACAAAGAGGTTTTAGTCTCGTCTTTTCTCGTCAATGATATAGCATGTTGATATAGACGGAGTTTTCGTTTAATGACGTTTGTGTTCTCATTCTCATCTCGTCTTAGTCATGGAAAAAAAGGTCATCATCAGACATAGATTTTTTTAACGAAATGAACACTATTTTGAAGTAATGTTTGATGTGCTAAAATATGCTGTGATGTGTTGCAGATGGATGGAGGTGATCAAAAGTGCAGCGAGCTCCACGGGACGCATGAGTCTTCTTGTACCCAAAGGCCCAGCAGAGATGAACGGGGGGAGCTGAGTGTCAGACTGATGTCCTGGAGCTGAGGGCTGGGCCCACTGTCTGCCAGGACCAAACACACCATCATTTGATCTTTTCTGATTTGTGGCTCTGAGAGGTGCATCATCATCATCATCATCATAATAACTTGTTTCTTGACTCTGGACTGTTCGCTCTCTGTGTCGCGGGAGTTCAAGCAGCTTATTGAAACCTTGGAGGAAAGTTTCTGCGCTCTGTAAGACTCTTCCAACGTTTCTTTCTTTTTATCTGGTGTTCTCCTTAATGAAACATAAAGTGGGCATCTTGCTCTTCTAGAACCACATTAGACTGAATTAAGTTATGTTTGATATTGATTTTGCTAAGGTTTCACTTTCTATTATTATTATTGCTGTATTCAGGTTTTTAAGGTCTTTGCTATGAATCTGTCATTTAGGACGATATTTAATATTCTTGTCAGAACAGACTTTTGTTATGCCAGTTATTCAGTAGAATTATTGTCCTACAGGAACAGAAAAATGATTTCAATTGTTTGTCCTGGGACAACATGACTGAATACTACTGAGGGGAGTGTTGACAAACAGAGGGTTTATATAAAGTCTAGCTGGTGCAGTATGTGAGATGAAGGGTAAAATGTCTCACTGATGTAAGAACAATGTGACGTTGGTCAGAGAGCATGTTTACAGGTGGCTGTATGATCCCTTTGAATGGCTGAGGGTGTGATGTTGGTACAGGAAGGAATCAGAGAGAGGACTATATTATTTTGACGATGAGGCAGCTGTATCATTGCATCGCGTATCGGCTTGTCCTCTGTCAGCATAGATCAAAGCATGTGTTGAAGGTTACCATTGTGTGACTGTTACCATTTAGGGGATTTTAAGTTCTGATTGATTTTGATCTCACAGCATTGATTTAGTTTAAACCTGAAAACTAATCGGCTATTTATTTTAAAGTGAAGACTGACCAAAAAACATTTTCTAACCAAACTAAATGTAATGTTTTAAATGATGTATTCACAAATGTCAGTAGTTTTGATTTTTGGATAGCCTACTTGATGGATAACAGTTTTAAACTGACCCCCATAAGGGGAAATTGGGTCATCCACAGTGTAATATTGCACTTTTCTTTCACTTTCTGGCATTTACACACAGGGAAGAGGAAATGGTTCTGGGGAAGTTAAAGCTGAAGTTAAAAACAAAAACAAAATCGCAAGTCAAGATGTTTTCGGTCAGACTCTAAATGCTAAAATTTAAGTTGGTATCAGCAGCCTAAAACTGCCTGTCCCTTTTTTTATTATACTGTATATGTGATTTTTTTCTTTTAAGTATATTATTAATTTGCAAGTTCTTTATATTTTTTGCAGGCATATCTCACTATATATATATATATATATATATATATATATATATATATATATGTGTGTGTGTGTGTGTGTTATGGTCAAGGCCAGTTGAGTTATTTGTTATTTTAATAGCATGATGATGGTGAAGAAGAGTTCCACAGTGTTACATTTATTGATCGGCTTACTTTACGAAGACAGATCTGTACGATATCTGATTTGGGAGACTTTTTTCTTGCTCTTTTTGGATTATTGATTGTATTTATAAGGCTTTTGGCTTTGTCCGTTCAACATGCTGTACAGGGTCCAACCAAAGACCTGAAAATGTTTTGCATAAGCCTGAAAAGGTTGGCCAAAGTTAGTCGGCCACACAATATGCAGTGTTGCTTTGTGTACTCAACAATATACTGTAAGCAGCTATCATCTCGACTTGAGCTCAGCTATGCCTCAGCTGATGTGTTTCAAATCCCTCTTATTTCAGTAATGCACTGTGGGCTCAAGGTCTTCACCCATTTGTACATTTCATGCAAGGACTGGAATCATTTTCTTCCTCGTTTTCTGTATCTGGTAATAAGAGGGATGAATTCAAGTTTTTTTTGTTTTGTTTTTTTCATCCCGAATTTCTAAGTCCTCAGTTTCCTGTCTCATTCAGAGAGGCACTAAACACAGTTTTTACGAATTCGCTTCTCTCCGACATTAATATTTAACTCTCTGACTTTACTATTTATTTTGTGTAGCATGTTGTCGAGGCGTTGCTCCTGTACACACCGCATGTAGTACGTTCCATGTTATGACATTGAGAGATATCAAATAAAACTGAACTGTGTAACATTTTCTTCTCTTCATTTTGTCCCATTTAAACATTTGTTCACCTAAAAATAACCTAAAAATTCTGTCATTAAGTATGGGTGTAACGATACACAAAACTGACGGTTGGGTTGTGTGGGGTTTAGAAAGCCAAAATTGTTTTTTTTTTGTTTTTTTTTAAACAGTGGTTTAATGAAAAAATTGTGTCTTTGTCTTTAAATTAATTCAATTACAATTAAACGTTTCGGATTAAAAAAAAAAGATCTGCTAATGCTGTTAACTTTTTTAGATATAATAATCAACAATCAACACATTGTATGAAAACATGTAAACTGAACATAAGGCAGTTTTTGCATTAACTTGTATTTTTTACTCTAATTCGTTACTGAAATATAATAGTTGCTGTCATTTTCATGAAAGATATTTTAAACATACATTAAATAATCAAGATATCATTAACAGGTTAAGTAAAATATAGCCTAATATAGTGCATTTATTTAGTGCAAGAGTTCATTTGGATGACTTGCCTGCTGAGGTAATATAATGCTATGTGAAAAACTAAGCTGTTTTATTGACGTCTTTCCGCTGCTGAAGATTGAGCGATTACATGAGTTGTGATGCCTTTCAGTAAGTATACTGTATCTTTCAACATACCTTCAGGTGTCCATTCATGTTTATTCTGAAACTGAGGAAGAGATGATCGCGTTTACTCGCGCTCCGCGCTGCCGCTTGAAATGAGTAGCTAGTACAGTGATCGGTCACGCCACAGCAAAGAGCGCCAAAACGGCATTTATTGTTTGAATTTCGTGATCAAATAGACAGAATTTGAAAGATTACACCTTGCTTAGTATCGAAAGTAACAAAACATGGGGCTAGCTATTATATGGTGTTAATGGTGGTTAGGCTACAAAACTGACTTCGTTCTGTATAAGTCATGAGGTCCAGTGAGCCAGGGCTGGGCGGGGTAGCAGGGGGCGGGGCGTGTTCGGTACGCCATGAGAGAATCGCGATTCGTATCGTGGGTTCTGTATCGCGGTTTTTCGGTTCGGTTTGAATATCGTTACACCCCTATCATTAAGTACCCTGTATGAGATGACTTTTGTTGATCTCTGAAACATAAATGAATATAGTTTTAATGAAACCTGAGAGATTTCTGTCCCTCCATTAAAAGAACATAACAGCACACTTCAAAAAGTTAATAAACTTTGTAAAATAATACATAAGAATTTAACGGTTTATTCCAAGTCTTCTGATGAGACATGATCACTTTATATCAGTGTTACATAAATGTATTATTTAGTAAAACTTTTTTTTTTTTTATTATTATTAATTGAAATATAGCTGAATTCAAATTAAAATATTAGATGACAAACTTAAAATAAAATTAGAAATGTTGCCTTGGCAAATAAACTGAAATGAAATGAGTTTAAGTACTAAACTTACTAAAGCTAAAACTTAAGTAAAATATTAAAGATAAATAAAATAAACTAATATAAAATGACAAAAACAACTAAATTAATAAGACTTTAATGAAAACTGAAAATATAAAAATAAAGCTAGTTCAAAATATTAATAAATACAATGATTTATATTATACAAATAATACTCAACTAACACTGCTTTAATTTGGTATCAAGTGGTTTAATCCAAGTCAGTTAAAATTCATTTCATATGATGAACAGATTTAACTTAGGCTTTATTTTCATATTTAAAAATTGATCGACTCACAAACATTGAGCACATCAAATATGGTAAACAAACAAGTGTATGCTCGTTGATCAATGTTTATGTGAATAAAACGCTAAATTAAATCTGTTCATCATAAAACGTACACAATTAAACCGTTTGATTCGTATAGATTAATCTTACAATATATTTGTGATTATTTTGGAGTGTCAAAGTTTTGGTGGAATGGACTTTCAGTGGATGGACAGTAATCTCTCAGGTTTCATTGAAAAAAAAAAAAGTAATGCATTTAAAGAATAAACATTTTTGGGTGAACTATGGCTTTAAGCCCTTTCCTGCATTTCCACCAGTGATTGATGCAAAAGTAAGAAATAAGCAGTTTTTTCTTCTTACACTAGTATATTTATCATTTAATGGAACGCACATAAACTTGACTTGTCATTTCATTTAGACATTTCAAAATTCGATAAAGTAAACCGTAAAAACATCTCCTCATACAAGCAGTAATGGAAAGCCTGGTGGTCTTCAGCAGAAGGAGCAGGTGAGCCATCAGGATAGTCTTTCCGTGGAGCTGGCCAGCAGTCCGGTGGACCTCATCGTTTCGAAGGCATGCTGTTTCCGTTGAGTGTGAACCTGCAGGGTTGAGACACAGGAAGTCTCAAAGTTCACTCCTGCGGATGATTCAGTGCTGCATGCAAGTGCCACAGTGCAGTACAAAATCTCAAAGCAAAGAGTCTGCATGACCTGAAAAACTGGCATAAGCAGAAAATTACATCAAATACAATTAGATACTGTGTGTACAGAAACGTGGATGAGACTGTCTGTTAAATGTCAGGCCTGTTTACCTGCACACTCTCTCCATGACGTGATTGAGTAAACGGTCAGAGATTCCCGGGCTGGACTCCTCAGCGAGGCTGAAGGCGTTTTCCAGCTCTTCCAGGGCGCATACGCCGTTCCCGCTAACACGCCGCTTCTCCTTCAGCTGCATTCAGAACATACCAGTCTGCTAATCCACGTGTCAAGACTCGACGTTAAAGCACAGGTGCACCCGTGATGGAGGCTCGCTGACATAAACATACTTTTTTGAATTCTTTACCTCTCTGAAGATGGGTGAGATGAATGTTGTCAGAGACGGTGACTTCAGCTGCCTCTTCATAGCGTCTGATGTCTGTTATGAAAAACACGAGTTCTGTGATACCTGATGGATCGCTTTGAATAAATGACATGGGTAAGCTGAACTTAGTCCAATTTTCAGATTTTTTTTCTTTCTTTTTTTATGTGGTTTAAGTTGTATCCTACTTTAGTAGACTAAAGAGTGCAAGAGTCTGGTTTCCAGAAGTAATCTTATTTTTCTTATAGGGAAATTGATTTTGAACAATAACTTCATATCTACGGTGAGCTATGAGGTTGTTAATTGATGTTAATTTTGAATGAATCATTAATTTTACAGTGGAATCCCTGGTGAAAACTACATTACCCATGATTCTGCAGAGAAATCTCCAATTGTGACAAGAAAATCATGTTAAAAGAACATTTATATTTAATCATTTAGCAGATGCTTTTATCCAAAGTGACTTACAAATAGAAGAGAACAATTAAAAAGCAATTCAACCCAAAAATAGGGCAACAATATGTAAATGCTGTGACCAGTCCCAGTTAGTCTAGCACAGCACAAGCAGCAATAAACAATGATATTTGAATAAAAAAAGATAGCATAGAGACTAATTAGTGTTAGTATTAATGGATCAAGTGTTGAAGAAAAAGATGCGAACACTTTTCTATGCTCAGTCTCAAACTACTTTAACTTAATATAATATAATCTTCAATCATAATATAATCAACATCATCAATAGTTTTATATTTCTCCTTCGTTTTTAAATTGTCTTTTGCAGTGCTTCATGGGACTTGTAGTTCTTTCCCTCATAAAGGCTGTTTAGTAAAGTCTTGTACCTTTTGTATTTGCTCCGATTTTCAAATATATTTTTTCGCTTCAAATCAAAATTTGTAATGTTGTAATTCATCTTGTAGCTGGTTGGTTTGATTCATGACTTAGACATCTTTAATAAAGATGTTTTAAAAATCCTCATGGGAAAAATTCATGAAAAAGCTACTTCCGGAATCAGCGCCGCTGAAAAAAAGGGCCACTGTTGCACTCTATAGAGTACTACAGTTGGAATCCAGAAGTACAAACTCCATTCATTTTCTCCATAAGGCAGACCTACTGTGAGATACGAGGTTGTTAATTCATGGAATTTTCTTCTGCTGAAGCCGTCAGCTGGCATTATTTCAGTTTATTTTTTTAAATAATCATGTTTAACAGTGTAATTCTGTGGGGAAAAACTACATTACCCATGATGCTGTACAGAAAATTACACCAATCAGAAAGTCGAAAAAAGCAACACGCTCCAAAAAGCTCTTTAGCTCCACCACTCCCATGAAGCACTGCGAATGACTTAATAAAGTTGATTTCCCTACGCTCTCAAAATACTGAACTGTTTGTATATATATATATATATATATGCATATTTTTTAATAAACTTTAAATTGTTGTTATACATATAATCCATATACATACATATATATAAGTTTTATATTTCTCCATCATTTTTAATTTGATTATGCTGTCCACAGTGCTTCATGGAATTGTAGTTCTTTCCCGTTAAGTACACAGTCTTGTACATTTGTCTTTTTGTCCGATTTTCAAAAACGTATTTGCTTCAAATCAAAATTTGTACTGTTGTGATTCACCTCGTAGCTGATTGGCTTGGTTCATGGCTTATAACGAAAACTATTTTAAAATCCCTATGGGAAAAATGAATGGAAAAATATACTTCTGGAATC
This sequence comes from Gila orcuttii, assembly GCA_026230005.1. Classification (NCBI taxonomy): domain Eukaryota; kingdom Metazoa; phylum Chordata; class Actinopteri; order Cypriniformes; family Leuciscidae; genus Gila; species Gila orcuttii. The sequence continues at coordinate 27,822,742 of JAPDVR010000011.1, forward strand.
AGTGCCGCTGAAAAACTGTTGCACTCTATAGTATTCAGCTAGTCATGTGATCACAATATGGCAGCCCCCATCAGGCAACTATATGACTGTACATGATTTTAAACTAAAAAGGTTTAAAATCAAGTATACTACGCTTCATTTCTTTGCCTAAAATGTATCTAAAAACATACACTGCAAAAAATGCTTTTCTTACTTAGTCTTGTTTCCAGTCCTAATATTTAAAAATTCTTAAATCAAGATGCATTTACTAGATGAGTAAAATGACATAAGATATTATGTCCTGTTTTCCGGGGGAATTAATTAAAATTAAGTGAGTTGATGCTTAAAAAAAGCAAAATTATCTGCCAATTCAAACAGAATTGCCCATTGGCAGATAATTTTGCTTGTTTTAAGCAAAAAACTCTCTTAATTTTGATTAATTCCCCTTAGAAAACAAGACTTAATATCTTACGTCATTTTACTACTTTAGTAAATGCATCTTGATTTAAGAAATATTTCATATTTGGACTGGAAACGAGACAAAAATAATAAGAAAAGCATTTTTTGCAGTGTACTAACCGCATTTTTAAAGGAGGCTCTGTGCTGTTTCTGAATTCTATACAAATATGCAATGTAGCATACAAGTCATATTTAACATAGCTAGATCTGTCCAATTTCGCCCCTAGTATCAGAAGCAGCTCCGATGCAAGTTTAGTTCTGTTCGATTTCTCATTACTCATTTCTCATTGTGATTCCTGTGTAAATGTATGCTGCCTCTGAGACACTAAAAAGTCTGTTTAAACACCACCTTTACGGCATCTAGACTTTAAAAGACATTTACCTTATTGTCTAAATGATTGAGGCCTCTCTGTAACTTGTTAATGGAACTGGGCCGCACGGTGGGGAAAGTCCACATGGGACACTGGTCCCTGTCCTCCCCCTCCCCGTCCCTAAGTGAAAAACAAACAGAGTAAACATACTGTACACAGATATCACAGGTATTGCTCATCCAGGAATGTGGACCGGACACGTACATGTCCGAGTCGTCAGAGCTTGATTCGTCCCCGTGGCCATCTGACTTCCAGCGGCGGTATCGATCAATGAGCTCTGCCAGGTATGAGGTTTTCTTGGTGTAGCGGGTGATGAACTTGTGTTTCAGTAGCTCTTTGGCTGTTGGTCTCTGTCATATGCAAACATCATATTACAAAAATTAAAAGGAGTTAAAAGTTTAATTAAAGCCTGTTTACACTTAAATATAATGGCATCACTGCCAGTATTAAAAGAATTAGCGATAATACAATTCCAGCCAATACAATAAGTCGATCATTATTTTTGTGTTATGGCATTCACCAATAAATGGCAGGTATTAAAATTCTATAACATTTGGCATCCAATTTGGTCAATCATTTTAAATGTCACAAGTGAAAAATGTAATATTTATTTTGAGATTACAAAAAACATTTAATAGTGCTATTAAATTATTTGTATTTTTAAAAACTAACTGTAATTAGATAATCTAACTGACATTAACAAATATTTAATATCATCAGCTACTGTTAAATTAAATCTATAAAAATCTATAGAAAATAAAATCAATATTAAAAAAAAAAAATACTGGCTGATAAGTGATATAGAACCAATATATTATGCATCTCTTAATAGAATTGTTTTTATTATAAAGGTATTAAAAAGAGAGCTACTAACAAATCGTGGCTCTTTATTGAGACAAGATTCAACAAAGTCCTTAAAGGCTCTGCTGTAGGACCCGTCCAGTGTGGGCGGGTTACTTTTAGGGATGAGGAACAGGACTCTCATGGGGTGAAGTTCTGAGTTTGGTGGCTCTCCTTTAGCCAGCTCAATGGCTGTGATACCCAATGACCAGATGTCAGCCTAAAACAGGGAAGACAAAAAAAATGGGGGTTAGTACTTGTGCCATCTGTCTGTCTCTGAATATTTCATTGAGTTTATTTTCATTGTGCAGTCTTCACTAGTTAACAGATGTTCACGTGGAGGACTTGAACATGATACCTGTTAGCTAAATGACAAACGAGACAAGGAAGTACTTGTACCTTGAAGTCATACGCAGACTGTTTGATAACCTCTGGTGCCATCCAAAATGGAGTTCCTACAAATGTGTTTCTCTTAATTTGTGTGTCCGTTAACTGGCCGGCCACTCCAAAGTCTGCCAGTTTGACTTCTCCATGTTCAGACAGTAACACATTGGCCGCTGTAGCCAAAAAGTAGAAGGGTTATCCATATGGGAACACTTCACAGGACTAAAATTAACCAAAAAGAGGCCAGTTTTAAATACTGACCTTTGATATCTCTGTGAATCTTCCTCTCTGAGTGGAGGTAGTCAAGTCCTTTCAGTATTTCTCTGAGGACGGTGGCGATATATGCCTCTTCCAGAGGTCCCGGCCTCAACTGTTCAAACACACATTAGAGGATGTTAAATATAGTGACATTTCCTGTGCCTTTGAGGGTTTTTTTGTTTCTGTAATTATGCCTCATTGTAAAGAACTCACAAACATGGTTAAAAAATACTAACTCACCAGGTCCAGCGCCGATCCACCTCCCAAATATTCCATGATGATCCATAGTTTAGAGCCCTGAGAAACACAATACACCAGTCAATTAAATTACTATTAATTTTTCTGATAAAATCAACAGATATTTGATCATCTCTAAAAGGAATAGTTCATCAAAGCATGACCGCATTTTTGATGCAGTTTCAGCCTTTTTGGAGTATATACTATTATATTATTTATTCATATTTTAATTTAACTTTTATTTAGGTTTTTTTTCTCATTTTGATTTTAGTTTGGGTTTTGTTATGTGTGTTTTTTCATATATATATATATATATATATATATATAGCTTTCATTAATTTTGATTTCAGTTTCTTAAGTTCTGGTTTGAGACAGACTGGTCACTGTCTACTTTTATTGTATGTAAAAGAACATCTTGGACATTCTGCAAAATACCTTGTTTTGTGTTCCATGGAGGAATGTTGGTGACACTTTGAGACCGAGTAGTGGCCAAAAGTCATGTGCGAGCCCGAGGGGATATTTGTTTTTAATGAAGTTTGATTAAACCATCAAAATATGAGGAAGATATTTTAAATTTTTTAAAACTAAACTTGGTTAAGGCATTTAACCCCTAACCATAGTCCCCTAAAGGGACATGGTGATGGAAAAAAAACATGAGATGGGAGGAATATATTTCAAAATTTTTGCGTACACTCGAACTTTTGCGGTCTCTCAAAAAATGTGCGTGAGAAACTTTGCTTTTGCTCGACAATTTCTGCATTTGCATTAATTTAGTTAATTTCTATTTGCTCACAAACCTTTTGCATTCTCTGGAAAGCATTTGCGTTCCCCTGAGTCTGCATTTGCTCTTGAAGAACACAAACGTTTTGCAAGCAAATGCAACGTTTCCCGGGAGAACGCAGAACATTTGCGAGAGAACGCCAAAGCACTAATATATAATTTTTCCTCGCATCTCATATTTTTTTTCCTCACCATATCCCTTTAGGAGCTCCGTGATAATCTGACAAAATTATTTGGCAAAAAAATGCAAAACTTCTGCCACAGGTTTTATTTTACTATGAAAAAATAAATGCATAGAAAAACAAAAACCTCACGGGAAAAAAGCATACATAATTCTGAATGTTCCGATCCAATTTGACTTCTGACCTGTAATGCTGCCTGAATCATCATCATACTGTTCGTTCATTGGCCAGAGGAGAACTGATTGATCTGCCTGCATTGACACCATTATATGAGAACTGAACTGAGCTGTACGATGACATCACTGTTTTCTCCAGAGTGGCTGTATAGATAAATGAACTTAATTTTACAACAGAAATGAACCATTACTGAAATGACTTAACCTGGACTATGACACTATTTCCTTCTAGATCTGCTTTACAGCAGAAACAAACTATGATGCATTATTATCCTGTTATCTCTGTAAAGCTGCTTAGAAATAATCTGTATTGTAAAAAAATGCTATATAAATAAAGGAGACTTGACTTGCATGTGTTCATAATTTCTTAGTATGAGAGTCTGGCCAAAAATTATGTCCGCACAATTTGGAATGTTTCATTGTATTATCACAAATAAAACGATTGACTCCTGACTCCAAGCACAACTACGCAATATGTTTACGAATTCTTAATAATATTTGAAGGAGATTGTCCTAGGCCAGACATCACATTTGGCCACCACTGTACCTACAATAAGGTATTAGGAACTAGTGATGTAGTACTCGAGTCCGGTCTCGTCCGCATCACTAGTTAAGGCTGTAACGATAGACCAAACCTACAATTCGGTTCGTATCATGATTTTTTATTTAAGATTTAAAAATAGATAAATCATGTTTTCAGTGCTGATGTTGTGGTGACGCGTTCATGTAACAAGGGTGGCGCTCCCAATAAAGTATCTAAAAGCTGCCACAAAGAACCGGCAAAATTAATGATTATGAATATGTCAAATATAGCAAGGAGAGATTTTAATTGTTTATTAATAAACAAGGTTTTTCAGTGTGTCGGCTTCAAGATGAAGTTTTGCTGACTCGCAATCTTCACAAACGCGCCAGAGAGAAATGCAGATTTTATACGGATTACATAAGCAGAGAGCAGTCTGTTTTTCGTTTTTAAATGTTCTGTTTAAAAGTAGACATCAAGCTTTCTATATATTTCTGAAGTCTGTGAGTCAAGTACATTATACGCTGAGTTTCGGTTCATTTAAGAGACGAGAGTCCAGTTCACGCGGCAGCGACTCCGTGTCATGATGATCTATTTTCTACTATATTTACTTCTTATTTTAAATCCAGGCAATTGGCTGATGAAACATTAATTAAAATTAAGATACAATTAATAAAAAATGAAATTTACTTTAAAGAAAGGCTTTGTGCTTTCTGAAGTCGCTTTCAGAGCGGTCATGTCCGTAACGGAGAACTGTCACGTCCGTAAGATAGTTTTTTTCTTCATAAATGCGAACACGAAAAATAAAATAAAAAATAATATTTTATGTTCTGTGGAGGCCGACCCTTCTTCATCCGGTTATTAGCCTACTTTTGTTTTGCGCAGTGTAGCCTAATTCGTAGAATTATTAAAAAATATTTTGCCACTTAAAAGTTAAAGATTTGTTGTGTCACGTCACATGTGTATTTCGCTCAAATTAAATATAAAACGCATATGTAGACTGATATTTTTCTAATGTCTTGACTCCTTTATTAAGGGGGGAATGGATATATAAACAGACGTTTCAGTATTAAATGCTTTTTCTGATAATTTATATTTCAAGTTTTGACTGCACGTCCATAACGCTGGAATTGCCCAATTTTAAAGAATTTATCCTCAACTAGTTTTTTGGTGTGGTCTGCGTATTTTCATTGCGTATTTTACGTGGTCTGCGTAAACATTTCATTGGCGTTCTGTACATGATGCACTTTTTCTGAGCGCGTACTGAAGTGCGCGCGCACTGTCAGGCAGCGCCAAACTGGATTTTTGTTGGGTCAGACCCATCTGATAGCGATGGGGGACCGAGACCGAGAGAGCTACATAAAGCTACATGGAAAAAATATGCACCAAACAAGCCACTTTGAAATTTTGCTGTTTTCATGAATACAAAAGTTGGGTGACCCTCCCCCTAGACTAAAAAAAAGTTGAATGACCCTCCCCTCAACAAAGAATAAAAAGACATGACCCTCCCCTTTTTTCCTCCGGTGGCCCTTTCCATAAATACCGAACGGTCCTAATTTAGACATGCCACTAGAAATTTTTAATTTGCTCTGCATGTCCTAATTATGATTAAAAAAGTCAGTGTGGGCTTAACATGTTGATGACAGAGCAGCACTGTTGAAGCATTTTAGAAAAATAGGCAGAAGATGATGCATGTGGTAGGGATTTTTTTAATGATAGTAAAAGCATAGTCCACATTAAGATGTTAAGACTGCTCCTCTAAACAATTCCCAATCTAGCCCAGTCAGGCCTAACTGTTGATTATTAACTGGGGTGATATTAAATCATGAATATCAAAACTGACATGTCGAGACAAAATCTCGACTCGGACTTGCTTCCTCAAAGACTCGGTCTCGACTCGGACTCGACCCTTCAAAGACTCGGTCTTGACTCGGACTCGACCCTTCAAAGACTCGGTCTTGACTCGGACTCAACCCTTCAAAGACTCGGTCTTGACTCGGACTCTACTGTATTTGAAAACCAACGGACTCGGTCTCGACTCGGACTCGACCCTTCAAAGACTCGGTCTTGATTCGGACTCGACCCTTCAAAGACTCGGTCTTGACTCGGACTCGACTGTATTTGAAAACCAACGGACTCGGTCTCGACTCGGACTCGACCCTTCAAAGACTCGGTCTTGACTCGGACTCGACCCTTCAAAGACTCGGTCTTGACTCGGACTCGACCCTTCAAAGACTCGGTCTTGACTCGGACTCGACCCTGCAAAGACTCGGTCTTGACTCGGACTCTACTGTATTTGAAAACCAACGGACTCGGTCTCGACTCGGACTCGACCCTTCAAAGACTCGGTCTTGACTCGGACTCGGCATAGGCGGTCTCGTCCCCATCACTATTAGGAACCAACAATGAACATTGTTTATTCAAGTTTGTTCATAATACAGGAACTAGTGTTAATTTATATGGCTTATTCTTTTTTTTTTAAATGTATTAGTATTAACATTTATATCACTTATTAATCTATCTGCATGAACTAAAATAATGCCATTGTAAAGTGTTACGAGGAAGTCATATGTTTTTGAAGGGTGGCATTTGGGTGAACTATTCCTTTAAAAATACAGAAATATACTGTGATATTTTTAAAGCCGCGTCTGAAAGAAGAAAATCTCCACAAACCGTCAGATAGGAGCCATAGTATTTGGTGACATAAGGGCTGTCACACTGACTAAGTACTGTGATCTCCTGCTGGATGTCTTCAATCTCATCCTCTGCCTCTTCCAAGTCAATAATCTTAATGGCCACCACCTCTTTTGTGCGGTTGTTTATTCCCTTGTAGACCTCTCCAAATGAGCCTTTACCAATTCGCTCCAATTTGGTGAAGTATTCCTCAGGATTCACACGCGGATTCTGTAGGGAGAAAAAAAAAATGATTTAAAAATACTTACCAGCTATCAATGGCAAGATCCAGCATAGTGCATTTTCTTTACACAGGTGACGGACTCTAGAAGTTGTCCTTTTATCAAGCAACAGATTAACAAATGCAGGAAGATCTACCCAGTCATCGCTGCCCTGCTGAAGGTCCGGAGATGGTGAGAAGCTATCGAGGGAACTGCTAGAAATCACATGTAGTTTTTTAAGCACTTTTTTCATTTTCTAGGAAAACACTCCGAGCCTCTGCTTCCTTGTTCAGTATGGGATAAAGATGACTTGTACTGACAATCCATCTGGAAGTGACACCGTTTTTATCAAAACACAACAATCACTTGACAAGACTCAAAGTTCAGGAGATAACCTCATGGTATCAGCTCAACATCCGATATCCGCATTCATCACACTTAAATTGACCCTTTTTTAAACACTGAGCTATCAAAAAACGAACTTTTACTATTCTTGGTAGAACCACCCATTGAAGGCCCCATAATATGAGATCAGCTGGATATGCTTTCTAAAAATTCTCAAAAAGTAAATTATTCTGCCAACTACACCTGCGTGACCTGTGGGTGTGCCACTCTTTCGTCAAGATACTCTGAGGCTCATCAAAACAAATGATACACTGCAATTATAATATTGACCTACAAAACATGCGCACTGGCTACAAAATATAAACCTGTTAACTACATCATGAATAGATGGCATCCATTATCATCTGAATCTGTACAAAATACCCACATTGTCTAATATGTAATATAACATTTTTACACTTTTTCCTCTTTTCATATTATGGTGGTGTCAAAAAGTGTTATTTGAAGATTCTCAATACAATATAATAGATGTGATGAAGGATGTTCAGTATAAATAAATGTTTATAATCAGACTGAATTTCAAGTTAATTTTCCATGGACTTTGCCATTTTAGCAGCCCTGTTATCAACACATGAGACACCTAAATACAGCTTTAATTTAGCAATTTTCTTGCAATTAATGTTAAATCAATGTCAAAATTAAATGGGCAATAAAACAAATGTGTGAATGGGTAAAAGGGTTGCAAATTTTAGCCCAAATTATTATGTTTCTCAGAAGGTCCCAGCTACTTTAGGATAAAATGTTGGTTTTTAGTTAGTGATAGACCTATATTTGACGCAACTTTAAAAACAAAGCTTGATAAGTGCAGTTCAACTTCACATTACAATTTGTGTAAAAATTGAGAAAATTATGATCTCATTTCTTGGGAGTTACAATTTTTCAGAATATGTGGTAACAGGGTTGTGTGCAAAATGTGGACAGTTAAATATTAGCTATTATTAGTAACTATTATTAGTTAAATATTAGCTTTAAGTGATTAGTTAATCATTTAAAAATATGAAAATAGTTTTAATTATACGCCAAGTCTACTTGGTTTACTTTTCTTAAATCATTTTGTTTTTGAAAGATGTCTCATCAAGCCTGCTTTTATTTGATCAAAAATACAGAAAAAAAATGTAATATTGTGAAATATTATTATAATTTATAATATTGTTTTTCTATTTTAATATACTTTAAAATATAATTTATTTCTGTGATGCAAAGCTGAATTTTCAGTGTCTCATGGTCCTTCAGAAATCATTATAATTTGCTGATTTGTGCTCCTTGCTGTGATATTTTTTTCAGGATTCATTGATTAATAAAGAGTTAAAAAAGAACAGCATTTATTTAAAATATAGAAATATTTTCTAACAATATAAATCTTTACTGTTACTTTTGATCAATTTAACATCTTTGCAGAATAAAAGTATTAATTTATTTTTTCTTTTTTTTTAAAGGGAAAAAAATACTGAAATTACCCCAAAACTTTGAACTTCTATTTTAAATAAATGCTGTTCTTTTTCTTCTTCTTCTTTATTTTTTTTTTTTTTTTACTTTTTATTCATCAAAGAATCCTGGAAAAAAGTATCACAGGTTATACATTTTATAAAATACATAAAATTTAAACTTGTATACTAAAAAACTATTAGAAATAGAGACTGGATTTTCTTTATTTGTTTATCTTTTTTTTTCTTTTTTTTTCAAGAGTTACATCCTAAGCATCACATACACTTTAGTGCACTTTAGGCATACTTTACCATACAGTAATGTATTCATATAAATGCTGAGTAAAACTAACCAATTTAATTACAAAGCTTCCTACTATACTACAGTACAGTACAGTACAGTACAAAGACACAGTAATGTAAAGTTAATCATCATCCGAAAAGAACAGTAAGTAACTGTTATGTCTTAGTAAGAAAGAAATGCAAGGAGGTATTCAGGTGTCATCTTCATCTCTCTGGATTACCTGGTTCCGCATGTTATGAAGGTGTGCCATGTCCAACTAGATATACCTCCAGTTCGGGGTTCACAGATTTTTCCTCTTTCTCTCCTTCTTGAACAGTCACCCACCAATGGAACAGCTTGTTCCCAATACACGCCTCTCTAAAACATCCCCGTGTACCAGACTGGCCCGCTGTAGGGTTTATAAGGTTTATAATCTGTATTCTCGTCCATCCATAAGCGCAGACAATCGGTCTTTCGTGTGAATGTTTACGGTTTATGGTCTGCAGGGGAGACTCCCTGTGCAACCCCACTACTTTGACTAAGAGAGAGGAATTGTGTTCCGCGCATGCGTGACAATCTCCTTTAAAGCCCAAAGACTGCTGGGAATCGTAGTTTTTCACTCACTCTGAGCTACATGGCTGCGTACACTACACATAGACGCTATGAAATAAATAAAATGTTTACCCCCGGTTTCACAGAAAGCCAATCCCATATAATACATCTGTTTTAACTGAAGGTAACTTGCACTGTCAAATCTTAATTTATGTCCGTGCCATTGTTTCGTCTCAAGATGCACACCAATGTTTGTTTGTTTTCTTAGGCATGTTTATAAAAGCTACTTAAATACCCTAATTGAAGGCCTAATCCTGGCTTAATCTAAGCCCTGTCTGTGAAACCAGGCTTTAGAGATTCACTGTGACTATCATTTGTAAATCTTCTATAGGATTTAGCTTAAAGTCCCTGTAAAGTCAAAATGAAGTATGTGTTCTGAGTTTGTCATATCACAGAAAAATGTGTTATTAGCCACCCAGCCAAATTTGAATGATAAAAAAAGCCGGCAAGTACATAAAATAAGCTATCAAAATCTTGAAAAAAAAAGCAGTAGTCTCTGCTCTCAAACGCTGGGGGCGTGTCCGCTGGCTGCGCTGTAACCACGCCCACTCGCGGGACAGCTGCCGTTGCCACACTCAACTGTCACCCGCTACAGCCGGAATGGATGCTCCTAGCAGCTTATTAGGTTAAATATAACATAAGCACACAAGGCAACTTACACTCATTGGTGGGCACGCACTGCCGATGATGGCACCAGTTGTCGGCGCGACGGGAGGATGAAGGCCGAGGCGGGAGATAACGTTAGTCGGTTCGGCCCCATTCACCAGTAACAGCGGATTATCAGTGAATCCCAGTTGTCTCCGACGAAAGTTTATAAAACTATCCCGTGTAAAATGATCACTACAGAGGCGGGTTTTGGTGATCATCCTCAGCTCTCTATCAAGGTGACTCTTCACAAAATTAATCCACCTCTTCTTAATGTGATCGTATTTAGGAAATGTAAATAAGGACACCGATCTGTTTTGTACATGATCGCATCCAGGTAGTACACATTTCCGTGACGAAGACATAGCTAACTAGCAAACTGTACGCTGTAGTAACAAATAATAGTACTGACAGTAACTCGCGATTGAGCGGCAAACTGATGCGAATGTGCTCTATTTATATTGTTAGTGGAGCGGCCAGCCTCAGTGGCTCTAGTGCGTCATCAAGTAGGGGCGTGTACAAGCTCAGGGCTCCAGTGCGTCATCGAGCCCTGTTTTAGACCCGCCCAAAAAATCCCGAAAATAGCAATGATGAAAAACTGTTTAACGGTCTAACTCCACAATTCAGTACTTCACTGTTCACAGTCTTTGTAATATGTTTTAGCAATACATTTCTAACATTTATAATGTGTTTAGATTTTTTTTTTAAATTGCCTTTACAGGGACTTTAACAATTTCTAATTTATTCTACAACAGTTGCACATTAAGTCGCTTCTTTCCTCGCTTTTTTTTTAAAGTCAAGGTCGTTTTATTAATATGACGATATGAATATGAAAATATGATTATTAATATGAATATATCATCTTGAAGACCTTTTATGAGTAAACCATTGCTATTTTCTATGCTCTAACTTTACACTTCCCCTAAAAAGCACCCTCACATAATTTTAATAAAACATTACTTAATTCATTTAATTAAGCCTTTTGAATTGTGAAAATAACTAGGAGGTTTCAGATGTTCCTTCATTGTGTGGGCATTTCAAAATGTGGCAAAATATTGTAGGCTATTATAAAATGTTGTGTTATAAAATATACAGTATTGCTACACAAAACTTTCTTGAGCATTATGTGCAAAACGACTCGGTTACTAACGTAACCTCGGTTCCCTGAGAGGAGGGAACGAGTATTGCGTAAGTAGCTTACGCTATGGGAAAACTCCTTTTCTCGAGAATATTGAAGTCTTTATGTAAAACGCATTGCAGCTGCACAGATGACAGCAATGAACGAAGGAACTCGGTCATTGGCTGTGCTGCGGCAACTTGCTCGAACCAATGGCGGGGCGACTCTGAATGCGCGACCAATGAGCGCGTTCCCTTTCGAGAGGTCTCTCCTATTGCGTAAGTAGCTTACGCTATGGGAACACCATGCAAAACGCCGTGCGTGCTGAACTTCGCCTTATGATAGCCAGAGGCAGGTGCCTGAGCTAAAAAGCAAAGTTATCATCCAACTAGCCGGCAGAGGCGAGCTTTATATGTGGGAATAAATACAGAGCGGCTAGAAGGCGCTCAGTGTGACACAAGCACATACACAATCTAGATACGAACTCGCAGTTCAACTAGCATTATGCTGATAGCACATTGGAATGCAATGTCGGGACCTGTAGGTTGTAGAATCTGATAAATGTGGACGGTGAGGCCCAGCCTGCCGCCGCACAAATATCCTCGATCGGTATCCCGCTCGACCATGCCCAGGAAGAAGCCACACTCCTGGTGGAGTGTGCTTTGACTCCCCAGGGGCATTGAAGTCCCTTAGCTTCATAAGCCAGCGCTATAGCTTCGACTATCCAGTGAGAGATTCTCTGCTTTGAAACAGTTGTTCTGTCTGTCTGAATAGGGCAGAACGCTCCAAATACACTCTGAGAGCCCTAACGGGGCAGAGTAGATTAGCGTCGTGTTCGTCTGCTGGAGACGAAAGCGCAGTTAGGGAGATAACCTGTGCTCTGAAGGGAGTGGTGAGCACTTTAGGAATATACCCATGTTTCGGTCTAAGGACGACCCTGCAGTCGTTAGGTCCGAATTCTAGGCAGGCAGCGCTTGTTGAAAGCGCGTGCAGGTCGCCCACTCTCTTGACCGAGGCGAGTGCCAGCAAGAGCGCCGTCTTGAGCGAGAGCTGTTTAAGGTGCACGGTTCGGAGTGGTTCGAACGGGGGCCCTTTAAGAGCGTCTAGGACCGTAGCTAGGTCCCAGATCGCCACGGGGGGATGGCGTGAAGGGTTCATCCTCCTGGCGCCCCTTAGGAAACGAATAATTAGGTTGTTTCTTCCCAATGGACGTTCCATTACAAGGTCGTGTGACGCTGTGATGGCAGCCACATATACTTTGAGCGTGGAGGGGGTGCGGCCCGCCTCCAGAAGCCCTTGTAGGAAAACGAGTACACTCGTAATCTCGCATGTTACAGGGTTTAGGCCCTTGGTATTACACCAGTCACTGAACACTTTCCATTTCTGGGCATATAAGCGTCTCGTGGAGGGCGCCCGCGCCTCAGCGATGGTTTTTAGTGCTCGGCTCGCGAGGTTCCTGGGAACCCGTTGAGGGGCCATGCATGAAGGGCCCACAGATCGGGGCAGGGATGAAATATCATCCCGCTGGCCTGACTGAGGAGGTCTGGCCTCAGTGGAATCGGCCGTGGTGCAGATTGCATTTGCATCAGATCTGGAAACCATGTTTGGTTCTTCCAGAGTGGGGCTATCAGCAGCACTGCGTTTCCCTCCTCTCTGACCCGACTGATGACCTGTGGCAGCATCGCGATCGGGGGAAAGGCATATAAGGGGCGGCTCGGCAAGCTCTGGGCGAGCGCGTCCGTGCTTTTCGTGAAGAAAAGAGAGCAGTGCGCGTTCTCCTTGGAGGCGAAGAGGTCGATCTCCGCTTTGCCAAAGGTTTTCCATAACCACTGAATCGTCAGAGGGTTGAGAGCCCATTCTCCTGGGAGAATCTTGTCTCTGGATAGCATGTCTGCCCCCTGGTTCAGGGCGCCTGGCACATGCGCTGCTCTCAGCGAGCGCAAGTTGTGCTGGGACCATAAAATGAGTCTCCTGGCCATTGAATGCATGGAGCTCGACCTGAGTCCACCCTGGCGATTTATGTACGACACTACCGTCATGTTTACCGTTCGGACCAGGACGTGTTCGTTTTTTAGATGTGGGAGCAGGGCTCTGAGAGCCAAAGCGACCGCTTTCATTTCCAGACAGTTTATGTGTAGGCGCTTCTCCGGGTTTGACCAAAAGCCGGAGACAGGCCTGCCCTCGTAAAGGTTCCCCCAACCTATTTTGGAGGCATCTGTCGTTATCATCTTTCTCCTTGTGTTCACACCCAGACTCACGCCTGACTGGTACCAGTTGGCGGCTTTCCAGTGCGTCAGGGCTTTTATACAGCCGTGGTTCGCTCTGATTAAAAAGTGGCCCGAACGCCACGCGTGAGTAGGGACGCGGCTCTTGAGCCAGCGTTGGAGAGGGCGCATATGCAACAATCCTAGCTGGAGTACGGCCGATGCTGAGGCCATGAGACCGAGCATCCTCTGAAACCGTTTGACGGGGGCGCGCGCGCCCGCTCTGAATGATGTTGCAAGGCGCCGGATGGTGACCGCGCGCTCCGATGAGAGACGCGCTGTCATTTGCATCGAGTCTAGAACTATTCCCAGGAAAGAAATTCTCTGGCTGGGAGATAGTATGCTTTTTGCAAAATTGATTCTTAGACCCAGGCATTCTAAATGGCTGATAATCCAAGATCTGTGTGTTATTAGCTGACTCTCTGATTGTGCTAGAACCAGCCAATCGTCGAGATAATTCAGTATTCGCACTCCCCTTCGTCTTAGGGGGGAAAGTGCTGCATCCATACATTTCGTGAATGTACGGGGAGCCAGGGACAGGCCGAACGGGAGTACTGTGTACTGGTATGACTGTCCCTCGAAAGCGAATCTCAGAAACGGCCTGTGATGAGGCGCTATTGGAATGTGAAAGTAAGCATCTTTCAGATCCACTGAGAGAAACCAATCTCCTGGGCGCACTTGCGCGAGGATATGCTTGGTTGTTAACATTCTGAACGAGCGAATCATTAGTGCTTTGTTCAGGTGTCTGAGATCTAGGATGGGGCGGAGACCGCCATCCTTTTTCGGGACGAGAAAATAGCGGCTGTAAAAACCTGTCCCGCTCAGAGAGGGGGAAACAGTTTCCACAGCGCCCTTTTCTATTAGTTTGCGCACCTCGGTGCGTAGAACATGTGAACACTCTTTTCTCACTTTCGTCTCGACCACAGTCGTAAAACGTGGTGGTCTGCGAACGAACTGGAGCGAGTATCCGTGCTTTACTATATTCAATACCCATTTCGGCATATCTGGAATGTTTTTCCATGCCGCTGCGTGTACAAATATGGGCTGAATACAGGCTAGGGGCGGGCCGCTGTGACGTAGGGACCCGGCTAGCGAATCGCCTGAGCTCGTAGCTCTCAGAGGCGCGGGCGCTCGCTGAGCAGCTGAGTGAATGGGCGCGTGTGTGATTACAACAGCGCGCGCTGTGTTTGTAAAACTCGCAGCCTGAGCTGAGGTTTTGTTTGACACTGTAAGGGCAGTGTTTATAAGTGGGGGTGCATAAACAGTGGTAGGCACACGCGTCACTTTTATAATGTTTCCCGCTTTTACTGGGGATGAATTTATAACTGTGTGAACAGTGCTTGTGTGTAGTGATGCGTACATGACCGTAGGCACGTTATCTACATTCATGGGAAGCGCAGCCTGAGCTGGGAATGAATTTGGCACTGTTTTGACAGTATCTGGGAATGCACACTTTGTGGACATGTGAACCCTTAGTGATGCAGGCAGAAAAAGACTCTTTTTGTGTTTTCTGTGCGTCGCCGTAGAAACGGCGTTTGTTTGCAGGTGAGCGAGCTCTGTGACTGGCCCATTGACTGCTGTATGGACATATCCAGCCGCCTGTAAGGGGACTGGGTAATGTTTGAGCTTTTGCAGAGAGAGTGGTCCGGCTTTTGCGAGACACGCACTCTCTCTTCTCATTTCTGTGGCTAGGATGGCTTTCGAGGCTCAGGGTTCAGCACAATCTTGGGCCGAGGACCCCGTCGCTCAGGAGGCGGCTTGCGGTTGTGAGAGCGCGAACGCCGTCGAGCGTCAGCCTGAGGCGCGGGCTGAGAGGCGGTGGGAGCTGTTCTAGCCCGCTGCGGCTGTGGCGGTCTCTGTCTGCTCTGCGATGAGCTGGAGCGCTTTGGCAGGAAATGACGCATAGCTTGTGAAGCGTTCTGGGCCTCAGTGAAGCGTTCGGCGAAACCTTTAACCGCCGGTCCAAACAGCCAGCTGGTGGAGATAGGCGCATCGAGAAATGGCGCCTTTTCCGCGTCCTTCATTTCAGTCAGAGTCAGCCACAGATGGCGCTCGAGAACAGTCAAATTAGCCATAGCACGGCCGATGGACTGGGCGGTGGCCTTCGTGGCTCGCAGAGCTATATCAGTCGCGCTGCGTAAGTCCCTGAAGGCTTCGGGTTCGGGGCCAGACTCGTCCATAGAGCGGAGAAGCTTGGCTTGGAACACTTGAAGTACCGCCATTGAGTGAAGCGCTGATGCAGCTTGGCCGGCGGCGGCGTAGGCGCAACCGGCGAGAGCAGAGGTAGTGCGGCAGGGCTTCGAGGGGTGGGAAGCTTTGGCTTTCCATCCGGTGGTGGAGGGCGGGCAGAGATGATTGGCCACGGCCTACTCGAGGGGCGGCGTTCCCTCGTAGCCTCTTTCCTTCGCGCCGTCCACTGAGGAGAGCGAAGAAGAAAAAGAAGGCTTTAGGCGCGCAGAGTGGGGGGCTTTCCACGACTTGGTGAGTTCGTCGTGAACTTCCGGGAAGAAGGGAGAAGGCCTTTGCCGAGGGGCCTGCTGGCGCCCCTGCAGAAACCACTCATCCAGTCGGCTCCGGGTTGGTTCTTCGGGAGAAGACCAATCGAGCCCGAGGTCTTCCACGGCCTTAGAGAGGACACGGATAATCTCAGTATCCATAGTGGAGCCCCCGCTCGTGCTAGCTAGCGTCGACGGGGCGGGGTCGAGAGTGGAGCCCGGCCAGTCGTCCGATGCAGCGTCGATGGACAAGCTGTCGTCCATTCCCCCGTCGTCCTCGGACGCGCCGAAAGTCACAAGGCCCACCGCTCTGCTAGAGGGGTGTGGGTCCGGCTGGGTGAACTGAACCGGCGGTGGGGAAGGCAAGAGCGGCGGTGAAGCACGCGGAGACTGGCTCGGCGTGACGTCACTGAGCTCAGGTTCAGGAAGCCTCTGTGAGCGGCGCTTTTTCTTAGTGCGCGGCTCAAACAGAGGGGTGGCGATGGGCTCGCTCACGGCGAAAGCGGCGAGGCGAGCCCGTAGTGCGGAGAGACCCAGGTCATCACATTCCGGGCATCCGCCCTTGGTCAATGCAGCTTCTGCGTGGTCACGGCCCAGGCAGCGAGCGCAGATGATGTGACGATCCCCGTCCGGGAGAAGGTCTCTGCACGACGCGCAGGAAGGCATTTGAAACAACGCCTTATTGGAAAATTGCTCTTTCACAAATGTCGCGGGGCGGACAGATTTAAAAATACTTGCGTATATGGCGCGCCGGATGGCTCAGTAGGAGGTGCTTGAAGGCGGCTGAAGGTGCCGACGTCCTCGTAGCAATCCCGCTGGTATGCTTTTCCACGGCGGCGAAGGCTTCCAATAATCCGGAGGATCCAGCGAAGAAGGTGTTCACTGAAGGAGATTAAATCTAAAGAACTCTCATGACGGGGCGCCCAATATATAGCTTGGCCACGCCCATCTTGGCAGGCTCTGACGCGCGCGGGCACGAAGCGCGCTCATTGGTCGCGCATTCAGAGTCGCCCCGCCATTGGTTCGAGCAAGTTGCCGCAGCACAGCCAATGACCGAGTTCCTTCGTTCATTGCTGTCAGCTGTGCAGCTGCAATGCGTTTTACATAAAGACTTCAATATTCTCGAGAAAAGGAGTTTTCCCATAGCGTAAGCTACTTACGCAATAGGAGAGACCTCTCGAAAGGGAATGCAAGTTACTGTCGGTCTGAGGTTTTTGTCGCACTGTTATCCTTTTCTTATGATAAGACTATATCATGCAGTAAGATTTGTGTTTTTTCAATTGAAAATCTCTGCTATGACCTGCCAAGTTGGGAAAGGACGAGGTCGAGGAGTGTTTTTTTTTTATCTCTTCTTTTTTCCCCCCTGTTTTCGGTTCATTTTGTGTTTAGTCAGAACATGACCTGCCTTGCTTTGGTGTCAGTTTGAATTGGCCTGTTTCTATACCAAGATTTTGCTCTCTCAGTCTATATGAATTTTCTTAGTGGTCACATTCCTATAGTGAGCATTCCAATTTGGCCTGTTTAGTTCCAGTTGTTTGACATCTTAAATATTTTTTTGTTTTTAGATAGGGTGATATCAGCTAAATTGGGCCACTTTTTGGTAAATCGTTTGGGACAATAATACAATACCATATATGCCTTTTCCATGTGTTTTTATGATTAATAATGACTGTTTTCGATAATTTTGTGTTGAAATTTTTTGTGTAAAATATAATTATTTAGGCCCTACATTTCTTGAAACATCAGCTGTGCCAACTTTTTTTGCATGAGCAGTTTCAGGTAAAATGGGCCAGTTGTTCAGGTAAAATGGGCCAGTCAAACTGCAAAGGGAAATAGTAGGCTAATTTATCCTCAATTTTAATTTTAAAGCACAATTGCTTATACAGCCACATGACATTTAAACTGCATTAAACAAACATATTCATATGCGACATTAAAAAAAACATTTTGGGTGCAAACCCACATATTCAAATGTGCAATTAAAAAAGTCCATTTTGGAACAGCAGTAGTAAACTGATGTCAGTGGTGTGTGTGTGTGTACACATGTGTGTGTGAGGGTGTGTGTGCGCAGGCCAAGTAGTAAAGATGCTGCTAACGCTATTGGCCATCACGGTCTCATCAGCGATCTGCTCAGCGGATCTGCATCAGCGCATCAGCTGTTCATCTCCCCTCGCTGCTAATGATTACGCTCAAATCAGGGCGCCCCATTTAAACAGATTCAGTTCGCTCCTAACTGCTTGCTGCTCGATCTCTGCAACCCACCACCTCCCCAGCTCCTCCTTGTCGTGTATAACGTGGCATTTGCTATTCTGTCATCGTTGCTGCTCTGTTCATATGGGGGAATAGTTCTGCTCTCCCACTGCTAAACTGTGAGCGTTCCCTAATGCTGCTGCTGTCCTCTGACTCTCTGCTATTTCATGGTGCTCATGAAAGGTCAGAGGACTCCCTGAACAGAGCCATACCGCCAAATTTCAATTATCAACTGAATTGCAATTTATTCAATACAATTTCCCAATCATTTCTATTGTCTTGTGTGTTCTTGACTTAAATGGACCTGACAGAAGTATATTTATTAAACCATTTCCCTCGTGGGGACTGCTGGCTGGTCCACACAATGTAGGTGATCTCAGGTTTTACTATCCTTGTGGGGACATTTGGTCCCCGCAATGTAATATAAACACAGGCAGACACACACACACACACACACACACACACACACACACACACACACACACACACACACAGATGATGGCCCATTTTAGCTGAAACCATGTGGCCCATTTTACCTTAGTGGGTTTAGGTAAATTGGGCCACCAAGAAAAACATCACTTTTTCAAAAAATATGTTCATATACCAAACTAACAACATTATTTCTGATTGATGCCATCAAGACAGATATTATGCTTTTTTTTTTTATGTGCATGTTTGTTATTTTATAGATTTATCATCCTTATAATATTAAGTTAGATTTGGTATGCCAGGCTACTTACCATGCAGCTTTCTGGTGTAGTCTTGATTTGAATGATTCCCCCGCCCACCATATCAACCATAAACTAATCAAATCACCTGTTACTTGTCAAGCACAGTTATGACAACAGTTTGAAATCATTTGCAGTCATTGGCTCTAAATTCCAGAGGAGCTGGAACCCCCAAACCTTAAATGGCCCATTTTACCTGATGGCCCATTTTACCTGATATCACCCTATGCCTATACATTTTGTATTATGGCTTCATATAATTTTTCATAATCTTATGAAAATCTTTTTTAATCTTAGTGTTGAACAATTAAATGGTTATAACTGACAAAATCTATGTGTTTTGCTTTTGTAGCCAATAGACAGCACATTCATAGACCTATTTTTTTAATCATTATTCTTATTATGATTCCAATTTTGAAAAAAGAATTGTGGCTGTATATTAATTGATAAGTTTTTTTTTTTGTCTGACATAAGTTAAAAGGAGGCAATCCTTTCGAACAGGAGGCATTTCACATTGATGAAATTGTTTTCTCTGACTCTAAGTCTGTGTTTTCCTGTTAATTAATTGTTATTCCTTTCAGTTGTCATATAAGTTATGTATGTTCTTGTTTCAAATATTCTGTTAGCTGTCAAATTGACACCTGCACTGTGGTTAATGTGTAGCTTCCTCTTTGTCCCTGTAGGGGGCCGTATTTAACAAAAAATTGCCCCAAGCCAAAATAAATATATTTATTTAGAGATCAGAGTAATTGTTGATTTGCAAACTTATGCGATTCTATTTATATCTATGAAGATCAGTTATCCTATCTGTATTTTGATTATTAAAGAATAAACACGTTGGGAGGTCATGTGACAGGCATGCAGGAGCATGTATGGGTTCCGCAGAAAACAAGCATTATTCCTCAGAGGTGTGGTGTGTTAAAACTTACTGAAGATTACTAGTCTCCACGGTGTCTCATTATTCACTGGAAATGAAATGTAAACTGATTACTGTCGCATGATATGTTTTAAGTGTTACATAAATGTGAGCAATGTACGGCCTCCATCTGTCTGCGGTTGTTTTAATCTGATAAACTGTCACAAGCTATTTAGAATTAGTTGTGAAGATAGGTTATTTTAGTTTTAAATTGGGATACAGAGGAAGCCTCAAATGTGGTTAGGGAAATAAAAGGAACCGTAGCATGTCAGTGAGATGAACTTCAACTTTCTACTCATTATGTTCCTGTGTTGAACAGAACTGTTTTGTCCCTTGAGGAAGTTCACTGTATGGTGCTTCTGTAGGCTTTTTTATTGTACTCTATTATTAAATCAGTTATTCAACATTTGCAGTGCTGGGCAAGCTACTTGGAAAATGTAGTGAGCTAAGCTAGCAGTTACTTGACATTAAATGTAGCTTCACTAAACTGAAGCTACCACACTGGGAAATATAGCAAGCTAAGCAACAGCAATATGGCAAAAGTAATTTACTACATCTAAGCTATTTTTTAAAATTTCCTTTTTATATTGAACCAACTTCATTCCAAGTCAATGCTATCTCAGTCATTAATTGTCAGTCAAACAGATAGGCAGGCACAATTTGTCAGTTCAATTGTTTATTCAACAACTGTTCCAAACAAATTTGGCAACAAAAAACAAAACTATAACTATGTAAAACTAAAACAAAACCATGTGTCGAGAGTGTGTGCATCTTTCCATTGAGTACATTTCTCACATGACAGCCCAAGGATTAAGATACGTGAAGTCACCGTCAGGAGCAGAAGGTGGTGGTGTGCCAATGATTCAGCTGAATGGGTGGCTCCAATGATTCGGAACTGACAAGTTTTAGGGCCAAAACAGTCAAGACTTGTAAAACAACTCTATCAAACGACGGTGGGTGGGACTACAGTAACTTGAACCCTTTTTTGTATAACAACTTTGCACATTAAAATAACTTTTACAAACATTATATGCTCAAAACTGATCTTGTTAGATTAAAAGGGAGTAGGCCTACAGTCAGACGGAAATTATGGTTTGATTATAGTAAAAGTGTAGTAGCTAAGTAACCATGTATTTTTGGAAAATTGATTACCAATTGGATAACCACAGTTTTACTACAAATACCATGGTTTAAATATGGTTGGTGTAGCAAAATGGTCGTGGCTACCATGGTTTAACTACAATGCTTTATTTGAAGTAAAACCATAAATAATGGCTGACAAAAAAAGCATGTGACTGATAAATAAGCATTTATTAGTCTATTATTGTGTACTAAATTATAGTTTGGTTAGCCATATTTTTCAATTTTCATACTTAAAATGACATGGGATATGGGATATTTTCAAAACCCCTCGAAAATCAGCCAACAGACCACCAGCCCGGCCAGGCAAGATAATACCAACCAGCAGCAGGGTTTAGATGTTTATTTTATAAGTGATCGAGACTAAAACAGATAGCCTAACATTTGTCACAAAGCAGCACAATTTAAAAGGAATTAGTAAAGACAAAAGGTGATTAAACATGAAGAAAAAATATGAAGACATTGTGACCCCTATAGCCATTAGGCATTTTATCCAAACATTTAGCTAAAAAGTCCATGAACACATTTTGCTTCAACTACCCAGACAGACTAGATAGATAGATAGATAGATAGATAGATAGATAGATAGATAGATAGATAGATAGAGTGTAAATATTTTGAAGCATACGGCTACATTAAAATAAAATGTGGTGAAAAAAAGAAAGGGTCTGAATACTTTGTGAATAGAACATTTGTTATCTTTGTTCCTTGATTTATCAAATTTTAGCTCTGTAAACACTAGCTCTTCAAGATGGGCGGACCATCAAAACCACAGCAGTGCTGGTTATCTTATCTCCGCCTTAACGGAGAGCTTTTCCATAGAAGGAGACAGACTTGATGCAGCCCATCCATACCGCAGACAGGCGACACACCGCCGCTGACTCCCCTAGCGCTCGCCAGCTTCTGCGTATCAATCTGTGGAGAGAACAATATCCGAGCTTTTATTAAAAATGCCGATATTTAAGACTGAGGATTTATTGACTTACGAGAAACAGCAAGGGTAATCGATATCTGGTTCTCTGCTCTTTTTGGCCGCTTTTTCATGTTCATGTCCATTCCAAGAGAAGGTGCGACCGAGTCTTTCTATTAGCTAATATAGAAAAAAAAAACACACGGGTGTTTTCATCGTTATCCAGATAGTGTTTAGTGATAGCCATCCGACTTTGGAAAGAGAGGAGGGGGGAGAAGAAACACTTCCATACACGGTGAGAAAGGTGGAGGTTTGTTGTCAGCTGATTGTAAATCTCCACTCATGAAGGGCATGGAGATGTTGCGCCGCTCCTCAGTGTTCGCGGCTGAAGTCATGGAGGTGTTTGATCGTTCTCCCACGGATAAGGAGTTAGTGTCTCAGTCTAAAGTGTTGTGCAGGGATTACATTCACTCCAGACTCCACCGGGCTGGAATCGGGTGGTCGAAACCAGAGCACGGATCCGGAACACTGGCTGAGGTGTCTTCAGTCCTGCTGTGGTTGGGTAGGACATCTGACGTTTCACTCATGTGTACAATATGTTTAGAGATTGCCATGGGGTTGCATGTAGCCTAGTGTAGTGCATGTGTAGTAGCCTACATATTTGGATGCTATACACCCCTTACGAAAATTAACTACACTAGGCATAGTTAAATCATGGTAGGCTATTTAGTAAAACTGTGGTTATACAAATGAATCAATCTGCCAAAAAAACATGGTTAGCCTACTACACTTTTACTACAATAAAACCATGGTTCATTTTCGTAAGGGATATAGCCTACCATATAACCTACTATACTGAAGTGTGAATAGTTTTTTATATTATGGTGCTAAATGGCCGTGTGTGTGTGTGTGTGTGTATATATATATATATATATATATATATATATATATATATATATATATATATATATATATATGCATGCATAAGTAGCCTAGGCTATATAATAGGCTATACTACTGTGAGTTGTGGTTTGATGGATGTTATATTTTAAGACTGAGTTAAAAGTGCAGAGAACTTCCTGTTAATTTTCATTCTTTCTGCTTGTCTGGTTCTTAAGAAAATAAATGGAAAATGGACCATCCATAATTGTTCTATGAACTTTCAGAAATGAAAATAAACACGTGTTTCTCAGCTTCCTCAAAGCCAAACCATACAATTGATTGCGTAATATTTTACAACACACTTACAAGGTTCGTCTGTGTCTCACCCATTGAAAAGTACTTTGCCTTTTGTACCATGTTAAATGTGTGTTTCATCCTTTTATGTCATTGGACATTCTGAGCTCTTTCACAAGATTGAATGTTATGCCTATCAATAACATTTAATCTCACATCATTTTGTTGATCTGACACACTATAAGTAGCCTACCTTAAACATATCACATGACTTTCATCTGAGTTACTCTTAACTGTCATTGTTCTGCAAGAACCCGTTTTCTCCTAAAAGGGAAAAGCACAAGAATTTTAATTTGAGTCAACTGTGTAACTGTGGGAGCTGCTTTTTATGGACAAGGCATGCAAACATGCAGATCATTATCACAAGGCAGACTGAAGGTTCCCCACCCACACTTAACCAGGTTAACCCTGTATTGTCCTGAAAAAACTCCTTTACACTTACATTAAGACGGATGATTCATGTGGGTGAGACATACACTCTTCCAAATAAAAGTTGCAAAAGGAGGTTTTCAAAGCGATTCCGTAGTAGAAGAACCATTTTCTTAGCGTGCAAGAACATGTAAACATGTAACATTTTCCCACTAAAGACATTATTTTGTGGAATTGAAAGGTTCCATTGATGTTCTTCAAGGAACCATCAATGCCAATAAAGAGTGCAGCTGAGCATAGCTATTAACAGACAATTGCATCACAAGACATTGCAGTATAACGTTACATTCCTCCGTTAGCCTGCTTATATGACAGAATGACGATAGTATGAATAGTAGCAGGTTTTAAGGTTAGGTTGCAGTTCTTTAGATTGTTATGGTGTCAAGCTTCTCCAAATTAGTGATTTTATTCTGTAAGACTCGAGACCTTTTCTTCCCGATAGTTTGAGCCAAGGAAAGAAAACACCTTTGTCTCTCTGTCTCCTAGGAGACGAGCTGGAGTACCTGCGACCCAACGTATACCGCAACGTAGCACGGCAGCTCAACATCACAATCGCCTCTGAGAGTATAGTCTCTGATGCATTTTTGGCCGTCGCTGCAGAAATCTTCTCTACAGGTTGGTCAGTGTCCTCCTTGCTTGATACATTTAGTTTGGAGAACCGTTTATTGTCTGTAGATAAACGAATCGATGCATCTGGTTCCAGAGATGTTGTCCATTCTATCAGTTAAACATTAGCAAATACTCACACTAAAAAAAGTTTAATTGAATCTGAAAACCAATGAAACCTGGTTTATATGATATGCCTATGTTTTGTTTTTTTATATCAATTTTATATAAGTTTATATTTTTTCAGACCCTTAAATCGATAGTTCGCCCAAAAATCAAACAAACAACAACAAAAAAACATTGAGACATTTCTTCTTTTATGTTCCACAGAAGAAAATCATAGGTTTACAACGTGAGGGTGAGTAAATTATGACGTTTAAAAAAAAAATTTGGGTGAACTATCCCTTTAAGTGACTTTACACTTCTTTTAGTGAGGGTAAAACTGGATCCATTCTGACATTTATATATACACAGAGAAGTGGTGCTGGACTCGACCCTGAGAGCACCATAAAATATGGATTTTTCTTTAAAGTAAACAGTGTCTGGGCACCATGCAGTTATCATTCATTTTGATGCGTACTGTACTTTGCTCATATTTAGTGCAAACCCTTGAGATTCAGTTTTTTTTTTCAAATGACTCAACCATTTAGTTCAAATGGTCAACCCTTTTTTGATCTCCCAGATTTAGAGTGTAGTAAATCATGGTCTTTTTTTTTTCAACATTGGCAGCTTTTAAGATGTGCTGTAACTTGTTTGCCTCATTTCTTCAGGGAAACATTCTTTGCATTCTAATTATTAAAGCATAATTGCTTGTGTTAGTCCAAGTACTACAAAGATTCCTCACTGAACACAAAGCACTGCACCCGGTGACACCCTTGCACCTGTGTAGCTGAGTTTGTCTGGTCATTGGTGTTCACTTTATTTTTTTTAACCCTGCGAGTGGCCTTTGATCCTTTTTTAGAGTTCTATATGACTTTGCACTTTAAACAGTTATTGTGCTTTTTTATATTTTAACTGGTATTAATGTAATATTTTCACACAATGCTTGATATATTTTAATGTTATTTCGTTTCAGTATTTTATATATTTACCTTTGCTTTTGTTTTATTCTTAAGGCATTTCAATCATTTCTGTTTTTTCAATCATTCAGCTTTACTGTGACACTTTCTAAGACTGTTTAATATAAACAATGGTGCAATTTCCAAAATAATATTTTAATTAAACAATATTATGCATAATATGATGTTATACATAGCATTTTAAAAAGAAAATATGTATATATTTTTTTTTATGGTTTTCATAATTCATGCTGGAGAAGTGTTTTTTTTTTTGTTGTTGTTTTTTGCGCTGATGCATTGGTGTATTAAAATCTACTTAAATAAAAAAATAAAAATTCTAAATTAAACAGGAGACCAATAACTGATTCTGTCAGGAGGAAGCATTTTAGCAGATCTTTTATCCTCAATTTAATCAAAATCAATAAATCCATTAACAAGATTAGGTTCCTTGAAGTAGGCCTAGATTTTTCCATGGAAAGTGCTAACTATAAGGTGTGTGAGCAGATTTGTGTCACGATTTGAGTTTGTTTTTTTAACTGTTTCTCTGTTCTGTTGATATTTGAGTTTCTTTGTTAATCTAGTAGTCGGTTAATTAGTTCAGGTCTCCATTCTCTCCCTGTTTGTTTCTATGGTTATTGATTTGAGTCCTGGAATTTTCTGTTAGTCCTTTGTCTTGCATTGTTTTATGTTAATGTGTGCGTGATTAAGTTTTTCTGTGGTTTATTGTTTGGAATTTGTGGATTAAAGACTATTTCGGTATTTACATCGTCTTGTGCTTTCATCTCAGCCACCAACTGTGACAATTTGCCAAAGCCCCTTTCACACAGCGCTTTGAACCCGGCAAATTGCCAGAACGCCTTCTGTGTGAACGCAAACTCGACCCGGGATTTATCCGGGATCGATGCCGGGTTGGGGACCTAGTAACATTGCCGTGTTCAGTCCCGGAATGCGCGTTGTGTGAACAAAAGCCGTAATAATGCCGTGTCGTAGTGATGACGCTGAAGCCGGGATCGTTCGCCAGCTGTGAAATGGTACGTAAAGCGCAAGTTTATGGTCGAATCAGAGAAAACATGCAGAAGCGTGGTTTCACGAGAGAGATCGCAGCTCATAAGCAAACTTAAGACGCTGCTGAGGTTACAAGTCACATCGATGTCACGTGTCTTTACGGGATTTTTATGGGTTGTGTGTGAACGAACTCTCTGATTCTGGAAAATCACTGGCAGTGTGAATGAACCAAAATCAAAGGAACCCGGGTCAAATCCCGGGTCACTTTATCCGTGTATTTTCCGGAATCTCTGTGTGAAAGGGGCTCAAGAGGGGGATTGTTGATTCATTCCTTCATTCAAAGATATTTTCAGTTTTTTTATTAAATGGGGTCAGAGCAGAGGTCAGCGTGGTGATTGTTAGAATCTAATTCCTTAGTTAGGCCTACATAGTCACAACATAGATACAAGTTTCTAATTAAATGCGGGAAAATCCAGATTAGTCTTTTTTTTTTGCAGTGATAGTCCCTCTACACAGACAGATGGTTGTATTAGGCTATTGTGCAAAAGGAAACGAGCCCGATCTCATGTGCCATTTATACAGTAGGGGTTTTAATACGCACTTATAGGCAAAAGTACGGATTATATAAAGTGCGTATATGCACGTTCACGCAAAAAAAACATTTTTGGCATTTAAATGGCACAAGAAATAAAATTCGTGGTATAGACGCATGCACTTTCATGAGATCGTGTTGAAAGTAGGCCTATGTATCAATATTTCGAGTGTCAGTGTGCAGGAAATAATTGACTCCTGGTCGGAGTTAAATAATTTTTATTCTGCATATAGCCTACTATGGTTACCACACTTCAAAACATTGTTCAGATCATGTATTTCAAGATATTTGTCAGGTTTAAGTCCTTAAAAAGCTAATTTCTTACGCATCTAATCATATCTGCGAATTAATTCCGTCATTTTAGAGCTAGAAACGGAGGCTTGGGCCATTGATAGCAGACTAATGCAGTGTCATGTAGCTTTTAAGTTGTTAAACTATTTTACTGAAAAAATCGTCAGAGAAACGCTGACGAGTGTGTGCCGTACTGATAATGTGTGCATTTGAGTGGGAGAGAGAGAGAGAGAGAGAGTGAGCGGGAGCGGATATATGCGCTTTCCGTACAGGATAAAAACTTAATTTTGTGGTAAAAAAAACAAAACATGGACATAATTTGACATTTTTATCCTATTGTTTACTTCATTAATTTGCTTTGTCAGGGTCGTTGTGGGGTTTGGTTCTTTTGTTGTTGTAGTATATGTAAGGAACTTTGAAATAACTGAAATCATTTGGCGAAGTGATATGGACATGCGGTCAAGACCTGCCTTGTCAAGAACTACTTTAGCCTTGCGTTTCCCTGAAAATAATTGCAAACCTTAGAACGTTCGTCAACCAATCAGATTCAAGCATTCAACAGCCCTGAAGGATGCATTTAATTAATACATGCCTTCAATTGATTAATACATGTCTTAATTTGATTAATGCATGTCTTCATTTGAAACAGCATGTTGTAAACTAAAATAATCCGTCGGAATTGTGATGTGAACTCAACATGTCAACGTTCTTACAAGAGTCAGAGGGAGGAAATTGTGGTGTTTTCTGTTTATCTTGAACTTCAAACCAGCTTTTATCTCTTTTATTCCTCAATATGGTTTCCTTTTGCCTTGTGTTTCCTGCCTTTGCTAGACTCAGATTAGGTTCCTGCCTGGGTTGATATGTTGATGTCTGGCCATTTGATGTTCCCAGGCGGGGTTTTGCAGGTTTATTATGTTTTGTTTAATTCCAGGATGAAATATTTGAAGGTTAGAGTAGTGTCCGTTTATCATTTTAGTTATCAGGATGCCTACTTGTTTGATGAAATGTAATAGTACAGATAAATTCAGACCCGTGACCATAACGTATTTACTATGGGGAAAAGCAAAGAATCTATACCTTTTTAACTATTGTTGTATTTCATGGTTATTATACATTTAAAAATGTGTCTCTTTATATATTTAAACATATAATTTATCAAGCTTACAAATGAGGCTAACACCTTACAGCCACACCTTATTACATTTAAGGCATGTTAATATCATATTTATAGGTTACAGTCACAAGTGAAACAAATAAAATAAAAAAAGTCCTTGTGTCTTTCTGGCTGACACAACAGCTGACAGCTTGCCTTGCTGCCAATACAGTTATACAACAATACTCCACCCCCTTTTACAGTATAATAATGTTCTGTTAGAAATGGGGGTAAGGAATTATCATGTGTTTTAATGACTCACATGGTTATGATTTTCAGTCCCACTATATATTAATTGTCTTTATTAATCATTAAAATTACATTTCTTTAAATGAATCATTTGATACAAAGCACTTATTTAGTACTTACATGTTCTTACATTGTACTTATATTTCATAATTAATTTCTCTAATTACATCTATATTTACACTGTTGACCCTTCCCTTACGTCTTAACCTACCCATACCACCAAACCTGTCCCTGGTCTGACCTTACCCATATCCAACCTCAATAGCAGCAACAGTGTTTTGTACATAACAATTAAAGTTTTTTGTTTTTTTACGTAAGCACAAAGTAATTAGACACCTAATATGAAGTGTGACCTGACTTTCATACACACTTCCACCAGCACACACAAATATATGCTGTCATTGGTATGAATGACAGTATGTGGAAAAGGACAGACTTTGTTTGATTATATTTTATGTCGATCTCTGTTTCTCTATGTACAGGTGTAACATGGGGGAAGATTGTGTCTCTGTATGCAGTGGCGGGAGCTCTTGCTGTGGACTGTGTTCGGCACGGGCATCCAGCAATGGTGCACACCATTGTCGACTGCATGGGCGAGTTTGTTCGCAAGAGCCTTGTGTCGTGGTTAAAGAGGAGAGGAGGCTGGGTAAGAAATAAATCTATTCATTTAGTACAATTCATTCGAATATTTATGCATTTAATCATGCCTTTACCCGGCCCAAACATACATAATACTTGATTCTGATTGGTCATTCGTGGCATTCAGTAGGCAATTTCCTAATATTCGCTGTCGTCCATCATACAGTGTATGTGGCTCATTTTTATCAGACCGCTCATTTTGGTAACTGAAACTGTCGCTGTTTTCTCGTGTCATGCCGTGGACTCGCTCTCTCATTTCATACAAGCGCAACTGGTGTTACCTTGACTGTTTTGTACGTTGTAATACAATTTTTTATGTTTTTTTATGTTTTTTATACAATTACTATTTTTTAAAGCAGAAGCAACAGCTTATTTTATATACATACCTAGTTATTTTATATATCATATAAAAGGATGATTCGGCTGAATTTACAGATCAATTTCTACTTTTAAAACAACATAGGATTCCATTGTAAGAGTTTACCTGTAAACTTATTTCCCTTTTTTGTTTTTATAAAATTATTATTATTATTTTCTGTGGTAGGCTACTTGACAGAATGTTTGCAGGAGCTAAAGTTGCATTGAAAGGGATAGTTCACCCAAAAATATACATTCCGTCATCATTTACTCACCTCATATCATTCCAAACCTTTATGACTTTCTTTCTTCTGTGGAACATAAACTAAGATATTTTGAGAAATGTGTGCGTGTGTGTGTTTTTTTTCTCCGTACAATGAAAGTCAATGGTCGCCAATGTTTGGTTACCAACATTCTTCAAAATATCTTCTTTTGTGTTCAGCAGAAGACAAAAAGTCATACATGTTTGGAACAACATGAAGGTGAGTAAATGATGACAGAATTATAATTTTTCAGAGTTAATGAAAGCTGCATTTCCATCTTTGTTTAGTGTGTGTAGACAGAATGTGCAGTGTTCATGCAGCTTTTGGGGGGAAATCGGATCAATCTCTCTGAAGGCCAGCACGGTTCAGCGAACCTGTTGAATGAGGAGCTGTGCTGGTATGTGTGGCTGCTTTGGCAGGGCATGTCTGTTCTCATTAGACTGTCTCTGTTCAGGCAGATTCGACATGGCACTGTGCCAGAGTCATAACTGCCTGCACTTACAGTCCATATGCAGCTCTTACACCTGCTTTTGACTTTTAGATAAAAACATTAGATATTAGATATAGATATTAACCTCCTAAAACCCAGCAAAAAAATAACTATCTATATTATATATATATATATATATATATATATATATATATATATATATATATATATATATATATATATATATATATATAGCATTTTGCTAAATAAATAAATATACCGATCCGTTGAGGCATGGACTAGACCCCTGAAGAAGGTGTTCTCTGGCATCAAGATGTTAGCAGCAGATCCTTCAAGTCCTGTAGGTTTGTTGGTGGAGCCACAGTGAATTTAACTTGTTGGTCACAGATGCTCATTTGGATTGAGATTTGGAGGCAATGGCAACAACACCTTGAACTCTTCATTGTTCCTCAAACCATTCCTGAACAATGTGTGCAGTATGGTAGGCCGCATTATCCTGCTGATAGAGTCCACATCCACCAGGCAACACTATTGTCGTGAAGGGGTGTATCTGGTCTGTAACAATGTTTACTAGGTATGTGGCACGTGTCAAATTTACGTCCATATGAATGGCCGGACCCAGGGCTTTCCAGAAGAACATTGCCCAGAGCATCACACTTCCTCCACCGTTTTGTCATCATCCCACAGTGCATCCTGGTTCCATCACTTCCCCAGGTAAACGGAGCACACGTACACGGCCGTCCACGTGATGTAAAAGAAAACAGGACTCATCGAACCAGGCGACCTTCTTTCCCTGCTCCAAGGTCCAGTTCTGACACTCATGTAGCCATTGTAGGCCCATAACCATCATTAAAATGTTGTGTCACTTATGCCACAGGAGAGCTTCTGTTGGCTCCGACCATACGGGATAGCCTTTGTTGCCCTCGTGCATCAATGAGCTTTTGGCGCCTAACACCCTGTCACCGGTTAGTGGTTTGTCCCTCCTTGGACCACTGTTGGTAAATTCTCACCACTGCTGACTGGGAGCAACCAAC
This sequence comes from Gila orcuttii, assembly GCA_026230005.1. Taxonomy (NCBI): domain Eukaryota; kingdom Metazoa; phylum Chordata; class Actinopteri; order Cypriniformes; family Leuciscidae; genus Gila; species Gila orcuttii. Next base: position 27,854,374 of record JAPDVR010000011.1, read on the forward strand.
AAGCCTTGCGAGCCATTACGAGAACTGATTGTTTGCTTACCATCTAATCTACCCAGACCTTAATACTGTATGTGGACTTGTCAGGAGACGATCAACTATATTCGCTTCACTTGTGACTGCTCATAATGTTTTGGCTCATCAGTGTACATAGATTATTAATGGGAGTAATCAAATATTTTAATGTTGTTTTAAGAAATTATTTTTAGGGATATCATTTTTCAACATAGTTTTAGGATAAGTTTAATGTTTGTTTGTTCTGTTTTATGACTTATTTAGAAAGTGAGAACAAAAAAGAAAACATTCAGGACTAAGGATCAACTTTAAAATTATTTTATGCTCTGTGGTGGATGTACTGTACAACATGAAAAAAAATGCTGGTTCGATTGGGTAGCGGTGTCACGATTCTCCAAATCCTCGATTCGATTACATTTTCTATTCTAAGGTCACGGTTCGATTCGATTCTCGATTTTTACTTTTTTTTTTTTAAGCACAGGTTGCTGTTGCTCCTAAAAAGCTGACATCAGTTCATCGCAATCTCACACATCTCTGTTATTATCAATGAAGCTGACTGCACAATGAATCTTTCATAATATATAGCCTACACTTTGTTTGTTATAATTAGAGGATTTGCCAGTTTACAGAATTCAGCACTGAACAAAAAGTCCGTTTTGAGCGGTGAGGTGAGTCTATCTTAAATGCTTCTGATTGGCCATTGCGTTCAAGAAATCAACACATATGTCTGTGATTGGCTAAATCGCTCAACGCTGCAAACATGTTATAAATAGAAACTCTGGCCTGTAAATCGTTTCTATTTTGTTTTAGTTGTTCTTGTTGCTTTTCTGCAACAGATAAATAAAAATGTATTAGTTTTTATATGTTTTATTCATAGATATTTCCAGTTTGCGGGAGTCCCGCGAATCGTTTTATTCTCCCGCACACACAGAGTGAGTGCATTACCGCCCGCGCTCGCACTCGGCCATCAAATCTAGTCCCGCGCCGCACTCTATTGCGTTGGGAGTGCACGTCTCTAGATCAAGGGCCCGGCCCGAGGATAGTGAAATATCGGCCCGGATCGGGCCAAGTTCGGGCTCGGGCATAGAATCTAAGTTTGAGGACTCACAGCCTTTCTCAACACGTGTGTTTTTTTTTCCCGCGCCGTGATGAGTCGTTCATGAACGATCCGTTCATTGCCTCTGTCACGCGACAAATGAACAAAAGACTCGGAAGGTCAAGTAATTATTAATGTTCCCTGTAAATTATTTTTGACTGCATTATAATGATTTCTTAATTCAGAATATGATCAAGATTGCGTAGGTGGATGTGTTTGGGGAATTTGCCTGTTAAAAGTATAAAATTTAAAGCCCCTGAAATGACTAGAAAAAAGATTAGTTAATTTTGATGAACGAGATTGAACAATAGAGTCAGTAAAACGATCCGAACTTTCCATCACGGGCGCGACATGGGGGCGATCGACGATTCCATTTTTTATTTCGATTTTTGAGATTGTGAATTAATTTCGATCGATTTCGGTGACGCCCTTACGATTGGGTGAGTGTAATGGTTGCTTCAGGCGAAATCTTTCTCAACATGTTTTAATGTGTTCTTCTTGGGAGTGTCCTGATTTTTTTTTAACTGCTGTTTTTGTAAGACATGGACACACCTACAGACTGAACTGAACCGAACTTGAAAACAAGGACTTTATCATCAGGAGCACTAAGTGAAAGTGTGTGTAAAGCAGAAGCCGGTTAGACTGTATTTTACACGGTTGTTGATCTGTGTATGTGGGCACTAGTGTCTACGTGCCATGTTGATGGTTTTGCTCTGCAGGATTGCCCTGGGAGCTAAATGAAGGGCCACACGCACACACACGCGCACACACACAATTTTCAACATTGAATAGAATAAGAATTTTTCTTGAGCAGCAAATCAGCACATTAGAATGATTTCTAAAGGATCATGTGACACTGAAGACTGAAGTAATGGTGCTGAAACTTTTCAGCTTTGCCACCATACAGGAATATATATATTTTTTTTAAATAATTCAAATCTGTGTATGACCCCCCCATTCATTTGAATGGCATCTCCTATGTGTTAGTGTGTACGAGTGTAGATGTGTGTATGCGCATGTGAGTGTGTTCTGCATTGGGGATGTTCTATAGGCTTATGCCTTCACTTGCGTGTGTGTTCGTTCTGGATTGTGCGAGATTTTGTATATATATTTTTTTACAAATAAAAAAAAATCCCCATTTCACTTTTTTTTTTTACAACCACATAAATTCTTCGAATCCAGTCAAATTTTTTTTTTTTGTGAGCATTCCAAGTTCAAGTGTGACAAAAGTCTTAAGGTCTTGTACCACTCCATTTTTTTTTTTTTCAGTTAAAAGAAAATTAATTTTGGGTCAAAATGACCTAAAGAGAGCATAAGGGAACTGACCATCCAGATTAAAACAAACTGAACTTTAATACTCTGAACATGTATTAAGCTAATTCGGGAATTTATAACATTTGGCGTGAAATATAACGTGTTTAGACTACTGAATGTTGGCTTTCCTAAAAGGCACATACTTGAGTGCAAACTGAAGTTCCTTTTTTGTTATTACCAGATGAACTCCCGAGAGAATTACATAACATACTCCATATTTAAGTGTATATATATATATATATATATATATATATATATATATAGTTATATTTTATATTTCATATATTTAATTTATATATATAAATATTTTCTTTGCTCTCTTACAGGCGGACATCACTAAGTGTGTAGTCAATACAGACCCCAGTTTCCGTTCTCATTGGTTGGTGGCAGCTGCCTGTGCCTGTGGTCACTATCTCAAGGCCGTGGTCTTTTACCTGCTGAGAGAAAAGTGAAGAGCAGGATAAACAAGTGACGGACAGCTGAACTCTTCAGCAGGGCTTTCTAGTCACTGCTTAAGCCTTTCACTGCTCTTTATGTGTTTACACTTGCACAAAGTTTGCACTTTGGTAACCCTTTACAATAAGGTCTTGTTTGTTAACATTAGTTAAATAACTAGTTCAAATGAACTAACTATGAACAATATATTTTTACAGCGTTGTTAATGTTAGTTGATAGAAATCCAATTGTTCGTTGTTTGTTCATGTTAATTCACAGTGCATAAACTAATGTTAACACACATGTATTAGTAAATGTAGGAATTAACATTAAGATTAATAAATGCTGTAGAAGTATTGTTCATGTTAACCTTATTGTAAAGTGTCACCCAATTTTTTTAAAAGGATATTGAGCTCCAAGATGAACCGTTATCTTTAAGGTTTTGTTATGTGTTTAACCTGGCCTTTTGCACTAGGCATTCCTTGCTGTTACCATTTTTTTTGTATTGAACCTAATGTTGATATGCAGAATATCTAGGCCAGCGGGAGAGGAAACTATCGGGACCTTTGAATTTGTGTGTGAAATATATGTTCATGTACTTGGATTAATGCTGCCTAGCCCAACGTTGTCTTATCAGAAAGTTTCTCTGAGTGTTAATGCATGTTTCGCTGTCTTGAGTTGTTTTGATGCTCTAAATGCCGATTATTAACAATCAAGCTTCAAAAATCCAACTGCAATCCACAATGCAGGGTAAAAAAAATGGCCAGGAGTTAGAATGCATGTCATTGAGATCAATATCAATGTTTCCCAAGGAAAAACTTCCAAAGTATGTAAATGGCTGAATGTAAATGGCTGTAGTGTAGGAGAGATTTGGGTTGATTAAGAAAGATATATAAAATTTCAGTTCATGCCATATTTCAAGTCTGGACCTGTCAACTAGTCATAGTGTTGTCTCTCTTTTGTTGTAATTTATTTTTGTGTAATATTTTCACCTTACATGTGGTGTTGTTGGTCCGGCTTTGAACAATTTGTACGATATCATGGAGCCATCACTATATTAATAACTTAACTTGGTGTCTTAAAATTGTTTCATTGTTTTGTTCTCTTGTATAGTTCAGTTTATAACAAATAATTATGTGGGAAACTACACATTGTTTTGTGTATGCTACACTGAATGTATGCAAAATAAAAATATACTTTTTCTGTTTTTCCAAAAAATCTATTTGCTGTGCTTTTCTTGCGGTAGGAACAGAACAACATAATAATAAAGCCTTTATGCTGATAACTCTACACAACATTAGTGTAATTGGTTGAAAACGAGTGGGAGGAAGCAGTTTAGATCAGATAGAATAGTTTAGAGATATTGTTACTATGGTGATCACTCTCAACATGTGGTTTCCTTTAGCCAGACTTTGAGAACACAGACATGAATTAAAATAATGAGACTTACTGATTTACTGCATAAACACTGCATTTAATGCAAGTGATTGTATTTTACACCTACTATCATATATTGGGAGAAATTGAAGACTATGATGGTCTATGTTCATTAAGATAAATGTTAAAGCAAATTATTCCTAATATGATCCAGATATTTCTTTCTTTAATCACCGAGTTAACTGTGTCAACCTGAAAACTTTTTTTTACTTCAACTTTCTGTCTAATCATTTCCAATTGCGACGTCTCACTGACACCTAGTGGCTGTAAATGGAACTACAGACGCTCAATGATTAAAGTTATTACCAGTCCCTCCAGAAAAACGCGATTATGCGATCGCTGAATTCAATGCAAAATCAGCCAAAGTCCGCATATTCATGCGGGGGCCGCATTTTTTCAAATACGCCGCACTTTCGCCGCATAAATTGCCGATTTCCGTGCAAAATATGCGGGGTTTGCATGATTTCATAATCCTCGCATTTTCGTTGCAAAAAAAGTCACATATTTCTTAGCAGAAAGTTGAAAAATGTTGCGTTTGCTTCACACAAGAGCAGCCATTTCCCCGTTTCCATGGGAACGTTATGAAGTGACACAATTACGCGACGGGATAGCTCACAGCTGAAGTTATTGCAGAGGCCAGACAGACTCACGGAGGCGATTGACATCTCACAAATCGAACTCGTATAACTGTCTGTCACACGTTCTACCGTCACATCGTTACTTAATAAACAAAATAAGATAAAAGAAGCAGCATCAAACAGAAATTACCTGCACACATGGGGTGTTCGAGGCGCACATATAACACTGCAGACAGTTCAACAGGGAGCGCGCAGCTCTTAAAGGGGCCACACCTTATTTACACTCGTTACAGTCTGAAATAAAACAAGATGAGAAATTAAATATTCCCAGCACTTTCTATGATGTAGTATGCTTGCTTATCAAAGGAAGTAATAAGAAATGACTCTTTACATTAAGGTAGTAGCCTAGTGAGAACAGGGTGTTGGGGGAATCACTTTTTTTCTCTTTTTCATCAAACGCAGTTTTTGCAAGTTCCCGCAATTTTTGCAAGTTCCCGCAATTTCATCGCATAAAATTGCATAAATATCCCGCATATTCCATCGCATTTTTAAAGAATACGTGCCGCATATTCAAGGATTTTTGCCCGCAACAATCACAAAAAACTCCGCGTTTTTCTGGAAGGACTGTATTACACAGGACAAAGGTGTAAACAATAAATCGATTTAGCTGATATACATGGATTTCTCGGCGACGTCATCACTGCTTGCGCACGCAGCCAGGGGGCAAAAGACCCGCGGTCTTCGTACCGGAGTAAAGCGTTTCTGATGGCAGATACATTTTGATAGACGTACCCTGCCATGCATTTGCAGTTAGCCGTAAGGATGTAACCAAGGCCCTTATGGACATACACCCAGGCATCATAAGGCTCGGCTTTAATGACTTGCCTTTGACTAGGGAGCACATCTGACCTCAACACGCAAAAATCCGGTGCAGCATCAAAGTATTTGACGAGCTGTACATGATCACATAGCACGTAGTTGTATGCATCAAGGGATTTGTACGCTCTAATCATTTCTCTTGTATACACACTTGGTGTCTGAATTAAACAATTATATATATATCAGGCCATACAATTGCTGGCCACTTCTTGACATCCACAATCCAAAGATCGTCAGGTATTGCGTAGGGATCCGGCAAGATCTCACCATTGCTGAGAGTAAGTTTTTTAATATAATCGCCACGGTCGGAGGTACTACTTCCCACATAATCCATCGTCAAATCTTTGATTTACAGTAAAGTAACGTTATATGTGTGCAGTCATGATATGTTGCAGGTCGTAACGTAAACAAGTTTAACTTATATAAAAGCAAATTCGGGCTCTATAGAGGCAATTACATTACTAACTTAGTCTAACATGATAATTCATACATGCATCACAGTATGTCCGGATTTTGATTCGTAAACAGTTGGACGTTTTACATAATGTTATATTAATATGAAACCCAAACAAACAGATCCAACTCTGAAATTGCAGTTTATTATTGAGTCAACAAGAAATTACAAACAATGCGAAATCTACGTTAATTACAATGTTCTTTAACAGAACTCGGCATAACAGATAGCGGTTTTTTGCCCCCTGGATGCGCGCGCATCCGGTATTGTTTGTATACAAGAAACCCGTGTATTGTTCTTGATTTTTAGAAACTATCCAGTGACAGACTTTGATCTACAAAACTGAATACACGTGATGATAAGTCAGCCTCCTTATCACATACTTGTGCAGATTATATGTAAAATTGACAAAATTACAAAATTGTGGGTTTGTCAAATCTGTTCAATTTACTAACACTATTGTTTCAGCACACGTCTGGAACGATGGGGGGGAAACTATTATAATCAGTTTAGTTAAAGACTATAGAACGCCACAGGGCTCAGATTTAAAAAAATGCATGTATCTATTTAGTTATTTATCTAGTTAAATGTAGTTGTTGCACAACAACATGACATGTCAGAAATTGACATGTCACATTTAGACAGAGAATACACTTTCACGGCTGTTTCCCGGAGTTTGATGATAAATATCAAAATCAAAAGACAAAACATTTCTAAGAGTAATGCCAATACTGATTATGTACATTTATGTAGCGCTACATTTCACAGCTCTTTATTACTCTTAGCTTGTTTATATCTGCTTCCAAGGGAAGACAACACGACCCGCCTTAAAATAAATTCTATTGGTTAAAAACACCACCAAATATATAGAAGGTATTTGATTGGTTACCGCAGAAATTACGCTTTCTGACCAAAGCGGAAGTGGCTTCGTATTGGTCAGTACAGTGTAAGGAACACTCAACAAACAAGATAGGCTGAATCACTGTCGGGATGGATGCAGGTAAGAAAATCGCAGGAAAACAATTTGTTTTATATTTCGCTCATCTGCCCAGATGTCATGAAATTGTTAAAAAGCAAAATTCTTCTTTCGACAACCACCTACGCGCCTGTTATTGGAGAGGCCGCCTCTACAGTTTGGGATTTTGTCGTTAAATATGGTAACGTTACAACTGCTGCCAACTGGACAGTAAAACAGAACAGTCCGCTGTCAGATGAGGGATGGACACTGTTTTGTCTTCTAGATGTCACTGCACCAAATGCCACGGCCACCCGTGAAAACTGTTTGCCTGTTTTGGCTGTGTTTTATAGTCTATTCAGCTGCATTTTTGAGCGTTCCAGCGCACGAATGATACTGTTGGGCTGTGGACGCTTTTGGGAGGTTGTCCGTGTCGTCTGTTATCAAATTTCTGCCTACTCTAATAATCTGTTTGCCAGTAACATTTATCACAGGGACTTTTATTCACTGTGCCATGTCTTTAACCCTTTAACGCATGACATCCGTTACAATTAAAGGAATAGGTCACCGAAAAGTGAACATTTTTGTCATGACTCACCCTCAAGTTGTTCCAAACCTGTATGAGTTTATTTCTTCTGTTGAGCACAAATTAAAAACTTTTAAAGAATTTTACCAACCTTCTTTTGTGTTCAACAGAAGAAAAAAAACTCATACAGGTATGGAACAACTTAAGGTAAGTAATAGCACTTTCAAAATCAGGTGCTACTTTACAATAATGTTTAGTTTGGTAATATTAGGTATCAATCAACAATACATTATAATTAAGTATTAATCTAAGTTCATTGTTAATCATTTTTTATTTTAAAAAATGGTTAATTTACAAATCTCGAAACTGTTAAAATGTATATGTAAAATAATAATTAACCGTAACAAATGATCTTTGATTAATAAATGCTTTATTTGTTGCATGTTTGTTCATGAAACAATATCTTTTATTACATTTGACAGATGTGAAACTCGCTCAAAATACATCATATTTGAAAACACAAAAAGATTGGCAGTGATTTTATGTAAAATGTTAAGATATTTTTTTTTTCTTTTGTGACAATTATTAATTGTTTTGCATCGGATGGTTAGGCCAACTAAAAAGATTGAAAAGGTGCCAAATTATGTTTTTGTTTTTACAAATTATTTTGTATATTTATGTTGGTCTGTGTAAGTGGTTTAGCTTCCAGTTGATCATTGGCTTTTCCCCCCATAGCTACTCTCACATACGACTCATTGCGCTTTGGAGAGATCGAAGATTTCCCGGAGACCTCTGAGCCTGTCTGGATTTTGGGAAAGCAGTTCAGTGCTCTAACAGGTAATAAAGTGGTATTACCACTTGGTATTACCTGCTGTGTTTGGTTCTTGTTGGTAACACGATGTTCTTTGTGTCCCAGAGAAGGATGATATTCTGGCAGACGTCACCTCACGTTTATGGTTGACGTACAGAAAGAACTTTCAGCCGATTGGTGAGAGTCAAAGTCATCAATCCTATTCTTACCGTCCAAGGACTGCATTTAATTATTCATACGGATAGATAAATCTGTTTAGTTTGGTTTGTTAATGGAAGTAATGTTACAGGTGGCACTGGGCCCACTTCAGACACTGGTTGGGGCTGCATGCTTCGATGTGGACAGATGATTCTTGGGGAGGCCTTGGTCTGCAGGCACTTGGGTAGAGGTAAGGCTACCAGATTTGAAAACTGGGATTGGTGATTATGAGGTCTGCTGAAATCTGAGATGTAATGTGTGTTGTATGTTTTATTAGACTGGAGATGGATTCCAGGTCAGCGGCAGAGAGCAGAATATATCAGTATCCTCAATGCCTTCATTGACAAGAAGGACAGCTATTATTCCATTCATCAAATAGGTACTACTCCTTATCTACCTTCTGCTTGAATATTATAGGAATAGTGTTAATGTAAGGCTGTCACGTTAATATTGTATATTGTAGTACCGCGATGCTGAAAAGCCAACCACAGAGGAATGCAAGCAAACGCCGCAACTACGACGTTCATGTTTTTTTCTTTATTTCATATTTCATAATGCATGTGTAACAATGTTACATAAGTTAATAAGGATAACAATAGTGAAGAATGTTTTTTTTCCTGTCAACTGGCTTAAGACACTGTGTACCATTGTGATTTGGATGGAGGCTCTGTAGATTTGCATGAAGCCTCTCGTCCAGTCAGATTTGAAGATCGGAACTAACTGTTATACCCCAACAAGCTTAGCTTATTGTCAGGTTTATGTTCTGTTATATGGACCCCTTATTTTGACTTTCTGCTCTGTTTCCTTTAGTTCCTGTTTCCCTGCTTCGTTTAGTTTCAGTTTCATTGGTTGAAACTGATTATGTCCTCGTTTGTTTCTATAGTTATGTATTAGTTTCACATGTCTAGTTTACTTTCCTTTGTTCTACCCCTGTTTATATAGCTCTGTGTTTCACTTGTTCTTGTCAGTTCTTGTTTATGCTTTTTGTGGTTTGCATTATTCTCCTGCGTGTTCATTCAGAGTGTTTGGATTATTAATAAAGCATGTCCTGTCCTGTTCTGAACACATTGTAACACTTATCGCAATATTGAGCCACTCAAAAATACCGTAAGGAAAATTTACCACAACAGCCCTCTTGACCGGTAAATTACTGTGAATTACATGGCTTGTTCTTTTTCCAGCTCAGATGGGTGTAGGTGAGGGAAAGTCTATAGGCCAATGGTATGGTCCAAATACAGTGGCACAGGTACTCAAGTAAGTTGGCCAAGTCAAATTAAATATATTTCTTTTTTTATTATTATTCAAATATAAAAAAAATAATTTTTAGTCATATGAAATATAACTGTAAAAGACTATCGAAGCTAAGTAATCTTTAAATAAACTATTGTGCTTTGCTGTATTGGAATAAACCCATCTAAACTTTTATGCCCATCTAGGAAACTTGCGGTATTTGACTCCTGGAGCCGACTGGCAGTTCATGTAGCTATGGACAATACTGTGGTCATAGAGGAAATCAGTGAGTTTTCTTTCATAGTGCCCACATGCAATCTGCAGCCTTCTTTTGCACTAATTTAGAAGGGATTCTGTGGAATGGATTTGAGCTGACTATACTTTACTCTTATTAGTAGCTGAAAGCATGATATAATTAGCCTGTATCTTTAAAGGGATAGTTCACCCAAAAATGGGTGATTACTTACTCGCCTCATGTCGTTACAAACCTGTATGGCTGTATGACTTGTGCTGGCTAACATGAAAGAATATAAGGATAGAGATGACAGAATTTTTATTTATGAGCCAATATACATGTATATTATATAATATCACAGTCTGACATATCTCTTCTGAGCGCTGTGATGCCCGATTAGTGGATTCTTTTTGTGTGTGTGTGTCTGTTTGTTTTTGATTGCAAATTAGGGTTAGTACACAACAGACCAATTAGAACACATTTTCATCACAGTTGGTTTATAAATAAATATTTTTCTAGGTGAATTCATTGATTTATCTGCTATACAATCCCCTTTTTTTTCAAAACAAATGATTTCCACAACCAAAGATGTTTTTGTTATTTTTTAAATCACTTGCCTCTGCAACTTTACAACCCAAAAATAAATATAATTATATTCAATAAAAAAAACCCCTGAAAGTTAATAACTGAATGTTAATTTTAAAATGTTAATGTTAATTAGCCAGTAGATAAGTATTGGTTCCCTTTCTTTAGTATTTTGTTGAACCAGCTTCAGAGATATTACAACTATCAGCCTCTTAATTTTGCACAATGTGAGCCATATTAGCTCATTGCTCTTTGCATAATCACTCAAACTGTACCAGGTCAGTTGAGGAGTTGCAGTGGACCGCAGTTCATTCTTTCAGAGATGTTGGATGAGATTGAAGTCAAGACTCACTCAAGGGCATAAATTTCTTCATTTTAAGCCACTTCAGTGTTACTCTGGCAGTGTGCTTTGGGTTGTTGCCCTACTGAAACGTCCTTAGTTTATTATACTTTCTGGGAAAAGGGAGTAGGTGTTTAGCAGCATTCATTGCCTGCTTCTGAAAAGCACCTCAGCAATATAACAATAACACTACCATCAGCGTATTTTACTGTGGGCATGGTGTTACCTGGCTAATGTGCAGTGTTAGATTGTACATCACACAAACAACTTTGTGTTTGAGCCAAACATTTTACTTTAGTTTAATCAAACCACCGGGCTTTATTTCATGTCTTTTGTTTTTACAGACTACAACTTTTTCTTTATCAATTTCCCCAAAAGCTCTTTTTTGTGCAGTAGCTTGAATATGGTTGTCCCATAGAAATCTTTTGTAACTTGGACAGAGACCGTAGCTCAATTACTGCAAATGTAAACATACCTAATGACTTTTGAAACTTGGTCAAAGTTTATTAGATATTTTACATTTGGAGAATTGCAAAATTGTGTTTTTTTTTATTTTGATCAAGGTTGTACTACTGTACCTTTTTTTACAGGACTGTGTCATTATGTGTGTATCAGATGTTTTTAGTCTTAGGAAGATATGGACTTGAGAAGGAAATTCTGACTTAACAATTGTGCTAATTAGCCAATAAATGACTAAGGTATTTGATAATGGTTGTTTGTACTGGCTGTCCGTAGAGAGGCTGTGTATGCCCTGGCTGGACTTCGATAGGGGTGCATGTGCGGTTTCAGAAGAGCCTCGGGAGATGAATGGTGATCTGGAGGGGGCTTGTGCTCTGGCAGAAGAGGAGACGGCTTTGTGGAAACCCCTTGTTCTGCTGATTCCTCTAAGACTGGGCCTCAGTGATATCAATGAAGCTTATATTGAACCACTCAAGGTAAATCTTTAACATCATCTGATGTATGAATAGATGTTAACACTGTTAAGTGTGAGTAAAATGTCATCTACTATAGCTTATATCTTATCCACAGCAATGCTTCATGATGCCTCAGTCTTTAGGAGTAATAGGTGGAAAGCCAAACAGCGCTCACTACTTCATTGGCTTTGTAGGTGAGCAGGTTTTCTTAAAGCTAAACCTATAAAAAGTCTGTTCTCAACTGGTGGCTCGTGACCCAAAATGTTTTACCAGTCCTTCTGATGAGAATCTATGCAAAAAATAGGTGCAGCTTATCATTTATGGCAGTTTGGATGGCAAAATAAGGAAACATTTCCCATACCTTTTGTGATTGGCCGAACCAACTATCACGTGCGAATCAATATCTACGGTAATTTGCAGCAAATTCGTCTGGTTTACTTGGTAGCTAGTTGAATTAGGCAGATGCTAACATGTACAAGTAGTGTCGTCCTCAATTTTGAAAACCTTAAATATTATTAACTCCGTATGCTGAAATAATGTACAACCCAGACTACATTAATTTAAATATGGTTTGTCAATCAGTGCGCTTAATGCTATAAAAAAAAATGTTTTAATGCTCTAGTATTGGTGTACAACAAACCATTTTGTGTTGGGACACCACTTCATGTCCAATGTAAAATACGAGTTGAGAAGCACTACTTTTTTACTGGGAGGTTTATCTGTGTAGTAGAGATTATGTAAATGCTGAATGGCAGCATATTGTGTTTCAAACGGCTTCATTATATTTTCTTATTGATGGCGCCCTGCAGGTGAGGAGCTCATTTATCTAGACCCCCATACAACTCAGCCAGCTGTGGACCCAAGTGAAGGGGGTCATTTCCCAGACGACTCCTACCACTGCCACCAACCTCCCTGCCGAATGCACATCTGTGAGCTTGACCCCTCCATTGCTGTTGTAAGTATAGCTTGATGCAGAAAAAAACGAATTCTTAATTTCAATATCCTTAATGTCCACCTAGTAGTAGGCTACTCAACTGATAAATCCATTAGAATGATTTCCGAAGGATCATGTGACACTGTATGTAGGGTGCTTAAGGACGTTGATTCTGTGGGCTCATGTGATCGCCTAGGAAGAGGCCCTGTAAGAAAAAAAACTGAACGGAACCGAACTGAGTGAGAAAGCAATGTTGATGCTCATATGCAGACTTTCTAATGTTCTATAACAATTACAGATAAAACCTTAATCAAAACTATATATTCCCAGCGTGGTGAGTAACATTTTGTTGTTATAAGTATATTGATAAAATCACTATGTAGATCGCTATTTGCGATTAGCGCCTAAACGACTAATGCTATTAGTTTGTGTATTATGTTTGGTTAGGCATTTACAGTTTAAATTGCCTATTGAAATATTCATGCAATATGTGTTGCATTTATTTGTTAAACAAAGTTTAATGTGTTTGTAATACAGCGACTGTTTTAGAAATCTGTATTGACAGTTGTATCACATACATATGTGATAATGTTTCATGCTGATATTTGTTTGTAGGGGATATCTTTGATTTATAAGCGTATGCTTTAATGTTTATTATCTAAAGCTGATATTATAATGTTTGGAGTAATGTATTTGGTGATGTAAACATTACTGGATACTAATTGTGAATTGTTTTGTATTTACAGACCACACACACATAAATGTGCACATAAATATTCCCAACTACAAAAAAAAAAAAAAAACTTAATGTGTACATTGTGAGTTCTGCACAAGAGGAATAAAAGACAAAGTCAAGATCCAAGTTAATGTTATCATTTTATGGGTAACACTGTATTCACATTATACAGCTGCAGATGTATATATAAGTATTGTCATTTGCTAAAGAGAAATATGTATTTATTCTTGGATGATCATTCCGTTTTGCTCTGTTGCCTGATGTCAAAAGTATAACAAGTGCTCACTCAGCTTGGAAAACTTACATTTGTAAATCTAGTTGTTGTTACTGTAGGTGTCAAAAACAGTAAAAAGTAATTTCCTTTGAATAACAGTATCATCTATGCCAAATTTTGTCCATCAGGGCTTTTTCTGTCAAACAGAGGATGATTTTGATGACTGGTGTGCACAGATTCGTAAGGTACTCAAGCCAAAAATGGCTGCTTCTTTTTTCCATAGTCTCAGTTTATGTTTGTTCCTCTGGCTCACTGTTCACTTTTGTTTTTCCCTTGTACAGGTTTCTAACTGTAGAGGTCTTCCTATGTTTGAATTAGTAGACAGTCAGCCATCTCATCTAATTGGCGCCGACGTAATTAATCTTACTCCAGGTAATCTCTAATACTGGTTGTTCATAGATTCAGAATTTCAGAAGATTTACATTTACAAATACACACCATGTGTTATTTTTCCCTAACAGAATTCTCGGATTCGGACCGGCTCGAGCGCTTCTTTGATTCTGAGGATGAAGAATTTGAAATCCTGTCTTTGTGAGGAACAGTTGCATTTGCCAGACTTTTAGAGTTCTGTGGTAAAGCCTCCTCAGAGGAAAGAGAAGAATACCATTGACGTCCAAGGCCACTGTGGAATAGTCACCTGCGTCAAAACACACAGCTTTCTTCTTTAACAGCTATACTGACCGCTCTCTGTCACCCTGAGTGAGCCTAGGTCAGGTTTCATGGTCACAGGCACTCAGGACCATCAGTATGTATGTACTTTGTCGCATTTACGTGTATCCATATTGAGTCTTAACGCTATATATTAATTTTTAAGTGATATGGTGCCTTTTTACCCCCTTAACTTAAACACAGGTTTTCCATAACACATTTGTATGGTTTTGGTTAGGAGACCTGCTAATCAAATGTGATTCAGCATTTACTCTCAACCAATGGAAGTCAGTCAAATTTTGGGCCTGTATCAAATTGTAAATGACAGCCAAGGAAGGTTGGGCATTTGCAGACTGGGATGGATTGCTTTTGTAATTATACAAGAATAAGTTTGTCTTCATGTTTAAAATCTCTGTATACACAAGTTTATTTTATGAATATTTATTTAATCATTAAAAAATAAAAATCTCTTAGGTTTTTCCACTATTTAACAGTGACAGAACAACAAAAGAAAAGTTTAAGGTTTGAGAGCAGGTGGAGATCTGTTCACTTCCACAGCTCTCCAACTGGCTGATTCTCTGCTAAACTGATGATGTCTTCACTCAAAAGCTTAATCTCTTTGTGCACCTCTTCTATGGTCCTTGCAGCATCAATCACCTAGACGAAGAAAGACAAAAGATAAATATTACACTAATTCAAAGATAGTAACCTACTGTAAATGTACAATAATTAGGATTACACTAAATAAATCACCTTCCAGTTGACTGAGGAATCATGCATGAGCTCTTCGAACCTTTGTGAAACTGTGCGTTGGAAATCGCTCGTCTCATACCGTTCAATTCCATATTCTCCACGGTTTGCCGCCATACTAGGATTGAGTTGCAGAAACATCACCAGGTCTGGCTTTGGAAGGCCCACATCTGGATGCATGCACCACTCCAGAGAGAAGCCCTGAAGATGTAAAACAACTAAATTAATGTCTCTACATCTGCTTCGATTCAGATCCTGTTAACTGTTTCAAACAAAAACTGTAAAATAACTTAATGATCATTTTAAGAATATACACTACATTTAAAAAAATATTTGTTGCTTGTAAAAATGGTTTGGTAACACTTTACAATAAGATTTCATTAATTAACAATAGTTAATTTATGAACAAAACCTTTGTTACAGTATTTATTAATCTTTGTTAATGTTAGTAAAAAAAAAAAAAAGTAATTCATTGTTAATGTTATTTTACAGTGCATTAACTGTTAACAAACAACTTCTGATTTTAATGTATTTTGAAATTAACATTAATTTAGATTAATAAATGTAGTTATTGTTCATTCTTAATTCATGTAAACTAAAGTTAACTAATGAAACTTTATAGTAAAGTGTTACCAATGTTTTTGAGATGTCTCTTATGCTCATTTATTTGATCGAAAATACAGTAAATCATTGTGAAATCTTTTAAAATAACTTTATTTTAATATTAGAAAATATAATTTATTCCTGTGATGTCAAAGCTGAATCGTTCTACTATCCAATATCCTATTAATGTTGAAAACAGTTATGTTAATGTTGATGGAGAATTTTAATTTTTTTTAGGATTCTTTGATGAATAGAAAATTCTGAATAACAGCATTTATATAAAATAGAATTATTTTGTAACAACAAAGTATTTAGTGTCACTAAATCAGTTGATACATATACATTTTAAAATTCCCAACTCAAAACTAAAAAAATCTTACTGACCCCAAACTTTTGACATAATTTATACACTAACACATTTTTTTACTCTCCCTGTATATGTTAAAGTTACATTAAAGTATAACAACAACACTCACAGGCTTGGCACTAGTAAAAGCCACTCCTGAAAACGCATAGCGGTCCACCACTAGATTAATCCCTTTTTCCAACTTCTGTTTCATCAGAGGCCTGAAGTTAGAAAACAGACTGATTGGTTGACAGATAGATCGGTCGAATGATACATTCATGTGCATGTACTTTACTGTATTAATACAACTGTAGTGATAACCTACACCATTTCCCATCGGTTTGCAGCAAACAGCAGGTGAACAGTGTGGTCCTCCAGATTACTCTTCTTCTCTAGGTATGAACTGATGAGCTGACCAATCTTAGTGGTTCTGTCTGTGTAGAAAACAATTCATCCTCAGTACATGAAATACAAACACTGCACATGAAAACAAAACCCAGTGAGCTGCCATGCGTTAAGTTAGTTATAGATGTATGTTTTCTGTTATTTTAATTATATAACGTTACATATGTATACATGTATATGTCCTATTGATTTCACAAGCGTTGCACCAATGTTTATAAACAAGAGCTGCAAATACTGCGGGATGTTTCACTATCACGTTATTATTTCATAGTCTGACTAGGTAAAGCTCCACAAACAGCCTGGTTTTCACCTGGAAATCGCATCATTTCTGCCGCTCGTCCACTCTCCTGTAACGCCTGCACAAGTGTTTGGCATTGCGTGGTTTTCCCGGCTCTGTCAACTCCTTCCAGAACAATCAAAGCTCCTCTTCTGCAAGACATGGCTCTTGAAAACAACTGAAAATGTGGAACAGTGGGGAGGAAATGCTGACACTGGTTAGCAAATCAATCCAAGGCCTTGGTCTCTTTACGCGGTTCTTTTCTCAAAAACAAACCACCCTCAGTGTTGCCAGATTGGAAATTTGATTGGGGGTTGGGATAGTAGTATTGACGTGCGGGCCGGGCAACACCGTGTGGTGCCTGTGTGTGTATACGTGCTTGCGTGCAGGCAAGGTGAGCCTGCGAAATGATTCTGGATCAGATAGAGAAGCGGTAGGATGTGTGTTTGGACGAACGACTGAAAACTCTAAAATTATCGTACATTATGGGATTTTTTTTATTATTGATCGTACATCGTACAGAGGTCAAAATTATCGTACATCTGGCAACACTGAACTAAACAACTGTATCGCCCTCCCACTTCTACGGTGTCCGCGGAGGTACACATGATTCTTCACGAATCCGAACTCCCTTGTCAGTGAAGAGAGTTTATCTTTTTTTTTAATCTATCTTTATTCAAGTTTTCATTATATCATCCTCAGACATAAGGGTTTGGCAGATGTAATATATTATATTGTTTATTTACTTACTTACTTAAAGTGTAATGAAGTATCAACATTCATTGTAAGCATTTGTGCCTTTATTGAATTTTTTAATGTCTGATTGCACATCAAATATGTAACTTAATTTGATGTAAATGTTATATATTAACAAAACTTTATTAATGAGAGAGTGCATAAAATATCTTCCAAATCATGTTTAGTTTACCTAAATAAACGTTTATAAACCTATAAAAAATAATTAGCATTTTAGCGCTTTGGTTCAATTTTTTATAAAAATTTCAAAATTACAAACCACATTTTCTAATGCTGAAACACAGCAGTGACTAAATAAGATAGGCTAACAAATAAAATAAGATCGAAATTAAAGGGTATCACATTTAACAGCTCGTTCTTTGGGTTTTTTGATATTTGATGTTACAGTGAGGTGAAGTGTTGGGTCTATACATAATAAAGGCAGATGTCTCGTCCGCTCTACAGGCCAATAGAGGTCGAGGTCCGCACCTGGCGGCCATCTTGTCACAGTCAGCTCGCTCACTCGTAACATTGTGTTTTAATGGTGCATGTAGCCTACTTTTTAAATAACTATAACTTACTCAATTTTCTACCGATTTTCAAACGGTTTGGTTTGTTATAAACGTCAGAGATGTAGTTATGACACTGCATACTTATGAGTAATTATAACCATGGACTTCAATATGAAAATAACATTGAACAGAACAGATAGGTGCAATGAATATACACACGCACAAGGTATTTGGGTGATTCTTCAATTGGGGAAACTTTTATGTCCCCAGGTTATACATTCATGTTAAAAAATACTATATTACAAAATAAATAGTTTAGTTATTTCAAAAAATATGTATTGCACCACCAAAAAATGTTATACACTAAAATCAGTATGATTTCCATTTTTAAAAATGTTTTCATCACTAATATTTGGCTACTCAGGCCTTGTCCCCAACCCAGTCTTTAAAACTTATCTGCTCTGAAAATGTGATAAAATGTTATCAGTTCATTAAAAAAATCACAATATATGTTTAAACAGTAACTTAAAAAGGCACTTGATACATAATTCGGGTTCATATCTGTGGAATTTGTGAATATTTTTAACAATTTAGTATTGTCCACAACAATACTGTCATTACCGCGCAACAGTCTATGATTACAACAAGGATATTTTTGAGGGAAAGACTTGTTTATGCCGTAACCATGGAAATGAAGACTAGCAGGGGAGCACATGGAGCACATCCACGAAAGAACAGTGAAATTTGATGTCTGAAAAAGTAAGTAATTTAATCATGAATTCCTTCTGATCATGGAGTAGACTTATTCAGCGTCATTACCATAAATGTTGTAGCGGGAATATTTTGATAAATATATATATATATATATATATATATATATATATATATATATATGTATATATAGGCTATTCACATGATTTATGTGTATTTAAAGTTCTTTTTGTACTAGCTGTTGAGTAATGTTAGCAAAACCATGACCTAGCATCTTTTTTTTTCTGAAAAAAATTAAAAATGTCATTACCGCAACATGTCATTACCAACACACAACTTGTTGTGATGGTAATGACAAGTGATGGTGGTAATGACATGTTCTGTGTCACTATCTATATCGTATTATGTGTTTATAAATTAAGTTAAAGAAGCATAATAGTGTGATTTTAGAATGAAACTTAAGTGAGATGCCTTACTTCCTAAAACTATTTTTTCTTATTTTTTAACCAGAATGGCTAAGCAGATCCTAAGCAAAAACATTGGGTCACCACAATACTCCCACATGACACATAATGGCATGGCTGGAGTTAATTTTCAGGACACTTTGCTCATTGAGTGACTACACTACGCCTGTCATTTAAAGTAGGGCCCAGTATCTCTTTCTCTCCACATCCCATCCATCTCCCTTTATCATCTCTAATTCACATTTTGAATGTTCAAATACATGTTTGAAAGCAAACACATTTCATTATGCATTGTTAGTTTTAACCCAATGCAACTTTTATGAGTTTTTAACCCAAACATATAATATTTCACCTAATGGTAATGTAATAGTCATATTTATGAAAGGTTTATGAAGGATAGTTTTATGCTGTTTTATCCCATTGTGACAATTGATTCTCTAGAAAATATTGTATGGTTTCTTCATGATTGAAATAAACACGTTCAAGTTGATGGTTGTGTCATTTTTATATATATCTCCTCACATCTGTCCATTTCTTTTAACAACACTCACCAGAAGTCATTATTTAAGCCTTTAAATTTGCTTTATGTATCAGTGCACTTTTCATTTATGTCATTACCAAAACACTATATCATTACCAGAACAGTATGTCATTACCGCCACATTGCTTAATTTACAGCAAACATACCTTTAAAACTGTTTTATGTTCAATCTTGAGGTGCTACATGAAAAGCCTAATGAAATACTCATCCACCTATTCAAAGAAAAAACATCTAAAATTAATTTTCCAGAAATTAAACAAAAGTGTGCTTTGATGACCATAGAAAAACACATTTTGATGGTAAGAACAAGAAAATATATGTAATTCGCTGAATGGAAACATTTTGTTTTTTATACGTATTGTTGAAGGTTAACAATGTTAGCAAGATAAATGAGTTTAAATGAACTCCTTCATACATTCTTTGCATTATGAGTAGGGGTCGACCGATTATCGGCCTGGCCGATTATCGGCGCCGATATTGAGCATTTTTATGGTTATCGGTATCGGCCATTTTCAAAACCGATTTGCCGATTAAATAATTTTATTTTGAAATGCGCTATATTTGGCTCTAACGCAGGCATCTCTGTCGGAACTCACCACTCTGTAGACTAGACCAATGTCCCGCACATCTGATTTGTTGGGAGTCACGAGTCCGGCCAATCAGCGCAAAAGCTGAGGCACTGAAAGTGTTGCACTCTCACACCGAGAGCACTCGCTGACTGGAGCTGCTTCACTGATCACGCATCAGTCTCTCAAAGTTAAGACAGCAGCAGACTTTGCTGAAGTTGCAATACTTTACTACACTGAAGTTGCAAAACACCTCAATATAACAGGGTCCTGTGATTTCCGCGATGCAGAAAACACGGAAGGAATCGCGGAATCCAGTCATAAAAACGGAATTTAATGTATAAAGCGGATCGTCACGGAATTTGTCAACTTCTTGATGAATTAATAAAAGAACAGGTCAGTACAAATCAAATCGGATGTTTAAACCGTTATTTAAATATGAATCCTGCGTGTCTCTAAATAAATGAATGGCGCAGACGCGTGATCATTACCACACACACACAGAAGCACGCGTGACGCTTGCGCTGTTTTCAGCCTCAGCCGCATCATTATATGAGGACATGATTGCATAAACATCATCTCCAGAGCCGCTTAGTCACTTCATGAGCTTAATGCTTCAACTGAGAAAAGTTATCGTCATATCCATAGGGTCATATCATAAACACACAGAAACTCAAAGATCTCAACGGCAACCCGTCAAAATAAATTTTCGGTTTTTCATAGGGCCCTAAAAATGTAATTTGTGTTAAACTGTAAATAAATTGAATTGTTTGATAATTTCAATTAATTAGAAATGCTTTTTTTATTAGTAAAATTTAATTTTACCATTAAAATAGTCTTTAAGTTTTACAAAATGTTTACAGAATGCTGCTGGGTGCTCCCTGAATTTTTTTATAGTTATTATTATTAATAATGTTATTAATTATGTTATTATTAACAGTTCTCAGATTTAAAAATATGATTAAAATCATTTAAAGAAAGTTTTTGTAAAAACCCTTTGTTATTCTTAATTTTGACTTTAACTTACATTTTTACACCAGACATAGGCTATATCGGTTCAAAATATCGGTTATCGGTCTACTTGATCTGTAATAATCGGTATCGGCATCGGCCCTGAAAATCACATATCGGTCGACCCCTAATTATGAGACTTTTTGATGTTGCGATGGGAATAACGCTTTGTAGTGCCAGTTGGCAAATAGATATAAAATACTCAAATTATATTTAAGCTCAGTCGTGGCCATTATTATATCTTTACATCAAAGCATGTAAACATTGTCTTGACATAATTCTAACAAAATTCAACCAAATTTCATTAATCAAAATGTAAGATGGCAAAATAGCCCCCAATTGAAGAATCACCCATTTATGTTATTTATGTTAAAGGGTTAGTTCACCCAAAAATGAAAATTCTGTCAGTATTTACTCACCCTCATGTTGTACCAACCTCGTAAGACCTTCGTTCATCTTCGGAACACGAATTAAGATATTTTTGATGAAATCTGAGAGCTGTATTACTCCTCCATACGCTTATTTCACGCAGGTTTCACGAGGCTGCGGTGGGAAGAAAAGCGGAAGTGTCGCCTTTAACCATAGGAGAGTCGCGAATGCGATGGCGTATTGTTGTGTTTAATGTAGAAATGTGGTATTCTAAAAATGTACATACATTTCTTTCATAATTTAGACTATATACAGTGAAATTCATTTATATATTTTTTTTCAGAAAGTAAAAAAAAGAAGCAGGAACGAAATATATCTACATATCCTATATTGGATATTAACATCCAATAGTGTAAATCGCGGCAGCAGCTTCAGGTTGGTAGTCCAAGGCATAGACATAATAAATACATAGACGTTGGAACGTTGCTGCGATACGTCAACGCGTCCGCCATTTTGCGGAGGGCAAGACTGCGCTGTAAACAAATGCAAGTAAACGGGTGAGCTGCGGTTTTTCTGGATAAAAACAAAAATTTTTTTTACATTTATCAGCCGATTTTAGTGGTTTGTATGTGGTGTACAAAAAGTTGGTGATGGGCAGATCGAGGCTTCGTGAAGCAATGAAACAGTCGAAGCAAATGTGCCATTTTGTTTCGAGGCTTCGAATCAATCCGAAACCCGTCTCCACGGTGACAACTAGTGGTCACTTGCAGGTGTTGATCTGAAACAACCTTTACAAAGAGCTAATAAAAAAATGTGTTGTTTTTTTTTATTTTTGTTATTGTATTTTTGTAATATATGAAGCTTGTAACCTGTAGTCTCTTCACATTGCATAATGTGATTTTGGTCATGAAAAATGAATATTAATAAAAATAAATCAAGCCACAATGTCTCCCTTTCTTATAGATTTTTAATCAAAAATATTAATTTCTCTGCTGTTGAAGGACTCAGCCTACTTCTTTTTTTACAGATAATTTCTCCAGCCTTTGAAAAAATTCTCTCACAAGGGACACTTGTTGCTGGCATACAAATATATTTTTTAGCTAGGACATACAAATGAGGAAAGATTACTGCTCTCTCTTTCCAGTAAGTTAGAGGATCATGAGTTCTGGGCAAAAACCCATCGCTGAGGTATTTTTTCACTTCCACTGTGGCATCAGCTGTAGGATTGTGTATCATCTGGGTCTCACGGATACGATTGTCAAAATGTTCCCATAAACTGTCTTGTGTTTCAACTGGTGTTGATGATGATGGGCCTGATGTTGACATTTGTGGTTCTGAATTAAAAGAAAACGGCAATTAGTAACAAATCATAAACTGACAACACATATGAAGTATAAATTTCATGAATCACATTACATAAGATAACATAGACTGAAACTCACCAGGAGTTGTGTTTGAACGCATCAGTGAAGCACACTCCAGTGTGATGTGCTTTTCAGCATCCAGGGCTTTGGCAGGATTTCCAAAAGCCACATTTTTAAATCTTGGGTCCAGCAGTGTAGCCAGTGCCAAGGCTCTAAAAGTCTCGTACCCTCCACATCTGGAGTGCAGACCTTCTTGTAGATGTGAGCCTATGAGCCAACACAAGAGAAAACCATATTAATTAAAATAATGACAACAATATGAGAGTTATGGCCAATTACACGTATGGTCATAGTGTCCTACCTAATTGTACAGTTGATTCCTGCGTTGCATTTCCTTTTTTCTGTGCAAGCTTGTGCTACAACATCTGTACAATGGTATGAGCTTTGAAGCAGACACTCTCTGTTCCTCTGACATCTCTGTTGTTGCTAGTTTGAATGGTTGAAGAAGTGTCAATGACTGTTGAATAATGTCATACTCAAGACTTGTCAGGGGAGCAGTAGTAT
Source organism: Gila orcuttii (assembly GCA_026230005.1). Classification (NCBI taxonomy): domain Eukaryota; kingdom Metazoa; phylum Chordata; class Actinopteri; order Cypriniformes; family Leuciscidae; genus Gila; species Gila orcuttii. The sequence goes on from JAPDVR010000011.1 coordinate 27,878,183, forward strand.
CACTGTTTAAATTGGCAAGTGCAGCACCCACTGGCTCACGTTGCTCATACAAGCGTTGTAGCATGTCGAATGTGCTGTTCCATCTCGTTTCATCCTCCTGTATCATTTTCAGACTTGGTCTGCCCATCAAGCTCTGCATCTCCACAAGCTTGTCCTTTGCTTTGCAGCTGGATCTGAACAACCCCACTATCGTTCTGGCTTTCTGGCGAATTTCTTTGATGACTGGGGTTTGATCCAGGGCCTTTTTCACTATCAAATTCAAATTATGAGCAAAACATGGGACATGGCGAAGGTTGAGTAGCTGGGCACTTAGGATCATGTTGGATGCATTGTCAGTCACCATGCAGTGAACTTTGGAGGTTATTCCCCACTCAGCCATTAGCAAGGCTTTAGCCTCCATGAGATGCTGGGCTGTGTGGGTTTGGTAAAACCTCCTTACACCCAGTAAAACAGTTGCCATTGTTGCCTCTGGTGTCATGTAATGGCATGTTACACCAAGATATCCATCCATATTAATGGAAGACCACATGTCAGCCGTAAGGCTAACAAATTCCGCCTTTTGTAGGTCCTCCATTGTCTTCTCCTTGGTTGTGTTGTACCTTTCGCTGACCATTGTTTTAAGCACCTTCAGGGATGGGAGGACATAGCTTGGATCAAGCTTGTTCACAAAGGCCCTGAAACCCTCATCCTCCACGATGGTGAAGGGCTGCAGATCCTTCACCACCATGTTCAGAAGAGCCTCATCCAATTCCCTCTGTCTGCCTTTTAAAAGAGAAGATAAAACATACTTTCAGACAAATATATTGGAAAAAAAGTAGCCTACCGTGAAAGTAGTCTACTGGTTCATTTGGAAACCTTCCTAAACAAAGTTATGTTATGAATATTTATGCTCAGTGTACAGAGAAAGATAAAATGCATTATAGAAATACAACAATTACAAAAAAACAAAATGATGTCTTGGCTGTAGATTGGGTACTCATATGTAGACATATAAAATGTATATTCACAAAGTATAATATTATATTGACAACATTTGTTTTTAAAGTGATTGGCAGTTGTGATTGGGATGTTAGGCATGTCTTAGTCCATGGACTTTCTAAACAATGGCCCAACACTTAGTTATTATATTTCACTTATAATTAGCCTATATTTCAAACAATGCATACCTTGCTTAGATGGCCCAGCAGTGTCAGTAGCAGGCCTTAGTACAGGGGGAACACTACCATCCTCTGCACCCTGCAGAATGGCAGGATGAATGCTCCTCAAATGGCGCATCATGGATGATGTATTGTTGCAGTAGGCTAGCTGCCGATCACAATACACACATCTCACTTTATTTGGGGTTTCCAAATGGAAATGCTCCCACACCACAGATGTACGGCATCTCTTCTGTGGAGCCTCCATTTCTATCTATCTATCTATCTATCTATCTATCTATCTATCTATCTATCTATCTATCTATCTATCTATCTATCTATCTATCTATCTATCTATCTATCTATCTATCTATCTATTTTATATGTAGCCTATCTATCTAATAATCTATATGTATCTGTAATATATGTATCTATCTATTAATCTATATATATATATATATATATATATATATATATATATATATATATATATATATATATATATTTCTATCAATGCATCTATTAATGTGTCACTATATGTACTCTGTGTGTCTCTAAGTCAATGTGTAAATGTAAATCAAATCCTAAATATAACTAAACAAATCGCACTATAAATGTCACTATATCACCAAAAATCCGCTATCTCATAACAAACTCCTCTCACAAAAACCCACGATATGAAAATGCGTTGACAAAACTTTTATACTGTGTGATTGTGTGATTTGTTCCCGAACCGACCAATCAATGAAACCCTGAAACCCGGAGCACTCCACCTGATGAAACACTTAGACGCTTCATTTAGCCGTTGTCACGTGACGTGGGTGTTTTGAATCACGCTTCGGATCAGTGTTTCGAATCATCTTGGCTTCGGGATCTCGCAAAGCTTCGGAACGTCTGTTTCGCGCCAGCCATCCTTACAAAAAGTTTATTTAAAATCTCGATAGACTTATATAAAAACAATGTATTAGGAATTGTCAAAGCTCAGGCTTGTCATGTAGGCTATCTGGCTTTTTATTCTTGGATAAGAATTGTGAAGACCCCCATACTGAGATTTAATTTAATGTTCACATTAAATGAAATAAAGTTTTCTTATTGTGGAAAAAACATTTTCTGTGATTGACCCGATTTTAGCAATAACAAAGATAACGGATGGATCCTTTATGGTAATACATATGATATGGTACAACTACAGTGAAATGCAAATAGTAAATATAAGATAAAGTGAGAAGTAATAGTAAATAGTTTAGTCAATAAAATAAACAAACAGTATACAGCAAATAAAATAGTAATGGATAGTATAATTATATAATATCATAAGTACAATAAAACAATCATAAAAATATTGATTATAGCATATAGTCTATGTATAATACTATAATAATAGCAATATAATAAGAAATATCAATTACAGTATACAGAAAATAAGAATATTAAGTTAGTGACTATGATAGCATAACTATAATAGATTGATAATCGCAAATGGTATACTATTATAATAACAATAATAATAAGAACAGCAAATACAATGTAATATCAATTGCAGAATAATATAGACAATATGAAAAAAATATGAAACATTATAATATTGATCATTAAACTGACATTTAACAAAAAGAGATTTGTCATTTTATTTTATGTAGGCCTACATACAGTGAAGATAATGTATAAATATGCAAATATAATTTATATATTTTAAAATATTCCTACATAGGCTATATAAAATAAAATGACACAATCCTGTCTCTTTTTTTGTTAAATTTCAGTTTTATTGATCAGTAATAGCCATCATAACAGTATACGTAGCCTAAAAGGTATAAAAAGCTATACAAGACAAGAAATAAAGTAAACGATTCAGTCAAACATACAGCAGGATACAACGTTAAATATGTAATGTTTCTAGTTTCAGTAAAGAAACAGTTGTGTAACAAAACTTATCTTTTATTGACTTTTAGATCGTGAGCAGGAACAGCATTAACACGTCCATTCTACTGACTCTCCGTCTGCATACTCTCCAGGTAAGTGGAATGCTACTGACACCTAGTGGTTAGTTTCTGTACTCACATCCACAACTACACTATCACTACATCCCCTTTCCATTAGACATAAAGAACAAGTTATTACAACTAATGACTTATATATTAGCTAACCACTAAACAAGCACCTTATACAAGATGTTATGCATCAAACAACAATCTCAAGAATTATTTACATTAAATTCACAGTAATAATAATCATCATTTTACATTTCCTTTTTTTTTTTTTTTTTTTACAAAATTCAAATGCTTATGACTTGTTTGAGCAATATTCAGAGGTCCAGTCTATCAGGAGGCTTTACTGTGCGTTTGGATCTTCTCAGTACAGGTGAATGCAAATCTAAGCGCTTTTCTTTAACCGGCTCTTTGTTATCCAGTACTGGAAGTGTTTCAGATGTTGTTGTTGACTCTGCACAGTCTGTGTCACCTGTATATGTATCCACTAGCACTGTCTCTTTTGTCTTCAACAGACTTCTCCGATTTCTCCTCAGGAGCTGACCATCCTCTGTCCTGACAGTGTAAGATCTTGGGTTCACCTCCTCCAGGACTGTGGCTCTTTTAGTCCAGGTACTGCCATCCTCAAGTCTTACAGTGTCATTATTGGAAAGTGGTTCTAGGCTTTTTGATGCCTTGTCATAATTAGCTTTCTGTCTCCGTTTCAGGTGCTTTTGTTTTCCTTTCAGGTACTTGTTCTTGTTTAGTGTTGCTAAGCAAGGAAGTGTGGTTCGTAATCTGCGCCCCATCAGGATTTCTGCAGGAGACACACCGTGTTCTAGTGGAGAAGCACGGTAATTCAGCAGAGCTAAATAAGGATCTGATTGGCTGTCCACTGCTTTTTTGAGTAGTAGCTTCACTATGTGTACTCCCTTCTCTGCCTTTCCATTAGACTGCGGATATAATGGGCTCGATGTCACATGTTGAAACCCATATTCCTCAGCAAACTTCTGGAAGTCTTTGCCACTGTAGCACGGCCCATTATCACTGCAAACCACCTGCGGAATGCCGTGTCTCGCAAAGATAGATTTTATGTGTTTTATCACACAAGCAGCAGATGTATTGGAAAGCAATGCGATCTCTGGATAGTTTGACAGATAGTCTATCACAAGCAAATAGTTTCGTCCATCCAGGAAGAACAAGTCAGTCCCAACTTTCTGCCATGTTTCATCCGGTGGATCAGTGATGATCATTGGTTCCTTCTGTTGCTTAGCATGATGCTTCAAGCAAGTATCACAGGTTGACAACATCCTGTCGATGTCTGCGTTTATTCCGGGCCAATAGATTGCAGTTCTAGCCCGTCTTTTACATTTTTCTGCACCAAGGTGTCCCTCATGCAGTTTTTTCAACATCTCCTGTCGCAGTGACTGAGGGATAATGATCCTGTTCTGTCTCAGCAGAAGTCCCTTGACAACACTCAACTCTGTTCTGATGTTGTAGTATTGGGCACATTCTCCCCTAGGCCAACCTTCATTCAGATGTGTAATGACCAATTGCAGACACTTATCTTTCTCAGTCTCCACTGCAATTTGTTTTAGTTTTGCATTTGTGACAGGAAGAGCTTCAGCTACCATGTTGACATGCTGAGTCACATCAACCTCTGTGGAACTTTCACATTTTCCACTCTGTTCCGCAGCTCTGGACAGAGCATCTGCCAGAACTAGATACTTTCCTTGAGTGTACATTAGCTCCATATCATACCTCTGCAGTCGCATCATCAGCCGTTGGATTCTTGGAGATATTTGATTCAAGTTCTTTTTAATGATGGCAATTAATGGCTTGTGATCGGTCTCTGCCACAAATGTCGGTAAGCCGTACACATAGCCGTGAAATTTCTCCACTCCATACACTAAACCCAGGCACTCTTTTTCGATCTGTGCGTAACGACATTTAGACGAAGTCATCGTTCTGGAGGCATATGCGACTGGCCTCCAATTCTCTCCCTCCGCCTGCAGTAAAACTGCACCCAGTCCATCTTTTGATGCATCTGTTGAGATCTTTGTCCTCTTTGTTGGGTCAAAGAACGTCAGCACAGGCTCTGTAGTGAGGAGAGTCTTCAGTCGTCCCCATTCTTGTTCATGATCAGCTGTCCATTTGAACTCGCCTTTATCACATAATAGTTCTCTCAAATAAACTGTTTTTGAAGACAGGTTTGGTATGAACTTCCCGACGAAATTGATCATCCCCATCACTCTCAATACAGCCTTTCTGTCTGTAGGTCTGGGCATTTTGAGTATTGCTTGTATTTTACTCCTGTCTGGTTCCACACCCCCTTCTGACAGCTTATCTCCTAGGAATGTGATTTCCTTCGCTCCAAACTGACATTTGTCCTTATTCAATTTGAGCCCATACTTCCTTACTCGCTGTAGGACGTCCATGAGCCTCTTGTTGTGCTGTTCTATTGTGGATCCCCACAATACAATGTCATCCACATAAACACGCACACCCTCGATGCCTTCTATTATGTGTTCCATAGTCCTATGGAATACTTCAGGAGCCGAGGAAATTCCAAACGGCATCCTCAAGAAGGAATATCGGCCAAAGGGTGTGTTGAATGTACAATACTTTGTGCTGTCCTCATGTAGTTTCAGCTGCCAAAAGCCCTGAGATGCATCCAGCTTTGTAAAGATCTTTGCACCTGCCATTTCACTTATAATTTCCTCTCGTGTCGGAATCTGATAATGCTCTCTCTGAATGTTTGCATTTAAGTCTTTTGGATCCATACACACACGTAAATCACCATTGGCTTTCTTCACGCACACCATTGAGTTAACCCACTCTGTAGGCTCTTCCACTTTTTCTATTACTCCCATTGATGTCATTCTTTCCAGCTCTTGCCTTAGCTTTTCACGAAGTGGTGCTGGAACCCGTCTTGGTGCGTGGACTACTGGCTGCGCATCTTTTTTCAACTGTATTTTGTAGGTGAATGGTAATACTCCAAACCCTTCAAATATGTCTGGAAACTGTTTCACTATATGTTCCACACTGTTCTGTGTTTCTCCCTTATTTATGGTATATATTCTTCTTACTAGACCCAGGTCTTCACATGCCTTGTCTCCCAACACAGAATCACGGCCATCTGGAACAACCACGAACATGAGGTGATGTTCTCTGTTTTTAACTTTCACCCTGAGAGTGCATGTTCCTTTTGTTGGAATGTCCTGTCCATTATAGGCTTTGAGTTGCACCGTTTTTTGACATATACGTGGCTTGATTTTCATTGCTCTGATATCATACTCCGAAATCAGATTGACTTTTGCTCCCGTGTCTGAGTGATACAGTTACTCCATTTATTTCCAGAGCAGTCATCCACTTGTCCCGTGAAACACTATTCAGATCAATCTGCTCTATTCTTTCTTCACTGATATCGGCCTGCTTTACCATTCCAACGAAGAATGTGTCACTGAGGGCTGTTTCTTCCACTGTATGCACACTCTCTCTTTGTCTTTGCCCACCTTTTGAAAAGCATTGCTTGGCAAAATGATTCTGTCCTTTACATTTGGCACAGACTTTGCCGTAGGCTGGACACTGTTTTGGCGGGTGTCTTTTGCCACATCTCTTACAGTTAAACAGTTCTTTCTCCTTTTGCTGTTTCAGTTTACTCATTCTGCTTTTCTGCATCTTCTCTGTTACTGCAGCTACAGCTGAACTGTCACTTCCACTCATCTTTGTGTTGTCACCAAAGGTTTTAGCATGCTGAAGAGCTATTTCACTGGCATGGCATATCCGCACTGCTTCATTCAAGGTTAGCTCTGTCTCTCTCAAGAGCCTCTCCCTCACTTTTTTATCATTGATGCCGAACACAATTTGATCACGGATCATCGAATCTTGCAACAGTCCGAAATTGCATGTCTTTGCTTTCAACTTTAAATCCATCAAGAAACTGTCAAAAGTCTCTCCTTGTTGTTGTAAACGAGAACGAAAAACATACCTTTCAAAAGTCTCGTTTTTCTTCGGCGTGCAGTGTGAATCAAACTTCTCCATGACCACGTCGTATTTGCCTTTGTCGTCAGCCTGTTCAAACACAAGTGTGTTAAACACCTCTATCGACTGAGGTCCCGCGACGGTGAGAAGCAACGCAATCCTGCGTGCATCCGACGCTCCATGAAGGCCCACTGCTTGCAAATACAGCGTAAATCTCTGTTTAAACATACGCCATTCGTGATCAATATTTCCAGTCCAGTTCACAGCGTCAGGCGGTTTAACACTTTCCATGACGGCTGTCAGTGTTGTTGATCATCACCACTCCTGGTACCATGTAATGTTTCTAGTTTCAGTAAAGAAACAGTTGTGTAACAAAACGTATCTTTTATTGACTTTTAGATCGTGAGCAGGAACAGCATTAACACGTCCATTCTACTGACTCTCCGTCTGCATACTCTCCAGGTAAGTGGAATGCTACTGACACCTAGTGGTTAGTTTCTGTACTCACCTCCACAACTACACTATCACTACAAAATAGCCTAAATATAAAGTAATGAAACTTCACTTTGCCCTCAGCCAAAACGAACAGATAGATTAATGAGACCAAAGATCGCCCGTTAGATATACACAAGACGAATTCATCAGAGCCAGCGGCAAACGTCAGAAGCACTAGCCGAGGTAAGGCTGTTCCAGGCGGGGTACATGAGCGCTGAGCGCCCGGTGATCGCCTGTATCTCACAACTCCGAAAACGTTCGATCAAATTTTTAAATAGGTGCTATATTTTTAAATAAACCACAGATCTGAGCTTTAAACAACTACATTGTCGACTGAAAAACTATTAAGACCGCATTTCGTGACACAATAACAGTAGTATTTTTAAATTTCGCGGCCTTTCTCCTCTGAACGTTACTATTACTAATTATATCATGACCAAATACAACCAGAAACAAATGTTCAGTCTTGCTTGTGAAAGGTAATTCCTCGAGACCTGTTTTCAGTTGTTTGGCGATTTGTGCAGCACACGAAAAGTGCATTTTTCTCTATTCCCGGTATGAGAGGTATGGGAAAGTTGCCCTCCGCAATATGGCGGCGCCGTTGACGTACGCTCCAGCGGCCAATAGGGCGTCTATGTATTTATTATTATGTCTATGGTCCAAGCAAGGCATTGTTGTTTATCTGTACTTCCGGGGTTCTTCCCACAGGAGCCTCGCTTTCGAATTTAAAATAACGGCTGCGTGAAATAAGCGTATAGGCTTCTTAAGGGATTTACACTTGCCAGCCCCGAAAAGTTATTAAAAATATCGTTAAAATAGTCCAAGTGACTACAGTGGCTCAATCTTAAGTTTATCAAGCGACGAGAATACTTTTTGTGTGCAAAAAAAAAAAAAAGACTTTATTTCAACTATTCATTTCCTTCTTGTTGGGCCTCTAGTCAGTTAACGTAGTCTGATAGCGTAGTGCTACGTCACACGTAGGCTCACTATTGGCCGACGCTGGTCATGTGTGTGATGTGTGTGACGTACAACAACAGAAGAACTGCGCTATATCACTAGTGAACTGACTCGAGGCCTACAGAGAAGGAAACGAATAGTTGAAATAAAGTCATAAAGTATTCTCGTCGTTTGATAAACTTAAGATTGAGTCACTGTAGTCACTTGGACTATTTTAGCGATGTCTTTAATAACTTTTAGGGGCTGGCAAGCTTCAATCCCTTAAGATGGAGGAGTGAACCTGCTCTCAGATTTAATCAAAAATATCATAATTCGTGTTCCGAAGATGAACGAAGGTCTTACCAGGGTTTCCGCGGAGTCTGAAAAAGTCTAAAATTCTGGACTTTAAATTTAAGGCCTTAAAAAGGGCCAGATTTTCATCCTAGGTCTTAAATTTCATTTAGTCAGGTCTAAAAAATTGTTTACCCTCGTTCATTTCCAGAAACGGTGGCCGCAGAAAGTTATTACAAAGTAGCAAAAAAGTATCGAGTTGTAGCCTACAAAGCGGAGCTCTAGAGCAGGGGTCTCCAACACGTCGCTCGCGTGCTCCAGTAGCTCGTGGCTTGATATGAGCTAGCTCGCCAGAGGCCGTTCACATATCGCGTCTTTTCCGCGCTCAAGTTTGTTCAAGTGTAGGCGCGCAGCAAGCACGCTTACGGCCGTTTCACACCGCAAGCATGAGCGGCGCGTGAGCAGCACGTCAGCGCAACTACATCGTCACTGCAGCTGCAGACGCGCGCGAGTATTCACACTGGAAGCGTTTGTACAGCGTCACAACAGCGGCTCCCAGGCTGTATAAGCAAGCATTTCTTTACAAAGACTTTTGTAAAATTTGTTTTTAGAAGTTGGTCATAAACATATTTGAAGTTTGTTCAAAGCCCAAACTGAATAATTAAAAACAAGTTTAATGGGTACATTTTCTATAAAATTTTATTTTCTTTATGTTAGTCTTCATTTCCTTTTCTGACATACTGCAGTTCTTGTTAAAACACACTAGACATGCAAATTCTATGCGTTTTGGGCACTTTTTGTGTGAAATCATATTCATTTTGTCCATCAAAAGTGTGCTTTCACTTTAATTGAGCGTGAGCAGCGCAGCAAAAATAGACTCGATGCCGAAACCCCCGCTTCACTGCTGCTCACGCGACGCTCCTGCTTGACGCTCAAGCGCTGCTCCTGCTCGCGGTGTGAACGCACTCATTGATTAACATGCACGCCGAAAAAAATACGCGCTGCTCACGCGCCGCTGACGCTTGCGGTGTGAAACGGCCCTTAAATTGAAGCGACGCGTTAATTTTTTTACCAGGCGCAACGAGATGGAAAAAATCTAAACTTTTCAGAATGCCGCAAATGCACGCACCGCAGGTCATGTGACAGGAACCAACCAATCACCCCTTTCCATAACAACATTGAAAGCTCCGTCAACATGAAGGATGGGGGGTTCACCCAAACACTACTAATAAATATAAGCTAATGTGTAAATGTCAGTAATTTATCTTTTTGACTCATTCTTTTTATAAAAAAATATTTAAAGGCTGAAATATGAGGTTTATCTTTGTATAAAACCTTTTTTGTCAAAACTTTGCACTGAACTTGTACATGTAGTAGATGACATGTTGCAAGACACTCTTTTAAAATCTAGCCATCATTTTTAATGGTATTTTAATGTTTATGTAAACAAAAAGTGCATATTGATGCTAATCAATTTATTTGCTGTTTTTCGACATAAAACTAGTTGAATTGACTTCATTCTGTAGTATTAGTACTTTTTGAACAGGATTCTGTGATAACCTTGATAATTTTGGTCATTTTAATCATCTCATCATTTCCTCTCTAGTTATGATCAACTATGATTAAATAAAATCAACAATAATTGTGTTTTTACAGTATAATATGCAAAAGTACAATTTTATATTAAAAAAATATCTACCTCTCCTTCTCTCTCACACACACATAGATAGATAGATAGATAGATAGATAGATAGATAGATAGATAGATAGATAGATACTCTAATGATCCCGAGGTAACTATCTATCTAACTTGGATAATGCGTCGTGTAGGTCTTAAATTTCAATCTTAATGGTCTTAAAATGTCTTAAAAAGGTCTTTAATTTGACTTACTGAAACCTGCAGAAACCCTGCTTACGAGGTTGGAACAACATGAGGGTGAGTAAATACTGACAGAATTTTCATTTTTGGGTGAACTATCCCTTTAAATCAATATATAGGATACTAAAACTCAGTGTACAGAATGGCAACATTATATATATATATATATATATATATACACTTTTATAATATGAATATTACTATTATAATAAAATAATTTACATTTTTATTTCAGGATTCTTTGATGAATAGAAAGTTCAAAAGAACAGCATTTATCTGAAATAGAATCTTTTGTAACATTAAACACTACCGTTCAAAACTTTGGGGTCAGTAAGAATTTTTATTTTATTTTTTGGGGGAAATAAATAAAATAAATCAATACTTTTGATACAACAGTACAACAAAGCCCACCAGAAAGCTTGCCTGTGACAAGAAGGCCGCCGCTGATGACGATAGAGACTCCGCCGTAAAACATATAGCCTTTATTATGTATATCTATGTGCTATGCTACTATCTAGCAAACAAAAAAACACTAAGAACAAGAAATATTTATATTCACAATCTATAGCTTTGGTTATACACTAGTTTATGAAACATGTAAGTTAAAAGACATTAATGACTCATTATAATGTAGTTCAAACGTCTTCTATAATAAAGAGATTTTGTCTGATTTGTAACCAGCCACTAAGCGATTACCATAAAACGTGCTTTGAACCAATCGGATTGCTTGGGTCCTAAACTTCACCACACCTGAGATTTCCATAGGAGATTTCCATGGGAGATTTCGCGTGAATTGTATACCCACGTCATTCGCCCGTGTGTGTCACGTCATATCCGTACACAGTGGAAAGTTTCAGATCAATGGGTGCAGCCAAAGACCATTTTTGATATTGGGCCATATATTTATTTGTATTATTATAATTTTTTGTATAAATTTTATATTTGTGTAAGTTATTGTTATTTAAATAATTGTTGGCCAGATTTAGCCAATGAGGTGCAACTATAAAATGCAAAGAAGGCTGTGCATGATGCAGGCCTTGAGAAGGAGGATTGTGAACCTGAGGTCTGTAAAAAACTGTGGATTGTTCCCTTTCGAGAGGTCTCTCCTATTGCGTAAGTAGCTTACGCTATGGGAAAACTCCTTTTCTCGAGAATATTGAAGTCTTTATGTAAAACGCATTGCGGCTGCACAGCTGACAGCAATGAACGAAGGAGCTTGGTCATTGGCTGTGCTGTGGCAACTTGCTCGAACCAATGACGGGGCGACTCTGAATGCGCGACCAATAAGCGAACACCTTCTTCGCTGGATCCTCCGGATTATTGGAAGCCTTCGCCGCCGTGGAAAAGCATACCAGCGGGATTGCTACGAGGACGTCGGCACCTTCAGCCGCCTTCAAGCACCTCCTACTGAGCCATCCGGCGCGCCATATACGCAAGTATTTTACATCTGTCCGCCCCGCGACATTTGTGAAAGAGCAATTTTCCAATAAGGCGTTGTTTCAAATGCCTTCCTGCGCGTCGTGCAGAGACCTTCTCCCGGACGGGGATCGTCACATCATCTGCGCTCGCTGCCTGGGCCGGGACCACGAAGAAGCTGCATTGACCAAGGGCGGATGCCCGGAATGTGATGACCTGGGTCTCTCCGCACTACGGGCTCGCCTCGCCGCTTTCGCCGTGAGCGAGCCCATCGCCACCCCTCTGTTTGAGCCGCGCACTAAGAAAAAGCGCCGCTCACAGAGGCTTCCTGAACCTGAGCTCAGTGACGTCACACCGAGCCAGTCTCCGTGTGCTTCACCGCCGCCGGTTCAGTTCACCCAGCCGGACCCACACCCCTCTAGCAGAGCGGTGGGCCTTGTGACTTTCGGCGCGTCCGAGGACGACGGGGGAATGGACGACAGCTTGTCCATCGACGCTGCATCGGACGACTGGCCGGGCTCCACTCTCGACCCCGCCCCGTCGACGCTAGCTAGCACGAGCGGGGGCTCCACTATGGATACTGAGATTATCCGTGTCCTCTCTAAGGCCGTGGAAGACCTCGGGCTCGATTGGTCTTCTCTCGAAGAACCAACCCGGAGCCGACTGGATGAGTGGTTTCTGCAGGGGCGCCAGCAGGCCCCTCGGCAAAGGCCTTCTCCCTTCTTCCCGGAAGTTCACGACAAACTCACCAAGTCGTGGAAAGCCCCCCACTCTGCGCGCCTAAAGCCTTCTTTTTCTTCTTCGCTCTCCTCAGTGGACGGCGCGAAGGAAAGAGGCTACGAGGGAACGCCGCCCCTCGAGGAGGCCGTGGCCAATCATCTCTGCCCGCCCTCCACCACCGGATGGAAAGCCAAAGCTTCCCACCCCTCGAAGCCCTGCCGCACTACCTCTGCTCTCGCCGGTCGCGCCTACGCCGCCGCCGGCCAAGCTGCATCAGCGCTTCACTCAATGGCGGTACTTCAAGTGTTCCAAGCCAAGCTTCTCCGCTCTATGGACGAGTCTGGCCCCGAACCCGAAGCCTTCAGGGACCTACGCAGCGCGACTGATATAGCTCTGCGAGCCACAAATGCCACCGCCCAGTCCATTGACCGTGCTATGGCTAATTTGACTGTTCTCGAGCGCCATCTGTGGCTGACTCTGACTGAAATGAAGGACGCGGATAAGGCGCCATTTCTCGATGCGCCTATCTCCACCAGCGGGCTGTTTGGACCGGCGGTTAAAGGTTTCGCCGAACGCTTCACTGAGGCCCAGAACGCTTCACAAGCTATGCGTCATTTCCTGCCAAAGCGCTCCAGCTCATCGCAGAGCAGACAGAGACCGCCACAGCCGCAGCGGGCTAAAACAGCTCCCACCGCCTCTCAGCCCGCGCCTCAGGCTGACGCTCGACGCCGCTCGCGCTCTCACAACCGCAAGCCGCCTCCTGAGCGACGGGATCCTCGGCCCAAGATTGTGCTGAACCCTGAGCCTCGAAAGCCGTCCTAGCCACAGAAATGAGAAGAGAGAGTGCGTGTCTCGCAAAAGCCGGACCACTCTCTCTGCAAAAGCTCAAACATTACCCAGTCCCCTTACAGGCGGCTGGATATGTCCATACAGCAGTCAATGGGCCAGTCACAGAGCTCGCTCACCTGCAAACAAACTCCGTTTTTACGGCGACGCACAGAAAACACAAAAAGAGTCTTTGTCTGCCTGCATCACTAAGGGTTCACATGTCCACAAAGTGTGCATTCCCAGATACTGTCAAAACAGTGCCAAATTCATTCCCAGCTCAGGCTGCGCTTCCCATGAATGTAGATCACGTGCCTACGGTCATGTACGCACCACTACACACAAGCACTGTTCACACAGTTATAAATTCATCCCCAGTAAAAGCGGGAAACATTATAAAAGTGACGCGTGTGCCTACCACTGTTTATGCACCCCCACTTATAAACACTGCCCTTACAGTGTCAAACACAACCTCAGCTCAGGCTGCGAGTTTTACAAACACAGCGCGCGCTGTTGTAATCACACACGCGCCCATTCACTCAGCTGCTCAGCGCGTGCCCGCGCCTCTGAGAGCTACGAGCTCAGGCGATTCGCTGGCCGGGTCCCTACGTCACAGCGGCCCGCCCCTACCCTGTATTCAGCCCATATCTGTACACGCAGCGGCATGGGAAAACATTCCAGATATGCCGAAATGGGTATTGAATATAGTAAAGCACGGATACTCGCTCCAGTTCGTTCGCAGACCACCACGTTTTACGACTGTGGTCGAGACGAAAGTGAGAAAAGAGTGTTCACATGTTCTACGCACCGAGGTGCGCAAACTAATAGAAAAGGGCGCTGTGGAAACTGTTTCCCCCTCTCTGAGCGGGACAGGTTTTTACAGCAGCTATTTTCTCGTCCCGAAAAAGGATGGCGGTCTCCGCCCCATCCTAGATCTCAGACACCTGAACAAAGCACTAATGATTCGCTCGTTCAGAATGTTAACAACCAAGCATATCCTCGCGCAAGTACGCCCAGGAGATTGGTTTCTCTCAGTGGATCTGAAAGATGCTTACTTTCACATTCCAATAGCGCCTCATCACAGGCCGTTTCTGAGATTCGCTTTCGAGGGACAGTCATACCAGTACACAGTACTCCCGTTCGGCCTGTCCCTGGCTCCCCGTACATTCACGAAATGTATGGATGCAGCACTTTCCCCCCTAAGACGAAGGGGAGTGCGAATACTGAATTATCTCGACGATTGGCTGGTTCTAGCACAATCAGAGAGTCAGTTAATAACACACAGATCTTGGATTATCAGCCATTTAGAATGCCTGGGTCTAAGAATCAATTTTGCAAAAAGCATACTATCTCCCAGCCAGAGGATTTCTTTCCTGGGAATAGTTCTAGACTCGATGCAAATGACAGCGCGTCTCTCATCGGAGCGCGCGCACACCATCCGGCGCCTTGCAACATCATTCAGGGCGGGCGCGCGCGCCCCGTCTAACGGTTTCAGAGGATGCTCGGTCTCATGGCCTCAGCATCGGCCGTACTCCAGCTAGGATTGTTGCATATGCGCCCTCTCCAACGCTGGCTCAAGAGCCGCGTCTCTAGTCACGCGTGGCGTTCGGGCCACTTTTTAATCAGAGCGAACCACGGCTGTATAAAAGCCCTGACGCACTGGAAAGCCGCCGACTGGTACCAGTCAGGCGTGAGTCTGGGTGTGAACACAAGGAGAAAGATGATAACGACAGATGCCTCCAAAATAGGTTGGGGGGGCCTTTACGAGGGCAGGCCTGTCTCCGGCTTTTGGTCAAACCCGGAGAAGCGCCTACACATAAACTGTCTGGAAATGAAAGCGGTCGCTTTGGCTCTCAGAGCCCTGCTCCCACATCTAAAAAACGAACACGTCCTGGTCCGAACGGACAACATGACGGTAGTGTCGTACATAAATCGCCAGGGTGGACTCAGGTCGAGCTCCATGCATTCAATGGCCAGGAGACTCATTTTATGGTCCCAGCACAACTTGCGCTCGCTGAGAGCAGGGCATGTGCCAGGCGCCCTGAACCAGGGGGCAGACATACTATCCAGAGACAAGATTCTCCCAGGAGAATGGGCTCTAAACCCGCTGACGATTCAGTGGTTATGGAAAACCTTTGGCAAAGCGGAGATCGACCTCTTCGCCTCCAAGGAGAACGCGCACTGCTCTCTTTTCTTCACAAAAAGCACGGACGCGCTCGCCCAGAGCTGGCCGAGCCGCTCCTTACATGCCTTTCCCCCGATCGCGATGCTGCCACAGGTCATCAGTCGGGTCAGAGAGGAGGAAAACGCAGTGCTGCTGATAGCCCCACTCTGGAAGAACCAAACATGGTTTCCAGATCTGATGCAAATGCAATCTGCACCATGGCCAATTCCACTGAGGCCAGACCTCCTCAGTCAGGCCAGCGGGATGATATTTCATCCCCGCCCCGATCTGTGGGCCCTTCATGCATGGCCCCTCAACGGGTTCCCAGGAACCTCGCGAGCGGAGCACTAAAAACCATCGCTGAGGCACGGGCGCCCTCCACGAGACGCTTATATGCCCAGAAATGGAAAGTGTTCAGTGACTGGTGTAATACCAAGGGCCTGAACCCTGTAACATGCGAGATTACGAGTGTACTCGTTTTCCAAGGGCTTCTGGAGGCGGGCCGCACCCCCTCCACGCTCAAAGTATATGTGGCTGCCATCACAGCGTCACACGACCTTGTAATGGAACGTCCATTGGGAAGAAACGACCTAATTATTCGTTTCCTAAGGGGCGCCAGGAGGATGAACCCTTCACGCCCCCCCTCAGTGCCGATCTGGGACCTAGCTACGGTCCTAGACGCTCTTAAAGGGCCCCCGTTCGAACCACTCCGAACCGTGCACCTTAAACAGCTCTCGCTCAAGACGGCGCTCTTGCTGGCACTCGCCTCGGTCAAGAGAGTGGGCGACCTGCACGCGCTTTCAACAAGCGCTGCCTGCCTAGAATTCGGACCTAACGACTGCAGGGTCGTCCTTAGACCGAAACATGGGTATATTCCTAAAGTGCTCACCACTCCCTTAAGAGCACAGGTTATCTCCCTAACTGTGCTTTCGTCTCCAGCAGACGAACACGACGCTAATCTACTCTGCCCCGTTAGGGCTCTCAGAGTGTATTTGGAGCGTTCTGCCCTATTCAGACAGACAGAACAACTGTTTGTATGCTTTGGCGGCCGTACGAAAGGTTCCGCCGTTTCAAAGCAGAGAATCTCTCACTGGATAGTCGAAGCTATAGCACTGGCTTATGAAGCTAAGGGACTTCAATGCCCCTGGGGAGTCAAAGCACACTCCACCAGGAGTGTGGCTTCTTCCTGGGCATGGTCGAGCGGGATACCGATCGAGGATATTTGTGCGGCGGCAGGCTGGGCCTCACCGTCCACATTTATCAGGTTCTACAACCTACAGGTCCCGACATTGCATTCCAATGTGCTATCAGCATAATGCTAGTTGAACTGCGAGTTCGTATCTAGATTATGTATGTGCTTGTGTCACACTGAGCGCCTTCTAGCCGCTCTGTATCTTTTCCCACATATAAAGCTCGCCTCTGCCGGCTAGTTGGATGATAACTTTGCTTTTAAGCTTAGGCACCTGCCTCTGGCTATTATAAGGCGAAGTTCAGCACGCACGGCGTTTTGCATGGTGTTCCCATAGCGTAAGCTACTTACGCAATAGGAGAGACCTCTCGAAAGGGAACGACTCGGTTACTAACGTAACCTCGGTTCCCTGAGAGGAGGGAACGAGTATTGCGTAAGCTGCCGTGCTTGTGCTTGGTTAGTTCGCTTCAGTCGTTTTAACCTAAAGAACTCTCATGACGGGGCGCCCAATATATAGCTCTTGGCCACGCCCATCTTGGCGGGCTCTGACGCGCGCGGGCGCGAAGCGCGCTCATTGGTCGCGCATTCAGAGTCGCCCCATCATTGGTTCGAGCAAGTTGCCGCAGCATAGCCAATGACCGAGCTCCTTCGTTCATTGCTGTCAGCTGTGCAGCTGCAATGCGTTTTACATAAAGACTTCAATATTCTCGAGAAAAGGAGTTTTCCAATAGCGTAAGCTACTTACGCAATACTCGTTCCCTCCTCTCAGGGAACCGAGGTTACGTTAGTAACCGAGTCGTTTCTTCACTCAGTCAAATACATACATTTCAACTAGCTTTTGTTTAGCTGGCTTTATTTGCATAACCAAGGAAAACATGTTTTGTTGCATCTTTGGTTGAATATTTAACAATAAATTCTGCATACTCTGATTAGCCTCAGGAGTTCAGCAAAATCCTGCAAACCCCCCTGAACAAGATCAAGACAGGTTTGGAGCTAAATGAGCATGAATAAATGAAAAGACTTTCATTTTGGCTGAATTATTCCTTTAATCCTTTTTATGCATTTTTTTTTGTTGCTGATATTGCAAGAACCACTTTATAAAATTGAAATGTTTTGTTTTTGCAAAACGTAAAATACACAGAAAATAGCAGCAACAATGGCTAGGTCACAAAAAGTTGATTTTTTTCTTTTTTCATTAATCACCAGAAAAAGAAAACCTTAAAGATGAAAAGTTAATGTTGTTTTATAGCAGTTCTTCAATAAAAACGTAACATAACTACTAGTGTTATACTAGTTTCCCCCCTTGTTTTTAAGTAACAGCTATAATATGAAAAATAAAAGTTTAGTTTTTTTAAGGAGGGGCATAAGTTTTTCTACTTTCAAAGGGTGTTGTCAGTATAAACAACTGAAAACCACTGATATAGGGTTAAAAGCTGGACTTGTTATTGATGAGCAGTCAAGCTGTCAGACTCTGCTCTTGTGACAGTGTTTAAGAGCATCAGCCAAGGCCTTCAACACCATGTCCACATTGGCCTTGCTGCTGTTACATCCCATCAGTCCCACACGCAAAACCTGTAAAATAACGTGAGAAACAAAACATTTACAGTGCATTTACAATTGCTGACCCATGTGTTTCTTTAACACACTATATCAATGTACTGGGAATGACTTTTGTCTGTCAGTTATGATTAATTTAATCCAATAGCTTCTCACCATGCCGGCAGATGGTCCCAGACCCCCAGAGATTTCAATGGTATAGGTCTTCATTATGTACCCAGTGATTTCTCGCCAGTCATATCCCGGGGGAGCTACTATTGTAGTCACTGTTGGCAGTCTTGCTTTCTATAAGACACAAGAAGTTTTCAAAACAGGTAATTCTATAGTTACACTCATATAATATGTATGTTATATGAGATGTTTTTGTGATCTTTGAGGCTCCTTTTCTTCTACCAACCTTATCCTGCACAAACAGTTTTAGGCCCATTTCTTCTAAGCCTTTATGGAAGTACTCTGCGACCTCTTTGTGTTGTTTCCATGAGTTTTCAAGACCCTTTAAATAAAATATGCATCAAACAAATGCCTTTTTTACAATATTTACTTTTGCAAGAGCTTCAAATGCTTGAATACCTAATGATCTTCTGAAGCACTTAAAGTCACCATGAAATCAAAATTGACAATTCTTGTTTTTATAAGGAATATTGCAGTATTTATTTTAAATTATTTTTCTGTGCACATCAGCAACATCTCTTCTCTTCACTGATGATGTGTTTACTGGTTTGAGGGCAGGACAACCTGTCACTCACATGAGATCACAGCAATAGCAAACCATCCAATCAATTCTCTGGACAAAATCAAGCCCCATCCTACATTTTTTCTTGTTCGAGAAGCCGTTTAACTGGGATCAATGTGCAAAAGTGGGAATAGTCACGATGAGGAAGAAAAGACTATCGCAACATCAGTCTCATACTGACTTTAGTTTCATGCACTATGTAACTTTGGCCCTCTAGCAGTTGAAGCATAAAACTACATGTGACTTGCTGAGGAACATTGGGTCTTAAAATCACACAAGAAACTGTGTACAATCTATTCATGATTCATCAATAACTTTCATACTAAAATGCAAATTTACAAAAAACAAAACAAAAAAAAAACTGGAAACAGCTGACACCATATGTACCCCCAAATTCTGGGTGGTATTATAAACATAAAAATGTCAATTTTATACATAGATATTAAATCTATTTGGTCAGACTAAGGTGCATGTTATATAGATTATATTACTCCAAGTTCATTTACATTAGAAAGAGATTAACAGAAAATGGTATAATATTGTGGGTTTGGCACCTTATTTGTTTTCCACTGATAATAAAATATGTTGTCAAAACTATTATTGATTTCATTCATTAGATGCATCCCTTATACTGTATTTCCCAGATTTACTAATTCGTGTTGATGTTTTTGGCCGTTTGCTCTTCAGATGATCATAATGCCAGGAAAAAATTTAAATGTGAGTATAAGGCAGAATATGATCTCACAGTCTCTGCGAGGATGGCCAGACTCTCCCGCAGACCGTAGAAAGAAGCTATAGGTCCGGTGTGGTGATAACTGTACAAACAACAGATACAACTTTATCATATATGCACAATATGCTTTCATTGTTTTTAATGATAGAGAAATTACTTCAAAGGTCTGAGCATATTGTTTTTTGTTTTGTTAAACAACAAAACAAGCAGTGCTTGGTAAAAGTGGTCCTTACGCGCGTACAGGCTTGTCGTCACAACCCCAATAATTTGCCAACCAGCTCATGTCCAAGAAGTAAGAGATTGGTTTTGTCCTTCTGTTAAATATTTTCTGGCTGTTTTGCCAAAAAAAAAAAAAAAAGTGTTTTAGAGATTTGTTTTTCCCACATAATAAAAAAACCTCAGCTGTTTTGTCTCACCATGCCCTCTCACTGAAGGAGATTGGTGCAGTTCCTGGAGGGGCGTTCAAGACCTTCTGAGAGCCAGTATACATAATATCTATACCTAGAAATACAAAATGTACATTTTAAATCATGGATCACAGGCAATGTTTGTGGTGCCAGAACGTGTAATGTGGTGATACCTTGCTCATCCATGCAGATAGGAGTACCTCCCAATGCCGCTACAGAATCAACCAGAAATAAGCAGTTGTACCTAAGTGACAGAACAGAATTTACTCAAAAAATAAAATAATCAATACAACACACACACACACACACACACACACACACACACACACACACACACACACAAACACACACACACACACACCCATCTATCCATCCATTTTACATTTTTTAAGCATTTTTTTAAGCAACCAACCCTGATTTGTATTTATTAAACTTTCTGCTATATGGATAAATGTAAATGATTAACGTCTAGGTTACGACTGTAACCTCTGTTCCCTGAGAACAGGGAACTAGACACTGCGTCAATGACGCTATTGGGGAATGCCCTCCACGTGAACCGGTGTCTTAAAAACTATCCAATCACGGCAATCGAATTTGACCGGCGACTATGACGTCACTACTAGTGCGACCCGGAAGTATAAAAGGGCGCCTAGAGAACATGTCATCCACTTTTGTCTGAAGGGACTGTTCAGCAGGCATCCCCAAGGCATGGCTAACGACGCAGTGTCTCGTTCCCTGTTTTTAGGGAACAGAGGTTACAGTCGTAACCTAGACGTTCCCTTTCGAAAGGGAACTCGCACTGCGTCGATGACGCTTTTGGGGAACGAAGTACAATCCCACCAAGCTGAGGGGAGTGCATGCCAATTATGGCTCGTGACAAAACGTCAGAACTGGCAGTTTCAACCTGAATTGCCAAGAAAACACTCCTCCTCCTCCACATACAGGCTGTCAGTGACATTATTCCCTACGGTCATTGCCAAAGCTATAAGCCTCAACGAGGCCTCCAAATAAGGAAAAGCCTACCAAGGCCGCTCAAGGGCTTGAAACCAACAGATTCCATGGAAGGGGTTTCTTTAAGGAAATATGGCCAGGGGGTCCGAAAGGAGTCACGTCCAGTCACTTTCTGAGTGGGACATAAAGTCAGCCCCATATGCCACCAGGGAGGCTGACCTGATCAAATCTACTGACCTAGTCTTGCCAACAACCTGTCTGTTTTCCTAAACCGAGTCTCTCGGATCATAGAGACGGGCATCCGGGAGAGTAGAACTCAGCATAGAGCTTTATAACCCTACACAGTGCTTTGAAACATTGTGGAGGCTGGGCACTCTAACAAGGGACCCTAGAAAAGGGGAGCGCCTCCAGCTCTAGGGCTGATCTAGCAGGGACACCTCATGAGACTCCTTCAACCTTCTAACCAGACTTAGGGTTAGCTAGGAAAAAAAACAATTAATATACATATATATATATATATATATATATATATATATATATAACCAGGCTCTGGGCTAGAATCAGGGAGGCTCAAAGGGATGATCTTATTTATTGCTAAAATCCACAACATGGTGGAGCCACCTTCAAGGAGGCATGTGAAGGCTTGCTACTTCATAGCGATACTTGTTAGCAGAACTAGCCTTAGATATTATAGGTGTACAGTACTGTGGGCCCGACTTTTCCTACTTTACATTGCCAATGGACAGTGTATTCAGCTAGAGTGCTATCTACCCTTTAAACAAGGGGAGTACAATCTTACACTACCTGACTATCGAGGAGGCCTATAGAAAGACCTACAACTTCAATTATCAAAAAGCTCATGGCATGCTTAGGCTCTAAGGGAGTGTACTCAAACTCTGCCCAAATGGGAGGGAGTACTAAAGTGAGCCCCAGTGGTGTAGGGCGAATAAACTAAAGCTGTGGGTAGCCAAAAAAACACTACGCCTAAGGGAAATGGAGGCCTCAGCTATGAAGCCGATGACATTTTCACCTTATGACTTGAAAATGAATTAAAGGGGCCTAGATAACCAACCTAAAGACTAGCTGGGAATTTCTAGCCACAATATACAGCTCTGAAGGCGGAGACGTCAGCATTACTGCTTCCAACTGTCTCTTCCCAGAGACAGGTCTGACAACGCCCAGAATATACATGTATGGGAGGCTTAGGAGTAGTATGCTACCTATGCTGCTATTTATTCTACCCATAACATCTTCTAGAATTATTGCCTAATGCACAGGTGGGCCTAGGGTACACGACTCTTGTAGAAAGAGGAGGCCAGCACCAGGGAAAACTAGACCTTAGAGAGATAAGCTGTAGATGATCTAACTCTAAAGAGCCTACGCTCAGATAGTGAGGGACTCGGGACAGAAAAACTTTTTGCAGATCGTCTCCAACAAACTCCTATTACACATGCCTAAGCCAGATATTAAGGCAGCCCTCGTGGGGATGGCGCTTGAATATCCAATGTCTGAAGTTCAAAGCTATAGTCTCAAAACAACTCTCAGAAGTGAGAGGAGACCTGCTATACAAATACAAGGTGGCTAGACAGATGGCCCGATGAGGGCCAATGCTTGGTTGGTCTACTGGAGCTTTATACAAAGCGGTGGCCTCAAGAGAAACCACCAAATGGGTGGCACCACCTACTACATAAACCTAACAACTCTAACACAAGAGGAGGCCTATGATAAGGTATGCAAGCCTACCTATAAAAAACGGAACTTCAGGGCCCTAATTCTTAATATCCTTTCCCATTAAACATACCCCTTAATACTTTCTAAACAGGAACCCGAGGTCTAAAGTTTAACAACCTTACATAAAGACCTACCAAGATCATCCTCTTGCTCATAGAGCGGCGGCCTAAATTTTATTATTCAAATGAAGGCCTACCACCCAAAGCTAGAAAGGGCGCTCTCATTACCAAGCCCGACTCCAGGCCTTCAGAAGCATTCCGTTTAATGGGAAAATATCATCATTGGTCCAGGCCTCAGGCCTGATGTAAGAAGGTAACCTGGGGTAAAGAAAAATAGGGGGGAGAGGAAGAAGAGAGGAGAGGGTGGATGTTATTCACCCTCAGAGGAAGGGGATCCTTCACTGATGCTGTGAGCGCCTGTGCTGGATCACCTCCCTCAGATCCCGCTTCTTCCTTGAGTTGCTCCTCCTCTGCGACCTACTCCTTTGTAGGAGGAGGATGAGCGCAGGAGGCGACGCTGAACCTCTGGCCCTGTCTCCGATCCTCGAACCGGAATGGGCCAGGCCCCCCTGGCTGTCTGGGCGTGGATTCAGACCGCAGCGGAATGCATGATTTGAATGCAGCCGAGCACGCCTTCGCCTCTCTGAACTTTTCCACCACCGTCTTAACGGAGGCCCCAAAAAGTTCAGATGGCGAAACCGGGGCATCAAGGGGAAAACCCTTTTCTTTCTCCCCGATGTCAGCCAGGTTCAGCCACAGATATCTCTCTGTGGCCACCATCGCTGCCATCGACCTTCCAATCGAGGCAGCTGTTCGTCTGGTGGCCCGAAGAGCCAGATCTGTGGTGCGGCGCAGCTCGTCCACTGCATCGGGGAGAGACCTTACCCCTGATCCAAATCCTTCAGCAGGTCGGCTTGGTATGCCTGTAACACAGACATTGTGTGTAACGCAGCCCCTGCCTGACCTGCCTGTATGCCCTGCCATTCAAGCAAGATGTCATCTTGAAGTGGCTTCGAAGGCAGGGCCGGAGCTTTTAGTGCCGATGCCTCTCCAGCAGCGAGATAGTTCGCGAACGTCTCGTCAATTGGGGGATCGACACATACCCATGTTCACACATACCCTCAACATCAGCGTAGTTTGCTCGCTGCTGACAATGGATGTGTGCAGAATAAGGGTTTTTCCATGCCTTCTTGATCTCAGTATGCAGATCAGGAAGGAATGGAAGACTCACGGGAGCTGGGGAGTTATGGCCAGAAAGGAACCGCTCATCCAGCCTGCCGCGAATGGCTCCTTCCTTCACGTGCTCCCAAGGCAGCTGAAGCTTCGCTGAAGCGTGCTCCATAACACCTAACAGCTCATCATACGCGGGGCAGGGAGGCCGTGAGGGTTCAGGTTGTACCTCTTCTTCACCCTCATCAGCCACCTCCTGCTCTCTTGGGTTAGGTGCCAGCAGAGCACTTGCTGCTGGATCAGAGGATGTAAGAGATAACACATCCTCGTCCAGCAGCTCACCCTCGCGAGCTTCTGATGGGCGTGAGAGAAAAACACCTCTCTCAAACTTATCAGTGAGCTCCATCTGGGAACCCCATGATCCTAGTCTCCGCAGTGCCTCAGCACGAGCGGGACCTGAACCACTGGGCCCAGATGCCTGTCCCTCTTCCCTCGAGAAGAGGGCCAGACCAGAGCGGAGTTTTCTAAAAGGAAAACTCTCACATTCTGCACAATCAGGTTTCTGAAGAGCTGATCGTGCGTGCTCTTTGCTCAAACAATAAACGCACAAGTTATGTGTGTCATCTGGTGTCAGAAACCTGAGACACGGATCCACACACTTCTTGAAACGTTTATCACTTGCCATAATTGTTTTTACCTTTTTCAGGTGATTGCAAATCAGACAAAACAGTCTCTGAAGACGAAAAGAGGATGACATTTTCTCTAGACGCCCCTTTTATACTTCCGGGTCGCACTAGTAGTGACGTCATAGGCTGTAGCCGGTCAAATTTGATTGCCGTGATTGGATAGTTTTTCAGACACCAGTTCACGTGAAGGGCGTTCCCCAATAGCGTCATCGACGCAGTGTGAGTTCCCTTTCGAACCGGCCTAACCTACATGTTAGTCATGGCAAAATGTATTGGGGGGGGACATTCTCATTAAAAACAGCATTGGATTTTACAAAAATCTGTGTAGTGCAACATGAGTCATCAATTATTTTTCTAGGGATGCACCGATATGAAAATTTTTGTCGATAACGATAATTCTTTATATATGAAAGCCGATATTAATTTTTTGAGAGCCTGATTACAAAAACAAAAGTCCCATTAAAGGGGTGGTAAAACACATTTTTTCGAAGGCTTGATTGTGTTTGTGGGGTGCACTGTAACATGTTCATGCTTCGTTTTTAAAAAATTGCATTATTTTTCAATATTTTACCTTTATTCTACACTGCTCTGTCCATCCTTGTAAAAATGGTCGGATGGTTTCCGGATTCTAAGAAGCCAGTCCCTCAAAAATACGCAATGGGCTCAGATTGGTTAGCTGGCCCAGTGTGTTGTGATTCGCTAACCGCCTTGTGCACGTTTTTCGGAAACGTCACGCCTCTTACCTTTACCGGTAGTTTGTGCTTTTGTGTATTATAAACAATGGCGTCAATCGGACCCAGAGAATGTTAGTGAAGATGATCGAGCAGAACCTGTTCAAGAACGGCTGTTAAACGACGTTTCAGAAAGGTTTGTTTTTTGTTGTTGTTTCTGTCTCATTACTTTTTAGATACGCTGTAATTAAATTGTACTAATTATTATAGTATTACAAAAAATAAGCTTCATATTCATAAACAAGAATTTCATATAATCGTTCTAACAAATTATACTAACGTTACAGTCCTCAAAAGGATTTTTTTGAGTAAAGACTGCGGATCTATAGTGATCGTTACTGACTGTTGTAGCGATTGTAGCCAAATATCTGTCGCCAGAACTATTAACCCAAAACGAACACTAAACATTGGCTTTAATGTTACTACAGTAAGTTAGCCAAATCAAACACAGAACCATGTTTAGCATGCCTGTAGATAAACAAGCATGTAGATAAACAATACATAAAAGCTCTAATCAAAGAATAATTTACACTAATTCCAAGTTCGCTGTTGAGATTTAAAAAAAGTTTGCAACGTTAGGTATGAATGAGCATTTAACAAGCTGGTTTGCAGAGCCAGACAAACAGCGTTGTCATTTGTTTACTTCCTTGCTGCAACGTACAATTAACAATACGAACTATTGCAGGAAAACACATCGACGAAAAATAAATCATACTTACAGGTTGTGGCCCGTAAACAACAGCTTCTGTTCTTAAAGTTGGAACTGCTCCATCTTTCAGGACAAGCCGTTGTGCGAATCCTGCATTGAACTCGCGAAGATTGTGGAAGCTTTCCTCCGTAAAATGTGCAGCACAGAGAGCGAGATTTGGGTAATAATTATGAGGGACCGAGTTAAAAATAAATTTTAACCATTGATCCCTAACTCCCCCGACCCTAGGAAGACTGAGCCAAGTTGGACCTGCAATCCTGATGAAAATAACAGCGTTTCGACGGCATTGCGGCAACAACAGCCTACTATACCACAACAACTCTTCTCCACAGCAATATAAAATGGCCTCGCCCCCCTTATTTAGTATTCTCGTAGGAGGGGTTTAGTGGGGTTAGTGATGTCAGCAACCCTGAAGGAATGTCGTGTAGTCCCTACAGGCCGTTTGCTGTAGTCCTTAGAAATTGATTTCTTTAAAAGCAAATATCTCCCTTTGCTTTGAACTTTGAGCGTTGTAACTTTGCAGACGTTGTTTATGCTCAAACAGCAACATTACACACAAGCTAAAGTTAGAAAAGTGAAATCGTGTTTTACCACCCCTTTAAAAGCCATGTACCAAGCACACGATTATAATATTCTCATTATAATTTTATGTAGCCTATATGAAAGACACTGCACATGTTGCACTTAACTGTATTTAGAGATTCCAATCATATTTCAAGCAATTCAAAACCATCATGGCGAACAGTGCACATCTGAAGTGTCTCAGCTGAAGGAAATAATCCATTATTTATCGGCTTTAAAATATCGGCCAAATTTTCTTATCAGGCCGATAATGATAACATTAAAAATGAACATATATTGGCCAATACCGTGGTATATGTTGTGCAATATGGTGGCTGTTATATCGTGCATCGCTAAATTTTTCTCTGTTTTCTCAGAAGAGGAAGACAGTTGCATCTGCTAAAGGTGAATTTTGTGATTACCTCTAAGCTAGTAAAATAGACTTAAAGCCGAAAACTTTTTATTTTAAGGAGTCTTAATCAGAACCATGTTGATAAATCAAAGCTCTATTCAGGAGGAGATGTCTCACTTGTGGCAAAGGTCACCTATGCCATCTATGGGGTGGACCACTCCTGTGGAGGATTCTCCATGTGTGAGGAAGAACACCACTGGCCTGTATTTGTCTAATGCCTTCAAAACAGTACAAACATGGTTAATCATATGTAGTTAATACATAAGTGGTTAATGAAACATAATTTTTACCTGCTCAATTTCCTCATTTGTAAAGTACCCACCAGCAGAGGTTACAACTGTGTTCACCTTGGCACCTGTTGAAGAGTGTTCGATATATGAATTGATGATGTTCTGAATCACCTTTATAACTCTCGGTTCCAGGCTTTCTACAAAAAGCAGAAACAGTACCTATCCTCTCAGCGATCTCCGCAGCCCTCTCCCCCCATATGCCATTGACGGCTATGAGGACACTCTCTCCGGGCTCCAGTGAGTTAAAGATGGCACACTCCATAGCAGCATGACCCGGTCCACTCACAGCCAGAGTCACTCGGTTTTGGGTCTGAAACGCATACTGAATGCCACTCTTGATCTGATTCATAATCTGAAAGAAAATTAAACAAACAGTGAATTAATTTCATTGATTGATATTATTTATGACAAGATTATATTTACGAAAATCTCTTATAAACAAGCTACTTTACAATTTGTGTTTTACAATGTCACTAACCACATCCCAGTCATTTTACTTATGTTTCAGTTGTTTAAAGTCCCCCTGTAGTCAATCAATTTATCTTTGATCACCAAAATGACATATTTAAACGTTTTTTCCTGTGAAAATTTTAAAATAGCTTGAATGTAACTCACCCATGCTTCATTTAGTATAGGCGGATAAATGAATATGCTAATTAGCCCCGCCTCCACAAGGGATTAATTAGCCCAGTGGTCAACTTACTGATGTAAACGTGCACAACAGTATCGCTCTTTACAACGTCGGACACATAACGGTAATTAATTTGATTAGCCTTTTGCTTGACTATGTTATCAAACAGCTAGCGTTACACAAACCAATGTTTCCATTCACCATCTCAGAGTCAGACAGCTGCCTTCTGAAAATCAGCATTCTTAGAACATTTAGAATTTATGGAATTATGGAGTAATTGTTAAAAAATAAATAAAATAGGCATATTTGTGAAAAAAATATGTAATATTTGAGTTACATAAAAGTTTTTATTTGTTTTCTTCCTAATTGTCCTTTAAATAGTGGTCAAGAACCCCCCCCACCCCCAAAACAAAAATGGTTTTGCCACTGGTCAAAATTTGATGTTGTCATTTGATTTGAAGTTCAGTAGGCTAACTTTACGCTCAAAATGTCCGGACAGCACAAGTCCGGTGCTCAGAAAAGAAAAGAGAAGAAGAGAATAAGAAAATAGAGGCCTTCAAGTCGAGATGTCCTAAACAAATATTTTTAAAAAGGTGGTGACGGTGAAGCTGGAACTAAAAACTTAAAGTCAACGTAGAGCAAGGTAAGAAACAGCGCAGCCAACGTTTATGAGTGTTGTCAAAGACCCGGTACTTCGGTACCCAGTCGGTACAAATTTTTTTTTAAACGTCACGCCACGGTACCAGGTTTTCTCAAACCCGGTACTTGATGCGCGTCATCTAAGATCATCTTGTCCCGGGCCCAGGCAAGACTGTCAGCTGACAGCTGGCCTGCCCGCCAGCACATTTGTGATAGTTGTGACGTCAGAAACTCCTGCGATTTCAAACCGTGTTTTTGAGACTGTCTTTGGTTCACCGCAGTTTAAAAGAGAAAATACTCAGCAATGGCGTTGACTTATGAATCTGCACATGGTTTGTCTAAAAACACCACATAGACATAAAAACAACATTAAAAACTTGATTTTTACCGCAGGGGGACTTTAAATATTTATAGTTCACTCAAAAATAACGTTCTGTCATCATTTACTCAGTCTCATGTCATACCAAACCTGTATGATTTTCTTTCTTCAGTGGAACAAAAAAGATATTTGAAGAATGTTCGTAAGTAACCAAACTGTTTTTGATGGTATGAGACATGCCTCAATATATCTTCTTTTACTGTATGTTCCACAGAAGAATAAAAGTAATAGGCTACATGTTTCGAACAGGATGATGATCGAATTTTAGTTTTTTTGGAGAAGTATCCCTTAAGCCAATATGATTCAAAATGGTAAAGCGTCATTTATTGTATAAAAGTGAAGGCCTCAAAGGTCAGTAGTCCATATATTAATGAGCACATGTACTGTATTACCTCAATGGTTTCTGCATGCAGGTGGCCCAGCATGGGCTGTGCTCCGGCTGCTGAGATCCGTGTGGGTACATTGGACGGTCCTGGTCCGAGCAAAAGTCGCTTTGGAACGATGAAAGGCTGTAACAGACATTCCGGTGGAAGAACAGACAGAGAGGACATAATGCTGCCAGCACACTGACAGACTGAGGCAATGGTTAACTAATGTAAACTGTGGGCAAACCTTTCACCTGTTGGCCAATCATTTCACTTTGTGTCCTTACATGCATAAGGTACAACAGTGCAGCTGAGCAGTGACAGCAGCTGTTCAATTAACTGACATTTCATTTGCCTTTAGATTCTATTTCAACTTGTTAACTGAGTAAAGAACACTAACACTGAAATCTTAAAACCTTAAATCGTGTTTTCGGTTATAATTTTTCACTTTAAAACACAAATTAATTAAATACAAAAGCAAATTTGTAAATATAGGGCAAAAGCATTCATGTATTATTCCAGCATCTTTCAAATGTTGAGCATTTAGTGTATATAATATACTTTGCACTGGCGGCCTTACCTATGTTTCACCCGTTTCAATTGAAACAGGCCCCGCCCTTCAAGGGGGGCCTCATCAGACCAGCAAAATCCCATTCATTTTCTCCGTTTTCAGCCATAATGTCTAAAGTAAACCATCCAAGGTCGATTGACCACGAGCTACGAAGTTGTGAAACGAACGTTTCTGGCCTGGGTTTCCCGATAACGATGTATCTCACTCTCTATGTGCAAGGTTACGAACGCTCGCCGGAATTCCACGAGCGTTTCCCAAAAATGCACGTAACGTGAACGCGCGAGGACGCGTTCTACGTGCTACTTAAGAGTCGCTGTCCATTTGCGAAGTGCTGAAATATAACCTTATATGGAATCGTATTCTGAACGTTTAACCTAATAATCGCCATATGTTGTGGATTAGCAATCAAGACAAGCAGGGTCGGCGCCACGAGGGGGCCCCAGGGGGCATGGCCCGGCCCGGCCACCTGTGCCGCCTCACCTCTGGTCAGCACACCACCCTGCCTCAGAACGCGATTTCAGCCGCTGAGACTTGGCAACAGGCATGCTACCAATGTGCCCTCTTATTCCAGACAAATTATATTGTATATAACTATTTTGTAAATTAATATAGTTTTACCATGATTAAATCGAGCTTTGCATTTGCACTCGCGACAGGCGATTAACTAAATAACATCACTAGCAGCTTGTAATTTATTGTAAAAAATCCCCATGTTTTCGGTGCTGATGTTGTGGTTACGCGTTCATGTAACATGTAAGGGTGGCGCTGCCAATAAAGCACCTAACAGTTGTCACAAAGAACCGGCAAAAGTAATGATTATGACAATGTCGAATATAGCAAGGAGACATTTTAATTGTTTATAAACAAGTGTTTTCTGTGTCACTGTCACCTGCAAAGATGAAGTTGACTATGCTGATCGTGATCTTCGCAGTAGTGAACGCGCCAGAGAGAAATGCACATTTCATATGGATTACATAAACCGAGAGCAGACTGTTTTCTTTCGTTTTGAAATGTTCTTTTTAGAAGTAGACATTTTAGATATATTTCTCAGGTCTGTGAGGCAAGTAGGCTACCTTATATGCTGAGTTTTGGTTAATTTATGAGACGCGCTCCAGTTCATGCACCGGCGCCACTGTGTCGTGATTATATAGCCTATCTGCTATATTTACTTCTTATTTATTAAATCCAGGCAATTGGTTGATGAAACATTGATTAAAATTAAGATACAATTAATACAAAACGAAATTCCCTTTAAAGAAAGGCTTTGTGCTTTCTGTTTGAGGTCTCTGTGAAAGTTTTAAAGCAGTCTTTTAGTGCCGCTTTCAGAGCGCTCACGCCTGTAACGGATTCCCCAATTTTAAAGAATTTACCCTCAACTAGTTTTGTGGTGTAGGTCTACATATTGTATAATGTTAACTTCAAATAATAGTAATTTAAGGGCGAGGCTTATTCCAATGTAAAACGCTAATTGTATATATTTTTAATCAAATAAGGTTGGATTATTTATGTTGAGCTGCCTGTTCATGAAGCTGAAAGTGCACGTAGTAAAATAATATACAATTGATGCAAACCAACAGGAATTCTTGCCTTTTCTGCTCTATGTTTATGTTTTATGTGGGTAGGGCCCCATATTAGTTATTGAAACGGGCCCCCAGATAAGGCCACCACTGATACTTTGACAATGTCTGCTCATAAAAACAAGAACAAACCACAAATGTCAGTTTAACATCACAGATAAATAGTTTTCAAAATTCTTTATTCATTTATTTTTACATGTAAATCAGTAAAGCAATCTTTAAAATTCAGTGTTTTGCTCTGAAGTTGGGTTAAACATTAGTTACTTATCTTTACAGTGATGTAATCAAATTTTATTTACATTCCCTGAAGAAATATACAATTGCAATAGAGCTTAGTTAACAATATTCATTATTAATTAACTAATGAAAATGACATAAAAATGCACCATATTCATATTTTAATTCTGTATTTTAATAGTTAAAAAATATATTTAACATTTATGTTTTTTTTTTCAAATTCCATAACAATTATAAACAAAATTTTAGCGTTAAACCCTGTTCCAAAATATTATTATATTTATGATATTAATCATATATTATATATATGATATTTTGAAGAATGTTGGTAACAAAACAGTTTTGGTTCCCATCACATTCATTGTATGGACAAAAAATACAATGGATGACAATGGGAATAGAAACTGTTTAATTACCAACATTTTTCAAAATATTTTCATTTATGTTCCACAGAAGAAACATAAGTCGTACTGGAACGACATGAGGGGGAGTAAATTATGATCTTTTAAATTTTTGGGTGAACTATCCCCTTAATTATGAAATGTATTATTATTAATAATGATTGTTTGCAATGTTTGTTTAAAGTGTTATCCAAAGCATTTTGGAATATACCACAAACATTCACAATAATCAATTAAAAATAAATAGTTAATTAAAAAATATATATTTACTCTATAATTATATGCCACACAGTAGCATTCTTGCATAGCTATTCCTGACTTGACAGAGGTGAGTATATAGACCTTATGCGCCAGGGAAACAAGACATCTTTAGAATTTTGTCTTTGAACTTCTGTTTTTGCGGTAGCTCTGTATATTTCTATGGCATCGCTGTCGAAGAGTAATTAGCCGGTGAAGTGATTTACTTATTGTAGAGTTATCGAAAGTTATCGAGAATTGTAGGCTACTGTTTAAATGTCAACATTAGTCATAACTAATGTCATAACTAATGTCATAACATTGTCATAACCAACGTCATAGCAAATGTCAGTACACCAGTAAGATTTCATTCATAAATCGGTAAGATCTTACCTTCATGCTGTGGAAATACAAACCGGAAGACAGAACACAACGAGCACAGTGCTGAAAAGGGGCGGAACTACATAAGGTCTATAGGGCGAGATATGTAATAAACGTGTTTCATGTGCTTTGTTCACAGTGGTTCCGGTGTCTTGTGCTGAATAAAGAGATGCTTCCCTAGAGGCTGAGTGCTGAAAGAGCCATGACTGTAAACCAGCCTCCCTCGGACTATAGTGCCCTTCACCTTCCCTCGCAGAGCAAGGCCAAGGTATGGAGTCAACTGAAAAGAGAGAAAAAGTAAAAAAAATTCCCTTCATCAGTATGTGAAAAGTCATATTGGTTTATGCACAATTTTACCTACCTTGTTTTTGTGATGTATGTTGTCTTCTTTCACCTAAGAAATTAAATGACATTCATTTACTTGCAGGCTCCAAATCAGCATTTCAGTGTATTTTCAGAGAAACACAGAATTATAGCAACAAGCATGTTCTATCTTGCTGTCAGTCATTTCGAGCATCTCAGCTCAACTCCCTCGAGTGAATCCCTCTCTTTCTCACCATAAACTCTTTTTCTGGATCCCAAATGACTAAGTCTGCATCGTGACCTGGAATGAAACTCCCTTTTTGGTTGTCAAGGCGACAGAGTCGAGCAGGTTCTTTACACAAGAGTCTTACTGCATCAGAAAATGAAAATCCTCTTTTAGAAGCTGATGTCCAGAACAAAGATAGACCTGTTGGTAAACAGCAAGATGAATGGAAATTTTAGTAACGCCAGTTAAGTTTTTGCTGACTCGCAATATATGAAACACTCTTTGAATTTGATAATTTAACTTACAGAACCATATATTTCTCTAAATAAATTGATCATAACATTTTATCCCAGTTGCAATAACAGAAAAAAAATTTTTTTGAAAAAAGTTCAGGGTGGAAAAGGTATGTGAACCTTGCTAACATCACAGTAAAAAAAAATCTATGATCAATAAGTTATGACAACATATGTTTTTATATTGCTTTAACTCAACAAAATAAGTTAAGCAATTTTCAACTTTTTTATAAGTTATACAAGATTCAACTAATTTTTTAAGTCCGTTTAATGTAATTTATGTTGCAATGATTGTCTAGATTTGTCTTGATTGTCTTGCAATGCCTTTTTTTTTGAAGGAATGTTCTCAGAACTTTTGCTAATGTTCTGACATGGTTCTCTTATAGTTATGAACAAACATTCTTCCAGTAACGTTAAACAGAACATCTGTCATCTCATCTTTAATAATGTTCTCAAAACGTTAGCACAAAAACATTATTTATAAATTGTTCAAGGAACATTTCGATTTAGTTGGATTTTCGTCTAACATTTTTTGTGTTACTTAAGTGTTACTTAAGAGTTACTTAAGAGAACATTCAATAGTAGCGTTTCCATAATATTTGCAAAATAATAAAATGGAATGTTTCCTTAACGTTCGCATGACCAAGAAAAAACATTTTTAAAAAACGGAATGTTTTCAATGTTCAGAGAGCATTTGTTTGTTTGTTTTTTTGTTAGCTGGGTAACTGGTTGACCCTGTTTTGGCAGTAACTTACAGCAAACCGTAAGTGCTGATCAGGCTTTGAATTATAAATTCAGAGTTATGCTTTGGAGGTCAAAGAGGTCAGGACTCTGACCGGGTCACTCCAGAAGGCATATTTTCTTCTGCTGATCTCATTCTGTTATTGATTTTACTCCTGGTCTTTGGGTCGTTGTCCTGTTGCATCACCCTGTTGCACTTTAATTTGAAGACAAATTTCTCTGCAAAATGTCCTGATAAACTTGGACTTGAGCTTTCCAAGCAGTCCAGGATATGAAACTGCAAAGTAGCTCCAAACAATGATGGTTAGGATGAGGTTTTGATGTTGGTGTGCTGTGTCGTTTTCCTTAGCATTGTGAGTCTTTTGCAAACAGCTTCGGTTTCATGTGTCCAGTAAATTTGGTCAAAATCACTGTGGAACACCCATGTTTGTGTTTTGTTTTGCAGACTTGTTTGTCAATTGTTGTGATTTGATGAAGATTTATGACCAATTAATGTGTAAATCCACACTAATCCCATACTTTATTCATGTGACTGTAGATCTTTTGTAAGTTCGATCAAATCTGGGACTTTATTCCTGAACGTCAGTTTCTTAAGAGTTAATGATTAGTTTGATTGGTAAACTGTTGGTGGACCACTGTTTACCTCGCACCGTACTTTGGCCATCATAAGACAGAGCGTGTGAGTGTATGAACGAATTGGCAGCCTACCAAACTGCAGAGAAGAGATCCCTCCCCACGCCTGTGTGAAATCGCCTCTGTCCAAACACTTCAGGTCAGGTGTGCAGGGTGAGTGATCTGAAACAACCATATCAATCTCCCCAGCTTTGAGTGCAGACCACAAGAGCTCCTGACAAAGAAACAGATTCATTACTAATAGTTAGAATGCACTATAATCACGGTTTGTGGAAGTTCGTGAGACAATCAGAAAATAGTTCAGGATTAGTTCACCCAAAATGAAACTTCTGTCAATATTTAGTCAATCTCATGTTGTTGCAAACCCTGTATGACTTTCTTTTGTGGAACACGAAAAGATACATTTTGAAGAAGGATGCAGTTGGTGCAAAAGCACCATAATAAATGTGTTAAAACAAATGAATAAAGTCCACGTGACTTGTGCTCTTTATTTGCTTGCGGTGCAGTCTGAATTAGAAGCTGTAGAAAAGCAGATCCTTGACCTTCTAGAGAGACAAGCTGAGCTGAGAGACCGGCGTTTAGCTCTTGAAACATCACGCGCTGATGCACACGGATCAGTGATTAACGTTAGTAACCCGCTGACGCTGACCTCGTCTACTCCGTGCGTTTCTCAGCATTGGTCCCGAGCGTCCAGGTCACGATCAGCCATGATTTCATTCACTCCGGCTCCAACACACCACCACGAAGCCTGGGTGGTTCCGCGGAAGCCGCGAGCCAGGACAAGAATCTTTTCGCCCCTCCCGGTTTTCGAGATCTCCACTCAGAACCGCTTCTCCCCTCTTCGCGAAACGGAACGCGATGCTGTGATCATCGGCGATTCCACCGTCCGACACGTCCATGCTACGTTAGGTAAAAGTAAGGTGCACAGTCACTGCTTTCCTGGTGCTCGTGTTCTCGATATCACTGCGCGGGTAACTGAGATCTTGAACGGTGACGAGCGCGTCGGAGCTGTTGTGCTGCATGCGGGAGCTAACGACACTAGGCTGCGACAGACGGAGGTTCTGAAGAAAGACTTCAGGAGCCTTATCGATACGGTACGCAGCACATCGCCTGAAACATCGATTATTGTGTCTGGACCGCTTCCTACGTACCGACGAGGGCATGAAAAGTTCAGTAGATTATTCGCTCTAAATGAATGGTTATTGTCATGGTGCAATGAGCAGAAATTGATTTTTGTAAATAATTGGAATCTGTTTTGGGAGCGACCAAGGCTCTTCCGCGCTGATGGCTTACACCCAAGTAGAATCGGGGCAGATCTTCTGTCGGATAACATCTCCAAGATGTTAAATACCATTTGACTAGTAACCAAAAATCCAAATCACAGTCTCTACTGCACCAATTTAATTGATATTAATACTAGTGTAGAACATTGCATAGAAACTGTGTCTATTCCTCGTTTACTAAGATCAAATAATAAATCTACTGCAGGATCTAGAAAAAATCTAATTGTTATTAAAACAAAAAATCTCGCTATTAGTGAACAAAAACAATTTCTAAAGCTAGGTCTTCTAAACATTAGATCGCTCACACCTAAGGCGGTTATTGTAAATGAAATGGTCACAGATAATAATTTCGATGTTCTGTGCCTTACTGAAACCTGGCTTAAACCAAATGATTATTTCGGTCTAAATGAGTCTACTCCGCCAGGATACTGTTATAAGCATGAGCCCCGTCTGATCGGTCGTGGCGGCGGTGTTGCAACAATCTACAGAGATATCCTGAATGTTACTAAGAAAACTCGTCATAGGTTTAATTCGTTTGAAGTACTTGTGCTAAATGTTACGCTCTTAGATGTAAGAAAAAAATCCCTATTATCTCTAGCATTGGCTACCGTATATAGACCTCCAGGGCCTTACGCCAATTTCCTAAAAGAGTTTGCTGACTTTCTATCAGATCTTTTGGTCAACGTCGATAAAGCATTAATTGTTGGAGATTTTAACATACACGTAGATAATTTAAATGATGCGTTAGGGGCTGCGTTTACAGATTTATTAAACTCCTTCGGGGTCAAGCAAAACGTCACCGGACCAACTCATCGTCTTAATCATACACTCGATTTAATTATATCATATGGAACCAATCCAACCGATATAGATATTGTTCCACAAAGTGATGATGTCACTGACCACTACTTGGTAACTTGCATATTACGCACTGCTGTAATATGTCATGCTGCGCCACGTTATCGACCAGGTAGAACAATTCGTCCATCCACCATAGATCATTTCTCAAATAGCTTATCTGATCTGTCTCAGCTGCTGTCTGAACCCAAACAAACAGATGAATTAGACGAACTAACTAGCACTATGAGCACCATTCTCTCTAGAACATTGGATATTGTTGCACCCATTAGATTAAAAAAGGTCAGAGAAAAAAGTATAGCACCATGGTACAATAATACTACGTATGTTTTAAAGAGAGAAATCCGTAATTTAGAGCGTAAATGGAAAAAAACTAATTTAGAGGTCTTTAGAATCGCGTGGAAAGACAGTATGTCACTTTATAAAAAGGCACTTAAAACGGCCAGGGCTGAGCACCTCAGCAAATTAATAGAAAACAACCGAAATAATCCAAGGTTTTTATTTAATACCGTGGCTAGACTAACAAATAAACAGACGTCGTCTGAACAAAATACCTCGTTACAGTTTAGTAGTAATGATTTCATGAACTTCTTCACCGAGAAAATTGAAAGCATCAGAATCAAAATCGTAAACGTTCGATCTTTGCTCGCGCCTTATAATTCGGCCGCAATTATCACCCCGCAAGAACAATTACAATGCTTTACAACCATAGAACAAAAAGAGTTAAATAAACTTATCACTTCATCTAAAACAACAACATGTTTATTAGATCCTATACCAACTGAACTACTGAAAGAAGTGTTACCTGTAGTGGAAGAGCCTCTTCTCAATATTATTAACTCATCTTTATCTTTAGGTCATGTTCCAAG
This sequence comes from Gila orcuttii, assembly GCA_026230005.1. Taxonomy (NCBI): domain Eukaryota; kingdom Metazoa; phylum Chordata; class Actinopteri; order Cypriniformes; family Leuciscidae; genus Gila; species Gila orcuttii. Next base: position 27,916,479 of record JAPDVR010000011.1, read on the forward strand.
AACGTTCAAGCTGGCAGTTATAAAACCTCTTATTAAGAAACCACAATTAGATCCAAATAACCTAGCAAATTACAGACCCATTTCGAATCTTCCATTTATGTCAAAAATATTAGAAAAAGTTGTGTCCGCTCAACTCGGCTCTTTCTTGCAAGAAAACGACATCTATGAAAAGTTTCAGTCTGGATTCAGGCCACATCATAGCACTGAAACTGCGCTTGTTAGAATCACAAATGATTTACTTTTAGCTTCGGACCAAGGCTGTATCTCAGTACTAGTTTTACTTGATCTTAGTGCTGCGTTCGATACTATAGATCACACAATACTCTTAGATCGACTACAAAATTACACTGGTGTTCAAGGACAAGCATTAAGCTGGTTCAGGTCATACTTATCTGACCGCTACCATTTCGTCTACTTAAATGGAGAAAAATCGATTATAACTTCGGCAAACTATGGAGTGCCGCAGGGATCTGTGTTAGGCCCTTTATTATTCTCAATATATATGCTGCCACTTGGTAATATTCTAAGGAAACATGGAATTAGTTTCCATTGTTATGCTGATGACACTCAAATATATATTTCCTCACGGCCAGATGAATACGCTAAATTATCCAAATTGACAGATTGTGTTAAAGATATAAAAGATTGGATGACGCATAATTTTCTTTTATTAAATCCAGACAAGACAGAGGTAATACTTATCGGTTCTAAAAACCATCCACAAAACCTTTCACAGCACGACTTTAACATAGTAGGATGCCCTTTTACTCTATCCGCTACAGTAAAAGACCTGGGTGTTACATTAGACTGCAACCTGTCTTTTGAAAAGCATATTTCATATGTTACAAAAACAGCCTTTTTCCACCTTAGAAACATTGCTAAGCTACGTAATATGCTATCAGTCTCTGATGCAGAAAAGTTAGTTCATGCATTCATGACCTCGAGACTAGATTACTGTAATGCTTTATTAGCTGGTTGTCCTGCATCTTCAATAAACAAGCTACAGTTAGTCCAAAATGCAGCCGCTAGAGTTCTTACTAGATCAAGAAAATATGATCATATAACACCGATTTTATCATCACTTCATTGGTTACCTATAAAGTTCCGTATTAATTACAAGGTATTGCTTTTGACCTATAAAGCTCTAAATGGTTTAGCTCCAGTCTATTTAACGGATCTTCTATCGCCTTACAATCCATCGCGCTCTTTAAGATCACTAGATTCGAGGTTTCTGGTCATTCCTAGGATATCCAGATCCACCAAAGGAGGCAGAGCATTTTCACATTTAGCTCCGAAGCTCTGGAATAGCCTTCCTGATATTGTTCGTTGCTCAGACTCGCTCTCCCAGTTTAAAACTAGACTGAAGACGCATCTATTTAGCCAGGCATTCATATAAATTTTTTATCTTACAGTTACTGTAAATTCGGCCTCTAGTTCATAAACGCCAGAGGAGAACTGGCCCCCGACTGAGCCTGGGTTCTCCCAAGGTTTTTTTTCTCCATTGGGTCATCTGATGGGGTGTTAGGACACCATTAGGTCACTGGATGGAGTTTTTCGGTTCCTTGCCACTGTTGCCTTAGGCTTGCTCAGTTGGGGATATTCAAATTAATTAACCAATCATACCATTGATCAGCTCTACCAAACTTGGATGTCTTTTTTCCAGTAATAAACAAACATTAAGTTGTTTTGATTGATACTGTGAAGCAGCTTTGATACAATCTGTATTGTGAAAAGCGCTATATAAATATATTTGACTTGACTTGACTTGACTTTATTACAAGTATTCTAAAAACGTGATAACTTTGTGGGAATTTTTTATTTTTTTGCTTTCTATTTAAAGGGATAGTTCACCTCAAAATTAAAATTCTGTCGTTAATCACTCACCCTCATGTCGTTCCAAACTAGTAAGACTTTCGTTCATCTTCGGAACACAAATTTAGATCTTTTTGATGAAATCTGAGAGCTTTATGTCCCTCCATTGACAGTCCCTCCATTGTCCCTCCATTGACTACCGCTTTGACACTTCAAAAAGTTCATAAAGAAATCGTAAAACCAATCCATATGAATTGAGCGGTTCAGTCGAAATTTTCTAAAAAGAAACAATCACTTTAAAAACAGTATGATGAACAGATTGTATTTAGGCTTTTATTCATGAATAAACATTGATTAGCAAACATAAACAGAAGCTCAACCGAACTTGCATGACATGCAAGAACAAACCTCATTGGTTCTTGCAGAAGCTCAAACGTGCTGCTTAACATGAGAATGAATCTCATTGGCTCTTGCTGAAGCTCAAACGTGCTGCATAACACACAAGAATTAACCTTATTGGTTATCACACGTCAAGCGAACATGGTTGATCTTTGATGTTATATGTGAATAAAAGCCTAAATTCAATCTGTTCATCATATAAAGCGATCGTGTCTCTTCAGAATATTTTGGACTAAACCGCTCAATTTATATGGATTCATAATATTTTACGATTTTTCATGAACTTTTTGAAGCGTCAAAGTGTCTGTTGCATAGCTGTCTATGGAGGGACAGAAAGCTCTCAGATTTAATAAAAAAGATCTTCATTTGTGTTCCGAAGATGAACGAAAGTCTTATGGGTTTGGAACGACATGAGGGTGAGTTGTTGATGAGAGAATTTTCATTTTTGGGTGAACTAACCCTTTAATAAATCAGTTGATTCAGTTCACAAAACCAAAATTCGTTTTACAAATGGGACTGATCGGGTCTGAGTTCAAGTCCCTGACTGACAGCCCACTGGAGGGGAAGATAATCGGCTGTCAACAATGTAAATTTCAGTCTGTTCCTCTCACAAAGCTATTGTATGATTTCAGAAGACCTGAAATATAGTGCATTTTTTATGATGCTGTTTTTACATCCTTTTTGGTGTTCATTAGTTGTAATACCATGGGAAAATGACCTCTGTTTTAGTGTTCCACACAAGAAAGTCATTTATTTTTAGGTAAAAAATTACTTTAACAAGTTCTAGTGTAAATTTGACAGAATCTGTAAAACGGAATCTGTTTCATTGGATAAAATGCGTTTTTTTTTTTCTGGTACCCGGTTGGCCGTGTCTCGTATCGGTGGGCAGCATTTGAACTGAGTGGCCCGTGCTGGGATGTTCTCTGCCGTCAAGTTGAGGTAGTGATGGGTGGTCTCCACAGTCAGCGGAGCTCCAGCCCATCTTGCTGCCCTAATGAGCTCCAGAGGCTGGGCTGATGACAGGTGCACAATGTGGCATCGCACTCTGATCATAAGAACAGAACAGCTGACCTGTCATTTCTTAATTGGTTACTCTAGTCTGCATAACAGTCAATAGATAATCAAAAGTTGAGGATTTTATCACCCTTATAGGTCTCATCATAACATACTTATACTGTAAGCAGAGCTGAGTGACGGTACGGATGGCCTCAAGCTCCATAATATCAGGTCTAGACCTCAGGAAAGTGGAATATTCATGCGGATCTGTGGAATGAGATAAGCCGGAAATTGCATCTTAAAATTAATAAATGTTCATGATTTTCAGTAGTTTTAATTACCATTAAATGATTAAGCTCATACCCCCTTTCTCAGTAGCCGGATGCTGGACTTCTCGCTCTGCATGAAACTATTCCAAAATAGGTGCATCATTACTATAGAACTTCATTTTAAGTTCCAGAAGCAACATAATTATTTTTTCATAATTCATAGTTATTGCTGCATATTCAATTATGTCTGAACAATTGTGACTAAATATGTTGCATGCTTTTACCATTGCCATGAGAAGCTCATCATGGCAGAAATGTCAGATGGGTCAGATGAAATGAAATGGGGCAGGCAGAATATGAGATGGCTCACCAGCAGAACGCTGTCTGTTCCCTGGAGCTGTTTCATAGCGGCATGCAGATCAGTGTCATTCACATGAGGAAACTCATCCACTCCACTGTGGATCAGAAAGCACTTAAATCCAGCCACACCAGCCCCGACCATCGGCCTTAGCTCTAGCTGAGATGGATGAACAGAGATGGATTGGCAGGCAGACAAACATTTTATTGTTATACTGGCAACACATTCTTATGATAGATGGAGACAAGTGACTGTCTTTATGAGTGAATCAATGACTCTTTTACTCAACTGATTCGTTCAAAAATGCTGATTCATTCAGGAACTAAACAAGTGTATGGCCAACAAGTGTTTGAAATCGCATAGGTACTTCTTTTGAATATGTTTGCGACTGTTAAAAAAGAATGTTCAATATAGTATGAATGTGTATGGTATGAATTAGCATGCATATTTGGATGCAGCCGATGTATTTTGGAGAGAATCATTTAATCAAGCAATTCGTTCAAAAACTGATTCATTTAGGGACTAAACTAGTCAAAAATGGCCTAATCTCTGAGTAGTATTTATTTTGAATAAGAACGTACTTTGCGGCTGTTTAAAAGTATGTGCTAGTATGAATGTGTGTAGTATGAATTAGTACACATGAAGTGTGAAGTATGCATATTTGGATGCAGTCAAAGTCTTTTGGAGTGAATCATTGTATCTTTGTGGATTGGTGCATCCAAAATCGCATCATTTCTAAATAGGTACTTCTTTTGAAAAAGGTACTTACTTTGACCGTTAAAAAGTATATGCTACTGTATCTTGTATGAATGTGTGTAGTATGAATTTGTTTGCATAAGGTGTGAAATACGCAGATTTGGATTTTGTGTTGCAATTTGTTTTAGAGTATGTTCTTTCAATGTACTTACTGAGTAGTGTAAGGTAACAACATGGGTTAAATTAAGATTTAAGGGTAGGTTCCGGGTTAGTATCTAGTTATTACCCAGTTAGTGTCATTACTACAATAAGTACATATGTTCAAGTGAAACAGGACTGTAAAATAAAGTGCTACCAGATTTTGGATGCAGCGGATATCTTTTAGAGTGAATCATTGAATTATTTACTCAACCAGTTCATTCAAAAACGCTGATTTATTTAGAAATGAAACACTACTGTGTGCAGCGGCTGATTCTGCTTTTTCGCACTTCCATGTTTGGAATGTATAAGTAAAAAACATGTTTGTGTTCCCACTTTTGCGCAAATGATAATATTTAAATATTAAAAGATTATAACAACAGTGTAAAACAAAAACGTATTTCGTACAGGTAGTCTGTAGGCAAGTACCTGGTTGTCAGGGATGACTCCTCCCCAAAATGCTGTGTCTACAAAACACTGTCCTGTAGCAGCACGCAGCTTCTCATGAAAGTTTTCAAGAGTTGTAGTTGGTGGGATGCTGTTTCTATGTACCATGAAATTAATCAGTTATGTCACTTTTTTGTTATTTATCTAGCTAGACCCCCCCCCACACACACACACACCTACCTCCCTCAAAAATAACTTTTATCAGCTTGCAAATAAAAGTTCAGCTATCAGCTATATTATTTTTAATCATTATGAGGGAATTCAAACTTTTTTTTTTTACATTTCCAAATATACCGTCCATTATAATGGTAAATATCAGTTAAGTCACTGAATTTTAATTTTAAAAGTCTATACTCACAGGGGCATGTCTACAATAGTGGTCACCCCTCCTGCAGCAGCTGCCCGTGTGGCTGTCCAGTACCCTTCCCAGGTGGAACGGCCTGGTTCATTAACGTGAACATGACTGTCCACTATACCTGGCATTACCAGACTGTTCCCCACATCTAACACCTGTTATAAAGATGCTGTCTATTTAGTACATGAATGGAAAAACATTTAAGGATTAAATTAGATTTAGATGTTTTGTTAGAGATTAGAGATGTTTTTTAGATGCATACTGAGCAAAAATACAGTTAGCTGAACATGGACATATAGACATTTGTTTACTTTGGATAGAAGACATGTTGTCAAAATATGGGGTAGGCTGTCATAATGGAACCTGCATGAAACAGCCTTTTAACAATTCTGAAACAAAATCATTAACTAGCAAAATAAAAAATGTATTTACATATCAAACCATTGTATTGACTTAACATTTTTTGTAAGCAATGGATTTAAACAGTGCCCCAACCTGACATTTATGAAAAATACACTGTAAAAAATTAGATGATCATTAAGTTATGACAATTAACATAATGGTTTGATATTGCTTTAACTCATTAACATAAGTTAAGCCATTTTCAACTTTTTTATTAGTTATAAAAGATTAAACTCCTTTTTATAGTTTAGTTTGATGTAATTTAAGTTGAAATGACTTAAACAACCAAGTTGTTTGTAAAACTTAAGGCTGCAACTTTAAAAAAAAAAATACACTTAAAAAATACCCTTATTATGAGAACCTTCTTCAACCTTTTGGTTAAAATCTGTTTTTATAATATAGTTAAACTTCTACTACCATTGGTTTTATTATGTTCTCTCTCTCTATTTTTAACCTATCAATAATATTTAGTTTAGCTAGTTTATGTGTATTTCATTTTGGAGGACCAAATATATATATTCATAAGGTTTTGAACAAGGTGTTTAAAACCAACATGCAACAACTTAAATCTTTTACATGCAAAATCTTCCCCCAGTTTCACAGACAAGGCTTAAGCAGACTAAAATGCATATTTGAGCTGTTTTAACTGAAAGCAGTATGCACTGAGATATCTTAAAATAAGTCAGTGCCATTGTTTTTTCTCATGCAAGATGCACGTTTATAAAAGCTGCTTAAATGTCCTAATTGAACTAAGGCTTAATCCTGGCTTAATCTAAGCCCTGTTTTGAAACCAGGCCCTTGTGTCCAAAATCTTATGAGGACTGCACCGCCTGCAGTCTCCAGCAGGTGGTGTATGTCGCACTCTCTCAGTCTAGCTCACCTTTCCAGCTGCGTGCGCTGAAGCTTCTGAATCAGACAGAATGCTATGAATCTTTCCTTCTTTTATTAAGATAACTGCAGGTCGAATTTCCTCTCCACACAAAACCCTCTGGCTCCGCACAGCACTGACAGTTGATCCTGGTTCCATGTCTGCAATATCGTATAGCTTATGAGTGTATTTCACTGTTCTCGCAGCAACAGCTTTCACTTTAGGGTCAATGTACCTCCCTCATTGATCTTTATGTGGATGTCAGCAGGAAGATAAAAGTTCTTTGACCTGTGTTGGTTCCTATAACTGAAACATTCAGTAGATTGTTAATAAAGTATAATTCAAGTTTGTTTTTTGGAAGAGGGTTAAGTAAGCATAGCTTTGGAATGAATTACTCAAACTGAGAATACAGCTGAAAATTGTGTGGTGGTAGGATTAGGTTTGTTTTTGTGTGACGGTTGTGGACTTCTAGGTTCCATTATCTTTTATCATTATGTTTTTATTTGCAGTATTCTCGCTAAAAGCGTGTCCCTTTAAGACGGTATCAGGCGTCAGGGCCCACACCAGAGCTTCTTTAGCTGGATAAATTTACATTTACATTTATTCATTTAGCAGACGCTTTTATCCAAAGCGACTTACAAATGAGAACAATAGAAGCAGTTAAAACTAACAGTAGGACAACAATACGTAAGTGCTATAACCCCTCTCAGTTTAACTTAAGTGCAGTGTTTTTTTTTTTTTTTTTTTTTTTTTAAGAATAGAAGAGAAGAGAAAGTGTTAATACTACTGAAAGTGTTAATACTACGTCTTCAGCAGTTTCTTGAAAGTGGCTACTGACTACTGGTTGAGTTAGGCAGATCATTCCACCAACAGGGAACAGTCATGGTAAAGGTCCGAGAAAGAGATTTTGTGCCTCTTTGAGATGGTACCACAAGACGACATTCGCTAGCAGAGCGCAGGTTTCTGGATGGCACATAAGTCTGAAGTAATGAGTTTAGGTAAGAGGGAGCAGTGCCAGTGGTTGTTCTGTAGGCAAATGTCAGTGCCTTGAATTTAATGCGAGCGGCAACTGGCAACCAGTGCAATTTTGTGAGGAGAGGAGTGACGTGTGCGCTCTTTGGCTCATTAAAGACTACTCTGGCTGCAGCATTCTGGATCAATTGTAGAGGTTTGACAGAGCAAGCTGGAAGACCAGCCAGGAGAGCATTACAATAGTCCAGTCTGGATAAAACAAATGCTTGGACAAGGAGTTGTGTAGCATGCTCTGTAAGGAAGGGCCTGATCCTCCTAATGTTGTGCAAGGCAAATCTGCAGGACTGGGCAGTTCTAGCAATGTGGTCTGTGAATTTCAACTGATCATCAATTACAACCCCAAGGTTCCTAGCTGACCTTGATGGAGTTATGGATGACGAGCCTAGCTGAATGGAGAAGTTGTGATGAAGTGTTGGGTTGGCCGGGACCACAAGTAGCTCTGTCTTCGCAAGGTTTAGTTGAAGGTGGTGGTCCTTCATCCAGCCAGAAATGTCTGTCAGGCAGGCTGAGATACGAGCAGCTACCGTCGGATCGTCAGGCTGGAATGAGAGGTAGAGTTGCGTGTCATCAGCGTAGCAATGATAGGAAAAGCCATGTTTCTGAATCACAGATCCTAGTGATGTCATGTAGATGGAGAAGAGGAGTGGTCCAAGCACTGAGCCCTGAGGCACCCCAGTAGCTAGATGTTGGGTCTTAGATGCCACACCTCTCCACGACACCCTAAAGCAGGGATCACCAACCCTGCTCCTGGAGAGCTACTGTCCTGCAGACTTCAGTTCCAACCCTGTTCCAACACACATGCATGTAATTATCAAGTAACCCTGAACAGCTTGATTAGCTGGTCCAGGTGTGTTTGATTGGGGTTGGAGCTAAAATCTGCAGGACAGTAGCTCTCCAGGAGCAGGGTTGGTGACCCCTGCCCTAAAGGACCTACCTGAGAGGTAAGACTCGAACCATTGGAGTGCAGTTCCCGAGATGCCCTTCATCTTTAGGATTGACAGGAGGATCTGGTGGTTAACTGTGTCAAAAGCAGCAGACAGATCCAGCAGGATGAGGACTGAGGATTTGGAAGCTGCTCTTGCCAGTCTCAGAGCTTCAATTACTGAGAGCAGGGCAGTCTCAGTTGGGTGTCCGCTTTTGAAACCAGACTGATTGTCGTCCAAGAGGTTGTTCTGTGTAAGAAAGGAGGATATCTGGTTGAAAACAACTCGTTCACGACAAATGGAAGAAGAGATACCGGTCTGTAACTTGTTAGATGTGCTGGATTTAGATTGGGTTTCTTAAGCAGTGGGGTTACTCGAGCCTGCTTAAAAGCTGTGGGAAAGGTACCAGTGTGAAGAGAGGCGTTTATGATGTGCGTGAGTGTGGGTACAACTGAGGAAGAGATGGCTTGAAGTAGATTAGTGGGGATAGGATCAAGCGGACAGGTAGTAGGGTGATTGGAAAGGAGGAGTTTAGAGACTGAAAGTAGAGAGAAGGAGGGTAGAATGTGTGCGTTTGTTGGTAAAATGTGTGTGTCAGTTTGTGGATTGGTAAATAGGCCGCTGATGGTGGTTGTTTTTTCTATGAAGAATGTGGCAAAATCATCAGCTGTTAGGGTTGATGAAGGAGGAGGAGGAGGGTTAAGAAGAGAGGAGAAGGTTTTGAAAAGCATGCGAGAGCAAAAAAAGCAAAATTTTGTTGTGATAGTAAGCCATTTTAGCAGTAGAGATATTAGCAGAGAAGGAAGAGAGGAGGGATTGATAAAGACCCAGGTCTGTCGGATCTTTCGATTTGCGCCACTTCCTCTCTGCACCCCTGAGTTTAGTACGATGTTCGCGAAGAATATCAGATAACCAGGGGGCAGAGGGTGTGGCGCGGGCTGGCCTGGAGGAAAGGGGACAGAAGTTGTCCAAGCAGGATGTTAAAGCGGAGAAAAGAGTATCAGTTGCACTGTTAGTATCTAGTGTTGAGAGCTGATCAGGTGGAGGAAGTGTGGATGAGACCAAAGAGGATAGGTGAGAGGGTGAAAGTGAGCGTAGGTTCCGTCGAAAGGTGACCTGTGGAGGAGTGTGTGTTGTGTTCTGAGGCAGGTTGAGGTTGAGAGTGAGGAGGAAGTGATCTTGGGTGTGCAGTGGAGTGACCAGTGTATTGTCCGTAGAGCAGTAGCGCGTGTAGATAAGGTCCAATTGGTTACCTGATTTGTGAGTAGATACTCGTTTGAGGTTGAATGATGCAAGCAGGGTGTGGAAATCGGCAGCCTGAGGTTTTTCTAGGTGGATGTTGAAGTCTCCAAGAATTACAAGAGGAGTACCATCTTCAGGGAAGGATGAGAGTAGCACATCAAGCTCCTCCAAGAAACTGCCAAGTTGACCTGGGGGACGATATACAACTACAAAATGAATTTTTATAGGACTAGTGATGGTAATTGAATGTGATTCAAATGAGCTGTTGTCAAATAGAGGTGGTAAAGGATCAAATTTCCAGTCATTTGAGATGAGCAGACCAGTACCACCACCCCTTCCGGTCAGACGGGGGGTGTGTGAGAAAGTGAAGTTAGTGGAGAGGGCAGCAGGTGTGACAGTGTCCTCTGGTCTGATCCAGGTCTCCGTCAGGGCCAATAGACTGAGACCTGAATGACTTGAAAAAGATGTAATGAAATCAGCTTTGTTAACAGCGGACTGGCAGTTCCAGAGACCAATAGGAAAAGAGAATAAAGTATTAGAAGACATTGGAAGGGTACGGAGATTGTTAGGATTGCACCGCCTCTGACGTGTGAAGTTTGATTTACGTATGTTAGTAATAGTAGAGATTTGAAAACACATAGTGAAAAGGAGCTCACAAACAGAAAGATCCAAAGAAAAGTTTGTAGAAGAGAAAGGAAACAAAAATAAATAAACAAGAAGAATTTAATACTCAAGTGCCTTGTCTGTGTCCTTGCTCGGTGGAGTCTCACAGGTAGAGTCGCTGGTCTTTACACTCTTTGGTCTTCACACGAGGGCTGCCGCGGTGCTCTAACCAGTTATATACACGCCTAATACCCCGTTAATGAATACAGCAGGCCACGCCCAACTATTTGGCCAGCGAAACTCAGTCACGACACACAAACACACGCGCGTTTTTACCAGGGTAAACACAGTAACGAAGAGCCGCGCTAAAATCAAATGAGAAAGTAAACACTCACAGACAAATGTTCTCTCCTGTCGTTCTAATGCTTCTTCTAACAACTGTTAGCAAATGCCTAGAATAAGTACTTTAACTGGCTTTGGCCACGCCTAACTATTTGGCCAGCGAAACTCAGTCACGACACACAAACAAACACACGCGCGTTTTTACCAGGGTAAACACAGTAACGAAGAGCCGCGCTAAAATCAAATGAGAAAGTAAACACTCACAGACTGGTGTTCTCTCCTGTTGTTCTAATGCTTCTTTTTTCAGAGTATTGCTCTACTCTGAAAATTATTCAGAGTATTGCTCTACTGAGCTGAGACAGAGGAGCAGGAAGGGTTGGGAACAGGGGCGGATCTACAGGGGGGCAAGGGGGGCACCTTGCCCCCCCCCCCCCCCCCAGCTGCCCCCCCCCAGCTGCCCCCCTAACTTTGATGATCCAAAAACTGTACCTGTAAAAACAACCCGCAAGCTTCTCAAAACAGTGAACTAAACGATACATTTACCAAAAGTGAACAATTTAATTTTTATTAAAGCCCCTTCCCCCTCCCTCAAATACTTAGTACGTCCCTGATTCAAACGTAGAGCGCCGTTCGCTCAGTCTGGCTCACACATACACACACACACACACACACAGCGAGTCTGCTGCGGTGCGGTGGCCCTGCAACCCGACTGGAGAGACTGAGCTGCCCCAGAGCCTCTGAAGGTGAAGTGAGTTTCCCCAGGTGTAGTTAAACACACGTTTAACTTAAAGTTACATTTGTAATGAATGTATACATGCTAAAGACGATTCAGCATCAGCAAAAACAGCGAGTCTATTCACGTTAGCCAAAATCAGCGGTCAAATCGCTTCCTCGTGATTTGTAAGAGCACTCTTCACTTTGATTAGCCTAATTTTGATTTTAGTAAAGACAAGAACAGCTTAATAAAAAATATAAATTGTTTGTATCCATAATGTTTACTGATGGTCGCCGTTACGCCGACGTTACGTTACAACACACAATACAGTGCCAGTTAGGAGATCGATCATTTGATTAGCTAAGCAAATCCAATTCCTCTCAGATATCACAGCAATGAAACAAGGTTACAACTGGGGAAATAACAAATACAATTAGGATTATTATATTAAGAAGTCTAAACGTAACTGGTGTGTGTGCATGTGATAAATCTTTCTGATTTTATATTTGTTATATAGGCTATTATTAGCTACATGGCCCTACAGTGTAATGTAATACAAGGATAACCAGAGGTTCTCTTACGAGAGGTTCTCTCGTATTGCGTAAGCTAGCTTACGCTACGGGAAAGATTCATCTTTTCTGAGAAATTGAAGCCAAAAATTATCCTATAATTTGGTATCTATTCACAACGCAGTTCAGCTGCAGCAGAGCATGAGCAGGCTAGCTAGCAGCTCATTAGCTCGCTCACAGGGAACTGCTTAAGCCTATGAGGAGACACGAATGAACTCTCGGCCAATGAGAGTCTGACCTGCTCTCATTGCGTCAGAGCCCGCCGAAACGGGCGTGGCCAGAGAGTATAAATTCGCCTCTCAGGCTGTAAATTCTGATTTTTCATATCTTCAGCGAGGCTACACGCATCTGCTGATCCTGAGAGAAGCCGCCGTCGTGGAAAAGGCACCTTCTAGCGAGCATCTGGGAGTCTGAGGAAGCCGGCCGTCTTCGCCACCTTCAGCCGTCCTGCAAGCTAGCGCCATCCGACGGATTCATATCCTTACCAAAAAAAGCTTCTTGTATTGTGTGTGTGTATCTAAAAGAGCAGCGAGCGTCTTTTTTAAGATGCCTCGCACACCTGCGGCTCATGCCGCGTCCCTCTCAGCGCCAGAGCCCGCCTTCTTCTGCGCTCTCTGCCTGGGACTGGGACACGCAGAGTTTTCTCTCGCCAACGGCGGATGTTTCCTCTGCGATTGGGCTTCTGTTGTTGACCTTGCGGGCTCGACTCGAAGCGTTACGCCGCCTCCCCCTCTCACCGCCTACGAGCGCTGAATGGGGGACGAGCTGCTTACAGCTGTGCTAACCGCGGCTAGCTTTTTTTTTTTTTACCAGAGAGCTAGCCCGACCCCATGCATACACCGGCAAGTGGGTTTATAGTGCGTTAGTTCCGTCGAGGTCGAACTAGTCGCTGCTATCACACCCTCTTATCTGCTCGCGCTATTAAGCCTGTATCTTCACCCTAGCTCAGTGGTGGAACACAAAGCTTTTCGCGCCAGAGACCCGTGTTCGATTCCGGCTCTCGCAGATAATTTTTTATGCAGCTCTGAGCTCTCGGCTAGCTTTCTTACGTTACAGAAAGCGGCCGCGCTCTCCCGCCTGCATATAACGCCACTACATAAAGGGTTTATAGTGTATCAGTTCCGCTGAGGCCGAACCTGTTTCTGCTATGACGCCCTCTTATCTGCTCGCGCTGTTATGTTTGTGTCTTTACCCCTGGCTCAGTGGTGGAACACAAAGCTTTTCGCGCCAGAGATCCGTGTTCGATTCCGGCTCTCGCAGATATTCTTTATGCAGCTCTGAGCTCGCGCCCAGCTCTCTTACGTGACAGAAAGCGGCCGCGCTCTCCCGCGCTCATGAGAAACGTTCTCATTTCCGAGCATAAAGCTGGACAAATGGGTTATAGTGTGTTAGTTCCGCTGAGGCCGAACCTGTTACTGCTATCACTCCCTCTTATCTGCTCGCGCTACAGTGCTTGTGTCATTACCCCTGTGGCTCAGTGGTGTATCACAAAGCTTTTCGCGCCAGAGACCCGCGTTCGATTCCGGCTCTCGCAGATAATTTTTATGCCGTCACAAGTCCAGCCTCTGCAGGCTAAAAATAGTCTCGTGCCCGCTTGCAGCGCTCACGTTTCTAACACGCACTTGCACGCGACGGCGCGTCACAAGTGCAGCCGATTTCAGGCTATATATATATCCCGCTGCAGGCCGCTCACGTGACCAGCCTCAGCTGAGAAAAGGACGGCTATTTCTCACCATGGCTGAACCGCCATCAAGGTTTCGCCCTCTGTCAGTCCCCGTTCACACGGCTACTGCAGCAGTGTACACCGCCATCAACAAGCCGGTCTCTTTTCCCGCTTGCATGTGCACAAACGCCGTTTTCACCGCGTCCCAGAGATATCTCAAAAAGAGCATAAAAACCTATTGTGTAGATAATGTGCCCACAACACTGTGTTCACTCATACACAAAACACTGCATGTGCACAAACACCGTTTTCACGGCGACCCAGAGATATCTCAAAAAAAGCATAAAAACCTATTGTGTAGATAATGTGCCCACAACACTGTGTTCACTCATACACAAAGCACTGCATGTGCACAAACACCGTTTTCACGGCGATCCAGAGATATCTCAAAAAGAGCATAAAAGCCTCACGTGTAGAAAATGTGCCCACAACACTGTGTTCACTCATACACAAAAGCTTTTCAGTTCCCGTGTGTCTCACAGAGCCCACTCTCATAAAGCGGTTCCAACCCGCTCGAGTTTCAGAGTGCATAAGTGCGCCCACGAGCCCGTGTGCGCGTCCCACCTCTGCTCACTCTGTTACACGGCCCTTAAACTCCTCTCTGAGTGTAAGTCCCGCTGTCATAAACACTATGAGCGCGCCAGCGCGGCCCGCTGTGTGCAGCAACAGGGACCATGTAGCCATTCACCCCTTAGCGTTACGCTTCAAGCGTGGGAAGCTATTCCGGGAATTTCCCAGTGGGTGCTAAACACAATAAGGCTAGGCTATCGATTACAGTTCCACCGCCGCCCTCCAGGTTTCCGAGCGCGGCTAGAAACTATTGTGAACCCAGAAGCAGTGACTCTGCTCCGTTCAGAGATAGCAAAACTATTGTGCAAAAGGGCTATAGAGAGAGTTCCTCTATCTATGAGCGAGTCGGGGTTTTACGGCCGTTATTTTCTGGTTCTAAAGAAAGACGGCGGCCTCAGACCAATCTTAGACCTCAGATTTCTGAACAAAGTTCTCATGAAGAGACCGTTCAAATTGCTCACTATCAGAAAACTCCTCGCGCATGTGCGCCAGGGGACTGGTTCATTTCACTAGATCTGAAAGATGCCTACTTTCAGATTCAGATAAATCCCCTTCACAGGCCATTCGTACGTTTCGCCTTCGAAGGCCAGGTTTATCAATACACCGTCCTCCCGTTCAGCCTATCCCTAGCACCCCGCACGTTTACGAGGTGCATGGATGCGATGCTCGCCCCCCTGCGGAGTCAGGGGCTGCGAATACTGAACTATTTGGACGACTGGCTGATTTTGGCACAATCACAGAGGGAGCTACTGTCTCATCGTACAGTTCTCCTCGACCATCTGAAAAGTTTGGGCCTCTCTGTCAACTGGACAAAGAGCGCACTTCAACCCAGTCAGACTATCTCCTTCTTGGGTATAGAGCTAGACTCGGTCTCAATGACGGCTCGTCTGTCTACACAGCGCGCGCGTGTGTCTCACCGCGTGTGGACCACGGGCCGCCAGCTGATAAAGGTAACGCAGACCTGTATCACAGCTCTGCAGCCATGGACCATGACAGAATGGTTTCAGCGGGGCGTTTCCTTGGGGACCTTTTCTCGCCGAAAAGTCATTTTCGACAGACGCATCCAACATGGGTTGGGGTGCGGTCTGCGAGGGCTCACCGGCCTTCGGCCCCTGGTCAGCTCAGGAGAGTCTCCTCCACATAAACTGTTTGGAGATGCTGGCGGTCGAGAACGCGCTCACGCGCTTTCTGCCGCGCATTCACGGTCACCATGTGCTGATCCGTTCCGACAATATGGCTGTGGTCTCCTATCTAAAACCGTCAGGGCGGCGTCAGATCCAGAATTCTCTTCCGGCTGACAGAACGCATCCTAGTTTGGTCCCAGTGTCACCTGCTCTCGCTCAGAGCGACGCACGTGCCGGGCCATCTGAACGACGGTCCAGACAGTCTGTCCAGGAATCCCATTCCCCCTGGCGAATGGTCCCTGCACACTCTTACAGTCCAAAAGCTGTGGCGAATATTCGGCAGAGCAGAGGTGGACCTCTTCGCCTCAGAAGAAAACACCCACTGCCCAATATTTTTCTCAAAATGCGAGGACGCGCTAGCCCAGACCTGGCCCAGCCGCCCGCTTTATGCATTCCCTCCGGTGTCTCTGCTACCACAGGTGCTTCAGAGAATCAGGGAAACACGCCACTCGGTGCTCCTCATAGCCCCGCGTTGGGAAGGTCAGACTTGGTTTCAGGAGCTCACTCAGCTGTCACAGACAGCCCCATGGCCCATTCCACTCAGAACAGATCTCCTCTCCCAAGCTCGCGGCACGATCTGGCATCCCCACCCAGAGCGCTGGGCGCTTCATGCGTGGGTGATCAACGACTACCCGTTGCTTTGCCAGAAGGAGTGTTAAACACGATCATGCAGGCTAGAGCGGCTTCTACTAGAAGGCTCTATGCGTCTAAATGGTCTGTGTTCTCTAAGTGGTGCACCGACAGAAACTTGGACCCACGGTCATGCGAGGTTCCTTCCTTGCTAGTTTTTCTCCAAGAGATGCTGGATAAGGGCAGGTCCCCTTCCACTCTCAAGGTGTATGTGGCAGCCGTCGCGGCGTTCGCTGAACCCCGGCGTGGCCAGTCACTGGGCAAAGATGGCTTAGTCATCCGCTTCCTCAGGGGAGCTAGAAGGATGAACCCCTCACGCCCCCCGTCGGTGTCGATTTGGGACCTTTCCATAGTTCTCGAAGCTATGAAAGCCCCCCCCATTCGAACCGTTAAACACCGTGGAGCTCAAATACCTTTCGCTCAAGACTATCTTCCTGCTCGCGCTCGTGTCAGTGAAGCGTGTGGGGGACCTTCACGCGCTGTCCAGCAGCACTTCCTGTCTGGAGTTTGGGCCCAATGACTCCTTAGTCGTTCTCAAACCTAGACATGGTTATGTCCCAAAAGCGATTGGTACCCCATTCAGGGCACAAGTTATTTCTCTATCGGCTCTGCCTGCATCCAATAGCGAATCTGACTCTAATCTCCTGTGTCCGGTCAGGGCCCTGAGATTATACTTTACTCGCACTGCTCCGGTCAGACGAGCTGAGCAGCTTTTTGTTTCGTTCGGTGGGCGCACCAAGGGGTTGGCCGCCTCGAAACAGACTGTCTAGATGGATAGTTGATGCCATTGCAGCCGCATACGCGTCAAAAGACCTGCCATGCCCTCTGGGCATCAGGGCCCGTCCCACTAGAGGCATGGCCTCATCGTGGGCTTGGTCCAGCGGAATTTCCATTCATGATACTTGTGTGGCAGCGGGATGGGCTTCCCCCTCCACCTTTATCAGATTTTACTATCTGGAAGTTCCCGCCTTGCAGGCTAAACTACTAGCAGTCTAGTATGTTACAGCTCTTCTGGTTGAGCTGCACTATAGGGAGTTATTCACGCAGACCGGTCTCGTTCTGTCCCTCCTTATTATGTGCTTATGTACTTCACAAATCCCCGGCCCGCTCCGCTGGCCTTTGTCACATGTACATATTTTATTCCCACTCATAAGGGTTCCCCGGGGTCCCCCCTGGGACTCATAGTGGATGCTTAGCACGCACGGCGTTGACCAGGTGTTCCCGTAGCGTAAGCTAGCTTACGCAATACGAGAGAACCTCTCGTAAGAGAACGAATCGGTTACCTAACGTAACCTCGGTTCTCTCTAGATGAGGGAACGAGTATTGCGTTCCTGGCCGTGCTTGTGCTACTAGCGTTCTCGCTTCATTCTATGAAAACCAGAATTTACAGCCTGAGAGGCGAATTTATACTCTCTGGCCACGCCCGTTTCGGCGGGCTCTGACGCAATGAGAGCAGGTCAGACTCTCATTGGCCGAGAGTTCATTCGTGTCTCCTCATAGGCTTAAGCAGTTCCCTGTGAGCGAGCCAATGAGCTGCTAGCTAGCCTGCTCATGCTCTGCTGCAGCTGAACTGCGTTGTGAATAGATACAAAATTATAGGATAATTTTTGGCTTCAGTTTCTCAGAAAAGATGAATCTTTCCCGTAGCGTAAGCTAGCTTACGCAATACTCATTCCCTCATCTAGAGAGAACCGAGGTTACGTTAGGTAACCGATTCGTTTTCACATATTGACTTTTGCAGGCAAGAGTAGTTGAAGAAAGTAGCTGGAGCCTAACCATTAAGGCTAAAAGTCCTTGGACACAATGTACTTGTACTTTTTAAAATATTTTCATTTAGCTTTTTATAATTTTACTTTTTAAAAGATGCACAGTTTTGTTTTGTTTTGTTTGAACACTGCACTGGGCTTATTCCTGTTGTGAATTAAAAAATAGAATTAGGGGGGGTCCCTCAGATATTTTTATTTTAGTAAAAAATAATAACAAATCTGATTAAATGCATGCAATGGATACGTTAAATTTCGTGAATTGATTATTTTCAATATTTTTTTTTAAAGTTGGCTAGTTGCCATGTCTCTTTAAAATGTAAACGCCCCGCCCCACATCTAAAGAGTGCTGTGTGTGCGCATGACATCGTTGACTGACAGGACTGTTTGATTGGCGCCGCTCCGTTGAAGCTAATTTTAACTTTTAAAAAATGGAGAAAAATAAACCTCCACTCGAGGTCGGAAAGAGAAAGCTTCTTACTGACTTTTTTGAGGGGTAATTGTCTCTCTCTCTATATCTTTCTACTTTATATCTACCCAAACCATATCGGGGCTTTTGTATTCCTTGCGTAAATTGGAAACATTTAGGCTTAAGTTACTATTTTTATTCATTATTAATAGTCCTGGTTCGGGTTTCTAACCCTACGGGAGTGCTAGAGATCTCGACGGAGATGGAGAGCTTTTTAGTAAAGGGAGCGATCGTTGTGTGCTTTCTATGCTTTCTAATTTCCATTCAGAATTTGTATAAAACTTGTTTTTCATGCTGCCAGCCAGGACCAATGGCCACGTAAACACAAAGTTTCGGGAATTACATACGTATTTATGCGGGATTCACTTCTGAAATAGCAATAATTGACATTGATTGCCATGGCATTGTTTGTTTCTGAATAAAGCAGCCTTTTTCACTGAAATGGTCGTTGAATAGTTGCTGACTTACTCACTCATAACAGTGCTTTTCCGCCACCCCTACTGGAAGTAACTATGTAAAAATCGCATTTGCTGAAATAGTTGAAAAATCCCCACCAACACACAGAATGACAGCCTGTTTTGTCACAATCTATATGTTTAATATCTAATAAACAAGTTTCATCCATTTAATCAATTCTTTTGGAACAAACATTATTATCACAGTGTCACATAATCCACATTAATCATCCAGTTGTTTTTAGGATAAAAACTACATTGGTAAAAAAAAGCTAGAATCATTCTGTTGGATGTACACTACTGTTCAAAAGTTCAAGAGTCTCTTCTGCTCACCAAGCCTGCATTGATTTGATGCAAAATACAGTAAAAACAGTAATTTTATGAAATATTATTACAATTTAAAATAATAATACAATAAAATATCATTTATTTCTGTGATCAAAGCTGAATTTTCACCATCGTTTCTCCAGTCTTCATCACATGATCCTTCAGATCTGAAATATAAACTTTTGTAGCATTATACACTACCATTTAAAAGCTTGTGGTCAGTAAGAATGTATTTTTAAAAAATGTTGGGAAAGAAATTAATACTTTTATTCAGTATGGTTGCATTAAATTGATCAAAAGTGACAGTAAAGACATTTATAATGTAACAAAAGATTCTATTTCAAATAGAAACTGTTCTTTTGAACTTTCTATTGATCAAAAAATCCTGAAAAATAAAATAAATGTTTATTACATAAATGTTTGTTGATCATCAGATCATCATATTAGAGTGATTTCTGACGGATCATGTGACACTGAAGACTGGAGTAATGATGCTGAAAATTCAGCGTTGATCACGCATTCTATATATTCACATAGAAAACAATATTTCACAATATTATTGTTTTTTTATCAAATCAATGCAGCTTTGAGCAGAAGAGACTTTTAAAAACATTTAAAAAATTGTATCGATCTCAACTTCTGAATGGAACTGAACCTTTTTATAAATAAGATATATTTATGCATATTATGATCAAATATATTGTATATTTTGTATAAAGTGTATATTGCAAGACTAAACCTACATCCATCCATCCCCCCCCCCACCCCCTAAAAAAAAACTTGGGGACCCCCTATAAGACTCAATTCGAGCACTGGTGTAAGGGCATGATTAAACAATAACTACTGTGTTTTTGTGTTTGTTTTGTTAAAGCAATTCACATAGGGATTCCCACCGTCTACCCCTGCCACCCTGCCAAGACCTCTTGCCACCCCTTTGCCCCCCCATGTAAAATTTTCTAGATCGGCCACTGGTTGGGAAGGAGAAAGAGACACAAGAAGAGAAAAGCAGCCACACGGGACTGCTCAGACTGGCATTGTGTCTAACTGAATGCCGTGGTTTCTCAGGGCTTGCTGTGCCTTCCTCTCTGGGCCATATCCCAGGGTAAATCAAAGAAATGTCCCATTTCAATTCAAATTCAAATAAAAAAAAAAAGAGAGAGAGAGAGGGTAAATTAGTGAATAAAAAAATGCAATGTAAATCATTCAGTCTGAGTGCTCTTTTTTTTAAATGAAAGTTTCAATGAAGTATATTCAATGTAAGAAATACTTCAATCATTTATTATTAATAATTACTTTGCAATTTTTTTTGGAGTTTTGCATATATTCATTATGGTAGTGAGAATATTATAATAAATAATTCATATTTTGCCATGACAGTAATGACAAATATACTATATATATATATTGTTGAATCTCTGGAGTGATAATCAAAAAACTACACTTCCCAGAGTGCACCACCAGCAGCAGCAAACCGGCTGCTTGTCACCTGATTGTCATTGTCACTGATTTGGAGCACCTGAAAAAGCATGGAGGTTCTCAGTCGGTCAAAAAACAAACTTCAGAGAGAAGAGGCTCCAAGTCACTCATAGGTTCATTCCAAAGACGCCAATGGTCTGTAAAATGTTTTATTTACTTTCATGGTGTTTAAAATGCTGCTTAATATGTTCAAGCTATGTTTAACTGCTGTGTAGATGTTTAAGTAAGACATTGCAGCATTGCCTTCGTTTATGTTGTGTTTGTAAAAATGGACCGTATAAAATGCAAAAGGATGGTATAAAGTTAAAAATGGTAACTACAAACAAATTTGGAAGATTCAAGAAATCACATTTTTCTTTTTTCCATGTAAATGGCTTAAGTTGTTAATTTATTTAAAATGCATTAAAAATTTTGAATTAAAATGTTTAAATAAAATTGTAACTTTTGTTCTCTGTCTTTAATGGTTTACAACTGTCAAGTCCTCCTCCAGTTCAATTTCCAAAGGACACAAGGACAACTCAAAGCAAACCACGAGGGAGTGGCAGGAACCCTTCTCCGGATGAGGAAGAAAGCCTGGGTAATAAAAGGCCGTAGACTTGCCAAGAGAATGGTTGACAGCTGTGTGGAAGATCCATCCTGCAGACTCTCCCCATAGGAATGGTGCAGCAGAGGCAGCTGTCAAAGTAGTGAAGCGGGCGTTGAGCAACCTTGGTGGAGATGGTGTTTTCACATGGGGAGAATTCCAAACTTTTCTCTTCATGGCAGCCAACCTTGCAAATGAGAGACCCATTGGCACGTCCTAAAAGCAGATAATTTGGGGTGATGTACTCTACACAGTCTTCTCTGCTTTGAGTTCTTGCATCGATGGGTCTCTCATTTGCAAGGTTGGCTGCCATGAAGAGAAAAGTTTGGAATTCTCCCCATGTGAAAACACCATCTCCACCAAGGTTGCTCAACGCCCGCTTCACTACTTTGACAGCTGCCTCTGCTGCACCATTCCTATGGGGAGAGTCTGCAGGATGGATCTTCCACGACCATTCTGTACCATGCTTGGCAGCTGTATCTTCTAGTTCAGACTTGTCTAGTCGGTTCAGGAATCTATGAAGCTTCTCCAGTGCAGGTCTGGCTCCCACAAAGTTAGTGCCAGGGTCGACCAGAGTTTCCTGGGGTGTCCTCTCAGTGAAGTGAACCTTTGATAGGCTAGCAGGAATCCTTCAGATGACATGTCACTCACCACTTCAGTGTGTATGGCTCGGGAAGCCATGCAGCAGAAGACTATTCCCCATACTTTGAGTCTAGTTCTCTTCTTGACCTCATCTTTCACTTCATAAGGGCCGAACAAGTCCATGGTGGTGAATTCAAAAGGTGCAGCTGGGAATGTTCGCTCTAGAGGCAGGTCAGCCATGATTTGGTGACACTGTTTTGCCTTGTTTTTCCTGCAGACCACACAGCTGTCAACCATTCTCTTGGCAAGTCTACGGCCTTTTATTACCCAGGCTTTCTTCCTCATCCGGAGAAGGGTTCCTGCCACTCCCTCGTGGTTTGCTTTGTGGGATTCTTGTGCCAGCAGTGTGGACACCCATGCTTCAAATGGTAAAACTGGCACTGCTGTCTTATCTTCATTGAACGTCTGAATTCTGCCTCCACAAACTAGCAGTCCAGAGTTCACATCTTTGTATACTGCCAGTCTGTTCAGAGTTGTGTCTGAAAAAACTGTACCTTTTTGAGCTGCGAGGAAGAGGTCTTTGAGCGCATCATGTTCTTTGATAGTTAGCACAGCTTGCTTGAGTGATTTTACCTCCCACTTTGACTGTTTAGGGACTTGGCACTTCCTCTTCAGCCACTGCTTGGCAGCTAGACAAACCCAGGCAACGACTCTCACCAGTTTGAACAGGCTACTGAATCTTCTTACTTCCACAAGGTCTTTAACCCAGCCAGTGGGCTTCTTTCTTAGAAGAAGAGTTGGGTTTACCACAGGTATTCCCTCTTGAGCTTCACTCTTTGGACTTTCCTGGCTGCCTTGTAGGTCTTCTTTCTGCTGACTCCTTGCTTGAGCTCTTGTTAATGCACCTGAGAATGCCTTCCTCTGGAGCTTGTTTACACTTTCTCTGGCATGAGCTGCAACCTCTCCAGCTGATTTTATAGGCCATTTTTCCACTGGCCACTTGAGGAACTCTGGTCCATTTTGCCATATGGAATCCTCCTTCAAATCTCCAGGAGCGCCCCCTCTTGTTATGATGTCAGCTATGTTTAGATCTCCACTGATCCACCACCAGTCTTGCACTAGTCCAGCTTTCTGGATTTCACCCACTCTATTTGCAAAGAAGGTTTTGTACCCATAACTGACTCTTTGAATGGCTCCCAAGACCGTTTGACTGTCAAGTAGATGGAACCATCTCTCGATCTTCATTCGTGCATGCTTTTCCACATACTTCCTGATCCTGGCTGCAAAAACAGCACCACAGATCTCAGCTTTTACAGCTTCTCCCTTTTGATCCAGGGGTGTCAGTTTGGCTTTTGATTCAACGAATCGAACTACAGTGCCTTGACTTGTCTCCCATCTTAAGTACATCACACATCCATAGGTTTGGTCACTTCCATCAGAGAATGTGATGCCCCAAGGTTTCCCTTCCCAGCCAGCTGGTGTGAGGCTCCTGTTGAATCTCACCTGTCCAAGCTGCACATATTCTTCAAAAAGTTGTATGGCTTCTTCTCTGAGGCTTTCTGAGAGAGGTTGGTCCCAGGTTTCTTGGGTTAGTTTCCCACCCCCTCCCTCTTGGAATGCTGTTCTAACAAGAATTGCTCCCTTCTGTTTGGCAGGTGTAACTAAGCCAATTGGGTCGTACAGTCCAGCCACTTGGTTTAAGAGAGCCCTCCTAGTCAGTGGATTAGGTGTCTCAGTTCTCACCTCCTCCTTGAAGATCTTTTCCAACTCTCATCTTCTTCCTTTTGGAAAAGTTAACTGAGGTTAACATGTAGAGCTTGTCTTCATCCATTTGGTAGCCGATACCGAAGGCTTTGTTGTCTTCGTCCCTCATTTGATTTGGAAGAATTAAGGTTTTACATTGTGTCTCTGTTAGAACCTCAGTCTCCATTCCTTGCCTCCCACTTTGCCCTGAACGGACCCATGGTTTGAGGAAGAAACCTCCAGCTTTCAAGATCTCTTCAACATTTGCTGTGATTTTGTCAAGTTTATTTAGGTCATTTTGGGAGGTTAAGAGGTCATCCACATAACTGTCCTCTTCAATGACTCTGCGTTCATCCTCCAAGTGAAGAAAGTTGGGCAGGCGTGCTGTTTCCCTCATAGCCAACTGAGCAATGCAACCAGCAGGTCTGTCCCCAATGTTGACTCTGGTAACTCCATATTCACTTATCTCTTCATCTGGGCTGTCCCTCCAGAGGAATCTGTGAAGATGCATCTCACGCTCTTCCAACCATACAGAGTTGTTAATCTTTCTGATGTCTCCTAGAGATGCATACGTCCCTTCTCTGAACCTCAGCAGGACAGCTCTGATAGGGTTGAGAACATCTGGTCCCTTCAGAAGAAGATCGTTCATACTCACGCCTTTGTATTTCTGGCTACTATTCCATACAATACGAACTGGTGTTGTCACTGAATGAGGGTTTGGCGTCACCAGGTGGCTTACGTACCACACTGGTCCGTTCCACTCGTCCATGATTTTGTTGGTGAGTTTTATGGCTGCGCCTCGTTCGACCATTTCATGGATCTGGGTCGCATATGCGACTTTCCAGTCTGGCTCTCTGCTTAGTTGCTTTTCCATCCTTAAGAAACAAGCCTTGACTGCACCTTTGTTGTTTGAGAGAGAAGCTGGATCTACCGCCCAAGGATACTTTGCATCCCAATGTGGAGCTGTTGTGTGAGCATCCCCCTTCTTGTAGGTGAGGCCTCCTTTAATGATCTCCAGCTCCCTCTCTTCTGCCAGGGTAATTTCTTTTCCTCCTGGTGGACAGTTTCCACATCGGCATCCTCCACATCTTGGCTCACATGCTGTC
Organism: Gila orcuttii; assembly: GCA_026230005.1. Lineage (NCBI taxonomy): Eukaryota > Metazoa > Chordata > Actinopteri > Cypriniformes > Leuciscidae > Gila > Gila orcuttii. The sequence goes on from JAPDVR010000011.1 coordinate 27,941,316, forward strand.
CCAATGCCACCACTCAAGGAACTCACGGTTACTGGCAGCTGTAAATTTGGTCTGAGCCACATCCTCCTGCTGTAGCTGGGCGGTGTCCGTCGTTGGACTTGTGATTTCTTGATATTTAACTGCTTCTGTCCTCATGGAACGAGCGAAGTGTGTTTTGGACTCATATACTGCAACCTCCACTTCTTCAAATAAGTCGGGATGTGCTCCACCCACTGTCTTCCCCAATGGACCCTCCCACAAGACGAGGTCTCCGATGATTTTTACCCTCGGAGGAGCGAGTCTTCCCTCTCGGTGGCTAATGAGAAGTTCAACCTCTTCTGGCCTTTCCAATTCTTTAAGTTTGACTTCTGGGAAGAATTTTCTCAACTTCTCAGGTTCAATTACTTGATGCACTCTGGCGATTTCGTCCAAGCCGTAGCAGACCATTTCATGAGCTCTCTCCGTTCCTTTAGGTGTCTTGACTCTGACTTTGAGGAGATACCTTTGTGTGTTCACCTCTATGGTCATACCACCAACCCCATGCACAACTAAAGTTATCTTCTCATGTCTTAACCTCAGTCTTTCAGCAGCCTTATGGGTAATGTAGTTTGTGTCTGAAGCAAGGTCAATTAAAGTTCCAATCTTCTGCCCTGCGTTTGCAGTGACTTGCATCAGCATCATGATGACAGGAAGCTCAGAGCCCATTCCTCTGCAGTAGCTCAGACTGGCCTGAAGCATCGAGTGTCACTGCGGTTTTGTTGGTGTTGGTGAAAGCCTTTCTGCATCGATCTGCCATTTCTGGGGAGAGTTCAGACAAGATTTCCTCCTGTTCTTCCGTTAGTTTGCTTTCACCTTTGCAGACTTTCCACTCTTTCTCTCTTCCCCTCTTTTGACTTCTTTTGGGCAGAGGAAAAAATGGTGGTCTGGGGCACCACCTTCCCTTTTACAGTCTTTATTTCTGCATAGGAAAGTTTCTCTGCAGTAACCATCTCCATCATGGCATCCGAGACATTTTCTGCATGCTCCCAGCTTTCTCAATACAGCTTTCTTTTCAGGTAGCTTAAGTCTTGTGAACTTTCTACAAAAGAAAATTTTGTTGCTGTGCCCACTATCACCACAGACACCACATACCTCATCAAGCTCTTCTTTGTGTTTTTTGTTGAGGCAATCTTTCTGTCATACCTCTTTTCTGAGCGATCTGATCTTTCCACCTTCTCCACAGTTCTGAGCTGTTCAAGTCTCTCTAGTATCTCTTCTTGGCTTTTCAGGAACTTCAAGAGCATGATAAAGTGGTTGTCTGGTGTGACATTGTTTCTGGGCTCAACCATGAACATCACCCAATCTCTTTTAATAAAGTCAGGCAACTTGCTTTCAATGGTTTTAATTACCAGTGGGTTATTTATGGCTCCAGAGTTTCCTAACTCTGTGAGATCCGCTAGGGCCTTCTCTACTGACTGTATGAGGTCAATTACCTTTCTTGGCTGGTTCCCTTTCACATGTGGCATCTTCTCAAGCTCTTCAAGGATTTCCACTGTGATGGTTGACTTATTTCCATATCTGTTTTCCAGGACTCTGAACATGTCATTGGCAGTGGTGTAGGTTGAAAGTCTGAGGTCTTTTGAGATTTTGTCATCCACACTCTCCAAGAGTTGAATTTTCTTAACTTCAGTTGAACCGGATGGCTCTCCCTGCTTTTGCAGGCTTTCCCAGTCTTTCCTCCATCTGTGATTATTCTCTCTTGCTTCCATTAAAGATAGGTAAAGAGGTTGGCTTGATTCTCACTATTGGTGTGGATGTTCCTGGTTGGGGTAGTCTCTCTCCTGTGCCTTGCCCATTGATCGTCCGTGCAGTGGCAAATTCAGCCTTCCTTAACTCAAGCCTGTAGTAGGATGCTTTTACGTCCTTGACCCTTCCATCTAATTCATCCTTCAATTCTACAGGGATCCATCTCTCCCATGTTGACATTGCTGAGATGGCCTCTTTTATTCTCTTGTCCAAGAGAGCGAGGTGCACTTCATAGCCCTCTAAATTGGCACTTTCCACAGGTACATCAGCTGCTTTATCATTGGCTTTCTCTGCTTCCAGGATTCCCTCAAGAAGTTCACTCCTTCCATACCTCGACCACAGGTTTGTTTGAACAAGGTCTCTTATTTCTACCAACTTTGTCTCACCTTCATTTACAGATCTGTCAATGTCGGCCTCTTGCTGTTTATCAAGACTTGCTTCCTCATCCTCAGTCTTAATGTCAGCCTCCAGTCCAATCCTATAGTCATCATTGGCATCGAGCATCTTTCTGAAACAGTCTGAAAGCTTTGTGAATTCCTCCTTTAACTCCATTTGAAGCATGCTGCTTGCTCCTCTTGAAATAAAGTTGGCTTGTCTGGTGAAGCTGCTTTTTGCAGTGGTCGTCTCCTTTTTGAGCTGCTGGACCGACTTCCCCAGGACATCTTCTGCCATCTTGACTTCCTCTGCGTCAACAGCTTATTTCTGGACCTGAAGCCGTTTATCCTCAGGGCCAGGCCGCTCCGCGTGGTTTACAACTGTCAAGTCCTCCTCCAGTTCAATTTCCAAAGGACACAAGGACAACTCAGTCTAATATTATTTTAACACAAACACAAAATAAACGAAGGCAATGCTGCAATGCAAAGGGAGACCCTGGAGATTTCCAGCTCAATGGCTACCCTTACAAAAGGCTTAAACGTATTCAAGCAGAGGTAAACAATTTCTGGAAGAAGTGGAGCCAATTGGCTGGACCTAATCTGTTCATAAGAAGCAAATGGCACACCAAAGAGCGAAATGTTGCTGTTGGAGATGTGGTCTGGCTGGCTGACCAAAACGCCCTGAGGGGACAGTACAAGCTGGCTAGAGTCGTCAGTGTAAATGCTGACAGCAAAGGCATTGTAAGAGATGCGTTTGTGAAGACTTTTCCCAGTTATCCTGTTCACATCACAAGAACTAACAGTGAAAGAACTAAGAGGCTTCAAACCAAAATCCTAGCCACAATTCTTCATAGGGATGTCAGACGCCTTGTCATTCTACTTCCCACTGAAGAACAAGCAGAGGTGTGAAGGGCTTGTGTGACCTCTCTGGATTTGGAAAAAACCAGGAGCTCAAGTGGGAGGTGTTGAGTTGAATCTCAGGAGTGGTAATCAAAAAACTACACTTCCCAGAGTGCACCACCAGCAGCAGCAAACCGGCTGCTTGTCACCTGATTGTCACTGATTTGGAGCACCTGAAAAAGCATGGAGGTTCTCAGTCAGTCAAAAAACAAACTTCAGAGAGAAGAGGCTCCAAGTCACTCATAGGTTCATTCCAAAGACGCCAATTGTCTGTAAAATGTTTTATTTACTTTCATGGTGTTTAAAATGCTGCTTAATATGTTCAAGCTATGTTTAACTGCTGTGTAGATGTTGAAGTAAGACATTGCAGCATTGCCTTCGTTTATGTTGTGTTTGTAAAAATGGACAGTATAAGATGCAAAAGGATGGTATAAAGTTAAAAATGGTAACTACAAACAAATTTGGAAGATTCATGAAATCACATTTTTCTTTCCATGTAAAAGGCTTAAGTTGTTAATGTATTTAAAATGCATTAAATGTTGAATTAAAATGTTTAAATAAAATTGTAACTTTTGTTCTCTGTCTTTAAAGGTTTACAACCTAATTTGCTGAACAGAACAATCAACTGACAAAGCAAAAATAAAAGTGATTGAGTCGGAAATTTGAGGTGTCCTTTGGAAATTGAACTGGAGGAGGACTTGACATATATATATATATATATATATATTTTTTATATATATATTATGTGTGTGTCTTTACTGTGCATCATCTGTGATGTTGTCGATGCACGTTTCTAAATGTTTGTGAGTCACACACATATTGAGGAAGGGGCATGTTGACAAAACAGGGTGAGCTAAAGAGGTGTTAGGAAGAGTAAGACAAACAAAAGATAATAGAATGAAAAGGAAGACAAAGACAATAGGAAATTAAGTCCCAGATGAAGTAAATGACCTGCTCAGCTCATTAGACGGACATTAGAAAACTGCATTGATTTGCATCTGATTTGGGTGAAACCCAAGGGATACTTCCATGTTCTGGACGTGCCATAGATGGTCTGTGCCCTTCCCTCTATTGTACATGGACCGGCCAAAACACTGAATCATCTTTACAGCGTTCAGAGGCACTGATGTGTTGCTCGGTTTTTCTTTCCTCACATTGAGGCTAGAGATCACTAAATAAAAACCATTTTGACTTTAAATCATGCATAATAATAACCTCTGTTATCTTCTTTAAAAGATGGCTATTAATGGCTGATGGGTAAGTCTTTTAAAATCATTTCCCCCCTCATAAGTATGGCTATTTCACTTATATATTACTTAAATAATATTACTTTAATTGTTTAAATGTACTCGTAAAATAATTATTTAATTATTAGAAGCTGAACATAGTCTCCTTTTAATGTTCAGTAATGCAAATTTTAAGATATGGGACTTAATCATAAGATAAAATTTTAGTCAATTCAAAATTCAGAAAATGCAAATAGAGAGACTGAGTCAGAAGAATAGAGGCGGATTAATGTCAGTGGGAAAAGCTTCCTTTATGAATGTGTTACATGGATTTACTGGATTTGTGGGGAGAGCACAGTCCAATTTTCTCTAATAGTTTATGAACTGAGTAATCCCACCAGAAAGCTGATTTTTCCTCGACAGATAGCTCAAAGGAAAGGTCCAAATGAGGCCAAATATTATTTACACTTCTTTGCTATTCCATATTTTTTTCATGGAAAAATGTTTTAACGTATAAGCAATACTGCAAAACCATAATCTCTCAAAAATTTTATTGCATTTTTGATTTGAATAGTTTTACATTTTTATTTTTTTGTTTGTTTGTTTTATCATATTTGTTTGTTTGTTTATATACATTTTTGGCTCTTAATTAAAAAAAAGTATAAAAACAGAATTAACACATTTTTTCTTTAGCATTGGACATTAAAAGTGTAGAAGTCATATAATAATAAAAACATTATTATTGATAATAATTACTTAATATTAATTATAATTAAGTAATATTTATTAATATTATTATACTTTTTTTTTCCAATTACCCCTAACTTGCATACAAATTTAAATGACTTCCGTTTTTTTAATATTCTAGAATTTTACACCATTTTTAACTTCAGCATTTAAGAATCTATAGCTGTTAAATGAAACTAATTGCTAATAAAATGAATGGAAATTATATTAAGATACATTAATAACATGAATTATTTCCATAAAGAGATTTCTTTACTGGTGTCATTTTACTTTTAATCTCTAATTCACAAATACAGAGAGAGGCTAAGTCAAAAGAATTTGAGGTGAATTAACGTAAATATTAAATATTATTTAGTCTTAAAAATCATACTGCATACTTGGGGACAAACCTACCTACTTGGTTTCTTTTAATCTATCACACATATGCAGTCCAGCACTAGCCACTGAATCTCATGTGTCGTGTGAGTGTGAGTGTCTGTGTGTGTGTGTGTGTGTGCACATACCGTACTCCGCGGGGAATCTAATCTCCATCCCCTCAACCCCCCTCCTCTCTCCTCCCCCTCTTGCTCTCTCTCTCTCTCTCTCTCTCTCTCTCTTTCTCTACTGCATTGATGCTTCTGCCTTCCTCACTGATGATGTCACTGGTTCACTCAGTCTCAGCATCACCAGCAGAGCCATTTTGGCTTCTACATTACAGGGCACTCAAAGATCTCTCCTCCAAGTAGCCTTCCTCCTTACAAGCAGGCCTCAACGGGCATCCAGAACAAATAAAGGGTCCTTTGTTAAACAAGAGGGAAAAGCAGATTGTTTTTGACATATCAGAGGAAGAGCTCAAGAAGAAGATTTTGAGAAGCCAGCGCAAGAGACAGTAGTTGGAGCCGATCTGTAGAGTCAATAGCTGAGAGCATCAGAGGATCTCCATTGTAAAGGTAAGAGTTTTTTTTTTTTTCATTGTTAGCGTGTTCTAGAGGACAATGCAGTATTAATGAGGCTCTGTGTGTTTATTTGGTGTTGGGTCACCAGGGTGGGACTGCTGTGGGGTGCGGCCATTCAGAGCTGTCAACAAATCCAGACATTATTATTATGACAGAGAAGCGTTTTTTTTATTTTTTTATTGAGTAATGGAACAGATGTTGTTCGTCATAAATGGCCCTCTGTCCTTGTGTACATATTTCTAAGTGCGGGAAGGATAAATGCACTGTCATTCATTGTCTCAAACTGGCAGGCACACAATAATGAATCACGATTTGAGAATTTACAGGACAAAGTATTTCATTTATACTTTTTTACAGTACAATCTTTTCTCTTTTTTTCTTAATATATAAGAGTTAACATAAAAGCAAATTGGGTAAAATATTACGACTTCTGGCATCATATGCTTATGGAATTGTCGGTCCCACTGTGTTCTAATAGCACTATGCAAATGATGTCAGGCACAATTAATGATTTATGTAGATTTCTTAACACTTAGGAACGCAATGATACAGCAAATTAAAAAGGAACCTTGAATATTTATGATTTTATGATCTACACTACAAAATATTACCTTAAGGCTCACTTTCTACTTGATCTGGCCCTTAAAATTACTTTTATTGGTGTAACATTGTAGTAAGGCTTGTAAGATAATAATTTTGAATAAAAGCAGTTAATTTAATTACCAAATTAATTAATTACCAGCATATATTGCTGTACAATCGATCTTTCTGCATCTGAATAGAGTTTTCTTCTGAGCATAATTGGTCTTAAATTCTCTTTTACCAATTATGTTAATCACAGATTGTTTAGAATGGATGTGTATAGGTTAATTAATCAAAGTGTCAGTCACAATACATGTAATATAAAATGTATTTCATAGTTACTTTTTCAACCCAATAACACTAAAACCCACAGCTTTTTAATGTCTTTGTAAAGTGACATGCAACCTTTGAGGTTCATGTCAAGGGGTCTAAGACTCTAAGTAGACTGGAGAGTAATTGAGAGAGACTGAACTTACTCTGACACACCAGAATGTGACTCAGCATGATGTCCGTATAATTGACAATTTCAGTATTATGCTTACATGAGATCTCTGTATGAACTCATTTATATGTATTCAAATAAACCTAGTTACTGATGCAAACACATAAACTGAAGCAGAACTCTTTATAGAAGATTGAGGCTTAAAGGCCATAAATCTCCCGACACATTAATTGTACCTCCATTTTGGTCCGACTAAGAGGCTGAGCTGGACTCGGAGTAGGTGTTAGCCAGTTCTGTTATAAGGCTATTGTAATCCTAGGAAGCGTACTGACATTTAGCCAGCCGTGCACTTCTTTTGTTGCTGCCGGGCCGAGTATCTCTCTAGATCTGTAGCTGACCGTGCATGATCCTTTTACGATGAGGTCATGTAAACACAGCCTTCCTGTTTTGTCTGAGCATTGAAATATTGAAAAATTTGCGGGATTTATTGTTAAACCTTGTTGTAAGTCACAACTGAAATCATGCGTTTGCTTTTCATCCCCTCATGCCATATTCTTTTATAGATACAACAGAAATTATACTCATAGTTGCTATGGTGATAGGCAGCTTAACAGCTTTCCTGAAACTAGGTGTAATTCAATTTCCAATGGAGAAGAGTCTAAATCAATATTTCTCTGCTGCTATATAGTAATGGAGCTACAGAATGAGTAATTTCCTTCCTTTATTTTCAGAAATGCGTGCATAAATATGGATTTTACTGTACGCTTAGCGTATATTATTTTTTGTGCATTGATCAAAATGTCTCAATCAATTAGTAAGCATCTTTTGATGTGTAATTATTCAAATGTATATTTAATAATAATATTAATAGAAATATAGTATATACTATTCCATTCTGCTTATCCTCTGTAGGGTCGGATATATATTTGCAGAATGTATTCATCTTAGTTAATGTTAATCTCAACATTTACTAATACAAAAAGTGTATCTGTTAACATTAGTTAATACACTGTGAACTAACATAATTTTTTTATGATTAACTAGCATTAACAAAGGTTTCTATAAAAATACATTGCTCATATATATATATATATATATATATATATATATATATATATATATTACACACACATTATAATTGATTAGATATAATAGCTATAGATCTTCCAGTTTTCTGTTTGTTGACATCAGTGTTCCATCAATGCTCTATTCTTCTGTTGGCAGTTGTGAGCAGTGACGTGGGCTTTTAAAGGAGTGCTCTCAGCACACACACAGAGGCACCATGGCAGGGGCCTCGGTGAAGGTGGCGGTGAGAGTTCGGCCCTTCAACTCTCGTGAAATGGGTAAAGAGTCCAAGTGCATCATCCAGATGTCAGGAAACACAACCAGTAAGTACCCAACTGCATCTGAGCCCCAGTGCTTCCATCACGAACATCCAGCAGTTAAATCGCTAATAATACTCAAAAGATTCAAGTTTATAGATCATCACTTTTATTGTGTGTCTAAATATTGTTTTCGCTTGCGTGCGTTGTGTTTATCTGAGTGTTTGACCTCATCTGCAGGATTTCATAAGGGCAGCCATTTTGAGATGACGTGGGACAGTAGCTAACTGATCACTGAACCGGGGACGAATAAACTCTCTAGTATATCTGATCCAACATTAATTTCATAGTCGGCCATTAATCTAATATGGCTACAGAAAATGAGAGTTATTAAAACCGAGGAAAAAAATAAAGGGATTTTGCGATGAACCTATCACAACTGACAAGCAGCAATACCAATGACCACTGCAGCCGTAATTATTAATGATTGATTTTAGTTTGCTTTTTTTACTTGTTTAGCTGCTAGAGTGGTCATTTTCAAAGTAACTAATGAGAAGGCATCATTCTTTGGGTCATTGAATATTAAAATAACACATAATCAATACAACTTAAATGGCTTAGATGTGGTAGAAGAAAGTCTATTTTGTAAATTATCAGGTTGGTGCTAATTTTCCCATTTATTTTACATTTTGCAGTTTGATATAATTTAGTAGTGGCCTAAAGTAATATATATGATTATTATTTTGGATAAAACCATAGAATACTGTCCCATCATTAATGATTAACTATACAGAAACAAAAGAGTAACGTAATATTAACATTCTAACTTCTACTAACTGACAAGAAACTCTGATTAACAGATTAGTAAGTAGTGCTATAGTCGAATGTGGTAGTTCACTATTAGCTAATCAATAACTGATATTTTTTTCATACCTCCCAGAGGACTACTAAGAACCTATATATACAGGTTCATAATTAATGCAGTGAATAATGCATAATTCTGAAGTGAAAATCATGGTAACCTACTAGTAATGACTCAAGTATTACCAAATCCTTCAGGAGGAATTAATTAATGTGCATTATTCACATTAATCATGAACCTGTATAGTAGTTCTCTGGGAGGTATGAAAAAAAAGTAGTTATTGATTAGTTAATATTGAACTACCGCATTCAAATAAGCGCTATTACTTAATAATTCGTTAATCAGAATTTCTAGTTAGTTAACAGTAGTTACTAGAATGTTAATATTGCTTTACTCATTTGTTCCTGTGTAGTTATTAATTAGTGACAGAACAGTATTCTAAAGTGTTACCTTGTTTTGTCTTTTTATTTTATAGTGTGCTGTAGAATGTTATAGAAGGGTTAAATGTATTATGATAAAATATTATTTTAAATTATGATTGGGGTAGCCTATTGCCTAGTTTTACAGCAATGTCATCATACAGAAGAATTTCTTGGTTGTAAGTGTGAATGTGCTTGGAGAATTGAGGGAACTAATCGTTGACTGGAGAGAGATTTGATTTTTAATCTGCCAGCTGGGCGAAGCCGTTGGTCAATAATGAATGAGAGCTTGTGAAATATTTAGAGTCTGGCCTAATTTAGCTTCCTTCCTTCCACCTTGTGTTGCTTGAGAAAAAACAATGTGTCCACTATCGTCTCTTCACCTGAGGTAGTTCTTAAAGAAGTGTTGATTATTACATCAGATATTGTGTCAAAAATAATTGCAGTTAAAAGCCATAGGCCATTTTGTTATACCATTTGACTATTTGTAAGAACACTGTGCACATATCTGTACAAAAGGGTCATCATTATAGAGGATGTAATATTACACCACAGTATTGTTGTACAGCTCAGGTCCAGGGTTTTACGAAGGATCTGGCAAATCTGTAAGCCATGTTGCAGATTTTATTTTTGTTGTTGTACGTTTTTTGGCGAGCTGAGCTAGTGGGGCATGATGTAAGTAAGACATTGATAACAGTGAGGATAAAAGCCTAATACACTAGGCTCCGGTTATTTTGTTTTAATGGGCACAGAGTAGACTGTGAACCTTGAACAATTGAGAAATAAGCCATCAAAAACAGCAGTAACACTTACTGTCATTGTAAATGGATTGTGGTTGTCAACCTTGTCATATTTCTAATATTTAGAGATGAACTTCGCTGCTCTGACAATATTTTCAAAATCACATCTGCCATCAATTCAAGCAGTAATGGAAAAAAATATCTATATAATAGTATATTGTAACTAAAATTATTGTCACTCTATATATATATATATATATATGAGTGACAATAATTGTATCCATATTGTCAGTATGTCCATATTGTGAGTTTTAGCGCATATCCGAACATATAAATATGTTTATAAATATCCATTAAAATCTATGAATAATAATGAGTCCAGGCTAGTCTATTAGACATTGAGGACATTAAGTGCACTTATCACTCTGTCAAAAAAATATTCAGCATCACTCTCACCATTTACAAATGAATTCTGACGTTCTTGAATACATTAGCACATCTTCTTGATGCATTGCTAATTTGAACATTTGAGGTGAATTCAAATGCACAGCTGGTAGTGCCTACTTAAGACAACTTTGATGATTACATAAGAAATCTTAGGATCTTGATAACTTTTTACTATTTAATGAGTACATTCCAGTTTGCCAGAGGATGTTATGTGGATTTCCACCCTTAGAAAAGTGAGTATTATTCTATAGTATATCTGCTTCAAGTTGTTTTTTCTATGGTGTTTTTCTAATAATGACATTGCGAATCTGGCCTCTAACCTGGCCACCTTTACTACTGGTCTCAGGACAGCCTTGACACACAGCATAACATTAACTTGAAATGCTAGATTACCTGCACAGACATCCTGTGTGGTTTGCCTGTGTCTATTCAGAGTCCACTCAAAAGCATCCTTTCAAAACCTTCAACACAATCGTCAGGCACCTTAAACACAAAGACCCAGCGGAGTGCGTAATGGAAGAGATCTATTCAAAATCCAATGTTAGAAACAATCAATTGCTTAACATGTTTGACCCTGTTTTTGTTGTGTATATGGATTCTGTAGGTTAAAGTCACTTTACTCGAATCACAGAATCTAAAAAAAATATGCATTAACACACATGCAAACACACGTGTGAATAGTTTTGTACATGCGGCCCTTTTCTCCTTTGAAAGGTAGACTCGGTGTACGGTAAGAGGGTCGGTGATGTCATGAAAGAGCCTTTCTAGTCAGCACTAATTTGGAGAGAGGCCAGTCCCAGTCTCATTCTGAGGGTGTAAATAACTGGTTGTTAGTGGGAGTCTGAGCCCAGAGAGTGCCTTTTGTGCTACATGCCGGCTGCTTTGTCACCGCTGCCAGCTTGAGATGGGTCAATAGCCGAGTTCCCACAAAGCAGTTGAATGGTGGAGAATGATTGACAGCTCTGACTGGTTTAAGCCACCCTGCTATCACTGAGGCACCATTGGGCCGCTCACACAGGCCTTTAAGTTCTTATAAAGGGGTTTCCTTTTCGTAAGAAATTGTCTCATTACTGAACCACTGAAGAATTTAGGGCTGTGCCCTGCGAGACAACTAATGTAAGATTCAGCCTAATGGTTTCTAACAGCAAAAAGTCTTCACTGACACAGGCTTTCATTGGTTTCAGCTGTAAATTCTGTGTGATGTTCTCAGTGATACTTTGGTAATTATACATGTGGTAGAAGTCCATTTATAAAAGATACTGAATGATCTATTTGATGAAATCCTGAAATGGACTTCAGCTGTGGTTCCATTTCGTTGACGGCACATAGGAGTTGTGCTGAACACAGCACAAAACAACACAACACAGCACGAAACAACACAACACAGCATGATACAACACAACACAGCACGAAACAACACAACAAAACACGAAACAACACAGCACGAAACAACACAACACAGCACAAAACAACACAACACAGCACGAAACAACACAACACAGCATGATACAACACAACACAGTACGAAACAACACAACAAAACACGAAACAAAACAACACAGCACGAAACAACACAACACAGCACAAAACAACACAACACAGTACGAAACAACACAACAAAACACGAAACAACACAACACAGCACGAAACAACACAGCACAAAACAACACAACATCAAAACAACACAAAACAACATAACACAGCAAGAAACAACACAGCACAAAACAACACAAAACAACACAAAACAACACGAAACAACACAACACAACACAGCACAAAACAACACAACACAGCACGAAACAACACAACACAGCATGATACAACACAACACAGTACGAAACAACACAACAAAACACGAAACAACACAACACAGCATGATACAACACAACACAGCACGAAACAACACAACAAAACACGAAACAAAACAACACAGCACGAAACAACACAACACAGCACAAAACAACACAACACAGCACGAAACAACACAACACAGCATGATACAACACAGTACGAAACAACACAACAAAACACGAAACAAAACAACACAGCACGAAACAACACAACACAGCACAAAACAACACAACACAGTACGAAACAACACAACAAAACACGAAACAACACAACACAGCACGAAACAACACAGCACAAAACAACACAACATCAAAACAACACAAAACAACATAACACAGCAAGAAACAACACAGCACAAAACAACACAAAACAACACAAAACAACACGAAACAACACAACACAACACAGCACAAAACAACACAACACAGCACGAAACAACACAACACAGCATGATACAACACAACACAGTACGAAACAACACAACAAAACACGAAACAACACAACACAGCATGATACAACACAACACAGCACGAAACAACACAACAAAACACGAAACAAAACAACACAGCACGAAACAACACAACACAGCACAAAACAACACAACACAGTACGAAACAACACAACAAAACACGAAACAACACAACACAGCACGAAACAACACAGCACAAAACAACACAACATCAAAACAACACAAAACAACATAACACAGCAAGAAACAACACAGCACAAAACAACACAAAACAACACAAAACAACACGAAACAACATAACACAGCACAAAACAACACAAAACAACAGGAAACAACATAACACAGCACGAAACAACACAACACAGCAAAGAAACAACACAGCACAAAACAACATAACACAGCATGAAACAACACAGCACAAAACAACACAAAACAACACGAAACAACATAACACAGCAAGAAACAACACAGCACAAAACAACACAAAACAACACGAAACAACATAACACAGCAAGAAACAACACAGCACAAAACAACACGAAACAACATAACACAGCACGAAACAACACAACACAGCAAAGAAACAACACAGCACAAAACAACATAACACAGCATGAAACAACACAGCACAAAACAACACAACACGAAACAAAACAACACAACAGCATAAAACAACACGAAACTAAACATTTTAAGATCCGTGATAACTGTACAGTGTGAACTCGGCTTAAACAACATTGTAGTATTTACCAGACCATACTATCACAAAGTGAAAAGTATCATCTTGTTGAAGTAGTTTTCACCTTCCTGGATAGTTTTCATTAAGATTAGTCTGATCACATTGTTTTAGTCTGCATGATCATCTGGCTATAATGGTAAAATGGAGTGTAGTCATCTGGCTATAATAAAAATCACATTTCTAACTCACTAGCTATAATGGAAAAGGTTTTATTATTTTAAGGTCACTATACACAGTGACATTTTGTTTGACCTTTAATAAGTGTGTACACTGGTTACACACATTCCCACTCATTGAAACTTGAACCCTAAATCTCCATCTCACTGCACACACACAAACGTCAGCATTCGCCACGTCCTCTTCTGGGTAATAAAAGCGATTAAAAAACTCCTCCTTATTAGGTTTGTGCATTTACCGCTTCAGCCATGACTCATGTAACAACTACTGAAAATGGTGGACATGAATCATTGTCATTATTGAGAGTAGAGCAAAGGAGAGATGATGAGAGGAGAGGAAAGAGGTCTGATATCGACAGCACAAGACCATTTTTGACAGTTTACCTATTTATATATTAAAAGTGTTTGTAACGCAGTTTGTTGTTATGGGAAGAAGGAGGCGGGAACCGGCGAACATTTAAAGACTTTAATAATACAATAAACAAATACAAAAGGAAAGTAAAGACAGCAGCCCCTCACGGACGACTGCTGCCACATATAACAAACCACAACATAAATCCAGGCCTGGCCTCTCTCGTCCTTCACTGTCGTCGCTCCTCCTTCATGCTTCCGCTCCTCATCGAGAGTCACGGGACCGGTGCACCGCGCAGGTGTCGCTCATCGTTAATCACGCCACCTGCTCACCACAGTGTTTTAACAACATACGTCATGCTGGAATACAACAGATCAGGAGCATGAAATCAGACACCATGATTGCTATAAATAATTCAAGCAGTGGCATCTCAAGGTTAGCAAGGACTAACTAGGTTTGATTGATAGGACTCCAAACCCATCACAGTTTCCAAAATGTGACCTGCTTGCCCCCTATTATTACATTTAGAATATCACATTGTGACTACTCTTAACCAAGAGCCATTCATTCAGCCTAATGTCTGTTAAACTCTTTTGCAATATAAAAAAATAACAAAACAAAACATATAGCCTATATATTACAAAAGGTATGTTTACACATATTCTTATCTGTTTTCTGCCTTTTTTTTTACTAAAAACAGCAAACATCCAAACAAAAAATAAAATACCAATTTAGAAATTGTTGTGCATGGTTCATTTCATAGTCCACATCTGATATTGAATCTATCAAAATATATGTATTATTTTTGATTGCTAAAAACTGCAACCATAAAACCAAAAAGTCAATACAAAACAATAAATTGGAATTGTCATGCAGTTCATTTAAAGGTCCACATCTGATATTAAACCTTGAGGTACAAAATTGGATTATCAGTTACAATTAAATATCGAATATGAAAAAGGTACTTCTGACAAGTTAACAAACCTTCATTTTAATTTGGCATCTTTTGAGGTAAAATTATATAATTATTCATTCATTTGTTTTTTTAATGAAACGACTGCAGATAAATATTTTATTCCCTTTTTAAAGCATTCCTCCTCATTACAGTTTTTTTTACAATCGCTATGACAATTTTTTCAATACTTTTAACAAATTTCCTAAACTCTTAACACAGTTAGCACTACATCTGTCTGTGTAAGCTATACTATTAACACATTTCTTGTTGCTTTTACACAAAATGCACACAATTAACACAAATTTAAAATGCTTGAACTTCTTTGAACAAGCTCAAACAAGACCAAAACAATGGATTTTTACCGGCAAATTTACCAATGCTTTAATACTGTATGTCAGAACAGATAACACCATGTTCTAAACCTAACCGTACAGGCTAAAGTCAAGGTAAACAGCTGTTTATATTGTGAATTGAAACACAAATATATCCCCTGTGTTTTATTCTATTGTTACTGAGAAACAGCTGATTGAATTATGCAAATATATAAATCACAGCTGATCTAGGAAACACACTCAGGTGTTGAGGTTCTTTTAATCGCATGACCATGTGGTATAAAGTAAAAGAGGACCTTTTGAGCTGATCTTTTGTGGAAAGGGAACAATATAGAGCAAGGGAGAGGAGTGGGACAAGGGCAAGGGAGTGGAGTGGGACAAGGGGAAGGGCAAGGGAGTGGAGTGGAGTGGAGTGGAGTGGGACAAGGGCAAGGGAGTGGAGTGGGACAAGGGGAAGGGCAAGGGAGTGGAGTGGAGTGGAGTGGGACAAGGGCAAGGGAGTGGAGTGGGACAAGGGCAAGGGAGAGGAGTGGGACAAGGGCAAGGGACTCTGAGGCCCTTTTTAGTTTAGAAACAGAGAATTCAAACGAATACGATCTCTTAAAATACGAGTTTTAGCTGCGTATTAGAACTGATCTCCGTCCACATTAAAACGACTGAAAACGCGGATCTCGTCACCATTCACCTACACTGGGCATGCGCATGCCGGTGTAAACAGGAAACAGATTGACTATTCCTCAGAGTTTGCTGAGGTTGATAAGTGCCGTTCTGGACATTCAAAAGTTTTCGTACTCATTGATAAAATTATCCAACCATGCGCTGGTTCTTCACGGCTGAACCCAAAACCGACACTCCATGTACGGTCGATACCGCCACTGCACATGGGAATTGTCACAGATTGCTCGAATAATAGCTTGCCTCCGGCGCATGTAGGCCGTTATAGCATTGTAAAATGCAGAATTTACTTGCACTAACGTAATTGGTAGTCCAGGCTGTTGTTGTATGTTTTCTTCCGTATGACACCCAATCAGAGATCCGAGCGTGAGCCTCTGCGTCATCGTTTCTAAAGTCCTCCGTTTTGACCCGTCTTCACTAAAACGCCCTCCGGAGATTCAAAAAGCAAAACGGGGTCAGCAGCGTTTCTAAACTTCTCCGTTTTAGGTCTTCGTTTTTGCCGTTTTAGTCTGGACGGGAGGTGCAAAGTAGCAAAAGGTCTCCGTTTCTAAACTAAAACGTAGTAGTGTGGATGGGGCCTGAGATGGATCTTTTTTTTAATTGAATTTCTGCAGCAAAAGACCTAAACCAGAGACTATTTATATAGAGACATGCCACTTCCTCAATACTCAATACAACTATATAGGGAAAACCCGTAACGTCAAAGATGGCGGTTGTCTGCACATGTCATGCCCCTCCCGCTGGAAAGTCGATTGTCTGCTTTTAACAGTCAAGCCGGGAAACATTTAAGCCTATCGTCTGGTTCCACTGACGCATGCGCACAGTTGAGGTCGTTTGCGACAGTGGAAAATACATTACTGTTTGAAAAGGCGGCAGATTTGATATGCAGTGTATGTGTGTGTTGTGTAAATATCAGACATCCCAAGTCTCCCAGAAGCTCCGGGAGTCTCCCGCATATTGATAGCGGCTCCCTGATGCCCGCAAATTAGTTAAAATCTCCCAGAATCTACAGCGAGCGAGCAAGAGCTCGCACATACTGTGCTTCAAACCATGTAGCGCGTGCACGGCAGAGAGGGAGAAAACCCTTGCGCATGCGAACTAAAAGTATAACCTGTGGGGGAAAAGGTGTTTTAAACCTCATTTTGGGTCATCAAACTTTTTCAGCGATTTTTATCATATTTTACTGCTGTTTCTATACATGCAGTTTTTATGTCCCGGTGACCAGTGAAAGTGCAGCTCTGACTCTCTGCCCATTCATTTAGATAGGAGCCTGGTCTTGTTAGTCCGAAATAGCTGCCCGGAGGCGTTGCCAAGATGGTGGCCGAGTGGCATGACTTGCCTAAAAGGACTTTGCCTAAACCCAACAAAACAAAAATTTTGAGAGGCTTCAAAAGAAACTGCAGTGCAAAACACAAGCTATGATCAATACAATATACTGTCTGTTGTATAAGGGCATACCTGACACAAATAAAATAATGCAGTTTCTGTAATTCCATCTGATGTTAGTGTTTTTATGACATTGTGCTATGATTGACTAAATCTTCCTGTTGGACGAGAACATATGTTAGTGTTTTGAAAAATTATTTGATTTTGAGACATGTTTGCAGTGTTTTGGTAGACATAGTGTATTGCTGCTAGTGTATTATTGTATTTTGAAAATTAGTGTTGGAGTTTAGTTTACAATTTGTGATTTTGGGCATGAAATCAACTGTTTTGCCAATTGTGCGTTGTAGGCGTGTTGGTGCGTTAAGAGTTAACGCACCAAATTTGTTAAATTTGTTAAAAGTATTGAAAAAATTGTAATAGCGATTGTAAAAAACTGTAAACTGCCTGAACATGTGGCACATACATGCAAAAACAATTTTGCAACTAGCTACATGAGTAGATTTAACATGGCAGTGCTTCTATAAAGGTGGCGCATGATGTCCCCTGGGCTATGTGGTGCTATTATTATAACTCCTATACTCTCATGTACAGCTGGTACTGCACTGCCCTAGAGACAGATAGACACAGATGTATAGACTGGTTAAAAGGGTCTGTCCCTTTTACCAACACAAGTGAATGAATTATTTCACTCCAACTCCTTAAGTGCGGTCGGCCATTTTAGAATAGAGCTTCCTGTTTTGAATAACGTGGCCACAGGATGTTGCTTGATGTATGTGATATTCAGATTCACGTGCTCAGATGTGTTTTGATATGGAGCTATATGAGAGTTTAAATTAAAAACCATTTAATTAGGATATTTCAGCCTGTTTTTAGAGAATATTTATGAATTAGATTTCCTAATTGTTGGAGCTCAGTTGTCCAATGGGTGTTTTAGTTACCAGAGGAATTGATTTGTTTTCAGGCATTAGCTTTGCTTGAGTGATATCGTTGAAAACTAGAACAGGCATTTACAGGAGGGATTATACAATGACATGTCCTTCTGTTACTTGGCAGCTGTGTGTGTGTGTGTGTGTGTGTGTGTGTGTGTGTGTGTGTGAGAGAGAGAATCAGAAATATGTTTTATGTTGTATCTGAAACTGTGGTGCTGCATCTATGAGGTCCAGAAGTGTTTTCTTGTGAGATTGCTGGGCTATTGGCTTTTGAAATGAATTGCAATCGGCGCAAAAAGGAGGCGTGTTTCAGCGCAAACATTCCCTAGTGCTATTTTGCAGTTCCAGAAAACAATTCCGCCACTGACCAAAAAAAACCTAGTCTAAAGTCAGTGGCGCGTTGCGCGTTGTTCATAATGCTATTTTAAGCGCGCATGCTTGGCCATAATGTAGCGGGTGCACAACGCGCATACACTTTGATTCTCTCATCAACACAGATGCAGCAGTTTTTATTTTTGCAAATCATACATTATAACTGTCATGATTCTGCCCTCGTGTCCTTGATTTTCTCTAGTCTTGAGGCAGGATCATGACAGACCCATGTTTTGTGTGCAAGCACATGGCCTTTTGTTTGGGCCATGTGCTTGTGTTGTCTCGTTACTTAACCCCGCCCCCTTGTTATCCTCGTTTTGTCATTGTTACTTTACCTGTGTCACCTGTTATGTTATCATTAGTCTCCTTATTTAATCCCCTTGTGTTTGCTGTCCTGTGTCGGTTCATTGCTAAATCATACCTGTGAGTACCTTGTGGAAATTCTTGTCATTGTGAGCATTTATTAGAATTATTGTTTGTTTATTGTGAAGTCATAGTTTAGTCTTGTCAGCCTAAGAGTCCTTGTCCTGTTCGTGTTTCGCCCCCTCGTGGGTTTTGTTTTCCTGTTTTTGTACCAATAAACCTTGTGTTCATTGAACACTGTCTGCATTTGGGTTCATCTCCTTGCATCATCATAACAAGGAAAAATATTACCACACGAGGGAAATCATTGTGGTGTCCATGAAGATGTGTAAAAATAGGCATAAATCTAGCTTACACATTTACCCAAAATTTTTAGGCAAATTGTAGTAATGATGGATCAGACCTGTTTGCCCAAAAGTGGCAAGACACACATGTAGCATATATAAGGACATCTGACAAATTAGTTTGTCCGTCAAGCACCAGGAGAAAAAAAATATCCCCAATCCCCAAAATATCCCCAATGTCACTTCTCTTTCTTTTACGGCACTGACGAGAACATCGGTCTCCTCGGCTGTGAACCGATTCTGAAGCGCGCCTGGTAAATGCGCCATAATAATAACAATCCGGCATGCAACATGCGCACCTGCTCTTAAAGGGTATTTTGGATGAAGCTCTGATTGGTTTATTTCACGTAACGCCCAAACCACAGCTATGAATAATGTGAAACCCCTATGAAACCAACCCCTTTTAAACTTGCGTCGTGCGCAAGAGTCATTTATCCCGCCGGTAAAATAGCAACAGCGCCCAAGACCCGCCCACAAAGTTACTTGCGCTTTTCGCTTGACACTTGCGTTTTAGATCGTTAAAATAGAGCCCAGAGTGTTCGTATGATAAAATCCAAGCCAACATTAAAATTGATAAAAACGGTCTTTGACGTGGAAAAGTGCTATAGCGTCACGTCGGGGTCTAAACAGACGTACGCACTTTTCCTTTGGCATCATGGGAACTGCAGGTGTTTGAAAATTTTTGCCGCTCACAATTTTCAAGCATTTGGATGTTGACTGGTGCTCTTTTATATATTAATGACTTTAATTAGGGCGCTTTTACAAGTTGGAGATCTGAAACCATTCAGCTGTGCAGTTTCAAGATCATTTGAAATTTATAAATTTCATCTCTGGAAGAGAGGCATATGCTCTGAATCACACGTAGGCCTACACATTGGAGAAATTATTG
Source organism: Gila orcuttii (assembly GCA_026230005.1). Lineage (NCBI taxonomy): Eukaryota > Metazoa > Chordata > Actinopteri > Cypriniformes > Leuciscidae > Gila > Gila orcuttii. The sequence goes on from JAPDVR010000011.1 coordinate 27,961,908, forward strand.
TAAATGTAGGATGGTTTCTACGCAACATTTTATAAATGAGACATGTGAGCTTTCATTATGTTCACTTTAAACAATGTCCTTATCTAGGTCATATTGGATTGTATAGAAAATAAAATGTATACTTCAGTGATGAACTAATCAAATGCGTACTATTTGTTGAGTCTCCAGCATCCCTGGAGAATCAAGATTAGAGTTGAGAGTTGCAGAGAATCCTTTTCAACCTATTGACTCTCTGAAGGTCATTCTTGAATCGCCTTTTTTTTTAGGTCAGAACACTTTGTGTGGATTGAAGAAAACTTAAATTCATCACATTTTTATCTTTTTGTTGACTGTGTTAGTTTCTGTAAAGCTGCTTTGAAACTATATGTATTGTGAAAAGCGTTATACAAATAAATGTGAATAGAATTGAAGTTTTATACATGGGAGAATACCACTGAAAGTGAGTGTATGTGTGTGTTCAGAAAAGTTTTCCTCATCACTGACTAAATTCAATTTCTCAGTCCAGTAATGGTTGCTCAACCATGTACTGAAAATATGTACTTGAAATGTCCTTTTCATGGTTATTGTGCCTTTTTGATTCATGGATGATTAAGTATATTTAATACAGTCTCCTTAAAAGGCTATTTTTATGTGGTTTGGGTATTTGGTCTTGCACATCCCACCATATGGCCGCTGCGATGTATTTCAGAACAGAAACAGTATGTTCTGCTCATGCTGCCTGTCAGACTCCTGACTGTAGCGCCTGTGATGACGTGTGGGTTGGCTGTGAGTAAGACTGACGCAAGTCCATTCCGTTAATCATGTTCTGAAATACTAAGCGTGCAGGACAGTTGAAATGCAGGTACATGATTTCAGTGATGTGAAGTGTTTGAAATTGCACAGTTATCCTTTATGTTGCTAGACAAGCAGAGTCCATTTAAATGATGTTTCCTCCATGATGCACTCAGTGTTTCTGGCGATTCGCTTCTCTTGTAATATGGTTGTGCATTCATTTCATACACATTTTTAGTGGGATATTGCTAGTTTTCTCAAGATAAGTATTAATTTATCTGTGTTTATTACATGTGCTTATACTTTTTGTGGAATATTGTGCAAAGAAACCTTTCTGTTGGCAAATTAGGCTAATAAAGGAAAAGTTAATTTAATCCTGTCAATCACAACACAGTATTTAAAAATGTAAAAGGCCGCTTGCCTTATTCCTATGACAGTTCTTTCAGCATGTATCCACCACCCCATCTTCACCTTTATTTTATTCATTTTAATGTATTATTTATTATTGATGGAGTTGTCCAGAGGAATATTTAGAGCCTGAGTTGAGTCTCATGCTTGAGACCTCCATCAAGGACAGCAAACTAAACATGTTTTTTCTTGTATCTCACTCAAGGATTATATGAAATATGAAGTCGGGAAGCTTTTTTATGACTGGGTAACACAGTAAGGTCTGAATACTGACCTTAGATTGTAGAGACTTGGTGTAATTCTTTCTAGCTCTTTCTCTTTTCCTCTTGATCTCTCACTCTTTCTTATACACAAAAACTCTTCACAGGTCAGTCCATATATGGTGGACTTTAAATTGCATTTTCTGACATTATTAGTATTATTTCCTATCTTCCTAAAGTTGGCGGCACATGTGCTTGGGAAGTTTGTGATGATCACGTCGTCCAGCATGATTTAAGACGTTCCAATGAACATCTTGTGCTTCGATGGAAGCAAGAACGTGAGCTTTTGTGCGAAATAGTAAATATGTAAAATAACCGTTTTAACGTTTTAAATTGTTCAAAATAATTGTCAGGTTTTGAATTACAGATTTAAATGTATACAGCATGTTAGGCATACTAAGCATAGTTTTCAACTAAAAACGCAAACGTTTTATGACACTTTTTGTGCGTTTTGGCCGCTCATTTACACGACAACAGCGTTTTGGGGGCCTGAAAATGCAAACTTTTGAAAACTGTCTCTGAAACATTTTTGAAAACGATACCGTTATTGTCTCCATGTAAACTACAAAAACATGAATTTGGGAAAACGGTGTCGTCATGCGCATGCGTATTACGTGTTCAGTCTGTAGGTGTGCAGTGTTTCTTTACAAAGTGACACATGAGACTTCAAAAACATTAAAAAAAAAACTTACCAATCTCCAATTTTTCAATTTTAATGTATATGGTTTATGTACCTACATAGCATTTACAATGTAAGTTCATATGACTCAAGTCCATTAAGTAGGTCATTTTCATTTACACACCCATTACCATATTTAGATGAACATAATTACTAATTTGTGATTTGTGATTCTTGCCTCTCTGTGATGACTTTCAGTTACTGGCTGCTGGTGGGAGAAGCAGGGTTTAAGAGCACATCCGTGTGGACTCGTTTAAACTAAACTACAGTGACTCAGCACTTTCTGCCACTGTGTGGCGGCCATTTAGTGGCTCACAGCAGAGTATTGGGTGTCCACTCAGGATCTCTAGCATGTTTTATTAATCTTACTTATTCTCTGCCATCTTTTTCTTGTCTTTCAGCCATCATCAACCCCAAAGCACCCAAAGAAAACAAAAGCTTCAATTTCGATTACTCCTACTGGTCACATACCTCGGTGAGCCAGAACTAGTTAAAAACTTTGCTGTGAAATGCACAAAGCAGAGCTATTTTGCTTTTAAAGTCAGTCTTCAGAACGTCAAAGACTTATATTTTTCTTCATCTATCCACAGCCAGAAGATATTAACTTTGCCTCCCAGCAGCAGGTGTACAGAGACATTGGAGAGGAGATGTTACTTCATGCCTTTGAGGGCTACAATGTCTGTATTTTTGCATACGGCCAGACCGGTGCCGGTAAATCCTATACCATGATGGGCAAACAGGAGAAGGACCAGCTGGGCATCATTCCACTGGTAAAGAAAGATGCATGTACAAACAAATAGGAAGAGGAATAATCATTTCCAAATATTAGTTTCAGCACTTTTATACAATTATTAGCTACTTGAGTGGCCTTTTTGTGTATCTAAAGCACATTTTGTCTCTCCGTCACTGGCACTGCTGTATAAACAGGAAAATGATAATGCATTCAGAGGCAGTGTGAACAAGATCAGTTCAAACAGAATTAAACGACAAGTCAAACACCAAGCTGACCAGTACACATAGTAAAAAAAAGGATTATTCACTAACTAATCTCTCTTTATTATGTCTGTCTCTTTCCCCTTTTCTCCTTCATCCTAACCGTCAGCTGTGTGAGGACCTTTTCACCAAGTTCAATGACAACAATACTGATAACAACATGTCCTATTCTGTGGAGGTAAGATTGGGTCAAACCCTGTTATCTATTCTTCTGTTTGTAGCATCTCATTAACACTCTTTTTATTGTAAATTCTCATTTATATGGTGTTTGTGCTTTTAAACAGGCTTTTATTTTTGTCTTTCCAGGTTAGTTATATGGAGATTTACTGCGAGAGGGTACGAGATCTTCTGAACCCCAAAAACAAAGGAAATCTGCGTGTGCGAGAGCACCCATTACTGGGCCCATATGTTGAAGATCTGTCCAAACTCGCTGTCACATCATATAATGACATTCAAGACCTGATGGACTCAGGGAATAAGGCTAGGTATTCTTTCCTATTCTATTCTATTCTATTCTATTCTATTCTTTTTTTTCTTTCTTTTTTTTCTATTTCAGAAATAACCTGTGATTGTTTTTGCTGCACAGACCTGTGGTCTCACTTATTGTACAGTCCTGGTCACATTTGTTTTTCAAGGTCTTCATGGTCCACATTGAGAGGAAAACAAATATGTACTTATTATTCATGCTTATCATCATAATGCCATGGAAACAAATGGATTGTTTAATTACAGGAGGCATTATGTTCGTACATTCCTGTTTCCTCAGCTTAGTGTCACTCAACAGTTCTTTAATCTCAAGGTGTTGAGATACATCCCTGCCAATACATTACACCTTCCTTCTACATGATACATTTAGCCTGTTATGTAAGTTGTTGGTTTGGCACAACAGACAGGAGCTAATTGAGTGGAATACATTATTAGGAGATCTAAAGTTTGCACCTTTTTTTTTTTTTCAGCGCAACATTTTAAGTTACTGTGTCATTGAGATCTATCGGAATTGAATTTTAGCTGATGAATAAGCACTACCATTTCAAAAGTTTGGTGTCTGTAATATTTTTAAATGTTGAGATAAATGTCTTATGCTCACCAAGACCACATTTATTTGATCTCAAATACAGTAAAAACTGTAATATTGTGAAATATTATTACAATTTAAAATAACTCTTTTCTATTGTAATATGTTTTAAAAAGTAATTAATTCCTGTAAAGGCAAAGCTGAATTTGCAGCAGTCATTACTCCAATCTTCAGTGTCTCATACATCAGAAAGCAATATGCTGAACATTTCTTATTTTTATCATCAATGTAAAAAAAATATTTGTTCAACTTAATATTATTTTTGGAAATTGTGATTTATATTTCTTCAGAATTATTTGATGAATAGAAAGAAAACTGTTTCAAAACAGTTTTTACTGTCAGTTTTGATCAATTAAATGCATCTTTACAGAAAATATAAAAAATGTTTTTTTATTTTTTTTATCTAACTGACCCCAAACTTTTGAATGATATTGTACATTAGAAAATGGATCTGAATACATCAGGGAAACATTTTGATGATCATTAAATTTTAGTTCAGGACCAGATTCCTAAAGGTAGAAGTTAGTGCAAATGCTTTGAGATTATGATAGACTTGTGAGAAACCTAAATCCACAATAATCTGAGCACTGAATGAAGTTTCTGAATGGTGAAATTCTGTTATCCAGGACAGTAGCTGCCACTAACATGAATGAGACCAGCAGCCGTTCTCACGCTGTCTTCAACATTATCTTCACCCAGAAGCGGCATGACTCGGAAACAGATAACACTTCAGAAAAGGTATGTGCTGCTTTTGCATGTTACAGACCCTGTCAATCATAATAAACGGCTTAATTTAGGGCATGCTGCTTGGCCACTTGTTTCCCATCCTTGCACATCAGGACTGTATTGGATGACTTTTGACATTGTGACTTTTTTTTCTCTATGGATGATGTGAAAGGTGAAATGGGCTCGTCCAATTCTCAGCATGTTCATTATTGACCTCTTCTGAACCTCTCTGTTAGGTCAGCAAAATCAGTCTGGTGGATTTAGCCGGCAGTGAGAGAGCAGACTCCACTGGAGCCAAAGGCACACGCCTCAAGGTGAGTTTTTTTTTTTAGCTGTCCAAATTCACTTCCCATTATCTATTGTTCTTTCATGCTCTCTAACTCCCTCAGTATCTCTGTGGCCCTGTTTACACCTGATATTAAGATGCATTTTGGTCGATTGGATCACAAGTGGACGACACTAAATACAGGTGTAAATGGGGTCTAAAACGTTTCGAGCTTGTCAACTTTCGAACACTTCCAGAGGTAGTCGAAAACGCATTCGACCGGATTGCTTTCGTAGTGAAGACGCTCATGTGGTCGAATGCATTCGAACAGCCACAAAAGACCACATTATACATTATAGAAAGGGCACTACCCAGACGGGATTTAAACTTTGTCGACTGAAGACCCAAGTTTTGTTTGATAAACGTACCAGGCTCAATGTTCTCTCACCATTTCTGACTTGTAATGGCTGTCAGAGCAGAAGCAAAAGCTGCTGCTCTCCGTATGATTTCCATTGTCTCCTTTCATGCTCATTTGTAAATTGCCCAAGCTTACTTCATCCATTCGATCGAAAGATCTGAAAAAGCCCATACATTTACCCACCCATAGACCCTCCCCTCAAAGAGATCAGGACAGAAGCGGTCGAGAGTGGACAAAAGAGACGGATTAAAACACCATGTGTAAACGTGAATGTGTCTCTCTCGTCCGATCAAACAAAACGCAATCTAATTCCAGGTGCAAATCGGGCCTGTGATCTTCCACATTATTGTACCCACTCTGTATGGCTTTTCACACTTGAAATAGTTAACCCTGGCCCCTGGGTCATTTGTAAACCCTCAGTTAAACAAATCTGGGTTATCTTGCTTCACGTTTCACACTGCTCATAATTTACCCAGATTCATTTAATTTATTTAATTTAACAAATATTTCTTGGTATTCATACGCTGAAGTTACAAGTTACTCTAGGTTAATGTCCTTTTTTGCATATTTGCGGTGTCAGTATGCAACCTGTTTACATAAAGTTCATTGACTGCATATCCTCATATTATATATTATATACTATATAAATGCTGACTGTCATATTTTTTTCCTGAATTGACTTTTTAGACTATAAAGGTAAGAAGTAGAAGGTCTCTGAAGTATTTCACAATTGACACGCTTTCCATCACCATTTGACTTTTTCCTCTCGAACGCTGAAATGACAGCGAACACTCAGATACAACACTCAGTGTTTCTGTGACTGTCCAAAATTTGAGGCACACGGTTGTCTAGCCCTTATCATTCTAACACCGCTTCGCTTTGTACTGTATGCTTGGTTAGCACAGCAAAAACTTTACCAGTAACCCCAACAGTAACCCTTTTCTGGAGCAGGGTTTCATAATCCTGGGTAAAAAACAAAAAAAACCTAAATTACAAGTGAAAAATGTTCCTTTACCCGTGGGTTATAAACGGAGTTTAGAACGACAGTGTGGAAAGCCCTTGTGTGTCTAATTCTCTTCACATACTTCCTACTCTCAGTGCATTGAGAGAATTTTGACTGCACTTCTCTTCATTCTATCTTCAATAATTTGAGTTTGGAATTGTCATTCTTTTTTCTACTTATCCTTTGCATCCCAGGAAGGGGCAAACATCAATAAATCACTCACTACCCTGGGGAAAGTCATTTCAGCTCTGGCTGAGGTGGTAAGTGTTTTGTTTTGAGCCTTGAGGATGTTTGATGATTTATTATTTTCAACATAAAAAGTTCAATGTGTGTCAGTTTAATCACCTGCAATGTATTTTATCACTTATTTTTGCAGGATTCTGGCTTAAACAAGGTATAACACTCTTTGATCAAATTCCATCTGTCTGTCTGTCAGTCATTTATTATACACTAACATTCAAATGTTTGGGGTCAGTAAGATGTATTTTTTTAAATCAATACTTTTATTCAGGACGCACATTAAATTTGTCAAAAGTGACAGTAAAGACATTTACAATAATACAAATTATTTCTGTGTCAAATAAGTTATGTTCTTTCTAAACTTTCTGTTCTCAAGGGATTCAGAAAAAATGTATCACATTTTAAATTTGGACAAAAATATTAAGCAGCAACTGTTTTCAACATTGATAAGAAATGTTTCTTCAGCATCAAATCAACATATTGGAATCATTTCTGAAGGATCTTGTGACACTAAAGACTTAAGTAATGAGAATTCTTGAAATGAAATTTCAAATGAATGAAAATCACAGAAATAAATTATATTTTAATATATGATAAACAGAAAACAGTTATTTTATAATAATATTTGTAATAATATTCCACAATATTATTGTTTGTATATTATATTATTTTGATCAAATCAACATATCCTTCATTTTTACAAAAATAACAAATATGTATAACAAATAAATCTTTACCAACCCCAAACTTTCTAACAATATATATAATATAATATAATATAATATAATATAATATAATATAATATAATATAATATAATATAATATAATATAATATAATATAATATAATATAATATAATATAATATAATATAATATAATATAATTTTTGTCTTTTCTTCGCAGAACAAAAAGAAGAAGAAAGTGGAAAATTTTATTCCTTATAGGGATTCGGTACTGACCTGGCTACTGAGAGAGAACCTTGGTATGTATCAAAGGTGTTATGTCGCATGAAACAGGATAATAATGTATTCTCGTTCTTGAAACAATTGACCTTTTGACCTCGTACAGGTGGTAACTCTCGCACTGCAATGGTGGCCGCTCTGAGTCCAGCCGACATCAACTATGATGAAACCCTCAGCACTCTCAGGTATTCTGCCTCAGTAAAACACCAGTTTTATCCTTTTTTTCCTCTCTGTCTGAGGTTAGTTAATGAGCTGACAGATATAGCCGTATGTTACATAATGAGAATGTTCCCGTTCCCTCTCCACACACCTACCTCCCTCTTGAAACGCCCTTCAAAGATGCTGGTGTGCAGTAACACTCCTATCAGGCTCCTATCAGAAGTGTGTGTGTGCAATAGAGTAGAATGTCTCTTTAAATTTGATTTTTTTTTTCCCTTCATAGTACTATATGGATATATATATATATATATATATATATATATATATATATATGGATATATATATATATATATATATATATATATATATATATATATATATATATATATATATATATATATATATATATATATACAGGTCCTTCTAAAAAAATTAGCATATTGTGATAAAGTTCATTATTTTCCATAATGTAATGATAAAAATTAAACTTTCATATATTTTAGATTCATTGCACACCAACTGAAATATTTCAGGTCTTTTATTGTTTTAATACTGATGATTTTGGCATACAGCTCAATGAAACCCAAAATTCCTATCTCAAAAAATTAGCATATTTCATCCGACCAATAAAAGAAGTGTTTTTAATACAAAAAAAGTCAACCTTCAAATAATCATGTTCAGTTATGCACTCAATACTTGGTCGGGAATCCTTTTGCAGAAATGACTGCTTCAATGTGGCGTGGCATGGAGGCAATCAGCCTGTGGCACTGCTGAGGTGTTATGGAGGCCCAGGATGCTTCGATAGCGGCCTTAAGCTCATCCAGAGTGTTGGGTCTTGTGTCTCTCTACTTTCTCTTCACCATATCCCACAGATTCTCTATGGGGTTCAGGTCAGGAGAGTTGGCAGGCCAATTGAGCACAGTAATACCATGGTCAGTAAACCATTTACCAGTGGTTTTGGCACTGTGAGCAGGTGCCAGGTCGTGCTGAAAAATGAAATCAGATGGAAGCATGAAGTGCTCCAAAATCTCCTGATAGCTAGCTGCATTGACCCTGCCCTTGATAAAACACAGTGGACCAACACCAGCAGCTGACATGGCACCCCAGACCATCACTGACTGTGGGTACTTGACACTGGACTTCAGGCATTTTGGCATTTCCTTCTCCCCAGTCTTCCTCCAGACTCTGGCACCTTGATTTCCGAATGACATGCAAAATTTGCTTTCATCCGAAAAAAGTACTTTGGACCACTGAGCAACAGTCCAGTGCTGCTTCTCTGTAGCCCAGGTCAGGCGCTTCTGCCGCTGTTTCTGGTTCAAAAGTGGCTTGACTTGGGGAATGCGGCACCTGTAGCCCATTTCCTGCACTCGCCTGTGCACGGTGGCTTTGAATGTTTTGAGTAATGAAACAGGCTGGGAGTTTTTAAAAGCCTCAGGAATCTTTTGCAGGTGTTTAGAGTTAATTAGTTGATTCAGATGATTAGGTTAATAGCTCATTTAGAGAACCTTTTCATGATAATGCTAATTTTTTGAGATAGGAATTTTGGGTTCTCTTACGAGAGGTTCTCTCGTATTGCGTAAGCTAGCTTACGCTACGGGAAAGATTCATCTTTGCTGAGAGTTTGAAGCCAAAAATTATTTCATAATTTGTATCCATTGACAACGCAGTTCCTCTGCGGCAGACCTAGAGCGGGCTAGCTAGCAGCTCATTGGTTCGCTCAGAGAGAACTGCTTAAGCCTATGGGAGAGCGGGGCTGAACCCGCTACCAATGGGAAGCGCCCGCGCACTCACTGCATCATAGCCCGCCAGAGTGGGCGTGGCTATGGTGTATAAAACAGTCTCTCCCAGGCTTATATGTTGATTCATTTCATCTTCAGCAAGCTACACGCTTCTGCTGTTTTCTGAGAAGAGGAAAGCCGTCGCCGTCGAGAAGGCATCACTCTAGCGAGCTCACGGACCCTGAAGAAGCCGGCCGTCTTCGCCACCTTCAGCCGCCCTGCAAGCTAGTGCCATCCGACGACTGTATCCTTCTCTGTTTTAAAAGAGCTGAGCGTCTTTTTAAAGATGTCTCGAATTTCCTGCGGCTCTTGCCGCGCTCCTCTCGAGGACGGAGACCGCCATATTGTCTGCGCTCTCTGCCTGGGACTCGAGCACGCAGAACTCGCCCTCGCGGATGGAGGTTGCGACTTCTGTGAAAGCCTGCCATTGTCGTCCCTGCGGGCACGACTCCTAGCGGCTCAATCCGCTCCCGCGCCGCCTCTCTCTTCGCCGCGTAAGAAGAAACGCCGCGCCCAGAGGCCGCCGGAGCCCCCTGCGGAAACATGCGGGCCGCCGCCGCTTCCCGCTTCCCGCTCTCCCTCCCCGCCCCAGCCGGACTTACAGCTGCCGCCGAGTGGCCGCTCTGTCGCTTCCGAGGACGCCGCGGAGGAGAAGGACTCATGTTCACTGCTCGCTTCAGACAGTGAAGACTGGTCATCTCTCGGTTCCACGAGAGAGTCAGCGGGGACTCGCGCTGGCATAGAGGAAGAACTAATGCGCCTCCTCTCACAGGCCGTTGAACGCCTCGGTCTCGAGTGGGCTCCTCCACCCGAGCAGCCCCCGAACCGGATGGACGGCAGCTTCTTTCACCGGCGCTCGACTCCCGCATGCAACCGGGCCGCCCCATTTCTGCCTGAACTTCACGCAGAACTGACGAAGTCCTGGAATGCTCCACTTTCGGCCAGAAACCGCTCCGACATTTCCGCCTCGCTGCGCTCAGTGGACGGAGCCGCTGAAAAGGGCTACTCGTCCATGCCACCTGTTGAGGACTTGGTCGCCGCACACCTCTGCCCGCCCTCTGCTAGATGGCGTTCTTCTCCCACGCTTCCTTCGAAAGCTTGCAGAGCGACCTCGAGTTTTCACGCTCGCGCTTATGCCGCCGCTGGTCAAGCCGCCGCAGCGCTTCACTCTATGTCTGTCCTCCAAGTACTACAGAGCGATATTCTCCGTGAATGGGCTGAGAGCGGTAGGAACCCCTCCCCCGCCGTCACGGATCTAAGAAGTGCTACGGACCTCGCCCTTCGCGCCACTAAAGCCGCCGCACAAGCTCTGGGGAGATGCATGGCTAGTCTGTGTGTTGCTGAAAGACATCTATGGCTAACACTCGCGGACATGGGAGATTCCGAGCGCGCCGCGTTTCTTAACGCGCCTCTCTCCCCGACGGGCCTTTTTGGATCTGCTGTCACGGGAATTGTTGATCGCTTTTCCGAAGTCCAGAAAGCTACCCAGGCCATGAACTTGTTTCTGCCCCGCCGCGCTAGCTCTTCCGCAGGCCGCTCTCGTGAGCCTCCTGTCAGAGCCCCACCGCAGCGCCCTTCTCAGCAGACTCAAACAGCCCAGCGCAGACAGGGTGGCCGCCCTCGCTCTCGCTCTGACAGCCGCCGCAGACCGCCGCCCCCAAGGGGTCCGCGACCCAAAATCACGCTGAAGCCTGATCATCAGAAGTCTGCCTAGCAACATTAAGAAAACGACGGCGTTCTCCCGCTGCGGCCGGACCGCCGTCAAAGCTTCGCCCTCTGCCAGTCCCCGTTGTTTCGCCGACTGCTGTAGTGTTTACCGCCATAAACAAGCCGGTGTCCCTACCCGCTTGCGAGCGACAAAAAGCCGTTTTTACGGCTACCCAGAAATATCTCAAAAAGAGAAAATTTGCCGGTTGTGTAGAAAATGTGCCCACAAACATGTGTTCACCCATACACACAAGCATAACATATCCCGTGTCTCTCTCAGAGCCCCTTCACATGAGACGGTCACAGCCCGCTCTAACATCAGAGAAAATAAACACGCCCATGATTTCATGCACGTGTCCCCTCTCTGCTCGCTCTGCTTCACGGCCCATAGACTCCTCTCTGAGTGCAAGTCCCGTTGCAACACACATTCAAAGCGCGCCCACACTCTGTGTTCAGCCCGCTATGTACAGCAATCAGGGCGTGATAACCACTCGGCCACTAGCCGCATGCTCCAAAGCGTGGGAAGCCATTCCAGGCATTTCCCCGTGGGTGCTAAGCATTATAAAGAACGGCTATCTGTTACAGTTTCGCCGCCGCCCGCCTCGTGCACGCGCTCGGCTCGAATCCACTGTCAGCCCGCTGGCCGCCGGCACGCTTCGCTCAGAAATAGCGACGTTGCTACAAAAAGGCGCTATAGAGAGAGTCCCGCCATCTATGACCGAGTCGGGGTTTTACGGCCGTTATTTTCTGGTTCCCAAGAAAGACGGCGGCCTCAGACCGATTTTAGATCTCAGGTCTTTGAACAAAGCGCTCATGAAGAGACCATTCAAGATGCTCACTACCAGGAAACTCCTCGCGCAAGTGCGCCAGGGGGACTGGTTCATCTCTCTAGACCTGAAAGACGCCTATTTTCAGATCCAGATAAATCCCCGTCACAGGCCATTCTTACGTTTCGCCTTCGAGGGTCATGTATATCAATATGCCGTTCTCCCGTTCGGCTTATCCCTGGCGCCCCGTACATTCACGAAGTGCATGGATACGGCGCTCGCCCCCCTGCGGAGTCAGGGGCTGCGTATACTGAATTATCTGGACGACTGGCTGATTTTGGCTCAATCACAGACGGAGCTTCTGTCGCACCGCGCAGTTCTCCTCGACCATCTGAAAACACTGGGCCTCTCTGTCAACTGGACAAAGAGCTCCCTTCAACCCAGTCAGTCGATTTCCTTCCTAGGAATAGATTTGAACTCGGTTTTAATGACGGCTCGCCTGTCCTCACAGCGCGCACGCAGTATTCAGCGTCTAGCCGCTTCATTTCAGATGGGCACCCGCATACCCCTGAAAACCTTTCAGAGGATGCTGGGTTACATGGCCTCAGCCTCCGCTGTGCTTCAGCTGGGCCTTCTGCACATGCGCCCGCTTCAGCTCTGGTTAAACAGCCGTGTACCCCACCACGCGTGGAACACAGGCCGCCAGCTGGTCAGGGTTACGCAGACATGTCTCACGGCACTGCAGCCATGGACAGTAGCAGAATGGTTTCGGCAGGGCGTCACGATGGGGACCTTTTCCCGCCGAAAAGTCATCTCGACAGATGCATCCAACAAGGGTTGGGGTGCAGTCTGTGAGGGCTCACCGGCCTTCGGCCTCTGGTCGACTCAGGAAAGCCCCTTACACATAAACTGTCTGGAAATGCTCGCGGTCGAGAACGCGCTCTCACGCTTCCTCCCGCTCATTCGGGGACACCACGTCCTGATCCGTTCGGACAACATGGCTGTGGTCTCCTATATCAACCGTCAGGGCGGTGTCAGATCCAAAAATCTTTTTCTTCTGACGCACCGCATTTTAGTTTGGTCCCAGAGCCGCCTGCTTTCGCTCAGAGCGACGCATGTGCCGGGCCATCTGAACGACGGTCCAGACATACTATCCAGGAACCTCATCTCCATAGGAGAATGGTCCCTGAACACACAGACGGTCCAAATACTGTGGCGGCTATTCGGCAGAGCAGAAGTAGACCTCTTCGCGTCAGAAGAGAACGCTCACTGCCCAATATATTTTACGAGGAGCGAGGACGCGCTAGCCCAGGAATGGCCTCGCCGCCCGCTCTATGCATTCCCTCCGATCGCTCTGTTACATCAGGTAATTCAGAGGATCAGGGACACACGCCACTCGGTGCTCCTCATAGCTCCGCGTTGGGAGAGTCAAAGCTGGGTTCCGGAGCTCACTCAGCTGTCACAGACAGCCCCGTGGCCCATCCCAGTCAGAGCAGATCTCCTCTCTCAGGCTCGCGGCACGATCTGGCACCCCCATCCACAGCGCTGGGCGCTTCATGCATGGGTGATCAACGACTATTCGTCGATTTGCCAGAGGGAGTAAGAAACACTATCATACAGGCTAGAGCGCCTTCCACGAGAAGGCTCTATGCGTCTAAATGGTCTGTGTTCTCAAAGTGGTGCACCGAAAAACATCTGGACCCATGGTCATGCGAGGTACCGTCTTTGCTAACTTTCCTTCAAGAGATGCTGGACAAGGGCAGGTCCCCCTCCACTCTCAAGGTTTACGTGGCGGCCGTCGCAGCGTTCTCTGAACCCCGGCGCGCTCAGTCCCTGGGCAAAGACGAGTTAGTCATCCGCTTCCTCAGGGGAGCTAAAAGGATGAATCCTCCGCGGCCCCCGTCGGTTCCTATCTGGGATCTTTCTATAGTCCTCGAAGCTATGAAAGCACCCCCGTTCGAACCGCTCGAGTCTGTGGACCTAAAATACCTCTCGCTCAAAACCGTTTTTCTGACGGCTCTGTCCTCAGTAAAACGCGTGGGGGATCTTCACGCGCTCTCATCCAGCGCCGCGTGTCTCGAGTTTGGACCGAATGATTCTGTCATCATTCTCAAACCTAGGCATGGCTATGTCCCGAAGGCGATTGGTACCCCTTTCAGGGCCCAGATTATTTCTCTATCGGCTCTGCCTCCATCCGATAGTGAGCGCGACGCTAATCTCCTCTGCCCGGTTCGGGCTCTGAGATTATACACTACGCGCGCTGCCGCGTTCAGACGCGCTGAGCAGCTTTTCGTGTCGTTTGGGGGGCGCACCAAAGGTCTGGCCGCCTCTAAACAGACACTGTCTAGATGGATAGTGGACGCGATCGCCTCTGCTTACGCATCAAAATGCCTGCCCTGCCCTTTGGGCATCAGGGCGCACTCCACCAGAGGTATGGCCTCATCGTGGGCATGGTCCTGTGGAGTTTCCATTCATGACATTTGTGTGGCCGCGGGATGGGCCTCCCCGTCCACTTTTGTCAGATTTTACAATTTGGAAGTTCCCGCCTTGCAGGCAAAACTACTAGCTGTCTAAAAACCAGCTCCCTAAGAAGCTGCATCACTGGGAATCCCTCACACAACCGGTTCGCCCCTTGTGTTCCCCTAAGATGCTTATGTATACACTATGTGCCCGCTCTGCCGGCTTCATTGTACATTCACTCCACATTTCATTATTCCCCCGGTATCACCCTGGGATTCATGAGTGTTTTTCTTAGCGCGCACGGCGTTGACCAGGTGTTCCCGTAGCGTAAGCTAGCTTACGCAATACGAGAGAACCTCTCGTAAGAGAACGAATCGGTTACCTAACGTAACCTCGGTTCTCTCTAGAAGAGGGAACGAGTATTGCGTTCCCGGCCGTGCTTGCGCTACTAGCGTTTCGCTTCACGCTGAAATAAATCAACATATAAGCCTGGGAGAGACTGTTTTATACACCATAGCCACGCCCACTCTGGCGGGCTATGATGCAGTGAGTGCGCGGGCGCTTCCCATTGGTAGCGGGTTCAGCCCCGCTCTCCCATAGGCTTAAGCAGTTCTCTCTGAGCGAACCAATGAGCTGCTAGCTAGCCCGCTCTAGGTCTGCCGCAGAGGAACTGCGTTGTCAATGGATACAAATTATGAAATAATTTTTGGCTTCAAACTCTCAGCAAAGATGAATCTTTCCCGTAGCGTAAGCTAGCTTACGCAATACTCGTTCCCTCTTCTAGAGAGAACCGAGGTTACGTTAGGTAACCGATTCGTTTTCATGAGCTGTATGTCAAAATCATCAGTAACCATCAACCAATAACCAGTAATCATCATTTCATAACTGAAATATTTCAGGTCTTTTATTGTTTTAATACTGATGATTTTGGCATACAGCTCATGAAAACCTAAAATTCCTGTCTAAAAAAATTAGCATATTATGAAAAGTTTCTCTAAACGAGCTATTAACCTAATCATCTGAATCAACTAATTAACTCTAAACACCTGCAAAAGATTCCTGAGGCTTTTAAAAACTCCCAGCCTGTTTCATTACTCAAAACCGCAATCATGGGTAAGACTGCCGACCTGACTGCTGTCCAGAAGGCCATCATTGACACCCTCAAGCAAGAGGGTAAGACAGAAAGAAATTTCTGAACAAATAGGCTGTTCCCAGAGTACTGTATCAAGGCACCTCAGTGGGAAGTCTGTGGGAAGGAAAAAGTGTGGCAAAAAAACGCTGCACAACGAGAAGAGGTGACCGGACCCTGAGGAAGATTGTGGAAAGGACCGATTCCAGACCTTGGGGGACCTGCGGAAGCAGTGGACTGAGTCTGGAGTAGAAACATCCAGAGCCACCGTGCACAGACGTGTGCAGGAAATGGGCTACAGGTGCCGCATTCCCCAGGTCAAGCCACTTTTGAACCAGAAACAGCGGCAGAAGCGCCTGACCTGTGCTACAGAGAAGCAGCACTGGACTGTTGCTCAGTTTTGCATGTCATTCGGAAATCAAGGTGCCAGAGTCTGGAGGAAGACTGGGGAGAAGGAAATGCCAAAATGCCTGAAGTCCAGTGTCAAGTACCCACAGTCAGTGATGGTCTGGGGTGCCATGTCAGCTGCTGGTGTTGGTCCACTGTGTTTTATCAAGGGCAGGGTCAATGCAGCTAGCTATCAGGAGATTTTGGAGCACTTCATGCTTCCATATGCTGAAAAGCTTTATGGAGATGAAGATTTCATTTTTCAGCACGACCTGGCACCTGCTCACAGTGCCAAAACCACTGGTAAATGGTGTACTGACCATGGTATTACTGTGCTCAATTGGCCTGCCAACTCTCCTGACCTGAACCCCACAGAGAATCTGTGGGATATTGTGAAGAGAAAGTTGAGAGACGCAAGACCCAACACTCTGGATGAGCTTAAGGCCGCTATCGAAGCATCCTGGGCCTCCATAACACCTCAGCAGTGCCACAGGCTGATTGCCTCCATGCCACGCCGCATTGAAGCAGTAATTTCTGCAAAAGGATTCCCGACCAAGTATTGACTATTGAGTGCATAACTGAACATAATTATTTGAAGGTTGACTTTTTTTTTGTATTAAAACACTTCTTTTATTGGTCGGATGAAATATGCTAATTTTTTTAGACTTTTTTATGGAATTTGGGGTTTTCATGAGCTGTATGCCAAAATCATCAGTATTAAAAAAGACCTGAAATATTTCAGTTGGTGTGCAATGAATCTAAAATATATGAAAGTTTAATTTTTATCATTACATTATGGAAAATAATGAACTTTATCACAATATGCTAATTTTTTGAGAAGGACCTGTATATTTATATATATATATATATATATAATGAAGTGCAGTCACTCACTAACAGTTGTGTGTGTTATGCAGGTATGCGGACAGGGCTAAACAGATCCGTTGTAATGCTGTGATCAATGAAGATCCTAATAACCGTCTGGTGCGTGAACTGAAAGAAGAGGTGGGACGTCTGAAGGACCTCCTCTATGCCCAGGGCCTGGGTGACATCATTGAGAGTAAGACCATTTGCCTTTTATCTGCTCTGACACCACCTTCTTTTCATTATAAGTATTTCATCAGACAGTTAATGTGACTCATTGACTGCTATTTCTTTCTGGTAATGAAACATATATTACTGCAAATGTTTTATTGTTCTGTTCCAAATCCTAGTAAGTTGCCTATAAAACAGCATTTTAAGGCACCACAGACGGCAAAGGCTGTTCAAAAAAATAGACAACTTAAGTAGACTGCTTTCTAAGATTTTCAATTTGAGTGTCAGTGCAAAGCACTACTTTTGCACCCCATGAAGTTGATGTCAACATAAGCTGCTTCCAAAATCACTTACTATATAATACACTAGGTTCTACTTTTGGTTTTAAACTTACTTTGCCTCCATTAAAAAAGTAAGTTATTCTATATAGTATGAATGTGTGTAGTTTGAATGAAATTTGGACGTACTACACACATTCATACTATATAGAATAAAGTATAGTATGAATGTGTGTAGTTTCAATGAAATTTGAACGTACCACGTCATGTGACCTACAGGGTCATTTATGTCACTTCACTGTCATTCACAAATTCTCTCCTGTGGCTTCATAGTAAAGTGTCTTTCAGTTGCGCACTTCAGAATCTCGCTGGAAGTAATAAGTCATTTGGGTACTTTTTGCCTAATGTTTAATAAATACTATAAAGTTTGACATCCTGTACTACTCATCTCACATAGTGTTTTTCACCCATATATGGAAGTAGGCATATTTGAATAGGGATAGTGCAGGGCTAGTGTTCGAAATTTGTCAATTTTGAGATTCCTTGATGTTCTCTCAGAAGGCAGCTGTCTATGTAGGTTGTAGACAGCAAGGAAGCTTGTTAGGTTTTGGAACAGAGCTTATGTCTCTATAAGAGATAGAAGAGAGTTGCAAAAATAATCATGGATGATTAAAATGAACACACACACACACACACACACACACACACACACACACACACACACACACACACACACACACACACACACACACACACACACACACACACACACACACACACACACACACACACACACACACACACACACACACACACACACACATACTCACACAGACAAAAACACACTATGTCCACTATTTAAAAAACTCACTAGGTTCCACTGGGTCCTCTACTCTTCCCTGTGCACTCCTAACTCTATTTCTGTTTCTTCTAATCACTCGTTTCTTTTCTCATCCTATCGTCTCTTGATGGTGATCCCAGCGGGGAAATGCCTTAAAACAGACGGTCTGGAGTCCAGCCCTCTGGGTTTGGTACAATTCAGTGTCAAGTGACTTTCAAAAGTCTAGTTTAGACTCTGAATGTCTCACTTATAGTCTTTTTGTGTGAAACAAGTCTCACTTTCCTCTCTCTTTTTCTCTTTTTTTCTGTATTATTCTGTATATATATATATATTGTTTCTATATTATTCCTCTTACTCTTGTTTCTTCTTTGTCATTCTCTCAGCGTTTCGGGGGCCAGTTGAAGATTTTGCTGGTTTGAAATGTGTGTTTCTTGGGCTCTATCTCCCTCTCTTTTCTACGCTTTTGCAGTTTTTATGGATAAAGCAGATCTCTGCAGCATCAGGGTCTATTCAAGGGTTTGAGAGAAAATTCATACTCTCTCAACATACAAAAAACATGTCAGAGACATATACAGTGAGAGCCATAAATGTTTGACTGTTAAGCTATCAAACTATTTCTCTGTTTAGGTGTACTTGTAAATATTTTAACTATCTTTTATAATTGATTTATGAAATACCATTATATAAATGCTAAACATTAATATATTTGCTACTTATTTAGTATCTAATATATTAATAATTATAAATAATGTAGATTAGGAAAGTTAGGATAGAGTTAGGAAAGTTGCATTTGTAATAGACAAACATATTATAGTCTTCTAATAATCTAAATGATTATTACCAAAATAGCATTTTTGGAATGTATAATGTGATTATTTGGCAGTTGCTTTTTTTCTAACCCTGGTTGCTTGTGTGGTTTCCGAGCTGAAAGCTGCTTTATCTAGTCTGGTGCTGCAGGGCTGTGTGCTCTCCCTCCCTCTCTCTCTTTCTCACTCCCTCTTTTTAGTTATCGTTCTCTTTTGGCTTGCAGTGCAGAGCGGGATAAATGTGATGTCACACTTATGAGCTAATTGATCTCACTCATCCACTCATCTGTCATATAGTGAATGTCCTTAGAATATCTACATGCTTTTCACTTAATAAGAATGTAAAGATTTATTAATGCGTAAGAATTATCTTAATGCTCAAATCAGTGAAATCACACTTTAGCCACTTTAGCACACAATGTCCTACTTTTCTTTACAATATACTTTGTGTACTTTGTAAAAATTGTTGTTTTAATTTAAAGTGTTCATGCTACCTTAAAATGTTAAGTTTAGTCGACTCAAATATCTAAGTTGTCACTTAGTACAACTTCACATTTCAAGTTGGCTAAACTTTAAATTTTAAGGCAGCAATAACACACTTTTTAAGCTGAAAGAAATTTTTTTTTTACAGTGTAAATGTATTTTGTAATCTAATGCAAGGAAATTAATACATTTTTATGTGACTTGCATCTGAATAGGACACAGTTTGCCAAAATCACACCATAATTGTGAAATCAGAGATGAACAAGAAAATGTATGTTCAATTTAATATACAACATGCACTAAACTTCTCCAAGACATAGGAGTAAGGCTTGATATCTGACTGTATTTTGCAGTGGGAGGGACTTAGTGCAGATGTGTGTTTGAGTGATAGCTCTTGTTCTCTTTATACAATGGCTGCCTGTTGCTAGCTGCTGCTTTATGGCTGAACATCAAACCCAATGCTTCTTAATGTCAGATGTAACACAACTCACGAATGTAGGCAAGGAGAATTTATGACCTTGATCTTATTGATTTTTTGAGAAGATATAGACTATTCCAAACATGTCGCACAAAAAACCTGCAATATTTACATCAAGAATCTATTTCTGCACTTCTGCCTAATCTAATCTATAATAGACTGCCAATAGTGATATAGATTCTATTCAGACAAAGAGTAAACAGAAATAATATTATATTTGTACTATGGATAAATTGTCCATAAGTTATACGCGGCAATTTGTGCTTTCAGACCTGGAATATTTTTAGTGCATAATTGATCGCATTTGCTCAAACCCGAGATGGACGTAGAGAGGGTGTAAAGCATTTGTTAAACTCAAGCCATGAAGGGAGGTTGCACGTATTGGCACAGAGCACTGCTTTGAGCAGAAAGTATTAGCTGAAGTGCCTTTCTTTAATATGCATTATGCAATCCTCTTGTATGAGCTGCTATATGTTTAAAAGAGCACATATCCATCTTAGTTTGGTGTTTAGTCACTCGTCACCAGGGGCCATGTCTTCTCACGTTTTACCCAAGATATTTGTCTCATAGCTCTCTTAGGAGTGTAGTAGCACCGAGTAAGCACTCTGTTGCCATAGCAGCACTGTCAGAGCTGAGAGATGTTATTGTGCCGAAGGTTACAGAGACATTACAAAGACAAACTATATACTCTATAAAGTATATGTTTATTTAGGCACTTATATATATATACATTACATTTCAAATTATTAGCATAACTGTTCAGCTAGAGTTATATGATATTTAGTGTTTGGATAGGTGGATATCACATGAAATGCTGACAGTGTCTCTAAGTAGGAGCAGCGTGGGAGGATATTTCCTGTGTGCAGCTCACAAGATTTGTGTAACAGATGTAGGATGTAAATTTTCCTGTCAAATGGATTTTATGAGAGTAGAATTGAACTGGTAATGGAGGTTTTACTGTGGTCAGCGATGACGGTCATTCTAGTTAGGTGATGACAGTAATGACAGTCACTGGCTTTTAGCAGAAATATGAGCTCATTGCTAATGTCCAGATGTACTACAGTCAATATTTTCTTACATAAAGTGTTTGTTAATTAGTATGAGAGATGGACCATTGCAGTCATCAACCATGATTTACTTTATAGTTGTTTGTGGGGCCGGGACAATTCTTCTATACACCATTTAATTGGACAAAAATCAGTGTAGTGCAACATGAGTCATCAAGATTTTAAGTATATTTTCTTGGAAGAAAAATATGTTTGAGTATTAGTGTCTTTATTAGCATTCAGAAAACCTCAAATCTTTGCATATATAAAAGCCACAAAACTCAAAAACCAGAAATGAAAATTCTGCTATCATTTAGTCACCCTCATGCCGTCCCAAACTCATATGGCTTGCTTTCTTCTGTGCAACACAAAATAATACATTTTGAAAAAGGTGTCAGTTAGGTTTCAAGGTCTAAAATTACCATATAGCTTGATTTGACTGTTATGAAGTTTTCTGACGTGGCATAATCACTTGCATGATTAAACTGAGATTTAAGTCTTTATTCGCTGTCATATCGAATAATGAAAAATAAAACATAATGACGTTTGTCTCATGACATGCGAGAGCAAGTAAGTTTTGACATAACTTGACATTTGAGGTTCATGTCGTCATTTGATGTAGTTTAAATCCAAGGCTTGATGTAGAAAGACAATTTGAGTATATTATGACAGAATTGTCATATTTAAGACCAAAAACGAATGGCCATTTAGTTGCTTGAATGGACTAACACCATTATTTTGCTCAATGTACACTAACATAAGAAACTGGTGTCAAATAACAGCCCGGATCAATGCATGTATGCCTGTTAAATATTTCAGACATGGCTCTCAGGTTGCTGTCATTGGATGGTCGACGTGTAATGCTGTTGCTGAAGCCCGCAGTGTTACATTGCGCTTGAGATGGCTGTCTCTGTGCTGCCGGGTGCCTGCGCTAGAGCTCCTATTTTATTTCAGCTTGTCTCCTTTACTTGGCTGTGACTGTCTCTTCTTTCTTGAGCGTTTCTCCTCAAATGTGAAATTTCTTGCTCTCTGAATTCAAATTTATTTCAAGCTACAAGTCTTTCTCTGTCTTCTTTTCTCTACCTTTCCTTCCTTCTGCTCATCCTTTTCTGTCTGCTTCTCTCTGAACTCTGTGTTTGTCACCCCCTGACCCCCACCAACACCACCACCACCACCCCCCCCCCCCCCCGCACCTTTCTCCCCCTTCCCCGACAGACATATCCGATTACAAGAACAATAACAATAGTGGCCAAGCTGTCAATCAAAGAGGTGATCTCTCCACAGTGACCAATGCTATGACTGGGATGAGCCCCTCTCCATCTCTCTCCGCCCTATCCAGCCGGGCTGGTTCCATCAGCAGCTTGCACGATCGCATCATGTTCAGCCCAGGGAGCGAGGAAGCCATTGAGAGACTCAAGGTGACTACCATAAAGTATAAAAGCCTGACAATACTGAATGAAATCCTCCAAATATAAATCTGACAAATATCTGCCTCCAGATATTAAGGGATCAGCTCCAGATTAAAGGGACCATTTCATAATTGTTTTTACCTACAAACTGTGTTGTTATTATTAACCGAAACTACAACTGTTAAAAATAGTTTTTGTAAATTGAAATAAATCTTAAATTAAAGAAAATATAAATATTATATTTAAATATAATAACTTACTCTACTATAATACTATACAACTGACTGTAAAATACAAGTAACACTGTAATAAAAATGACAAAAAAAGCTAAAAATAAATTAAAATGACAAAAGCACTTCAATTACTAAAACAAACTAAAATCAAAATGAAAATATAAAGAAGCTTATATTTATATTATATACTTACATTCTTATAACTGTACCTTTTAAAAGAGTTTTTTTTTTTTACATTTTCAACTTTCTTTAGAGTGTAATGTTACTATTTGAGAATGAAATAGGTCTGCAAAGTTAAAAGTCACAAAATCCACTCTATATCAGTAACTGAACTTGCAGTCTTGACTTTTCTTCTGGGAAGTATACACGTCACAATATTCCTCATGTAAATAATTCCTGCCAAAAGCATACAAAAAAGAAATTTTTCCAATCTGAAACACAAAGAAGCGGTTGACCCATCATAACACACTGGCCTGTTCAATCAGAGCACATTGTGCTTTTCAGAAGGAGGGGTTTCATAGAAACATGAACTAAACAGGGCATTACTAACGGGAAGAAAATGAAAATACGTGAAAAATAATGTTTCAACATTAAAGCATGAAAATCTATTCTAATTGACCCCAAAAACAAAACAAAAAAAATTGAAAAGAGATTTCAGAATGAGCTGTTTGTGAGGCTTTGATTGCATTAATGAAACTAAGGTAGTCTTTTTGTACTAGATAGTATACCTTAATCATTTTTTTACACCTCATTAATTAAACCCAAAAGCTTTGCTGTCTAAAGATGTACGTCTCACATTAAACAAATCTATAAAACTACTATGAACTTGGTGGCATATTTTAACTTGCATTTGTTTCCAATGCCAACTAGGAAACGGAGAAAATCATTGCTGAGCTCAATGAAACGTGGGAAGAGAAGCTTCGCCGTACAGAAGCCATCAGAATGGACAGGTTTGTTATATGAAGCCTTATGTGATTATAAGCAATTTTACGTCAGTGTACTGCATAAGTAATGCTATTGTCATAAACCTAAACAATTAGTTTTAAAAACATCTAAATTGGTTTTCACAGAGAAGCACTGCTGGCTGAGATGGGTGTGGCCATGCGTGAGGATGGAGGAACTGTTGGAGTCTTTTCACCAAAGAAGGTAAAGTCATTATTAAGGCTGTAGGGAGAAACTGTATGCAGGTGGAGGTGGACCACATAAGGCTAATATGTTGTGTTCAAATAACTAAATAAGCCTGTGAATGTCTTTACGTTCCCTTTCTGGAAGCCCTCGCAGAGAAAACCTCAGCCCGTGTTTATAGACACTGTTGGGCTGTTCTCTCCCAATGAGGTTGGTTGCCGTGGATACTGTGTGGTTGCATCTCGATTCTCTCAGAATGTACCCCTGTGTGTTCTTTTCCCACCAGAGCTCTTCTAAACACATCTGTGATCTTTATTTAGGGATCTGTTGCTGATATGAATGCCGATGTGCTGCAATTCCTTCAAGTCTTTATAGTAAACTTTAAAGCAAACTGCTGGGTGAATGTACAGCAGACTTCAGATCTCAAGCATCATGCCCTATGATGCTTTTAAAGGCTTTCCTGTCTGGTGTCTTACACTTTTGTGATATCTAAATCGAATTGCATGCATTTTGATGGATATCAAAATTGAAATCTTATTTTCCTCTCCAAGGTCGTATAATACATTTTGAAACGGCTCGCAAGGCAGTGCTACATGCACTTTGGCTGGGGTTTAAACCATTGATTCCAATTATTAAATTCAGAACGGTTTAATGCGTAGACTCCATTTGAACTTTATTTTGTAGATAATTTCAGCCTTTTGTGCCTCTTTTTGCCCCTGTGATTCATACTTTTTTAAAATGTTTAAAAATCTCCCATTGACTTCAGCATAATTCAGCATTTGAAAATGTAACCATCAACAATGAGACTATTTAAATATATGTCTGCTGAATTGCGATTGGTCTTCGTTCTTATGCTTGGATACAAATTCTGATTGGACTTTTTTCATATATTTAAAGTAACCATGAAATCAAAAAGGACAATTCTTATATTTTATGGAATATTGCAATTGTTATTATAAATGATTTATCTGTGCACATGATTATTTGTGGGCGGGACAATATTGACTCCCCTCCAGCAACCTGTCACTCATATGAGATTGCAGCAGTTAGCATATGATCCAACAATCCAATCAGTTCCAATCAGATCCAATCAAATCTCGCCCTACATTTTGTCTCATTCGAGAAGCCATTTCACTCAAAAATATATGTCACAATAGGGAAGTTCATGCCACATTTACACTGTACAGTAATGATTATAATTCTTGTACACATCTGACAGAAAACAAGACTTTGATTTGGCATTTAGCATTAACACAGAACCAAAGCCTAGAACTTAAACTTGCCTGAAACTTTAAGACTCATTTGCTGCCTTGCAAGCACTGGTATTTCTTTCTGGAAATGCAAAAATAGTTGAGTATGTAAAGTTGATTTTAAGTATGTTTGGGTCCCTGATTACAGACACCCCACCTGGTGAACCTGAATGAAGATCCTTTGATGTCTGAGTGTCTCCTATATTACATCAAAGATGGAATTACTAGGTTAGTTACAATTCAAACTTCTCCTTTTCTCCATCGTGCATATAAATCACACATATTCTGTTCAGTAGAATTGGCACTATGGTATCTTGATGTGTTGCTTTGCTCAGGGTGGGGAGAGAAGATGCCAGCAGTAGACAGGACATTGTTTTGAGTGGTCACTTTATCAAAGAGGAACACTGCACTTTCACCAGCACCACTGGGCCAATGGGAGAAGGTTTGTTAATGATGCAGCTACTGTAAAAACACATACTTATACATGTATATGCCAAAGTCCTTATGGTTGTTCTTTCTGTTGTTTACAGCTGTCATTCTCGAGCCGTGTGAGGGAGCAGAAACGTATGTAAATGGGAAGAGAGTAACAGAACCCACTGTTCTCAGATCAGGTTTGTTTTTACTTTTTTACGTTTTTACTCATCTGCTAAAATACTGTTCTAAGCAATATGGTTTGGTTCGTATCATTTATTTGTTTTTGCTGGTGTGTGTTTGCGTCCATATTTATTAGGGGTGGGACAAAATATCGATAGGGCAATATATCGTTGTCCTTCTCCGTGTGATATGAGAATTGTTACTCTGGCGCCAAATATCAATATTTTAATTAATAAAATAAGGCGCTCTAAAAATATAGTTTTTAACGGGATGGCGGACAGCAGTGTGAGTAAAATAACAGATGCCCCAGCCATTTAAGTCCAAAGTCTGGACCCACTTTGGCTTTTATACCATTGATATGACAAACAAAATCGACAAAGAGTACGCAATATACAAGAACTGCCTGGTAAAAGTAAAGTGCATGGGTAATACCACGAACATGCAAGCCACTTAAGTTGGAACGCCATCACCCTGATCTCATTGAAAATGTTTAATTTACTTAAAATGTTCCATTTAAATTACAGTCTGAAAAACGTTTTGTGCTGTTTTCTAACAGTTTGGACTTGAATAAAGAGAGAAAACTTGCACTTAACTTTTTCACTAGTATTTTGTTTTCATAGTTATCATAGATATCATAGTTCACGGATATTGTGATGTATCAGTATAGGATTGTCTAGCAATATACAGTATTGATTATCGCAGAATTGCTGTTTCGTGATATTATTATTTATTAATTTATTTATTTTTTATTTGTATTATATTATTTCTAAAATAATTATTTTATGCACATCTGTGCAGAATAAACCAGTCTGTGTTAATGCAATTGTTTAATTTCTTTATATTTTTACTGACTCTTTTGTAGGGAACCGAATCATTTTGGGCAAGAGCCATGTGTTCCGCTTCAACCATCCAGAGCAGGCTCGTCAGGAACGTGAGCGCACCCCCTGCTCTGAGACCCCAATGGAGCCTGTAGACTGGGCCTTTGCTCAGAGAGAACTCCTGGACAAACAGGGCATTGATATGAAACAGGAAATGGATCAGAGGTAAAAGTAACATGGAGGAAAGTGTGAACAAATGTGACATTTGTGTTTTTAGACTCATATACTTTTTCATATCGTTTGTATAGACTGCAGGAACTTGAGGATCAATATCGCAAGGAGAGAGAAGAGGCCAACAATCTATTGGAGCAACAGAGATTAGTAAGTGACATAAAGTCATAAAGAGCTTATATAACTTGTTTCCTTTACTCCAAACTTACAGTAGTATATAATGTGACCCTTTTTAGTGTTGATATTTCACTGTATGTCTTTTACAGGACTATGAGAGCAGGCTAGAAGCACTGCAGAAGCAGGTAAATCGTTGTTACCCTGATGTAGCAGAGGAAGATGAAGAACCTGAGGAGGAAGGTGACTAGATTGTGATGGAAAAAAGTGTTTTCGTTTTTTTGAACAGCTTGAACTAATCAAAATGACCCAAATTTAAACACCTGAGCATCTTGTATTCAATCTCTTTTACCCATAGTGCAATGGACTGAGAGGGAGACAGAACTGGCATTGTGGGCTTTCCGTAAATGGAGATGTTATCAGTTCACATCTCTTAGAGACATGCTTTGGGGGAATGCCATCTTCCTCAAGGAGGCCAATGCCATTAGCGTCGAGCTAAAGAAGAAGGTGAAAGCTTTGGAAATACAGTACCATAAAGAAACTGCATTCACTCTGCTAAACCTATAAGATATGACAACATCATAACTGATTGAGCCTTATGTCGCTTACAGGTTCAGTTTCAGTTTGTTTTATTGACGGACACGCTTTATTCTCCACTTCCGCCTGACCTGTTACCACCTGAGGCAGCTAAAGACAGGGAGAAGAGCCCGTTCCCTCGCACCATTGTGGCCGTAGAAGTCCAAGATCAGAAAAATGGAGCCACACATTACTGGACCCTGGAGAAGCTTAGGTAATTTTTGTATATTGCTTTTTCATATTGTTTCAACCACAGAACTGCCCCTTCAAAGCAGACTTTTCACACTCTCAATAATTTGTTTAATTTGTGTACTGTCAATATCCAACAGTGGACATACAGTGGTCATTTCCACAACATCTCAATGTCTATTTTTTTTTATTTTTTTTTTATATATATTTTAAACCTTTTAAACATTTTTGGAATAAAAAGGCAGACTCGTTTGTTTTAATGCAGCTAATTTTATAGGTAGTATTTTACATGTTTGTGTGTGTGTGTGTGTGTGTGTGTGTGTGTACACTATATGGACAAAATAATTGGGACTTAATTATTCAATTCAGGCGTTTCAATCAGACCCATTGCCACAGGTGTATAAAATCGAGCACCTAGCCATGCAGTCTGCATTTACAAACATTTGAAAGAAAAAAAAGTGTTATTCTGAAGAGCTCAACGAATTTAGGCGTGGTACTGTGATAGGATGCCACCTTTACAATAGGTCCGTTTGTGAAATTTCATCCCTGCTAGATATTCCATGGTCAACTTTAAGTGACATTATTGGAAAGCAGAAACATGAAACATTTAGGAACAGCAGAAACTCAGCCACGAAGAGGAAGACCATGTAAAGTCACAGAGCGGCAGGAGCTTCATGGAATGGGTTTCTTCACATATGTCTCATATCAGTGTGCTCTTTACTGACACTTTTGACTCATTGGTAACCACTATATTTAAATACAATTTTATTAGGGATAATATTATTTGTCATGGTGTAAATGATGCAACAACTGAGGGACAGTAATTATAATTTTTTATGAAATTATTGTAAAACAATACAATGTATACATACAAAGTGTTTGAAAAGAAGCTAAAATAAATGAAGGCATGTTGTTTCAGGACAACAAAAACAAAATCTGTTACTTGCAATAAAAGACAAGTTCTGAAACATAAAAACGCTCGTAGGTGAAGAGAAACCCAGCTGAGTCACCTTGGGTTTCACAGTGTATCCAGGATTTAGATTCTAAATGATGTATAATGTCGCCCCCTGCAGGCAGAGGTTGGATCTGATGAGGGAGATGTATGATCGTGCTGCTGAGGTGCCCAACAATGCTCTTGAAGACTGTGACAGTGTGCTGACTGGAGGCGATCCCTTCTACGACCGGTTTCCCTGGTTCCGTCTGGTTGGAAGGTGAGATTTAAGGTTACTTCAGAGCATGGCTAGACAGACCTGGCCGCTGGTGTTCACTACAGAATGCCACATCAGATAAAGGCCACATTATCAACATTATTCTCATAAAACTGCACTAGTGTTTGAATGGCCCATTGAAATTGAATTCATTTCTGTTATGCAGAACAAAAAAGCTATTCTTGTAATAGTAGAGTATATGGCAGTGCAAAACAACTGCTGGAAAGAGAAAATGTAATAAAAACTGTGGTTAAGAGCTGATCTCTACAGGATATATGTAATATTGCTTATTCCTCTGAGGAATTATTGCCTACACACTTTTCAAGTGTGCAAGATTTTTGATGCTGCTTTATTCAGAAGAGCATGAAATCGATTTTCCATGCACTTCTAAGTTAGGTCACAAGCTTCCCTTTGCCCTGTCTACTTCTGAGCTGTATGACTTACTCTTAATCTTGCCTTTACTATATCTTAAAATCTTATGTCTTGAAATCAAAATTACGTCATCATTTACTCACTCTCATGTTGTTCTAAACCCACCTTACCTTCTTTCTTCTGTGGAATATGAAAGGAGAGATTTTTGAAAATGTACTGGTAGCTTTAATAAGTAACAACTGTATTGGTTGAGGTTTTTTCTACGGTACTGTATGACTTCAGAAGACTTGGAATAGTGAATGGACTGCTTTTACTTTCATGGTGCTGTAAGGGGATTTACAGTTAAAGACCCAGAACCAGATATGATGAATGAAGACCCGGAGTCACAATTATAATAAATTAAAGAAAATATTTGATTTACTGAAGATAGTTTGCAGTTCCATCAGCAGAAGTCAGCTTCAAGACTCATACAGGAGTTCGTAGGCCGCCCCGCTTACAGTTACAAATATCACAGCAGTTATACCATTTCCAAGGTCTAAGCTACGTCATTGCTTACAGGTTGAATGATTCTCATTGGCTAAGAAATAAACACAGTAATTTTCCACACATAGATAGACTGAAGCATATCTCCATCGATTATGCAGCTGAAGTTAGTCACGTCGTGACCTTCCAGGTCGCAGATTTGGGTTGCTGGGCGCCAGCATGTCCAGAACAACAACTTAGTCAATCTCAAATAATTCCACTGGTTCCTTAACCTGTAACCAAAAAGACTAACACACACACCGACACACAGCTTTTCCAAGGTTGGATTTGGCCAGGCTCTAACTATAAACAGGAGAGTCCTCTCAAAACATCAAGATAATGCGTTCTTTCTCTCAAGGATAACTAAACTTTAGTCTAACTGGAAAGTAAGGCTTTAACAAAGAAATGGTCCCTTAAACTATTGGCTTCAATGTTTTAACACGTTGAAGACCTTTCTCAAACACAAAACAAGTCCATATTTCATTTCTGGAAGCTGGGCTAAATGAGCAAGCACTGTTACTGCATTCAGATATCAAATACAGACATTAAAGAATACATGAATAGAACATTTCAGTAATCACACTGGTAACTTCTATAACAAAGTAAAATCTCCAGAGAAGTCATTCAACTCATTTGATATTTAGAAGGAAACATAATATCAATTAATACCTTGATTATAATCACTCATTACATATACATTGAAGCAGCATTGGACTCCAATCCACCCCCTTAAGTGCTTTTTGTCATTGTAGTGCTTGCCAGTCCCCCATCTCGTTTCACCTTCATTATATTGAACATGATATTTTTCAAAAATGTTGGCTGATATTTACAAAAAGGTATTTTTAAAAAGTAAAACTTTTGGTGTTTCAAAAAAGAGAACAGGTTTAGAACTACATTATGATGACTGTGTTATGACAGAATACACTTTTTTTTTTGAGTGAACCATGTCTATAAAATGTACATTACCATTCAAATGTTTGGGGTCTGTATTATTTTTTTTTTATGTTTTTGAAATACATCTTACCAAGGTGATAAATAAAAACAGTAATATTGTGAAATATTCTCACAAGATGTTTTCTGTTCCAAAATGTAACTTATTCCTGTGATTTCAATGCTGAATTTTTCAGCATCATTACACTAATCTTCAGTATTTGAAATAGAAATATTTTGTAACATTATCAATGTCTTTACTATCACTTCTGATCAATTTGCTGACCCCAAACTTTTGATAGGTAGTGTAATATTGGACGTTCTTAACAGAATTCTGTTACAGAGGCTGCTGTTCACATGCTTTTTTAGGTTTTTTATATCTTGCATGTCCATTACCCTACAACTAAGTAAAGTTGGCTTATTAAAAGTCTTTACTTACCCACTTGCGAGCAGAAACAATTAAATTGACAGTTGGCCCCTCACACTAACTGGGCTCCCGTGTCTTTGGCTACACCAGAAACCCCCTTTTCTCCACATGCCTTAGTGAGCAAGCAAGCGACTCTAACTCCTCCCCCACCCCCTCTGAGCCCACATCAACCTCTGAACTCACTGAGCTGGTCCAGTCATGGCCGGACAAGAAGGTGGGGACAGATTTGGATGACTTGGACGATGATTTCTTGTTGGATGACCCATACTCGGATTTAGAGGAGGAGGAGGGGGAGGATGATGATGATGATGATGATGATGATGAGGGAGAGCTCTGCAGAAGCTCCAGCAAGACTGAGGACCCGTTTTATGAACGCTCGCCATTGTTCAGTGTATTGGGAAGGTTGGTGAGGTTTCAGGAAAATGCTGGGAAAGGAAACTAGCTCTTTCACACTGAGACTGACTTTTAAACATTATATGTGTATGTGCACAACACACACACACACACACACACACACACACACACACACACACACACACACACACACACACACACACACACACACACACACACACACACACACACACACACACACACACACACACACACACACACACACACAGTATATGAGAGATTTTTGTTTACATATGACTACACTCACATTTATAGACAAACAAACACCTGAAAAAGGCCAGACATATACAAATAGGATGATTGTTTATAGACACAATGAGATTGTTGAGTTTATTTTCAGTTTCTGTTGGTGTCATACACAGTAGTTTAAAATAAATTTCATGTACAAAGGCTGGGAGTCTGTATACACTCTTTTTAGTGGGCTTTGAAATGAGAAATATAAATGTAGACACAAATAAGACTGCTGTTGACCTACAGTGCAAGTATTTAGCTATGAAATAAATTGACATGGGAGAATGGTTGAGTTTTATTTTCTATTTTCTATTGAGATCTCTGACTGTTGATTGCTGATATTGGTGTTTGGGTCAATGACGTGATAAATGTCAGGGTGGTACAAATGTTCTGATATTCTAGTTAAGTAAAAAAATATATATATTTGAAAAGAAAATCTAATAATAATAATGTGCAAAGTTTAGTACAATGTATATATTATTTGTTTAGTACAATAAATAAATTTTTTTTTTAAACAGTGAATCTGTTCAACCTTTTCCAACAAATGAAAGTCATGTGGTGCGATACAGAAATAAAACAGGAAATGATATAATAGAAAGGCTCCTGCAGACCCTCATGACTGTGTGTTAAAATCAAACTGTCTCCTAAAATATAAGATAATTGGACTTATTTATGTCCTATAATTTATAATGATGTTTGTCCAAAAATAATTTTTACCTCAAAAATATATTAGGTGTAAGTGAATAGTTTATTACTTTTTATTTGATGATTACACCACATGAATTTTTTTTAAAAAACATATGAAAACAACATAATTACATTCCTAATAACTGAAAGCATGTTTTTAACCAGATTTTATTTATTTAAAAAGATGTTTAAAGACTTTTCCTTTTCCTTATCTTGGCCACTCTTACTTGTCAGTAGCTATGTTTCCATTCAAAGATAAAAATGTTATGCACAAAATTGGAATATCACATAAAATTTTAGCGAATAAAGACTTTTTTTTTATCATGTGTTCAAGAGCACAAAATTGTTAGTTTCTGGGAAATTGACACTACAATTGCTGCAATTTTACAGAAGTTTTAGTCCAGTTTTCCAATCGTATCCTCTGTTGAGGAAAGATCATGAACGTTTTTTTGTCGCACATCAAGGGATTTATTTGGTAAATGTGTTTCAATAGTATAGTTCATGCTTTGTCTTTTTATCGGACAAAAAAAATTATCCACCTCAGTTGAGTGCATACATTTTTTATGTGCATTTTTAGAATTTATGCACATCTTGGCTTTTCCATCCAGCATTTGCGATATCCCAAAACTCAGATGGATGGAAACATAGCTAATGACACTTGAGGAGACATGGGATTACAAGGGTCACTTGATCAAGAGAAAAAGCAGGAGACTTAAGCAAGTCTCCACTTGATATCCATCTCACTGCTATAAGATATTAAAGAGATCTCTTCTGATTTGTCTTCCCCTGTGGGAAGAATTCCTGGACTTTAGTCAGCATGTCTGGACTTTACCCTGTCTTCTCCCATTATCATACATTTGACTTTCATCTGATCGCTGCAGACACACACCTTGAGCTTCTGGGTTTGATTTGGACCTAATGATTGTGATAATTGAATTCAGAATTGGCTGGCTGTCAGCAGCTCCACCCAGCACAGCTTTGGCCCTCGTGTCCCGTCAAGGTCTGTGTCCCAGCTTTACATGCACCGCATCACTTCTTCAAAGGGCTCCGTCAGCTTTGAAGTGCTATCTCCAAACAGTCATATTAGCTGTTTGTTTTGTGTACCGCAGAAACAAACAAGACCAGATTTTTGTAACATGGCATGAATGTCTGATGAATGAGAAAAAAGCTATTAATGTAATGACTTACTAATTGGTTCCCGTAATAGAGCAGTTTGGTTACGCAGAGTGTTCACATATCTCAAGATGAAAGAGCTGGTTTCTAGCACAGCTGTCTCTCTTCTGGGCATGTGAGATCATATGCCATATTTCGACCTTTTTTGTGAGATTTTTTACATGGAAACCTTTGATGAAACGGCTCACTCTTTTAAGTTGCGCTTGTGCAATGCACTGCACATCTGTTACAGTATGGCCGCTTTTTTTGTTGTCTTTATCTTTATTTATAATTTGGTATTTGCTAATGGTATTGTCTGTTCACGCTCGCAGTGTCCAGTACTGTCACATTTTATGTCGCCGCTTCCACCTTTTTTTGTCATGCTTTTTTTGTACCTCACGAAAACCCCCTTTTTTTTTTGTTCAGCACTACCTTTATCTTTCAGTGTCTACCCATGGAAGATGGGTGATGTAGTCCTTGATATCAGATGGATGGAAAACTGTTAATTATGACAATCAACTACTGTATATGAAATGTCAATCTCAAGGTTTTGGAACATATAAACAGTCGTATTTCTTGTTCTGATCATGGATGTATTGCTTATCCAAATACCCCACAATCATTTGCACAAAAACATATTGAGTCACTCCATGTAACATATTTAATCATGCACAGACTAAGGACAGTTTGTGTTTATGTAAAAATGTTTTACATTTTTAATTACAACTATTATGATAATGATAATAATATCAGTATAACAGCAATTAGCATGAATTTTCAGAATGTTTTGTTCCGAAACATCTTGTGTGATTCTCATATGTACAGTACTTGTTTGATTAGTGACCTACAGTAGAAATAGTGTGGAATCTTAAGTATTTATTTTTAATTTCTATTTCTATCATCACTACCATTCAAATGTTTGGGGTTGGTAAGATATTTTAATGTTTTTGAAAGAATTCTCTTATGCTCACCAAGGCTGCATTTATTTGATCAGAATTTTCAGCAACATTACTCAAGTCTTGATCCTTCAGAAATTATTCTAAAATGCTGATTTGCTGCTCAAGAAATATTTCTTATCATCAATGTTGAAAACCGTTCTGCTGCTTAATGCTTTTGTGGATAACCCCCCCCCCCCCCCCCCAGGATTCTTTGATAAATAGAAAGTTTAAAGAAACAGCCTTTATTTGAAATATACATCTGTTGTAACATTCACTTTGAAATGTTAAAGCTTTCCTGCTGAATAAAAGTATTATTATTAATAAAAGTATTATTATTATTTAAATCTCTCTGACTCCAAACTTTTTGAACGGTAGAGTATGTTACATTTTTCAATTTTATTTATAGTTTTAAATGAAAAAATAATCCCCATATTTGGGATATCAGATTTTTTTAGGGTTTTATCTTCACTTCAGTCACATGCTCCTTAAACTCGCCCAACATTTACACATATATATAAACAGATAAAAATACTCTACACCTTCCTGTTTTATATCATGTATCCTGTAAGGAATAATCCTGTCCAGGGCCACAGCAGTGCCTGCTTTTGTGTATATGTTGATCAATGTTTTGTTTGTCCTGTTTGCTGTACAGTTGATTCCTTGGACATTTTCTTATTTTCTTCTTCCCTCTCTCCTTTAGGGCTTTTGTGTATTTGAGTAATCTGCTTTATCCCGTGCCCCTGGTTCATCGAGTTGCCATTGTCAATGAGAAGGGAGAGGTCAAAGGTTTCCTCAGAGTAGCTGTACAAGCAATATCAGGTAAGATTAGGACTGTAAGTGTCTTGCAGAACCTACTGGTGAGTAGAGTGGCACATATTTCCATATATCATTTCTTTGTCTAGAAAAAGATATTTATGGATGGGAATAATGTGGATTCACCGATATTAAATTCCGTCTCATACCGAGACGACATATACTATTTAAGATGTAAGATAGTATTTAAGTATTTAAGATATATAGTATTTCAAATAAAACATATATTATATGTATATTATCGGGTTATAGTTGATAACAAATAAATAGCCGATATTAAAATTCTACACTGTTTTTTTTATATATATAAAAAAAAAAATAGAATATCATCAAAAAGTTGATTTATTTCAGTAATTCCTTTCAAAAAGTGAAATTTGGATATTATATTCATTCATTACACACAGACTGATATATTTCAAATGTTTATTTCATTTAATTGTGATGATTAAAACTGACAACTAATGAAAATCCCAAATTCAGTATCTCCAAAAATTAGAATATTACTTAAAACCAATACAAAAAAAGGATTTTTAGAAATGTTGGCCAACTGAAAAGTATGAACATGAAAAGTACGAGCATGTACAACACTCAATACTTAGTTTGGGCTCCTTTTGCCTGAATTACTGCAGCAATGTGGCGTGGCATGGAGTCCATCAGTCTGTGGCACTGCTCAGGTGTTATGAGAGCCCAGGTTGCTCTGATAGTGGCCTTCAGCTCTTCTGCATTGTTGGGTCTGGCGTATCGCATCTTCCTCTTCACAATACCCCATAGATTTTCTATGGCAGGTGCCATGTCCTGTTGGAAAATGAAATCTGCATCTCCATAAAGTTGGTCAGTAGCAGGAAGCATGAAGTGCTCTAAAACTTCCTGGTAGACGGCTACGTTGACCTTGGACCTCAGAAAACACAGTGGACCAACACCAGCAGATGACATGGCACCCTAAACCATCACTGACTGTGGAAACTTTACACTGGACGTCAAGCAACGTGGATTCTGTGCCTCTCCTCTCTTCCTCCAGACTCTGGGACCTTGATTTCCAAAGGAAATGCAAAATTTACTTTCATCAGAGAACATAACTTTGGACCACTCAGCAGCAGTCCAGTCCTTTTTGTCTTTAGCCCAGGCGAGACGCTTCTGACGCTGTGTCTTGTTCAAGAGTGGCTTGACACAAGGAATGCGACAGCTGAAACCCATGTCTTGCATACGTCTGTGCGTGGTGGTTCTTGAAGCACTGACTCCAGCTGCAGTCCACTCTTTGTGAATCTCCCCCACATTTTTGAATGGGTTCTGTTTCACAATCCTCTCCAGGGTGCGGTTATCCCTATTGCTTGTACACTTTTTTCTACCACATCTTTTCCTTCCCTTCGCCTCTCTATTAATGTGCTTGGACACAGAGCTCTGTGAACAGCCAGCCTCTTTAGCAATGACCTAGCCCTCCTTGTGCAAGATGTCAAGGGTCGTCTTTTGGACATCTGTCAAGTCAGCAGTCTTCCCCATGATTGTGTAGCCTACAGAACTAGACAAAGGCCTTTGCAGGTGTTTTGAGTTAATTAGCTGATTAGAGTGTGGCACCAGGTGTCTTCAATATTGAACCTTTTCACAATATTCAAATTTTCTGAGATACTGATTTTGGGGTTTTCATTAGTTGTCAGTTATAATCATCAAAATTAAAAGGAATGAACACTTGAAATATATCAGTCTGTGTGTAATGAATGAATATAATATCCAAATTTCACTTTTTGAATATAATTACTGAAATAAATCAACTTTTTGATGATATTCTAATTATATGACCAGCACCTGTATATATTAGGCATCACAACGTACAAAATGAAAATAGCTGTACTTTATGAGATTTGCTAAAGATTACATTTAAATTAATAGTGTTTTTAAATATTAAGTTATAGTGAGTTAGATGATGGCAAAGGTAAACTAAACGTTAAAATATAGAAAATGAGCATGCACAATTTAATACACAATAAATAAAAAAGTTTTCTAATATTGCTAGATGACCGATACATACCGATACATATTGTGAATCCTTAGTTTAAGGAAACAGTAAAAGGTTTTGGGGGTTAGAGGGTGTATTTAGACCTGAGGGATTGTATATATAAAGGGCAAGCTGTGTGTGACTTCTTGAGGAAGTGATGTGAAGGTGTTCTGGTTTTTCCTCCAGCTGATGAAGAGGCACCAGACTATGGCTCTGGTGTCCGACAGTCAGGCACTGCCAAGATTTCTTTTGAGGACCAACAGTTTGAGAAGGTATTGACATTAAAACATTTGTAATGGCTGGATATACTCCTTGTGAGTGGGAGCTTAATAATTTTATTTAAATATATATATTTTTAAATGTACATTTTCACAAACTTACATTTTTACAAAAAGCTGGAAGATTTATAGTAATGCCCTGGAAAATCACATAAATTAATTGCTCAAAAGCGTGAGAACCATGACATATACTTGGTGACCTGCTTTGCTAATCTGGTCAACATTGATATTCATATGGCAACTTACTTTAAGTGTTTCTCTTTCCTGTTGAGCAGTTCCAGTCAGAGTCCTGTACTTCTGGTCTTTCCTGTGCTGGCGTTTCTCAGGAAGAGCTACGAATTGTGGAGGGTGAGGGCCAGAATGCAGAGATGGGACTCTCAGCAGATGAAGTCAACAATAATACCTGTGCAGGTAAGAAATATAGAACTTCTGGCGCTTTTCCACTGCATGGTACGGTACGGTTCGGTACGGCACGCTTTGGCGCTTTTCCACTGCATGGTACGGTACGGCTCGGCTCGGTACGGCTCACTTGTGGCGCTTTTCCACTGCATGGTACGGTACGATACGGCTCGCTTCGGCTCGCTTTAAATGGTACCACCTCTGTTGAGGTTCCAAGCGTACCGTACCGATACTAAAATGTGACGTGGAAGCACTGTAGATCACTGATTGGTCAGACAGACAGAATCGTCACTACCAGCGTCATTGTATTTGCGAGACATCAAACCCGCTAGATTTAAATA
The DNA here is from genome assembly GCA_026230005.1 of Gila orcuttii. Classification (NCBI taxonomy): domain Eukaryota; kingdom Metazoa; phylum Chordata; class Actinopteri; order Cypriniformes; family Leuciscidae; genus Gila; species Gila orcuttii. Next base: position 28,000,302 of record JAPDVR010000011.1, read on the forward strand.
GCCAGTAACAGCCACCGCTGTAGCACCTGTTTTAAAACTACTTGCTTGACTTGCTTGAAGAAAAAAAACGTCCAAAAAATAAATGGCTAAATCGTGGTCAGTGGACGAGAAGCACAGACGTTCCTCTTGTTGGTTGCCGAGGAGCGGATAAACTATAACGATCAGTCAATCCCAACCACTTTGAAGCGGTACTAACTGCAGTGGAAAAGCAACCGAGCTAAAGCGAACCGAGCCGTGCCGCGCCGAGCCGAGTCGAGTCGTACCACGCAGTGGAAAAGCGAAGCGAGCCGAACCGTGCCGCGCCGAGCCAAACCGTACTGAGCCGTACCGAGCCGTACCATGCAGTGGAAAAGCGCCAATACAGGGCATCTTCAAAGAAAATTTTGATCACATCATACTCAAAATATACTATTAAATGTATAGGAAAAAATGTACTCTACGTTTCAAAGGTTTGGGATTGGGTCGATTTTTTTAATGTATTTGAGTTTTTAATGCTTACCAAGGCTGCATTTATTTGATCAAAAATACAGTTAAAGGTGCAATGTGTAATATTTCTGAGGATCTATTGACAGAAATGCAATATAAGATCCATAACTATGTTTTCAGTGGTGTATAAAGACCTTGCATAATGAACCGTTATGTTTTTATTACCGACATATTGTGTCGTCATGTTTCTACCGTAGCCGACAGCGAACAAACAGCGCTACAGAACGCGTTTCGTCACTACCTTGAAAAAGAAGTTTTCAGTGGTGTATAAAGACCTTACTTAATGAACCGTTATATTTGTATTACCTTAGAATGAGCAGTTTCTATCTACATACACCGCGGGTCCCCTTACATTGAAAAACGCCGACATGTTTCTACAGTAGCCCTAAAAGGACAAACGCGTTTCGTTACTATGTTGCTCTTCGTGCAAGGTAGCAAGCTTAGTTCAGCGAATAAAACACTGACACAATGATGAACAAGTAACAATAATATTCGCAATAACATGTAGTTTTACTGAATAATTAAGTAAACATAATTTCTTAATTTATCCTTGCAAAGAAACCTCATTGCTGAACTGGCTACTCTCTGCTGTCTCAGACGTTGACATATTTTCCTGTCGGCCACTGTAACTTTTGTTGGTTGCGATTCGGAACCTCACCACTAGATGCCGCTAAAAATCACACACTGCACCTTTAAAGGGATTCTATGCAGTTTTTTTTAGCTTAACTGAACAGCTTCAGAGTTATTGAAATGGTTATATGACTTCTTTCGGGTTGAATGGTGGTCGTCTCCCCTCCATAGGCGTAATTTGCGGTTGTGATATGTCCCCATTGAAACATCTCGCGGCACGGATGTACCAATACAAACAAATAAAACATCTCCAGGTAACTCTAGTAGAGCATTCATTTCGTTCGTTTGTTAAATAAGAGGCGATCTGAAATGTTGTTTTTTAAATCAAGTGACCAAAGTGCTTGTTGCCGCTGCGATCAGTGGCGCGGATACAGTGTTCTGTTGTGACGCGCACAGTCTACACACAAACGCGCGCCTCAATCCGTTGCGGAGACTGAGAGACTCTCTATATTTGTTACGATGAAATCACAAAACCTAATGCACAAAAAAACGTGTCCCTGCTTGATATACAACCACTAATAAACAATCGGTTTTGATGAGGAAAATAAACTATACTACTAGTACGGATTAGAACCCAGAACCTCTGACACACTTGGCAAAAGTTCTGCCTCTGGACCATTAAAGTACATTGTCGGATCTATGTATTTAATCACGTGAAAATTCTCACCACTAACAACATATATTAGATCCCATTAAACGATAAATTAAACACAATGTACTATTGTATACTATGTAACAGGCCATGTCACGCTCTGCGTGAGTGGTATATTTACGACAGTAACTTTAAATACAAGTACTCCACAGCGACTCTAGGGGTCGCTGTTTGACAAAAACGGGATTCCTGCCTGGTGTCCCTTTAAAGCAGTAATTGTAAAATAGTATTACAATTTAAAATAACGGTTTTTTTTTTAATATATTTAATATGCTCAACAAACATTCCTTATCACAGGTGAAAACAGTTGTGCTGCTTAGTATTTTTGTGGAAACCATTATTTGAAAGAACAGCATTTATTTTAAACAGATCTTTTGTAACATTATAAATGTCTTTACTGCCACATTTGATCAATTCAATGGATACTTGCTGAATAAAAGTATTAATAAAAAAAAAAGAAAGAAGCTGACCCCAAATGTTTGAATGGTAATACTTGTAAGTGGAAACACGACCTATGAGTTTGTGTGTCTGAAAGTCTGAATCTATATGTCAGCTTCCCATATAGATTTCATATTTTAAATTGACATATTTTCTTTCATGTGCTCTTCAGTTAACCCAGAAGAGTTGGACAGCCCTGTAAAAACAGGTTTTGATGGCATACTGGACGGTGCTCTGGATCACTTGAGGATTGGAGAAGTCTTCACATTCAGAGTTACTGTGCTGCAGGCATCAAGCATATCCGCAGAGTACGCAGACATATTCTGCCAGTTCAAGTGAGTGCCTCTGTCCTGTTCTGAAGTCTGTTTCCACTAGTGGACATTTGTCATTGGTCTAAATCTAATGTACTTTCATGAAACTCCTCGTTTGTAGTTTTATTCACAGGCACGATGAAGCGTTTTCCACAGAGCCGTTGAAGAACACTGGACGTGGTCCACCACTTGGCTTCTATCATGTGCAGAATGTAAGCTTTGCTCTATAACTCAGAGCACCACGTCATACTGTTTTTATTAAGCTGAGGGTAAAACACTAATTTCTTCGATTTTCCAGATTGCCGTGGAAGTGACTAAGTCCTTTATAGAGTACATAAAGACTCAGCCGATTGTGTTTGAAGTCTTTGGACATTACCAGAAGCAGCCTTTCCCTGCGCTCTGCAAGGATCTCATTAGGTAGATCCTGGCAATATTTAGTATTTCCAAATCAGATTAATACGTGCTACAAATGTCCGAATTCATCCATCAAAGTTATACTGAAATGACAGCCAGATCTCTTTTTTCAGTCCGTTGCGCCCATGTAGACGGCAGTTCCCGAGAGTCATGCCTCTTTCCAAACCAGGTGAGAGCAATGACTATTTTTTATGACCATTAACATTGTAGCCCCCCCTTTCACCCCATAGGCCACTGCATGTTTTGTAAAAAATAAAGCAGTTGCGATTGGTTAATGTTTCCTGCCAAATCACGTTGAGGGTGAAGCTGTTTAGAACATATTCTCCGTCTTTTGCGTTGCCTGTTTTATGTTGCTTTTTTATGTTTTGGGTCCATGTGCCCATGTCACAGTCTTTATGTTGTTGGTGGTGGGTGTAGCCGCAGATAACGACACCCCTCCTGATCGAGAGAAGAACATGGACCTGATTCGCTTCCTGTTGCCAGAGGTCTTCAATGGGGCTCTGGTGGACTCGCTGTCAAGCCACGCCCTCAATGCAGCAGGCGTGGCTGTTTCCTACCTCCTTGAGGGGGAGGAGCAAGCCAGACTGCCGGCTCCGCCCTTGTCTATCTGTTCAGTAATAAAAGCGCAGAAGCCGGGTCTGTAATGGTTCTGAGTGCTTAAGGCAAAAGAATGTCCCTGAAACTGAACATCTAGTCAGTCTAATGCGCTGATTATATACTATAATATAGTGTTGTCAAAAGTACCGACTTTGGTACCAAGTCGATACTGAAAATTTAAGCGCTGTTGAGCTGAATCGTAAACACTTCGGAATGGCCATTGTACTCACGTGCTCATCAATGTCTGTGATTGACTACAATGATCAGCGCTTCAAAAGCATGTTGTAAATATACATCAATGACACTCTTCAGCGATCGCTTACACAGATACACACATACAGATACAGATACAGATGCGTTTGAAAGCAGGCGTCAATCAAATTTCAGTACCGACTTGGTACCCAAGTTATTTTGGATGCGATAAATCGTGATTAATTATTGCTTCGCACTAAATATAATATAATTATTGTTATTTCTTAAACATGCTATACTTAAAAATCTGTGATATTTAGGCAGTGTCCACTCATTTCCACCAATCATACGGTAGTCACACAAAATCCCTGCATTGACAGACTGAAGGACGCTTTGTTCCAGGGACTGTGTTTCGGCCTGTTAATACTGTGTGTGGGTGTATGTCTTTTTCTCTCCCTCAGCCTCTCCATACAAACCCTATCAAGCAGATGGACAATTCTGGTCTTTCTCTCTGACATCATTCACCAGAAATAAATTGATGAATAGTACCGGAATAAGACTGTGTAACTGCATGAGTAAAACTGGTTGTTCTGTCACTTGAAACTGAGCTTGATGATGCAGTGGTCTCTAAACATTTGCAGGATATTCATTTTTGGTCATTATTATTATTATTAGGTATTTAGTTGTTAGTTTTCTTGTCTATTTATGTGTCATATTCATTGGTTTGTCTACAGAAAGAGAAAATTTTAAACAAATATTCATTTAAGTATATGACAGTTAAATATGAGTTTAAGGAATAGTTCACGTTCGAATTAAAATTCTGTCATTCAGTCGTATTTCATTCTAAACCTAGCTTTTTTCTGTTGAACACAAAAGGTGAATTTTTGAGCAAATGTTTTTTATATATAATGTAAGAAAATGAGTAAAAGCAAAACAACTACAAAAAAGCAGCATAATTGTCTTCTGAAGCCACATGATATATTCTCCATGTAAGCACATGGGAGAAGTAGAGAAGTCTGGTTCCTATCAGTGTATTTCATATCTTTTCAAAAAATCAGTTGATCTAGTTCACAAAATCTGAATGAATCAAACAGATCCAGTTCTCTAGTTCAACTCACTGACTCAATATGCTGCTATCGTATGATTTCAGAAGACTTGTGTGAATCACTTTTATGAGACCTTTATGATGCTTTTTTTGTTGCTGTCATTTTGGTTCTTGATCCCAGTACTCATTAACTTTCATTACATTGAAAAAAGTGGACAGAATAAAGAAAAAATCTCCTTTTGTGTTCCACAGAAGGAAAAAAAGGTCATACAGGGTTGGAACGATGTGAGGGTGAAAAAATAATGAGAGAATTTTCATTTTGAGGTGAACTATTCCTTTATTAATTCTGCTTGGCATGTGCAGATGTTCAGGGATCACTGTTAGTCACTTGACTTTATTCATCTTAACAGCAGTGTGCCTTTACATCGGACCCCTGATCTCCCGCTCCTGGTCCTCTCTAACTATATTCTCTATTCCTCCTTTTATACTGTGATCCATATCTTCCTCTCTCCTGTGAAACTCTAGTATCCCTCTCATCTGCAATTGAATTATTAAATCCTTTGGTCTATGATATAACTCAATATTGGTTTGACTCTCTTTGTTGTTCTTTCTTTCTCTATTTTCTGCATAGTACCTGCCACCAAACTGACAGCTCTCACACGACCCACAGCAGGACCGTGCCACTGTAAATACGACCTGATGGTCCTCTTTGAAATCTGTGAGCTAGAGGCCAATGGAGAGTAAGTGTCTTGTCTAAACATTGACCTATTCCCTTTAAATTGGCCTTTAACTGATTCAGTCTGAGCAGAATAGATTGTAAAAATCGATTATTGTCTTCAGTGTGGCCTATAAAATGAATGATATCCAGTGTATAAGTATAAAATGTTTTAATTGATTTTTAGATCATGATATAAAGGAAATCATACCTGTTCTCATTCATATAATTGCTCTCAGTACCAACAGGAATCATTTTAGACACTTTACAACTCTTACCAAAGGGCATTTTACACACTTTACATATACTGTATGTACAATTTGGGGTCAGTATTTTTTTTTTGAAAGAAATTAATACTTTTATTCAGCAAGGATGAATTCAATTTATTGCTGTCAAATCGATTAATCGCTATTAATCGCATCTAACATAAAAGTTTGTGTTTACATGATATATATGTGTGTGTACATATTATATTATAGATATGTCTGTGTGTGTGTTTGTGTATGTATATACTGTATATACACACACACATATATTTATACATTTATATTAGTGATGTCAAAATTATCGTGTTAACGCGTGCGATTATGTTTTTCAGTTTAACGCGTTAAAAAAATATTTAACGCAATTAACGCAGCATTAGTTTTTTCTGTCATCCTTTGACTATCTTACATTATATGATCACGCTCTTATTGATGCAAATGCTTTTAAACCATTAAAGTGCGACAAGACAAAAGAGAAAGTGCTGTCTGTGAATGTCCTGTCTCTGTGACACACACACACAACTCGTATGCACAGATAGACGCATGCCAGTATCGTGCGCACACACAGCGCACCAGAATCGAGTTCTCTTTCGCGCTTGAACAAACGTATGTGCTGTATTATGTTGTACAATGTCATGTGTGCATTGTGGTCTTAAACTGAAATTAGTTTTACTGTACATAAAATATGCTCCAGGACCTGTTAGAGAAACATTTTTGATGTACTCGCACGCGACTAAATGACAATAAAATGACTTTTCTTCATCGAAATTTTATCTAATAAATTTGTTTTATGGTAACTTATATAACAACAATGATGTCTAAGATCAATTATTTATCAGCATACCAAACTGGACATGCTTAAAAAACATAATATATAATTAATATCAAATAATTATTATATAATAAATATTTGAAGACATATTTTCTACAGTGTATATATATATATAGATTAAAATATATTAAATATTATTAAGTAAATAATTATTCCTAAATAATGTACAGTAAATCCTACTCTGTGTTTGGACAGCTTTGTACAGTAAATCCTACACTGTGTTTCTACATCCAGGAAAGCTTGACTGCTGGTTATTGTATTTGACATGTATCTGTCCCTTCAGCTATATCCCAGCCGTAGTGGACCACCGGGTAGGCATGCCCTGCCATGGCACATTCATGTTACATCAGGTACTGGAAAATGTTCTTTTTTTTAATTGTGTAACACAGAAACCATAGTCCATACTATGTTTAACATTAGAGTACAATATGACATACAACAACACAACATTTACATAACAGGGCATCCAAAGGAGAGTTACAGTCACCATAGTACATGAGTCAGGAAGAGATATCGAGTGGAAGGAAGTGCGAGAGCTGGTTGTAGGTGAGTTTGGCCTCAAATTCGAACTTATGCTCAATGGATATGAGTAAATAAGAGCGATATTGTGATATTCAGCAAACGGGATGTATTTTTGCGTTTGACAGGGCGCATCCGGAACACACCTGAAGCAGATGAGACGATCATCGACCCCAATATTCTCTCTCTCAACATACTGTCTGCAGGATACATTCGACCCACACAAGATGACAGGTACCTTCCCAACCCTAATAAATATGTCAAGAAAACCAGTTTAGAAGTTTACAGATAAAATGGACATTCTCATGTTTTTCATGTCTTTAAGACTAAACATAAGACATCTTGAAAAGTATGCTTGTCATTTTATAAATAAAATTTGTATGTTCATGAAGCCTTTTTTCTGCTTGAACACTCAGTAGCAGAGTTTGTCCACGTTGGCTGTTTCCCACTCCACTCTTTTTAAAACCAGGTCTCCATTTTAGTGATTGCTGCACTTAATACGACTCTCTCCTCAGCCTTGGCATATGATCTGAGAGCTGAAGCCAAGCCTGTGAGAAAAAACGTTCTCTGCACAACTTTAAAGCAATGAGTTTTTGCCAAAGAGAAATGAGTCAGTGAACCAAACCTTCCAAACAGCTCTTAAAGGCTTGACACAAGGGAGTGATTCAGAATCAAACGGCAACGCAACAGTGCCAGCCTTAGATAAAGACCAGTTCCTTTGCACAAACATACCATAACTCGCTGCACGGTTGTGGGCACTGACTGACACATCCTAGAACTGCCATATTGAGGCTTTTAGTATTATCGACAGGGTGCAAAGTATGCTTGGCTTGGGGAAGTCTGATCCTCCAATTAAGGTTTGAACCTTAAAAAGTACACTACGGTTCAAAAGTTTGGGGTCGGTAGGATTTTTTAAAATGTTTTTTAAAGAAGTGTCTTAAGCTTACCAAGGCTGCATTTATTTATTCAAAATACAGTAATATTTTATTACAATTGTACAACAAATATTATTACAATTAAAACTGTTTTCTATTTTAATACATTTTAAAATGTAATTTATGTCTGTGATGGCAAAGCAACATTTTCAGAAGCTGTTACTCTAATACTCAATGATCTTTCAGAAATCATAATAATATGCTGATTTGGTGAAAACAGTTGTGCTGCTTGATATTTTTTTTTCAGGATTCTTTGATAAATAGAAAGTTCAAAAGAACAGCATTTGTTTGAATTCCTTTTGTAACATTATAAATGTCTTCATTGTTACGTATGATCAATTTTATGCAAATTACTTATTTAAAAAAAAAATCTTACTGGCAACTGACCCCAAACTTTTTTAACAATAGTGAAAGTAAATTGTTTTAAATTTACATATTACACACGGTATGTAATGGACGCAGTGTTTTTTTTTTTACTTTAAAGGTTAAAATTGTGTCCAAAACTATTTTCAAAAACTGAAGAAATATTTGAAGATATTTCTTCCTGACAAAACTGCTTCTTTTCACGCTTTTTTCATTAAGTCAATATAATTAAACAACAAACAACAAATCATTTTGTTATTTAAATGAAAACAATCTTTTTTTAAGGGAAAATGCTTTTAGAGGAATTGTTTTTCATTCAAGTCATTCTGAGACCCCTTGGAAGTTAGTCATTTTTATTTATTTATCATGTATTTGTTTATACAGGTGGAATAAACTTAGATAAATGCTTAAAATATATTAGCACAACCTCTCAACACAACTCTTTTTTGTTGGATTGTGTTTAATTATTGCAGAGACCTTTCTGCATGACATAACAACAGCGAGTCAGGATACGCATCGCTTGACTGACAGACTAATTCCTGCAACTGCTCTTTTTCTGTTTAATAAAACTCATAACTAATAATTCCCCTCCCACTGCACACATGAGACAAAATGTGGTTTTAGTAGCCACTATAAAGGAGGTCACAATTCAATCTGAAGATATGAATGCACTATTTTCCGACATGCAGGGAATTGAAAAATGGTTCTCTAGTTCACCTCCTTGCTGGTTGTGCAAGTCTTCCCATCTGATGCTGGTCTGCATTTGTGTCCATTCTCATCTGTTCATTCCATTCGCTCTGTCCACACTCCATTGCTCAGATTCAGCTACTGTACCCTCTCACTGAACCACACAGTGGATCGAGCTCTTGGCATCTCTGCTGGTCACCATCACGTCGTTGTGATCTGCATGTGAAGAACGTTAAAAACACTTGAAGCTTATTTATGAAACTTTACTAATAGAATCCATCATTAACATTCTCTCATCATGATAGTTATTGGAAACAAAAGGCTACGTTTCTCATGTCACGTTACACGCTAGCAGCCAAACAAAGCATTTTTTCATCTGCAATGCATTACTATGACATCACCTTAAATGGGCATCATATATCAGCATCCAGACTTTGCAAACATGAAATGCTTAAAGTCAAGTCATAATCATTTAGATATCTTATATTATCAGATTTATCCACCGATGCAAAACTGCATGAAAGAGAGATTATTACAAACCTCTCGTTTCAAGCAGCTGTGACCTCCTCTTCTGCGATGTAACCACAAGTCCTAACTAGATAATCCACACTAGACCTACCCATAAAACCATGTATCGGAGCTGGATTCATTCACCAAGGACAAAGATGTGACAGGAGAGTTGTGCAGAGGTCTCATCAGAAACAAGCTGTTGGGCCTCCACACAAGCTCCTCTCCACAACCTTCTGATTCTGACATTTCTCTAGTCCACTAACAGAATGTTGTTTTGTGTTTTTCCAGACAGTTTCTTGATTCGGACATGCCTAGGTATATTACTTTTAAATCCCTCTCCTCCCATTTTATCAGACACACACACACACACAACAGAATGTTTATTTGTCATCTTTTTATTTCTCTGGCCATCTGTCTAATCAACCTCCATCGTTCCTTGCGTAATTTTTTTGGCTCTCAAATACTGTTCTTTCTGCAATCATGTTGGTTTGTCTATTTTATTTTCTCCTTTCCTCCTACTATTTCGGAAAATGTGAGATAATTTCACTCTGGCTCCCATGGAAATGCTTTTGTGTGTGAGGCTTCTGTTGTGTATTGTATGTTTTTGATATTTTTGGCACCAGGTGACTGGATTGCATGGCTTGGCTTTTGTATGGGCTGCATTTTTGGCTGAATCATTTACAGGAGGTGTGGTAGAGATCATAGCCACGTTCCCAGTTAATAGGGAACATTCTCAGAACTTACGTTATCGCTCTAAAAGTTATGAAAAGAATCTGATCTTTAATAATGCTCTCAAAATGGTAGCACAAAAACATAATTTATACATTGTTTACGGAACTTTTTTTTCCTGTTTTTTTTTTTTTTTTTGATGTAACAGAGGACATTTAAAGCTAATGTCCCCATAGTGTTTGCAAAATGACAAAATAAAGTTCACATAACCAAGAAAAACATTTTGAAAGTTTGATGTTGGACGTTTCAGAGAACATTATAACGTTTTAATAACTAAACGGAACGTCCGCAAAACTTTCTTAGAACATTTTTGTCAGCTAAATCCTTTTTATGACAACTTCATAAATCAAATTTGTAATCTACATCAGCCACTTCTTCATCAGTCACACATTCCTCCAGTTTAAACTAAAAGCATTTTTATAATATTTTTAATAATGAGTCACTCTTACCACACACTCTCCATCAGTCCCACATAAAATGTATTGCTCTTGCTCAAAAAATTCTCAACAAATTAGCTGACATCTCTTAATTAAAAATGTATGGTTTCATTTAAACAGTTCTGCAACTAGATCAAGTTCCATCACAAATGTCAAAGCAACACCATAAAACACAATTTCGCCTGTGTGGTGCGATAACTGTTGGCCAGACCACACACCATGAGGTCTGTGTTGTTTATGGGCGGGAGGGCTTGCTCTGCTAACCTCAGTATTAATCATGAATCTCTGAACAAAATTAGTGTTATGTTAGTCCACTGAGATTTATGATCTCATACGAAAAAAATGCGCTTAGTCAAGTTTATTGACAGGTTGCATTCTCTGCTCACATTAGCCATTCTTTTTACCACTAGGAGGTAGTGTTGATCAAATTTCTTTAAAGGTTTATTATGCTGTTTATTATATGTTTATTATAAGAGCTGCGTGCAGATTTCTAATGATTAAATCAGGACAACTATAATCACAGGAATTAGCTGCTTGTTTGTAAATATAAGGGTGGTGTCGCCACAGAGCGGTATGAAAGCATTGTTTTTATCCAAATCTGGTTTTCTTGTTGCAGTGCCAGAACTGTTCCATTTGCCAGGGCTATTACAGATCACACTGAGAATTGTATTTATCATACACATAATTGAACACCCTCTTTTGCTGTAAAATTACATATAATGCGGTATAGTATTAAACTTGTAACCTGTAATTCACTGTATATGGTGGTAAGATAATGTACAGTTAATTAATAAGTGCATTTACATCTGCAAGATGTATGTTTCAGAGCGTTTGCTCATCTGCAATATGTCTCTAAGCGTGTCAGATGTTGAATAGACATTTAGAAGATGATTTAGAATGCACGTAAAACAGCTTTTTATAAGAAGTTTTTCAGATGTTGTACACAACTGATGTTTTCCAGATTATGCGCTCTTAAGCAGACATCATCTTAGATAAGTACCTGTGCTATCTGGGATCAGTGTATGTGCTTCTTTAAACTTGCAATCCATAGATCAATTGTATAATAAAAGTGCTTGAAAATAAATTAGACAATTTGTGGGCAGAAGGAAATTTAGGAATTGAAAGCAAATCCCAGCAAAACGTTCTCAGAACTTTCGCAAATTTTCTGGCAAGGTTCTCTCAAAGTTACGAATAAATGTTTTCCAGTAAGGTTAATAGAATGTTCATTAGTTATCTGGTTGAAAAAGTTGCTGCCTGAAATTTTTAAGTACAATCAACTTGGTTGTTTAAGTCATTTCAACTTAAATTACATTAAACTGACTTTAAAAAATAAGTTGAATCTTGTATAACTCTTACAAAAGTTAACAATTGCTCAACTTATTTGAATGATTTTGATAATTTTTAGCGTACATTATTAATGGAATGTTTTTTTCTTTCTGAAACATTAATTGGACACTTGTTAAGCGTTTTTTTGTATGTCAATACTTACTAGGCCTACTAGTTTCAAAATGTTCAAAACGTTCAAAAACTAACATTCGCATAATGTTTGTAAAATTATAAAATGGAACGCCCCCCTAATGTGGAATGTTTTTAGAACTTTTTTTTTTAACTGGACGTTTTGAATGTTCCGAGAACTTTCAGAAATAACGTTTCTTCAATGGGAATGTTATCAAAATGTTCTTAGAACATATTTTTGTTAGATGAGTAATGATTTGGGAAGGTAAGATATCTTCACATAATTCCTCAAAGTATTTGATATCATTTTTAGTACACACTTGTCACCTTGGCTACTGTACTATTATCCACACCCCAACATCCTCCAATGTAGTTCTTACTGTCCCAAGAGTTAGTCAGGGAGTTGAGTATAGCCCTGCAGTGTCCCTCCTCCCATATATGTTGTCACACAAACCAATTTTAATTTCCAGCAGTTTGGGTGGCAGTGTGCAGCTCAGCAATCCATGTAAGCATTACCTCAGCGGTAGCATGCTTGCTTTCTAACCCTTGTGCAATGAGTAATTCTTCAATATTATTTAGGTCCTCAATGCAGGCAGAACCAATAAACTTATAAAGAAATGTCCCTCTGTATATTTTGCCAAGAACATGAGTTATAGTTTGGATTGGCTGATATAAGAAAATTAAAGGGAAAGAAAAATTGAAAGGGAAGGTAAAACGTGTATAAATGGGAGGTGGAAATTATCCTCACAATCTCTCATCTTGCTTGGTATGCTGAGCTTGATTTATGTGTTTTTTTTTGGGAGTTAACAATAGCGTCAGAAATGGGATGGCTGGGTGTCTTCTAACTGTGTTTGTATCCTAATCTGCTAAAGCCAACTCAAGCGAGTCCAGTAGCTGTGTTTTGGAACATGGTAATTGGCTTCTAGCTGGTTTAAATTGGTTTGGGTGCTTGATGTGGGAACTGATGGGGAACTGACTGAACTGGTAGACCTGAACCCAACTGAGACATCACATCATACCAGCTTAAGCCCATGTGGTACACTCTCAGAAATAAATTGTAGCGGTTACTGAGATGGTACTCGTTCAACTTTGTACCTTATTTAGCCCTAAAGGGTGCACATTTGTACCTAAATGGTAGAGATTAGTAGCCTTTAAAAGGGTATAATTTCAGTGACAGCTTTTGTACTATGTTTTTCTGAGAATGTAGCTGGTTTGTTCCTGGTCCAAGATGATCCAGCAGCTCAGCAGGTTCCCATCAGTTGCAGGGCTGTAACTATAATTGAGGAGGCACGTCCCACAAATATTCACAATAGTGGTTGATCAATATGGAGTTTTCATTTGCAGACATGTCCACAAGATACTAATGTAGAATTTAAGGGCCAGATTTACTAAACAAGACAAACTAGCGTGAGAGCGCAATTCCAAAAATGTGCCTATGGGAGTGTTAAGTTCTGCGCATGATCAATTGATGACATGCACATTAAAGAGCATAGACACAGCCAGATAATTCCATAATGTCCAACGCAATCTATAAAGAGCAGCGCAAATTAGCGTCTGGTTTAAGACATACTTTTTTGTGTGCAAATAACAGTAAATTGACTACAAACCTTAGTCACCTTGCGTGATTCATTTAAATACTCTTCTCCCATACATTTTTAGTCTGAAAGAGAAACTCCTTCAAATGCATATGCAATAAGGTCAGCGGCAAAAATAACCCTGTCTACGCCTTTTCAGCGCTAATTTCTCACTGCGTGTCTTAAGTAAATCCTGACAGTAGTTTTTTAACGGCAAATGAGAGTTTGCGCTGGCGCAAGCTATTAGTAAATCTGGCCCTAAGTCTGTCATGGCCAATTCTCTGTCAAGTTGTATTAGTTTCATAAACCCTGTTGCAGAACAATCAATTTAATATATTATTAAAAAAAGTAAAAAGTAATACTTGCCTAAAAGAAAGTACAGTATGAAGGTTTACTTGAATCAAAAGATCAGTTTATCTTTAATACTGTGTAATTAGTGGATAATGAATAAACTATTATCCAAATCGACAAGGGAGGGTCTATTCTCAGAAAAACAGAACTTCTTTTAAGTCAAGGTTTTCTTTCTTTATACTTATCCAATTATTAGGAGATGTCTCTTCATTTTCCCCCACGGCATTATACAATTAACGACTGAGCATCACTTTCAAGTCATATGCAACCAATGAATACATAAACGTGCCTTGTTAGGAGACGCATGACAAATGAAAAAGAGTCTGTTCCATGATACACTACTCAATTGTCTGTGAAGTCTGTCAAGTCAAATGGCCTAAAAATCTGCAAACTGACTTTGACTTTTGGCAACTAGCATTGACTTGTCCAGACTGCAAAAGTCTAGAAAATGCCTTTTCTAGAATTGTCTTTTTTGGGTGGACTATCCCTTTTAGGACTTTAATACACTAAGTGGGACGGTCTAGACCTTCCCCACAGTGACCATTGAAATGTCCCCACGGTGTTTCATTATTTTCTCCCTATCTCTTCAACAAATCAATTTCCAGTACCTCTTTCACTCCTGAACAAGTCTGAATGACAGCCACAAAGCTGCCTACTGGGTCATGCCGGTCCATTCACTTTAACATTCAACATATAAAGCACACAAGCTCAATCTATCACATACCTCAGAGAAGCTCGGCCCCTCTCGTGTACTTCAGACTCAGGCATTTCGAGATTTAAGACCCTTACGGCGTAGGGCCAAGTGGATCCAATCTGTGATCATTTCAGTGGGTTATGACCTAAATTTATCAGAGCGAGGGAGGGTACTATAGCCTTGAAGTTCAACAAGGGGAATATAACCTATGTGTAAGAGGCAGCCCGTACTATTTTCATATAGTATTCTATGCTCATGAAATGGGATTGCTTTTGGGTCAATATTAGTTCAGTTGTACTTCATGGAAGTCTGTGAAATCATAACAAAGCTGATGTGAGTTGATTGGAGATGCAATTACATCGCTCATTGAGATAAATTTGCTATATGCTTCAATACCACAGTTTACCTCTCCGAACTGTCTTACTTATGATTCTATCATTGATTCTTTCCTTTCCACCTAAAGCATTTCCTTGGGGACTGATTCTAGGTATAAGTGTCCCCTTGTACCCGCCTCCCTCTTTAAATGGTCACGTCTTTCATCCGTCATCATTTTAATTATTTTTGTTCTCTTTTTTTTATTGATAACTGTCATCTTTCTACACATCATTGGTGGTGGTATTCATATCTAGTGATGAAGCCTTTAGTGTTTTGTTGCATGCATTTATATTGTCTCGTAGTCACAATTTTTAAACACTCTTAAAATGTTCCTTTAAAATATTTTTTTTTATCAAAGTAAAAAAAATTACACAGACACTGTATTGCCTTTTAGTAATTGTTTTGCCTTAAACCTGGCACTAGTTATTATGTCTTATTAACATAGTTAATGCATTTAGCCTGTTAATATTTATGAAATTTTAACATGACTAAGAGAATATGTAAATTCATCTTGGTCTGTGTTGAAATGATATCTTTAAGGCTGTTTTCTACCATTAATATAGGACATTCTTCCGTTTTGATGCTGCCTGGGATTCATCCATGCACAACTCTTTGCTGCTAAACCGTGTCACTCCTTATGGAGAGAAAATCTACATGACTCTGTCTGCTTACTTGGAGGTAACCAAAGCCATTTACTTTAGTTACATGATTTAGTTCCAGCTAATTTAATCTAGCAAACAGCCAATGGCATTTGTAATGGTTAAATCAAGTACATATGTGAAAGAGAGGCAAATGGTTGTAAACCTTGCGACTCTATAGAGCACAACAGTATCGTCCCAGTTTTAGGAGTTGTCTTGGTTCTGGAAGTATAGTTCCCATTCATTTTTTTCCATAGAGAAAAAAAATAAAACTTCAGTGAAGAATTTCATGACATGCACCAAACCAATCAGCTCAGAAACAAATTTTGATTTGAATGAAACAAATATTTGAAAATCAGATAAAAAGACAACATTCCTTGACTTAACATTCCATGAAGCATTGCAAATGATGTAATCAAAAACTAGTATAGTAAGTATAGAAACAATCAATGTTTTTGAAAGAAGTCTCTTATGCTCACTAAGGCTGCGTTTATTTGATCAAAATACAGTAAAAAAAAAAAAAACAGTAATATTATGAAATATTACAATTAAAACATTTTCTATTTTAAAATGGTATTTTATTCCAGAATTTTCAATGTCACATGATACTTCAGAAATCCTTCTAATATGCTGATTTGGTGATCAAGAAACGTTTCTTATTATCTATGTTGAAAACAGGTGCTTAATATTTTTGTGGAAACGACAAGTATTTATTTTTAACAGCATTTATTTGAAATATGTTTTGTAACAATGTGAAAGTCTTGACTCTCGCTGTAGAGCTCTTTTGGCGTAATTTGTTGTTTTTGAATTTTTTTTTTAAAATAAATATGTTTAAATAACATGGACTAATGATTTCAACAGAATCATATACTATCAATTAACAACCTTGGAGCTCATTGGAACCCAACTGTTGTACTCTATAGGTGTTGCTTGTTCTTGGTAATTTTAAGCACCATTTTAGACCGAAAAGCTTACAATGGTTTTCTTTTCCCAGATGGAGAACTGCACACAGCCCACAGTGATAACCAAAGACTTATGCATGGTGTTCTACTCGCGAGACGCCAAGCTCCCGGCATCTCGCTCCATCAGAAACCTCTTCAGCAGTGGCACCTTGAGGCCATCTGAAGGGTACGGCTGCTTTAAATTATAGCAGGAGTCATTTGCAGTGTTCCTCTTTTAATTGAAGTTACCATAAGGTTTTGTGTTGTTTGTTTTTACACGTAGAAACCGTGTAACTGGAGTGTATGAGCTCAGTCTGTGCCACCTGGCTGATGCAGGGAGCCCAGGTAAGACACTAGTCTGTTTAACTGAGGATTTATGAGATGCTGGGCAGTTTACATTTTAGGGAAGTATCTGCTGTTGAAGTGACACCTGAATGTGCAGGAATGCAAAGACGGCGCAGGAGGGTGCTGGATACTTCGGTGGCGTACGTGCGAGGGGAGGAGAACCTGGCTGGCTGGAGGCCCCGCAGTGACAGCCTCATCCTGGACCATCAGTGGGAGCTGGAGAAATTGAGCCTCCTGCAGGAGGTGAGAACATCTAGTTATTTGGTTTTTAATGTGAACTGACAAGAATGTGTCATTGGCGGCCCTGCTGAGTATCTGAGACTTCATTTCCTTCTGCGGTATGTTAGGTGGAGAAAACTAGACACTACCTCCTCCTTAGGGAGAAGCTGGAGTCCACCCTGCTGCTGGGCCAGGAGTCGCTGCTGTCCTGTGGGAGTGAAGATCTAACCGAGTCCTCTTCCCCATCCACCCACCTGGGTCTGGGCCACAGCCCTGGCCCCGGCCCCGAAACACCCAACGAGAGGCAGAAGGAGCTGGCTGCAAAGGTTTTTTAAAATTTAAGAAATTTTAAGATCACTTTAGGAAATCGTGAGAAAAAGGCTCTTGTCAATCAGTTTAATGTTCCCCTTTTCTGTTTATCACCAACAGTGTCTGCGTTTGCTTAACCACACCTTTAACAGGGACTATAGCCATGTGTGTGTTAGCGCCAGTGAGAGCAAGGTGATGATATTAAGAATATTTTACACTATTTTACACCTTTTCCTTCTGTCAGTTCTCAACAATTCATTAAGAAGCTTTTAGGAGCTCAGGCCGCTGAGAATATACCACCTTAAAAAAAGAGTTCTGACTATTGCTGCAGAAACCTACAGAAATTAGATTTTAGTCATGTGATAGACTGAAGATTTCTGAAGATATCTTTTTTTTGAAGGAGCATGTTGTGTTCTGTGTTTAATGACTGTTTTCTCTGTTGTGATGTGTTGTAGTTGAGTGAGATGTCAGTAACTCTTTTGAAAGACACAGCCTCAGTGTGTGCTGAAAGCACTCTCACACCGTCCTCCACATGTCCATCACTTGTGGAGGGACGCTACGGCCACAGCACTGATCTCAGGTCAGTAAATAGTAACTGCTGTCTCATTTAGAGATTTAAAATAATTTTAACAAGCTGATTTATGCAATACAGACTAAAAAAATTAGTTTTTAAAATGTTTTTTTTTTCTGGCCACTCCCATCTATTATTGATCAGACTGAGGGGGTGTTGTTTACACGTAAATCTTTTTATGCGTTTTGGGCATTCAGTTACACGACAACGATGTTTTGGGGGCCTGAAAGCGCAAACTTTTGTAAATGGATTTCAAAGTCCAGTTTTTCCATTTTCAAAAAGTATACCGTTATCGCCGTTATCGTGTAAACTACAAAAATGTGAATTTCTGAAAACTGTGACGCCATGACCATGCGTATTACGTGTTCAGTCTGTAGGTGCGTATTGTTTCTTTACAAAGTAACATCGCCAACTACTGGCCTTGCATGCACAATACAGCGTTTTCAGTCGTTTTTGTGGATCCGGGGATCGTTTTGACAATGGTGTCGCATGTACTCGAAAAACGTAAACGAAAAACATTTCTGTTTAGTACATTGGTGTCGTGTAAGCGTACCCTTAGGCCCAGAGTATACTTTGGTTTTTACGTATACACGAGGGTCCATGTACAGTGCGCGTGGCGTGACGCAAATATTGTCACCAGAATATATATACATTTATAAATATAAATTATATGATATATATAAATGTAAATTTGACAAAATAATTTGGAGTCTAAAATGCTAGAAAGCCTAAAAAGTATGTCTAACCAAGTTGTGTTACAAATTTGAAGTTGATATCACAAAAATGTTGCCCTCTAAAAGGGAACGCAATGTCCAATTTTGAGTGCTTATGCTTTTGAATGAATGTCCACTACCAGGGCACTGACAGGTACAGACTATATTGTCATGTTTAAGAACATTAGTCTAACTAACACCATCTAAATAATAAAGTAGTTTGTAACATCTGTATTCTTACTGCTCATATGTGTAGACCCCCAACACATCGATCTCGTGCTGTCAGCCCCATCCCTGAGTCTGAAACAGAGGTCAAGAAGTCTCCTAAACTGTCCAGATCAAGGACCCACACCTTCGTGCCAGATATTCAGGAAATCCGTGTCAGGTAAAAAGAAACCTGTAAAAATAATGAATTATACAGAAGATAAGCAATTCCTTTTTCTTTTACATAGATAAGCAATTCCTTTTTCTTTTACATTTGCCTATAAAATAAAATTAAATTTCTGAGATTTCATGAATTTACATGTTTGGAAGATGACTCTAACCTGTACTCTATTTTACTGTCGCAGCCCAATTGTGTCAAAGAAAGGTTATTTGCACTTCCTGGAGCCCCACAGCAATGGCTGGGTTAAGAGATATGTGGTGGTACGCCGACCTTATGTCTACATCTACAATACAGAGAGAGACACAGTGGAAAGGGCCATTCTTAACCTGTCCTCGGCACAAGTGGAGTACAGCGAAGACCAGCAGGCCATGCTGAAGGTAAAACATCTACAAATATTTTCTTTTCTTTGAGTAAATCGACTGAACTCTAACCCAATGTCTGTCTGAACTGCAGACCCCCTACACGTTTGCGGTATGCACAGAGCATCGTGGGATACTCCTTCAAGCCAGTAATGACAAGGAGATGCATGACTGGCTGTATGCCTTTAACCCTTTGCTTGCTGGATCTATCAGGTACAGTGGAGCACATATCTAACTCTTTCACACACACACACACACACACACACACACACACACACACACACACACACACACACACACACACACACACAC
This sequence comes from Gila orcuttii, assembly GCA_026230005.1. Classification (NCBI taxonomy): domain Eukaryota; kingdom Metazoa; phylum Chordata; class Actinopteri; order Cypriniformes; family Leuciscidae; genus Gila; species Gila orcuttii. The sequence continues at coordinate 28,020,298 of JAPDVR010000011.1, forward strand.
ACACACACACACACAAAAGACCTGACATGCCAATATTTGTTCAATTGTCTTCTTCCCGTCAGGTCTAAACTGTCTAGAAGAAGAGCCGGGCAGATGAGGTTTTGAGCCCACCACATGTACAACTCTTCGAGGACAAAAAAACACTAAGGACTATACTTGTAAATAGATCTACTGACAGATCCCCCAGTTTCTGTGCTCAATCAACTCTCTGACCCTCTGTTTCCTTTATGTGTGTACCTGCACCTGCCCACACTAGCACCAATTGTGCACCTGTATCTTAAATGCCCCTTTGTTGTGCATCTACAGTGGCCTAAATATTCAACTTATAGCGCCAACAGAACAGGCTAACTACTTTATCGGGTTAGAGATAGTATGCTTATGTAGTCTTCAGCAACATTTTAGAAAGTTTGAAAATTCTGAAGCTGTCAGCTCATGCAAACACATCTAAATTTGGTACTGTGAAGAGTGACGTCCATATCTTAAGTTTGGTGGGAAAATGGATCACATGGCCTTATTGTGCTACTCCTGACTTGCAAGTCTATGGGTTTAAAGCTGGTCGGTATTTAAGTCAGCAGACCATATGTTTATTTATCTCTTGGCTATGGAAGATAGAATTGATCAATGATAAGCAGTTCTTAGCAAGGAGCAGAAGAATCACATCATATTACGCTCTTACTCTCTTTAAGTGCAGTTCTTGGACACAGTACAGCCCACCATAAATACTCATATACCTCTATAATGTTTCCCTTGTAAGGCCTTGAAATGCAGTTTTCAAAATAATCAGGACGCATGAGGAAAAATTTGGCAATGGAAAATGGTTGCATTCTCATACCTCTGTATGAGAACCATTATGAAGATTTGGCCTATTTTTGTTGGAGTACTGGTCAGTAGATTTATCTAAAATGTATCATAATCCAGTCTAATATTTTATATAAGAAATGATCAGTATCCCCAAATTATCTTAAATCTGTCTAATTTATTTTTAAAATTTCTATTAAAGTCTTATCTAGTTAGGTATTTATTTAACATGTTTTTATTTATTTCAGCATGTATTTATTGACAAAGACTGTAGTATTTTTTGAAGAAGTACAGTGCAATTTCTGCATATGACACTTTTTTTTTTATCATGGGTTGACTAAGCTCCATTTTACTGACCGCACTGCTCTCATTCCCCCAACACGACGAAATGCATTTGGGGAACAAATGCATTTCAGGTTAGAAGTGAATGCTGGGATAGCTGCTATAACATGTAGATTACTTGAATTTTACTTTTTAGATGTTACCTAGTTTTGGTTAAGAAAAACGTTTTTTTCAGGTAGAGAAAAATTATCATTATTGCCCAGAATCCTACATGAGTGTTTGTACAGTGGTCAGTTTTAGAAAATGGAAGGTTTAGAAGTTTGTTAGAACAAATCAAATGTACAGTACTGATGGAATTTTATATATGCACCCCAGAGAGTGATGAGATATGATTTGTGCCTCTTGCATCATCTACTCTATTTTGTTTTACAATTTTCCTCATCCACTTTCAGTACCACCCTTTCTCTTTGTGTGTAATCATTCTTGTGCACAGGCAAAATCAGTTTTAATTCGTTTTTAGATAGTTTTCATATTGCACATGCCCAACATATGACTAGGTTTTGATATTTCTAAGCATATCTACAGTAGTTGGTGTAAATTATTTTTCCCCCAACTGATTTTACTTGCAAATGAACAAAACAAATGTTTTTTTTTTCTACTCTCTGGGTGAATACCCAGAAACATTTTTCATTTTAGGGACAAGTTTCTCATCTCTAACACCATCATGGACTCCAGAAATAAGCCCTTCTATTGTTCCAAACATCATTTTGGTCCTATTTTTTGTGATTAAAATCATATAACATAATGTTATGAGCTGATAAATGGCAACACAATACATTTTTTAAACTCCATTTTTTTTTGGTTTTAAATTTGTCTCAGGTCGGATTGTTGTGCTTATTTCCTATTGGCAAACCCCCTCAAAAACAGGAAACCATCTGAGCTGAGATCGCTGATAGTTGTTTAACTTTAGCCGAACTACATTTTATGGAATATGAAACAACATTTTTGAGTTATATAATACCAGCAGCTGTGATTTAGATACTTTTTGTGACAAAGCATTTGCTAGCAGGTGGGGTCCTATGGGCCAGACCTTGACTTAGGGAGTTACTGGAGCAGATCTCATGCTTTCCAGATGGCTTATAATGCGAGATGATTGGATGATCCTTCAATTTGCCTAACTAACACAAGCCTTTCACCCATACTTGCATGTTCAGTGCACAGATCAATTGTTTGCAAATCACCTGAGGCTCCTCCAGGGCAGCAAGATTCCGGCACATGTGTATGACTGAGGCCAGACAACCTACAGCTCATGCTCAGTACAGCAAGAATCTGAAACCCTGAACAAACCTCTACTGAAAGCCTTGATGTGTCTATGAATTCTACACTTCTAATTCCAAAAAATCAGTTACTAATATGGGTGTTTAGGAAGGTATTCGGTTTCTGTGAATAAAAGCATAAAGTATATTCCTGATATGATTCTCAAACCCTGAAGGTTCTCTGTTCATGCACCTTTTCCTTTTTCCATGAATGTCAATCAGCTTCACTTTACTATCATGACCAGTTCAGAGTAAATATAAACAATGCCACTACCTTTATAAACAAGTGCATATGTTAGTAGTAATAGCAGGTGTGTCAACAAAATTATAATAAAAAATATATATATAGTTAAAATAATCACTTTCAGTTTTAATACATACTGTACAAGCAAATGTAAATTGTCTTAGTTTTTGTCTGTGCACCTTGTAGAAAGTAATGCAGGGAGCTGAATGGGATTGTTCATGTTATAGCCTGTCCTGTACCATTTCTACTAGCAATTTCCATAAATCGTCGCATTATGTTTCCAAGCTAAAAACATTGCATCCATTTTACCACCTCCCAAAGTGTAAGAATGAATCAGTTCTCATAATCGACACCAAATATCTGTGTGCTTCCATTCGCCTCTTATGCACAGACTCCATTCATGAGCATTTTTTTTCTGTCGTTTTCTCTCAGTTTTACTTGCCTTGTATATAAACATGATTGCTGTGAATGGTGTAATATGCAGTTGTAACCGGTTTGTACCATCCTCAGTGGGCAGTAGTTCAGTGTCTCTTTCTGAGTGTTGGAATTATGAGTCAAATGTTTGTGTACACTTAACACATTGTCAGATATGAAATAAATGTGGAACTTATGCAACACTACGAATTACTTTGTCTTTTGTGTGCATTTATTGATTTTTGAGCCATTGTTTTATGCATGAGAAAATAGGAAAACTTGTTGAATGAGAGTGGTGCAGTGGTCCAATTCACACTGCACAGACAAACACCAACAAAGAAGTTGGCTGTTGGATTTGGAATTTTCTGATCTAAACACTGATCCAACCAAACCCAAAAAACGTGTTTGTTAGTGTTTGTCTGTGAGGTGTTAATTTCCCTTATGACATCAGAACCCAGAAGACTAATTCGTCGCTGGTTCCTTTGAGATTTTCCGATAAGATAAGATAATGCCTTTATTTGTCTCACAAGTGAGAAATTCCAAGAGGAAAAATACAGCATGACATGAGGAGAGGTGAGGAGAAAAAAGGCAACCTCCAGACTATGCTCCTGTAAGGAGTACAGTGTGGGAACAGGAAAAAAAAAAAACCTCAGGAACATTAGCACACAATCAGTACACTCTACATCAGGGATCACCAACCCTGCTCCTGGAGAGCTACTGTCCTGCAGACTTCAGTTCCAACCCTGTTCCAACACACATGCATATAATTATCAAGTAACCCTGAACAGCTTGATTAGCTGGTCCAGGTGTGTTTGATTGGGGTTGGAGCTAAAATCTGCAGGACAGTAGCTCTCCAGGAGCAGGGTTGGTGACCCCTGCTCTACATGAACAAGACTTGCAACAAGGGTGGGGAGTGGGGGATGGAAGTAGCCCAGCCCAGGCAAGCAGCCATCCAGTCCTGCAGCCATTTCAGGCGCTGGTCACAGACCCGCCTGTCAGACTGGGGGTACAAAGCGGCGAAGGCAAGGGATGGGGTGTGGGACGGGGTGATTGCATATCTGTATATATATGTGTAAGAGTTCATGTATGTCTAGGCGTGGAGAGTCGCTATGCCTGGCATCATGCATAGCGTGAGGTTTATAGGGTTTTTCAATTTATGAAGCCTGTGGTAAACATAACTTCACTATACTTTGAAATTTTGTTTGTGTGTATGCAGTGAACGCTGTAGAACAAAATGTCAAAGTGTCGTCAAGTTATGGTAATCCACAGGCTCTATTTTACTCATAAATTGAAAAACCCCATAGGAAAATCGTACTCGGTTACTTTCGTAACCTCGGTTCACTTTCGAGAACGGTCACTTCGTATTGCGTAGCTATACGCAGTGGGGAAACTCTTTTCCTCAGATTATTGAAGCTTTTATGTAAAACGCATTGCAGCTGCACAGCGAGCACATTGAGAGAATGGCTCACTCATTGGCTGTGCTGCAGCAACTGCACATCCAATGGCGAAGGCGCGTAGTCACGCGTCAGAGCACCTATAAAGGAACCCGAATTCGCCATTATAGCAGGTTTAAATCGACTGAAGCGACAACTTGCCATGTTACTACAGTGTGGCAGGCTACGCAATACTCGTTCCCTACTCTCAGGGAACCAAGGTTACGTTAGTTCCCTTTCGAGAACGGTCACTTCGTATTGCGTAGCTATATGCAGTGGGGACGCAATGTAAAACGCCGCACCAAGTAACTGGCTGCAACTGAAAACCCAGGATCCCTGGGCTCTCAGAAACAAGCCAGAATTCATTAATTCATATAATATATATATACACTGATTAGACCAGACACCGTCGGGTCTAAATCATATATATAGTGAAGTCACTAAGCTCATACCCCCAAATTAATATACTAATAGACCAGATACCCTCGGGTCTGATTATATACATGGACAAAAAACAGCCAGTTTATAGCAAGGGATAATGTGCTCATGAACAGTGACCTGATACATAGATGAGACTGGAACTTGTCAAGTCTAATCATACAGAAAGGACCTTCGCCTGCAGGGAATGGCCCTCCATTATAGAACCTCACAAATGTGGAGGGCAAGGACCAACCGGCCGCCGCACAAATGTCCTGAATAGGAAACCCAGAGGACCACGCCCATGACGAGGCCATACCTCTAGTTGAATGGGCTCTAGTGCCTATAGGGAAAACCAGCCTCTGCTTCGTGACTGGAAATCCTTTGGATCGGCCACCGAAGCATTCAAAGAGCTCTTCTGACTGTCTATAGGACGCAGAGTGCTCCAAATAGACCTTCAAGGCTCTAACAGGGCAAAGTGGATGAGCCTCCCATCCTCATCGGCAGGGGGAAGAGCTACTAATGTAATCACCTGTGCTCTAAACGGTGTTGAGAGCACCTTAGGGACATAGCCATGTCTGGGTTTGCGAGTAACTTTGGAGTCACCTATTCCAAACTCCAATCATGAGGGGATCACAGAGAGCGCCTGCAGATCTCCCACTCGCTTGATAGATACCAGTGCCAGCAGGAGAGCAGTCTTTAGTGAAAGTGGTTTAAGATCAACCGACTGAAGCGGCTCAAATGGAGGACCCCTCAGGGCCCCAAGGACCGTGAAGAGGTCCCAAGATGGTTGTTACATTCCCTCTCCAGTCTAGGGGAAAAGAGGGACTAACAATAAACGAAAGATGTAAAAATAATAAATGTGAGAAATCTCCTTTTCCTCTATCCCAGCTCTATCTGTATTTCACTTTTATATTTAACAGATTTACACAACACCCTTTGAGTTTTACCCGATCACAAAAGGAAATTGAGATAGAATGATTAAGTAGTTTTTATTTTCTTGAATAGAGGCCAACAAAGGCTTGCTCAATATATTTACAAAATAAGCAAGGATCAGTAAACAGATAAACAAGTTTAAATAATAACCAAATCGTCAGGAGAGGGCCAGGCCAAAATAACAAACAAAATGGGGGCTTCCTAAAGTTTAAACCCAATTAAATTTCCTAACAAAAAGAAGATGAAATCAAAGACAATTATCTTACCTCTCTCCCTGACTAACAAAGAATAAACAGGAGAAAAGTTCAGGAGTAGATACTCCAAACAAATTGGCACCCGTCTCCCTACACGGTTGAACAACTTAAACTCACACAGTCTAAGAGCTCGTGGTACTCAAACACAGATCACACAGATCTCACAGATAAGGTTTAACAACATGTAACACCACAACGTCTGGGATAGCCGAAGAGGGATTCCTCCTGAACACTGTGTCTTTGGTTCTTTATACCCACTCCTGTTAATCAGTGCCAGCTCCAGGTGATTTAGGGTGCTGCATGGCAGAGAGAGAGAGAGAGACACAGAAGGAGGGGAGAAAACATCGCCAGCAAACAAACTCTAAATATTACGTCATGGGACGTAACACCACCACCGATAAGTTTATAAATAACAAGTTATTTATAATAAACAGTCACCAATTCACTTTCACTATTTAAAAGTAAATAGCATTCACATGTTATTATAATCATAAATAAAACTATTTATGACCAAGATAATGCATCCGCAACAACATTTTCGGAGCCTTTTTTGTAACGGACGTCAAGATTAAACTCTTGAACGGCGAGAGACCACCGCATAAGCCGCTGATTCACATTAGACATGCGCTCAAGAAATATTAAGGGGTTATGGTCTGTGTACACTACGACTGGAGCTACACCACCACCTAAATACACCTCAAAGTGCTGTAGTGCCATCAACATTGCCAGTGCCTCCTTCTCAATAACACTATAGTTCTGCTGACACCTTGAGAACTTTTTAGAGAAGTATGAAACCGGATGCTCTACACAAAAATTATCCTCCTGCAACAGGACCGCACCAGCTCCTGAAGCTGAGGCATCAACTTCTAACTTAAATGGGGCATCAAACTGAGGGGCTTTGAGTATTGGGGCGCTACAGAGCAAGTCTTTCGCTGCATTGAAACCATACTCACAACTGGGTGTCCAGACAAACCTTTTTTTAGTGCTTAGTAGATCAGTTAGTGGCGAGACAACGGTGGAAAAGTTTGGGCAGAAAGCACGGTAGTATCCACACATTCCAAGGAACCTGCGCAGTTCACGTTTATTAGAAGGGATATTGTATTCAAGGAATACATTGGCTTCGACAGGCTTCACCATTCCCTGTCCCACTTGTTTACCCAAATAGCAGATCATTCCCTTTGCGAACTCGCCCTTGGCGAGGTTCAAGGTCAACAAGGCATTAGCAAAGCGCTGAAAAACATTCTAAAGGGTGGATAGATGTTCTGTCCAGGTATGTGAGTGGACAACCACGTCATCAAAGTATACCTCACAGTTTTCCACACCTGCCAACACACTATACATCAAACGCTGGAATGTGGCAGGAGCGTTTCGCATCCCAAAAGCTAAGACAGAATATTGCAGAAAACTGTCTGGGGTGACAAAAGCTGATATTTCTGATGCCCGCGGAGTCAGAGGCACCTGCCAGTAACCTTTCAGTAGGTCTAGCTTTGTTACAAACTTAGCGTTGCCCACCCTGTCCACACAATCTTCCATTCTAGGAAGCGGGAAGGAATCAGCTTTAGTGACGTTGTTGACTTTGCGGAAATCGGTGCAGAAACGATAGGTGGAGTCAGGCTTTGGTACCAGTAAGCAGGGCGAACTCCAGGGACTCTGACTTGGCACAGCAATTCCATTCTGCAGCATATACTCCACTTCAGCCTTCATTATGTTTCGCTTTTGGGGATTGACTCGATAAGGATGCTGTTTGATGGGGGATGCATTTCCAACATCAATGTCATGGGCACACATTGCAGTTTTTCCAGGCGTATCTGAGAATAGACTAGGGAACTTATGCAGAAAATCAGCGAGTTCTTCAGCTTGACTTTCACCAAGATTAGCAAGGTAACTCTTGAGGTCGTTTAGAATGGCAGAGTTCTGTAATCGTGTGGAGGAAACTTGAACTTCTCTGTTACACAATCCGTCGTCTTCCATGGTATAGTTGGTAACCATAGTAACAGTGGAAGTTGGCACACTTGCCGTCTCACACTTCGCTTCATCTGTGGGTTTGTCACACTTTGTTTCACTTTTGCATTGTGAGGTCACATACCTTTTCAGCATGTTGATGTGGCACAAACGGCTTTTACGTCTGCGGTCAGGCGTGTCAATAACGTAATTTGTGTCACTCACTTTCTTCTTGACAACGTAGGGACCATTAAACTTCGCCTGGAACACAGAACCAGGAGTGGGTAGGAAAGCTAGAACCAAATCGCCAGGCTGGAAAGATCTGTTAACAGACTTCTGGTCAAAGCGTGCTTTCATCTTGCCTTGTGCTGTTTCAAGGTGTTTTGCAGCCAGCTCACGAGCACTCTTAAGTCTCTGACGGAGAGACTGGACATAGTCAGGGATAGCCACAGGGGTTGAATGTTCAGTCAACAGTTGCTCACTCAACAACTTTAACGGTCCTCGCACCACATGACCGAAGACAAGCTCTGCTGGACTATATCCCAGAGACTCTTGTACTGTTTCTCTCACAGCAAACAGAAGAAAGGGGAGACCCTCGTCCCAATCTTTTCCTGTCTCAACACAATAGCTGCGCAGCATCGTTTTAAGAGTTTGATGAAACCTCTCAATCGCACCTTGTGACTCTGGGTGGTATGCACTGGATAACTGATGATTTATGTCAAGCCCCTTTAGAATCTGTTCAAACATTCTTGACGTAAAATTTGTGCCACGGTCCGTCTGGATTACTTTTGGCAGGCCGAAAGTGGAACAGAACTTGATCAGCTCTTTCACAACTGCTTTGGCTTTCAGGTTGCGTAATGGGACTGCTTCGGGAAAGCGCGTTGCAGCACACATGATAGTCAACATATATTGATGTCCTGCCTTGGACTTAGGCAATGGGCCCACACAATCGATGATCAGTCGTTCAAAGGGCTCACACATCACAGGGATTGGCATAAGAGGAGCGACAGGAACTCTTTGGTTCGGCTTTCCTGTGAGTTGGCAAACTTTGCAACTTTTGCAAAAGGCAGACACAGCAGACTTTATACCTGGCCAGTAGAAGTATCGGGAAACTCGATAGTATGTCTTTGTCACTCCTAGATGACCGGACATTACGTTTTCATGAGCCAGCTTCAACACATGCAGGCGATAGCCAGAAGGCAACACAATTTGCTGGACCAGCTGACAGTTCTCATCATCTTCATCTGGTTTCCATCTACGCATCAGTAGTCCTTGATCCCCGAAATACATAACCCCAGAATTAGGCGCTTGCCCAAGATCTGCAGCTTTAACACACTTAGCTAGCGTTGGGTCTTCTCTCTGAGCAGTTATCAAATGTTCTCGACTCACTTTTAAAGGGGTTTTTGACTCTGAACTAGGATCAGGCGAAAGCTCAGGCACTGGGATCAGCGAATACTCACATGGGGTAGTGTCAGGGACCAGAAAGGAATCAGCGAGATCCACCACTTCCTTGAATTTTTGTGCCTGTGCACGGGTCACTGCGCATGCTGGGAATGCTGAAGGATACAAGGTAGATAGGTTAGACTGCTCCTTTACACTTGGGGTATGTGTCACAATTGGAGAAGGAAAAACTTCCCTACCTGCTAAATCATTCCCTATAATTAAGTCTATACCTTCTACAGGTAACTGTCTGCGGACACCCAGCTTAACAGTTACTTACAAGACCTGACTTTAAGTGAACCGTATGCAAAGGAACATTAACACAGCGCATCTCAATACCACGGACCAACACATCATATCCTGTGTACGTGTCAGCAGAAAATGGTAGACTACGCTCAAGAATGAAGGACTGCGCAGCTCCAGTATCTCTAAGCATGACTACTGGTTTAAACTCATCATCAGGGAATATAGAAACCATGCCCTCTTGAAGAAATGGCTCTTAACTTTCTACATCAGTTGGGCTTAATTTTGGTAAAGACTGAACAAGTGCTACATTCTTAGTTTTCGAACCCTTCTGCTTCCACTGATGACAGTCTGCAATCAAATGTTCAGGGCTTAGACAGTAAAAACATTCCCGTCTCTCACTATTTGTAGGTTTAAATTTACGAGCACTCTTTGGGCAATTTTCTGCTCTAGCAGGGCGTACTACATGAGGCATCACATTCAACGAATCGCCCGAATACGGTGTAGCAACTTTTGGCTGCTGTGCTGTAGCAAAAACAGTGCGATGTGTCAATACAAACTCGTCAGCCAAAACAGCAGCGTTAGACAAACAAGCGACTTTTTGTTCGTTCAAATGAACCACCACATTCTCTGGCACACAATTCTTAAAGTCTTCTAGCATGATTAACTCCTGCAACTGTTCCAGAGTCGTTATCTTGCTAGAGAGACACCATTTATCAAAGAGGATTTTTTTCTCCCTTGCAAACTCTACGTAAGACTGTCTGGCTGTTTTCACGTGGCGCCGGAATTTTTGACGGTAAGCTTCAGGGACAAGCTCATACGCGCGTAAAACCGCTGCCTTAATTATGTCATAGTCAAGAGAAGATTCGATTGGTAGAGCAGAACAGACCTCCTGCGCTTTTCCAGTGAGACTACACTGTAACAATAGAGCCCACATCTCCTTCGGCCATGCTAACTTTCCTGCGACTCGCTCGAACGTCACAAAGTAGGAATCTACTTCCGCCTCTCTGAACGGTGGCACTAGTTTAATATATCTACTGGGGTCAAAATGAGCGGCAGTAGATACATGGCTATGCCCTTCAGACAAAGGACTAGTTGCCGTCAATGTAGGAGAGGAAATTCCGGTATGCGGAAACGGGATTGGTTGAACAGCAGTACGCTTCTAAAGCCAATTTTCGCAACTTAATATCCCGATCAGCCTCCGCTTCAATGGTTCTCAACTTAATCATCTGAACTTCACACTCCTGCTTCTTTATTTCTAGATCTAACTCCTTTAACCTCACTGCTAACCTAGGGTCTTGAAAAGCCATAGAGTCAGTGTCAGGTGGACCTACACTATCCACCTCTTTACCTCCTACTGCCTCAAGTTGCTCTTCCTCCTTACCCTCATCGCTTTGAGTCGCCAAAATTCCATCGCTTACCAATTTGTCATTCAACTTTTCTTTAATGACCTGTTTGGTAGCTTCTTTGACAATGAGGACATTAAAAAAACTCTGCTATCTGAATAAGATCTTTCTTCTTACAGCGATCAAAGACTTCAAAAGTCGGCGCAAGGGTAAACGAGAGCAGATCAAATTCCATCTCTTAATCCCCCACTACACTCTCCTCTTTCACCCAAAGAAAACAGCCAGCCAACAAGAATAAAATAGTACTCACCAATGTAGAGTTGCTTGCAAACGAGTAATGAATCCTCAAAATTAGCAATGGGCTTAATGTGCTAATTGTCACAGGACAAATTTACCTATTGTTAAAAATGAATTCACAATATTACACAGAACGACGCAAGGGATGAGCCCCCAATTGTTACATTCCCTCTCCAGTCTAGGGGAAAAGAGGGACTAACAATAAACGAAAGATGTAAAAATAATAAATGTGAGAAATCTCCTTTTCCTCTATCCCAGCTCTATCTGTATTTCACTTTTATATTTAACAGATTTACACAACACCCTTTGAGTTTTACCCGATCACAAAAGGAAATTGAGATAGAATGATTAAGTAGTTTTTATTTTCTTGAATAGGGGCCAACAAAGGCTTGCTAAATATATTTACAAAATAAGCAAGGATCAGTAAACAGATAAACAAGTTTAAATAATAACCAAATCGTCAGGAGAGGGCCAGGCCAAAATAACAAACAAAATGGGGGCTTCCTAAAGTTTAAACCCAATTAAATTTCCTAACAAAAAGAAGATGAAATCAAAGACAATTATCTTACCTCTCTCCCTGACTAACAAAGAATAAACAGGAGAAAAGTTCAGGAGTAGATACTCCAAACAAGTTGGCACCCGTCTCCCTACACGGTTGAACAACTTAAACTCACACAGTCTAAGAGCTCGTGGTACTCAAACACAGATCACACAGATCTCACAGATAAGGTTTAACAACATGTAACACCACAACGTCTGGGATAGCCGAAGAGGGATTCCTCCTGAACACTGTGTCTTTGGTTCTTTATACCCACTCCTGTTAATCAGTGCCAGCTGCAGGTGATTTAGGGTGCTGCATGGCAGAGAGAGAGAGAGAGACACAGAAGGAGGGGAGAAAACATCGCCAGCAAACAAACTCTAAATATTACGTCATGGGACGTAACAAGGGTACAGAAGGAGGCCTGGGAGGGTTCATTCTCCTGGCCCCCTTAAGGAACCGTATGACCAAGTCATTTCTTCCTAGCGAGTGGCCAGCCACTGGAGCATGATAAGGTGCTATGGCTGCCACATATACTTTGAGCGTGGATGGGGAACTGCCCGCGTCTAACAGCTCCTGTAGGAAGGAGAGAATCACTGATACCTCACATGACTGAGGTTCAAAGTGTCTAACCAAACACTAGCCGGAGAACACTGACCATTTCAGAGCATAGAGACGCCTGGTAGACGGGGCTCTAGCCTCAGTAATTGTGTTCATGACCTTCACAGGGAGGTCCCCGGGTACCCGTTGTGGGGCCACACATGTAGTGCCCATAAGTTGGGACGAGGATGCCAGATCGTCCCCTTCGCCTGCGTGAGGAGATCTCTCCTCTGAGGGACCGGCCACGGGACTTTGTCTACCATCTGAACCAGCTCTGGAAACCACGGTCTGGACTTCCAGAGGGGGGCCACTAGGAGGACTGGGCATCCCAGTTCCCTGACCCATTTGATGACCTGAGGGATCATGGAAAAAGGGGGAAACGCATACAACGGACGGCTGGGCCAGGGGTGGGCCAGCTGTTTCTTCGAAACAGTAGCTATATGTAGGCATGCGGTATGCACAGGACGCAATGTAAAACGCCTGTTCTTCGAAAAGAACACTGCGCAGTGAGTGTTGTCTCTTGAGGCAAAGAGGTCGACCTCGGCCTCGCCGAAAACACTCCATATCAGACGAACCGTCTGAGGGTTTAGAGACCACTCGCCTAGGGGAGTGTTGTCTCGAGAAAACATATCTGCACCCAGATTCTGAATGCCCGGGATATGCGCTGCTCTCAGAGAGCTCAAGTTGGCTTGCTTCCAAATAAGGAGATCTCTCGCCATGGAGTACAGGCTGCCCGACCTGAGACCGCCTTGGCGATTGATATATGCCACCACTGACATGTTGTCTGTGCGGACTAAGACGTGGTGTCCTTTGAGGCTCGACAAAAATGCTTTTATGCCAAACAAACTGCTTTCATTTCCAGGCAGTTGATATGTAAGCTCTGCTCCGCGCTCGACCAGAGGCCGGAGACAGGCTTGCCCTCGTGCAGCGCTCCCCAACCCAGGTTGGAAGCGTCTGTGAAAACCCCTTTCCTCCTGGAGGCCACACCCATGGCCACGCCCTCGTGGTAACAATTCTGAGCCAGCCAGGGAATCAGCCGTGATTCAACATAATGTGAATGCTCCCCGAGCGTCATGCGCGGGCTGGCACCCGGTGTTTGAGCCAGTGCTGAAGTGGGCGTATATGCAGTAAACCCAAACGGAGTACTGGCGATGCGGCCGCCATGAAACCAAGAAGTTTCTGGAACTTTTTGAGTGGTTTGCGCGCGCCCACTTTGAAGGAGGCTGTCAGCTGTTGTATAGAGAGCCCGCGATCTGGCGTGAGCCACGCTCTCATAATCATTGAGTCAATAACTGTGCCCAGGAAGATAACACTCTGACCGGGGTTTAGTTTGCTCTTTGACAGATTGATTTTGAGTCCCAGGCATTACAAATGGCTGAGGATTAAATCTTTGTGTTTCAAAAGTCCGGCTCTCGACTGCACCAGCACTAGCCAGTCGTTGAGATAATTCAATATGTGCACTCCCTGACATCTCAGAGGAGAAAGCGCTTCGTGAACATGCAGGTTGCTAGGGACAGACCAAACGGCAGAACTGTGTATTGATAAGCCTGCCCCTCAAAGGCGAATCTCAAGAATGGCCTGTGATGGGGGGCTATCTGGATGTGAAAGTATGCATCTTTCAGATCCACAGTAAAAAAACAATCCTTTGGGTGAATTTGCGCGAGGATTTGTCTGACAGTTAACATTCTGAATGGCCATCTCATGAGGGCTTTGTTCAAATGTCTTAAGTCTAATATGGGTCTGATGCCGCCATCTTTCTTTGGGACTAGAAAATAATGGCTGTAAATCCCCAAGTGTTTTAGCGCAGGGGGAACCACCTCTATCGCCCCTTTTGCAAACAGATTCTGTAATTCGGCGCAAAGCACGTGACACACGCTACTTCTCACCGAAGTCTCGAGAACCGCCTGAAACTTTGGGGGTCTGCGAGCAAACTGGAGCGAGTAACCTCGCTTTATTGTGTTTATAACCCAACTCGACACACCGGGGATGGCCTGCCTGGCCAAAACCTTTGTGGCTAAGGTTTGATACATATTCGGGGATGGGTCGCCTAACACAGGGGAACCAGATACCCCTATATTGTGTTTTGAGTGTTTATATTGTTTTTCGAGTGTTGTGCTGACTGGAAGGGCTTCTGTCCCAGGCAAAGTCAGAGTGACAACTGGGAGGGGGCCACCTAGTGAAGGGGGACCGGGAACACGTGTGTTGTGTGCTTGAAACATGCTCTTTATGTGCTTTATTTGGGTCGCCATGAAAACGGCGTTTGTGTGTAGGGGCGCGCGCAGCGGGCCCGTTGTCTACAATATAAAATTCTCCAGCCGCCTGAGCTGAACAGGGAGCTGTGAGATATGCGTTTTTCTTTGAGGGGGGTCCGGCAAGCGCGAGACTCAAGCCCTCTCTTTTTACCCTCGCTGCTAGGAGGTCTTCGGAGGCCTAGGGTCCAACACAATGCTGGATCGGGGTCACTGGCACAGAGGAAACGGGTAGCGCTTAGCTGGCCGTGAATGGCGGTGGGTATCAGCCACAGGGCGGGGCTGAGAGACCTGCTTCACGGGCTTTTTAGTCTGAGGAGAAGGCTGCGAGGATCTGGGCCTACTCAACGCTGAGCTCGAGCACTTGGGTAGGAAGTGTCTCATGGCCTGAGAAGACTTCTGTGCTTCGGTGAACCTTTTCGAAAACCCCTTCACCACTGGGCCGAAGAGACCAGAACTGGAGATAGGTGCGTCGAGGAAAACAGTCCTGTTAGCCTCCTAAATGTCGGTGAGGTTGAGCCACAGGTGGCGCTCGAGCACGACGAGGCTAGCCATGCTCGTCCCGAAAGCCTGTGCTGTAGCCTTGGTAGCACGCAAGGCTAGGTCCGTGGCACTCCTGAGGTCGCGGAAAGCCTCAGGCTCTGGGCCAGCCTTGTCCATCGACTGAGGGAGTTTGGCCTGGTCCACCTGCAGCACGGCCATCATGTGCAGGGCCGAAGCAGCCTGGCCTGAAGCAGCGAATGAGCGTCCCGTGAGAGCTGAGGTGTTCCGGCACGGCTTGTTCGGGTGAGTGGCTCTAGCTTTCCAGCTAGCAGCAGTGCTCGGGCAGAGTTGAGCAGCCACAGCCTCATCTGGGGGCGGTAAAGACTCGTAGCCCTTCTTCGCCATGCCATCCACAACTCGTGCGTGCAGAATATATCCGCTGGTCTGCCTGTGAAAACAGGACCGGTGATGGTGTCCGAGCCGGAGAAAGCGAAGCACGCAGGGTCGTGGCTGGCGTGGGCTCGCTAACTTCCATGCTCTCGGGCTGCCGCTGGCTGCGATGCTTCTTCGGCCTAGGTCGAAGCAGCACGGGAAACGGGAGTGCGACCGGCGCGGCGTCGCCACTCGCCATCCTTGGTGAGGGCTAGCCGCGTCCGCAGCACCGAAACAGGCATGCCCTCGCAGAGAGAGCAGCCGCCAGCAGAGAGTGCAGATTCCGCGTGGGCAGGCCCCAGGCATGACATGCACTCCGAATGCCCATCGCCCTTGTGCAGATGGGATCCGCACGTGGCGCAAGTTGAACGGGGCATTTGAAACAACAAAGAAAAACAGATAATCAATAGGATATAACGCTGATGATCGCCGGATGGCCACTGGAGAATGGCGACAGGAGAGAGAGCGGATTCCAGGTGAGTGAAGGCGCAGTCCGCTGTGTGATGGCTCGTTCTGGCAGAGAAGGCTTGTTTCCATGGCGATAGCTTAAATTTATCCGGAGGACACAGAGACAAAAGTTGTCGCTGAAGTAGAGAAAATCTGCTATAATGGCGAATTCGAGTTCCTTTATAGGCGCTCTGCTTTACATAAAAGCTTCAATAATCTGAGGAAAAGAGTTTCCTCACTGCGTATAGCTACACAATACGAAGTGTCCGTTCTCGAAAGGGAACTTGAAGCTAGGAACCAGCCACGAATTATACTTCCGGGTTCTGACGTCATACCTGCATCACTCTGATCTAATTTCACGCTACCATAATTATGTATAACATGGAAGCCTGTTAAGATATAAATTCGCAATTGTGAGAGTAAAGTCATAAATGCGAGCTATAAACTCAAAATTAAGATATTTTTTTTTTACTTGTTGCAATTACCCTTTTTTTAAATGTGGCAGAAAGCTTCCATAGAAGCACTGAAATGAATGAAGGTCAATGTCAGAACGACAAGTCTGATTAAACGCTGGCATTACTGGTTGATTTTGAGAAGAGAATGAGCAAAATACTACTAGCCACTCTAGATGCCTGGTATCTGAATTACAAATACCATAATGAGAACACCTTAACACCTTTTACCAGAATTTGCCATACAGTAATAGCCTGTCAGTCATTTCTTTTGTAAGGTCAGTTCTCATTGTGACATTTTTTTTAAATCTAATTTGCAAATGGATCACTCAACTAAGCTACAAGACTTAACTTCTTTTACAGCTCTTATTTATTTTCCTTTATCCCCTGAAATCCCTTCTAATGTCCACTTAAATCCCTTAATCCTTTAATTCCACCAATGTTCAAGTTACAGCCTTAATTGCTTCTAGGCTAGTATCTATTTTCATACTGCTACTAATTATTTTTTAGCTACTATTATCTATTCCATTGGTACCAGTTATTCTTTAGGTATTAGTGTTTATTAGTTAGGTACTAATATGTTTTCATATTAATATTACTAACGGTTTGCCATTCTGCCTTGCCTCAAATCTTATGAACAAAATTTGAACGCTTACTACGACGAAGGCTAAGTTCATGAATATTAATAACGTGACGTGCTACGAACAATGAAGGCTTGGCTTCACTGGACGCCCTTTAATGTTTACCATGTAACGTCAGCACGATCTGATTAATATTTCATGAATCTAAGCCTTCGCTGTAGTAGAGAAACAGCGACCGTCTAGAGAGGGGTGCGTTTCCGGTTCAAAGTACAACGTGCTTCGTTCTGACTAGAGGCGTTCTGGATCTTGACTTATCACCAGTTTAACCGTGAATCATTGACAGGACATACGCTTAAGAATAAAAGGTCAGTAAATTGTATATAATTACATGGGTTCACCAGGGTTATCAGTAGTTATCTCAGCGACGGTTCTTAAAGCGACTGTAAAGGCAGTTAAAGTGTTTTAGCTGTCATGCTAGACAACATACAGTAATGTAACTCGACCAGCAGTCAATCATCTACAGTATGAATCAAAGTGATTTTATTGCGACATTGTGTTGCATTAAACTTAATTTAGATTAAATGTCAACCTTTTATTAACAACCATGGCTTGTTTAAACCAAGAAAGAAAAAAAAAAAGTGAAATATCAAATTTCCCGTATTACTGTTTTTGTCGTTTGTGGTCATACTTTTAAAGCAGGTTTTTATTGCCATGCATGTTTAGACTGATGTACAGTATTTTGTCCTTTTATCTACCAATGTAATCCAGATAATGGCTGAGAAGATTGATACCCCTGTCATCCTGGATCATAATTTATGGGGAACCTTAACACATCACTGTGCAGCTGACCTGGATCATCATGGTGTGGCTGATGGGCCAGACAGGTAATGAATATGCCAATATCGGTCCTAGACTGGACATGAAGTCATTCGCATTCGATATGCCGCATGATTCAGAATGTAGTTTGTAAAACCGCTTTGTCCGCTGCAGAATATACATGGATTACAACGCCACCACACCCGTCGAGCCAGAGGTGATCAAGGTTGTTACTGATGCTTTAACTGATGCATGGGGAAATCCCAGCAGTAATTACCTACCAGGTATGAGGCTCTCAAAGATAGATGTGTGGCAGACCTTGACCACTGACATATCACATTTAAAGGGATAGTCTACCCAAAAATGAAAATTCTGTCATCATTTACTCACACTCACGTCTTTTCAAACCTGATAACACTGAAAAACACTGATACATTTCTCGAAAGAAAGAAAGTCCAACAGGTTTTGAATAAATTGAGGGTTTGTGACGGAATTGTCATTTTTGGGGAAGAACTATCCCTTGAACACATGCTCATATAGTTTTCCACCAATACTAGGTCTGAATGCCAGAGACATCATTTACCATTCCAGAGACACCATTGCAAGGATGGTTGGTGGAAAAGCAGCAGACATTATTTTTACCTCAGGAGGAACTGAGGTGAGGGTTTCAAGAGCACAGTTCAAACAGAATTTAGCAAATGTTCTTTTTTCCTCCTTTTTGCTAGCACAATATTGAAGGCCTTAACAGCTGTTTCATATGGGTAATTCACATTTCATGAAAACAATAATTATAGTGAGTAAAAAATAATAGTAAGATAAATTAATGGACTTTTTAATTAATCTTTTTTTTTCTGCAAATTCACTTCTGTTGTAGCTCTGTTCTAGACCCGATAAAGGTGCAGTCACATTTACAGTTGCATGGCGAAATTTCGTAGGCAAAGTCCAGTAATTTCAATATGAATCTTCGTGATCGGGAGTCTCGTGTGAGCATCAAATTTATTAAAGTGACTGCATCTTTGATATTGTTGGTTCCTTTATAATAAATAACTTGTGTTGTCACTCATTTGTAGTTGTACTTAATTAATGCATGTAATGTATTCATTTAGTACGGTAATTGCCTGTTCACACCAAAACGAATATTAACTACATAAATTGAATGCAATCAAAAATTTTAATTTTAATGAATGGTAATGCGTCTATTTAGACCAACACAAACATTTGCATGCCATCAGTGTGACAAGTTTTTTTAAAGGAGAGGTGTTCTAATTTATTTCCATTGCCCGGGAACGGCTTTAATGTCCACATCCGGACGCATGTGTCGTGTGTCCGCACAGCTTACAAAGTATACTCAACTGCAGACTACCGCGGATGGTCGAGTTCGACACATGCGCACAACTATTGCGTATTGCCAACAAGTATGTACTGTATGTGTACAGTCCGCGCAGTCTCAAAAATTGGGCTGCATGCGGACGGGGTTTGCGGGTGTCCCCGAGTCCTCCTGATGACAAAAATGACATCACGCGGACAGTGCGTGGATGGCAGAAGTATACTTTGGGCAAAAAAAAATAAAAAAAAGTATACTTTGGGCTTAAAGGATTAGTTCACTTTAAAATTTACTCACCCTCAAGCCATCCTAGGTGTATATCACTTTCTTCTTTCAGATGAATAAAATCCGTTATATTAAAAAATATCCTGGCTCTTCCAAGTTTTATAATGCAGTGGATTGCAACCAACAGATTGAAGCTCAAAAACGTGCATCCATCCATCATAAACAAACTCCAAACGGCTCCGGTGGGTTCATAAAGGCCTTCTGAAGTAAAACAATGAGTTTGTGTAAGAAAAACACATTCGTGTTGGTGCGAACAAGCCTTCACAATTGAAACACTATCCGTAACGCTTCTTGTGGTAGTCCTAATAATGTATGGCGCTCGTGTTGAGAGGTGCGTTGAATACATGAAAAAAAAAATTCAGGTATTCAGAAGAAATTATTCCACTTTATCTTTATTTATTTCTCTTTTTCTCCTGGACTTTCAGGCCAATAATCTGGTGTTTCACACAGCTGTGGAGCACTTCAGGAAGAGCAAGACTTCTGCAGAGGGAGGCATTAACAGCCAGCAGCTGAATGGAAGAGGCTTCTTACCTCATATTATCATCTCTAATGTAGAGCATGACTCCATCAAACTCACAGCTAAACACTTGCTAAAAGAGGGCAAAGCAGGTTAGTTAGCAGGACTGGACTTTTGGTCTAAAACTTCAAATGGAGTCTTTGTTCTCTAAAGGTTTAGCTTGAGGAAGTGGACATTACCTCAATTTACTACTATAACTGAGAATATTGCATCCAAAATGTATCTATTGCTATCTGTATTAAAATATGAATATGAATGAATGCAAGATATTTGTGCTCTGATTGGACCTTATTGGATTCTCGTTGTAGATGTCACATTTGTGCCCGTTTCCAAGGTGACGGCACGGGTAGAGGTTGAGGATGTCATTGCAGCGATTCGTCCCACCACCTGCTTAGTGTCGATCATGCTGGCCAATAATGAGACAGGCATCATTATGGTGAGCATGTTGCCCTGACAGCAGTGTGTCAAACTATTTCATAGTTAAACAATATAACATAACTTTGTTTTGGCCAGTGGGACAAGGCTTTATTGCGAGTGTGAAATTGCATTTATAAACACGTTTTTTATAAACATTATGTTAAAGAGTAACTTACATTGTAGATGTAGTATGACCAGTGTATGGCCAGTTAATTTTTGCTGTGCTGATGAAAATAATACTATAGATTTTTTTTTTTTTGCCATGATTTAGCATAAGCACTCAGAGTAACTGATGAGATTCTCCCTTCAACAGCCAATTAAGGATATTTGTCAGAGGGTGAAGGATGTAAACAAACAGAGGGCAACATCAGCTCCCAGAATCCTCCTGCACACTGATGCAGCCCAGGCTATCGGAAAGATACGAGTGGATGCACATGAGCTGGGAGTAGACTACATTACCATTGTAGGACACAAGGTAAGTAACAAGACACGGTGTTGATTTCTCATCTCTCTCTAAGCGAAGAAAATTAGAGATCACAATCCTGTTGATGGTGTGTTCCAGTTTTATGGCCCTCGAATCGGTGCTTTGTTCGTGAATGATCCTGGAACCACAACCCCTGTTTACCCTCTGCTTTTTGGAGGAGGACAAGAGCGCAACTTCAGGCCAGGGTATGACATGGTTTATTGTGTGATGTGGTTTCATGTATGGGTGATGAATTATTGAATATAATTTAAAAAAGTGTTTCCGACTCTGAAATCAATACTGTGGTTATCTCTTTATTTCTCAGAACTGAGAACACTGCAATGATAGCAGGCCTGGGAAAGGTAAAACCCACTATATATATATATATATATATATATATATATATACATTATATTTCATTTCATTCATTCATTACAGTATAGTTAACTCAAAAAATACCTAAAAATAAATAATTTCAAATACCTTTTTTTTTCTGGGTGGGGGGGTAAAGGCTGCTGAATTGGTAAGCTTAAACCTAGCAGAGTATGAAGCCCAATTCCTGGATATCCGATGTTATCTAGAGCAGAAGCTGCTTGTAAGTCTTGTTTCTGCTTTATAGATGACTGGTACATATTTCAGTGGATATTACTTTAGTATATATTAGTGCTTTCAAATCAATTAATCGTGATTAATCGCACCTGACATAACAGTTTGTGTGTGTGTATACAGTACAGGTCAAAAGTTTGGAAACATTACTATTTTTAACATTTTTGAAAGAAGTCTTTTATTCTCATCAAGGCTGCATTTATTTGATCAAAAATACAGAACAACTGTAATAGTGAAATAGTATCACAATTTAAAATAATGATTTTCTATTTTATTAAAACAAGATAAATGAGGATGCGATTAATCGCGATGTAATCTATTGACAGCCCTATTTATACGTGCGCACACATATTTACAAACTTTTATGTTAGATGTGATTAATTGCAATTAATTGATTTGACAACACTGATGAATCGCATCTAACATAAATTATTGGTGTGTGTGTGTGTGTGTGTGTGTGTGTGTGTGTGTGTGTGTATAATCAAACCAAAATTTATTCAGACACCTTCAACATTTCTCACATTATAACAGTTTAGAAAAAGGTAATAAAATATGACAAGAGCTCAGAGTTATCAAATCATTTGATATTTCACTGAATTAGGTTGAATAGTTCTCAGCTGGTAAATTTAAATACACAATTAGGTAATACCAATTTAGGTCAACCAATTACCAACCAATGCTTAATTTTGTTCAGTCTGTGGTGTAAAAAGGTCGCATTAGCAATTAAAGAAAAAACCCTTAAGCAAAACATAATAATAATTCGTTACATTTATATAGTGCTTTTCTAGGTACTCAAATAGAAGCGGGGGAATCTCCTCAACCACTACCAATGTGCAGGATCCACCTGGATGATGCGACGGCAGCCATATTGCGCCAGAACGCCCACCGCACACCAGCTAGTTGGTGGAGAGGATACAGAGTGATGAAGCCAATCAGTATATATGAGGATGATTAGGAGGCCATGATGGGAAGAAGCCAATGGGCAAATTTGGCCAGGATGCCGGGGTTACACCCCTACTCTTTTTCCAAAGGACATCCTGGGATTTTTAATGACCACAGAAAGTCAGGACCTCAGTTTAACGTCTCATCCGAAGGACGGTGTTCTTTGACAGTATAGTGGGTGCCTCTCATTTCTTATTTGTGCATCCTCGTTTCCTTTCCTCGCTTCATTTCCTAGCGCCTCAGCTCCTCCCCCTGTAGGTTGTGAGGGAAGGACGCAAGGAAAGAAAATGAGGACGGAGGAATCGAATGAAAGCTTTTTTTATACATTGGAATACTTGATCACTCGAGCGTCACTTCACAGCGTCATCAGCAGCGCTCAAAGGATCTGCCCTTATGTTGTTAAAGTTTGTTTATTTAAGAAATTCATAATGAATAATAATAAAGCAAGATACCCTGTTGAAATATGTGTGATTTATATAAACTGCAAAGGTAAACTATAAATTAAAAAGATTGTGACCGATGTTAAGGGGGAGGAGAATGTATACGTGCATCACGTTTAGTCAATAAAACACTTCCGCATAGGATACACCTGTGTATCCTCGCTCATAACTCCTCTGAAAGCCTCCTCACTCCTCAATCCTCGACTCCTCGCGGTGCAGTTAGAGAATTGAGATGTCCTTCAAGATGGCTGTGCTTGATTGGTTTCCGGGTCATAGGATGGAGGACAGAGGAGCGAGGAGACGAGGAGGGATATTGAGAAGCACCCTGTGTCACCATCACTATACTGGGGTGTTAGGACCCACACAGACCACAGGGTGAGCACCCCCTGCTGGCCTCACTAACACCTTCTCCGGCAGCAACCTAGTTTTCCCCAGGAGGTCTCATATCCAGGTACTGACCAGGCTCAACCCTGCTTAGCTTCAGTGGGCAAAAAAACTAAAACATGGCCAGGTCCAAGTTTTTTGGTCCCAAATTTTTATAAATCATACTGGTAGTCCACTGTATGAAGAATTTTTGGGTATAAAATGTCACAGTTTACTTTATTTTTTATTTCCTCACTTACATAAATTAACTATAGTGTCCTGCACCCACTAGTAAAAAAAAAAAAATTGTATCTGGTGTCAGAATAATTTTTGGTTTGACTGTATATACAGTATATATATACACCTGAATATATTTCATATTTATTTTTTCGTATTTTTATTGTATTTTAATTTTTCAGGCTGTCTTTGGAAAAGATAAGATTCACTTTAACAGCCATTTTTCTGGATCAGGCGTTTTGCCCAACACATGCAATGTTTCCATTCTAGGAAGAGGACTTCAAGGTGAGTGAATGACCATTTTCTATCCTCATAATTTGTCTTTCACAGTACATAATTATATATGATTATACCTCCTGATATTTATAGGTTAAAAATGTCACCTACATTTATAGTGCACAAATATTCATTAAACATTCATAAAGATTCATCACAGACATGATATATTCAAGCTTGATTAACTGACATGCAATTCCAGTGGCTCCATTTTCCATAACAACATCAGTGATGTTTTTTTTTTTCCACTTGTGTATTGGTCAGAAGTAGGTCAGGTCTTGACCCTGCAGATTTGTAAAACACAAGAGCTCTTGTGAATAATTGATAAGACTGTTCCCCCCTGCCGTAGGGCGTAGAGTACTGTCCACCTGTAGGAGGTTGTTGGCCAGTGTCGGAGCTGCCTGCCACTCAGACAGAGGAGACCAGTAAGTCATCTGTACTTACAATGAAAATGTTTGGGGTCAATATCAGTAGATTTTTGTATAAGGACATTTGTGAGTTTTCTCCACTTTTGTCAAATCCTGTCCCTTGAACCCCTAAATGATTTTTGTTTACTATGTGCCCTTAAATACAGCTAAACCATATATATATATACATATATTTTTAAATCTTTAAAATTGTATATTACAATATATAACCAACGATACAAATGGCATGGTTTTCAGCTTCTTATTGTTATCAAGCTCACCTTTTAAGACCTGTTTACACTAAGAACAATAACTATAATGATAACTATATTAGTGTCCACATCATCGGCGAATGGCGATAATGTGGTTTATTCTAAACAGTCTTCAGGTAAGTTCTGTAAACATAAGTTCAGCACACAACTATCCTGCAAGTCAGATGGATTTTCATTGGCTCTCAATGTATTTATCATTCATCAGCTGGAAGAAAGGTAGTACTGAAAGTGAATTCATCGACATCTTTCTCTGTGCCGTTATCATTGTAATTATGGTGTGGACTTCAGTTAGAGTTAGAGTGATTTTTCAAACTTTATGGTTATATTATTGTTTTATTTATCTTTCTTGGTGTGGACGGTGTTTAATCTATGAAGCTAGCAAGTCTACACATTACTATATATATAACAAATCTTCAAAGTGAATTTCATGCTTTCATTGTTAAATATTTTCTTTAAAAAAGTGTATTGATGGCTCAAAGTATTCATGTTTAAATGTTTAAGTGATTAGAGCGCACAAAGACAAAGGTTCACTAGAACGTGGAAAATGAAGTATATCTGGGCCTTTAGTCTGAATAAACCTTGATGTGTTTGTTCTTTTCATAAGATTTTAATCCTTAATCCTTTTTATGTAAATTTTGTTCTGCTCTCAATTCCTTAGACCTTCCCATATTCTTCTAAGCTGTGGGATTCCGTATGATGTGGCTACCAACGCTCTGAGGATTAGTGTGGGTAGAAGTACCTCCCGTGAAGATGTGGACATTGTCGTGGAGGATCTGAGAGACACTGTAGAGCAACTGGAGCGAATGAACTAGCACTATTTGTTCCCTGAGGTGTGGATGTTGCACAATGGTTTATTTAGTCTACAGCTATGTGGCTTTGCACTAATTCGATCGTGTCATGAGTATAGGATTCAGGTTTTAGGGTCATCTTCGGGTTGCACTATATGGATCTACAATCTATTTATTTAACGGAATATTATATTTGATCTAAATCTTATTTGGTTAAAACATTTGATATATTGAACTGCAGGGAATTTACTGTAGCTGATAAATAGTTTTTAAACTTTAAACAGCTTGTATATAGGGGTGTGCTATATGTATCTTCTACGATAATATATTGTAATTGTTATTTTAGCAATGTGCGAGCTGACATTGAGTATGTCACTCACTTTGCATAAACCAAACAAAAGCACACCTTGAGAGTCCACACTATTCACTGCTTGTTGTAGCCTATTAGAATGCAGTTAGAATGGCCCCAAAATTCAAAATATTGGGGCAAAAAATGTCCCTGTATGAGTTTTTGTCTTTTATATTTATATCATATGATATAGTTAAGCAATATCACACAAACAAGAGTGTTTTTTTTTTTTTTCAGAATATCTGCACAATTGCAAGTGGGATATTGAAATTTTTATACAAGATAAAAAACAAAACAAGAAGTATGTTACATGTTAGACACTATATTGTAAAATTTTGCCAACGAATAGTTCCAAACCATCTTAAGTATTTGGTTTAGGTATTTAGGGGTCAGTCTCGTATTATATTTCATACACTGTGATGCTTTTTTTTTTTTTTATGGTTTCATATTTGAATTATGTGTAAAAAGATAGATGTACAAAATAGTTCCAATTATGTTGTAGGTGTTCATACCCTATTTTTCAGGGAGAGACAAAGACCTGTTCATTGTAACTTGGCGGCTGCACTTACATTGGAATGTGACGGAGCGTGCACCTTCAGAATGAGACCGAGATATCTGTTACCAGTTCAACAAAGCTGCAACAGCATTATTAAATGAGCTAAATGGACTCTCTTTAACGTCTCAGTGCTGATCTGATCTCCCCTGACACTGAATCATTAAAGTTCATATGCTCTAACCAAACTGCCCCATTCTAATCCCTTCTTGTCTTTCCAGACACACTCTTGGCCATTCAGACAGAAATTAATTTTTAACATGTGAAAGTGAGGCTCACTGTAATCTCTAATCACATGCCACATGCCTGCACACCAGTCACACACGTTTTAGTAGGTCTTCAGAGGCCAGTTCTCTCATTACTCTTGTGTCTGCTGCCAGAAGAGAGGGCAACCTTGAGCAGGTTGGTAAGCGAGCACAAAGGCAACGGCCGGGCCATGCAGAGCACCGGTGCATTGCAACGTCTTTCATTACCTTTACAGCTCACCGGGCCAGACCTGCTCCTCGCCTCCGCTCACCCAACCCCGCCAGCTGGCAGACGCTTAGGTGTCGGCTTCCCCTGTGCGTGTGCATGTGTGCCGCGGGGGGTAGGTTGAGTTGCCCTAGGCACCCTCCGAATCCAGTCATAGGCGGTCAGCGCAGGTGCAGAGAGGCAAGGTTAACATGGTGCTCCTAAAGGCCATCGCCGCAGCCCGTGAGGGAGACCTACGGACCCTCAGGGAGCTCGCCGAAACTGGATGTCTAAACGGTGCCATTGCGGATGCACAGGGGGCGGGACTGGTACACCATGCTGCACGCTGTGGTCAGCTGGACTGCCTTTGCTTTCTGGTGACAGAAGCTGGGCTGGCGGCTGACACAAAGGCCCTAAATGGAGCCACACCTGTCCATGATGCCGCAGCTACAGGTCACACCCGGGAACTAAAGTGGCTTGTACAGGTTGCAAGATGCAATGTTAAGGTGAGTGGAAAGTGTAATTCTGTAGTGCGGACAGAGTTGGATCGAGGGTTGCTTTTTAAATGGGGGATTTTTCTTTCTTCTGTAGGCCACAAAAGGAGATGTTAGGAAAATGTTCATGCTGTTCTTTTCCATGCAATCAAACTAGATGTGTCCAGAGACTTTCAAGCTTCAAAAATTACAAAAAACACAATATAAGTAGTCCAAATATAACTTGTGTCAGGATAATTCCAAGTTTTTAAATAGCCTGTATTGTTATTTTTACACTAGTTCCACCCACTAGACACAATTCCAAAAGAAACCAGACTGGTAGCTGGGACAGTGGCATGGAGAGTTAGAGCAGTGGATTTAGATCTTGACAAAAGTCCGAGTCTGACTTTTTACTGTCCCATTCTTCTCCCTTTGCTCATTGCATATCATAGACTAGGAAATAAAATGCCTACTGGGTATTTAATAGTTGGAATAGGGTCCCAATAAGGCAGCAACCATTTTTATTGTAATAAATATGCTCTGAATATGTTGTTGCTTACTGTATATTACTCTGAGATGGAAATAGTATGTATTCGCACAAAGTATAATAGCATAGTGCAGAAAGCCTGATAGTCTTTTCCTCTCTGCCACTTTAAAATCTCATTCACTTTCATTCTTATTAAAATATGAAGCATTAAGATTCACCACTCCTGGTTTAATATGAATGATGCCAAAAAGCACTGGTTCTCATGTTTCTCCTGTTACTAATTGCAGTGGACTAAATTTGAATATGCCCACATCACAGTAATAAAAAGATTGTTAATATTGGCCTGATTCTCACATAATCATATGGGTATATTTTCATAATACGTGAATATTGCACACAATATTAGGATTTCTAAAGGAAGACTGAAGTAATTGCTTCTTAAAATTCAGCTTTGCATTCACAGGAATAAATTCGTTTTTAAAATATAGCAAATAGAAAACAGTTTTGTTTAAACAAACTATAATAATTTTCACAGTATTACAGTGTAGCCTACTGCATTTTGATCAATTAAATGCAACCTTAGTGAGTGCAAGAGACTTAGTTAAAAAAAAAAATGTTACCCTCCCCAAAACTTTTGAATGGTATTGTTCCACAGAAGCCAACATAACACAGATTTGAAACGACTTGAGGGTGAGTGAAACCGTTTTCATTTTTGGGCGAACTATCCCTTTAATGAAATGCCTGACAGCAGTTATGAAATGTACCCATAGATGAGGTCAATAACGCCCATTCCTGCTAATGAAATACATCTCGGACTTGCCGTATTGTATGACCTTTGTGTGTGATGCAAACTACCAACCAGAATATGTGAGAAATATAACTTTTACAGCGCATTGTGCGTTCACATGGAGCAAGAATATTATTGGTAAGCAACACCTGCTCCAAATATAGAACCTTACAAAGTTCTCCCGATCCAGGAACTGTAGAACGGTGCGAATGGTGTGATTACATCACTTTCCCTTGCTCTGTTTACTCTTTGCTCAGTAGTAGCCTATTGCATGACCACTGTAATCATGACCAGATGGGTTAGAGGGGGCTCAATCTAACCGCTAATGCTATTTGTTTACCAGGGGAGAACAGGCCATACTGCTCCTCCGAGACACGCACGCACACACACACCGCCTGTTCACACACACCGCCTGTTCTCACAGTAACGCAAACCAGCGCTTTTAACATCGGCAACCTCTTGATCTAATTTATGGCCAGCTGTGTTGTATTAAAGTAGATGTTTTAAGTGCCTTGTTATAACGAACTAAAGTGATAACAATATTCCAAGTTGGTGGTCTTGCTTGGAGTTCATCTGAGTTTTTTTTTTAAGCCTGTGCTTGCCAAGGTGAGGTCAAAGTTGTACGGGGTTGAATTATTAATGAACATTTCCTTGGTCTGATTAAATAAAGATGGCAACACTAATTAGATCACATTGGTGGAATAGAGGAGTGATGTCCCATTGAGGAACGAGGTCTGTGTCAGCAGCAGCAGATTTATAGTAGAATGGATAATGGACTGTTTTTATGATGACATCATGAGATGACTTCTATCAAACTGAATGTTCTTTCAGGTTATTATGAACTCAATGGCAGCATAATTTTATATTATTTGCATTCTCACTTTTCACATTCAAAAATAATAGTATGTAATATTAATAATCTTTCCTTTATTTTCCTCCTGCTTAGGCAAACTATTTGTTAACTTTATCTATAGTGTGGTAAGTTTAGGTTATCACAAACTGACGTAATCGTCAAATGAACTGAGGATAAAAAGTTTTTAGAAATGAACTCTTTGCATACACGTCGGTTTCATGATTTTGAAAACTTTTATACCATTTTTGTACCAGTTTCAAAATTATTGTTTGCCTCTAAAAATGTCACATGTGGTGTAACCATCAAGTAAAAAGTGATGATAATTTCTTTTTTTTTACATTTTGAATACGCATCTTAATCATTAATATATCAAAATATAAAATATATTTTTCAAAGGAAATACAATTGAAAATATTGTGAATTATTAATTCATAAATATTACATTTGACCTCATAAAAAGGTTTTATGACTTAATGAGATTTATTGACGCAATCATGAGGTTCTGTATCGGTGCTTTCTATGATAAAGTTCATTATTTTCCATAATGTAATGATAAAAATTAAACTTTCATATATTTTAGATTCATTGCACACCAACTGAAATATTTCAGGTCTTTTATTGTTTTAATACTGATGATTTTGGCATACAGCTCATGAAAACCCAAAATTCCTATCTCAAAAAATTTGCATATCATGAAAAGGGTCTCTAAACGAGCTATTTACCTAATCATTTGAATCAACTAATTAACTCTAAACACCTGCAAAAGATTCCTGAGCCTTTTAAAAACTCCCAGCCTGTTTCATTACTCAAAACCGCAATCATGGGTAAGACTGCCGACCTGACTGCTGTCCAGAAGGCCATCATTGACACCCTCAAGCAAGAGGGTAAGACACAGAAAGAAATTTCTGAACAAATAGGCTGTTCCCAGAGTGCTGTATCAAGGCACCTCAGTGGGAAGTCTGTGGGAAGGAAAAAGTGTGGCAAAAAAACGCTGCACAACGAGAAGAGGTGACCGGACCCTGAGGAAGATTGTGGAGAAGGACCGATTCCAGACCTTGGGGGACCTGCGGAAGCAGTGGACTGAGTCTGGAGTAGAAACATCCAGAGCCACCGTGCACAGGCGTGTGCAGGAAATGGGCTACAGGTGCCGCATTCCCCAGGTCAAGCCACTTTTGAACCAGAAACAGCGGCAGAAGCGCCTGACCTGGGCTACAGATAAGCAGCACTGGAGTACCCACAGTCAGTGATGGTCTGGGGTGCCATGTCAGCTGCTGGTGTTGGTCTACTGTGTTTTATCAAGGGCAGGGTCAATGCAGCTAGCTATCAGGAGATTTTGGAGCACTTCATGCTTCCATCTGCTGAAAAGTTTTATGGGGTTGAAGATTTCATTTTTCAGCATGACCTGGCACCTGCTCACAGTGCCAAAACCACTGGTAAATGGTTTACTGACCATGGTATTACTGTGCTTAATTGGCCTGCCAACTCTCCTGACCTGAACCCCACAGAGAATCTGTGGGATATTGTGAAGAGAAAGTTGAGAGACGCAAGACCCAACACTCTGGATGAGCTTAAGGCCGCTATTGAAGCATCCTGGGCCTCCATAACACCTCAGCAGTGCCACAGGCTGATTGCCTCCATGCCACGCCGCAATTTCTTTCTGTGTCTTACCCTCTTGCTTGAGGGTGTCAATGATGGCCTTCTGGACAGCAGTCAGGTCGGCAGTCTTACCCATGATTGCGGTTTTGAGTAATGAAACAGGCTGGGAGTTTTTAAAAGCCTCAGGAATCTTTTGCCGGTGTTTAGAGTTAATTAGTTGATTCAGATGATTAGGTTAATAGCTCGTTTAGAGAACCTTTTCATGATATGCTAATTTTTTGAGACAGGAATTTTGGGTTTTCATGAGCTGAATGCCAAAATCATCAGTATTAAAACAATAAAAGACCTGAAATATTTCAGTTGGTGTGCAATGAATCTAAAATATATGAAAGTTTAATTTTTAGCATTACATTATGGAAAATAATGAACTTTATCACAATATGCTAATTTTTTGAGAAGGACCTGTATATAAATTAATAGGACATATATTATAAATACATATAAAGTATAAAAAAAATATTTTATAACAGTTCAGAACAGTCATTGAAGGAAATGGAACTTTTTGTGTGCAATGAAGAAAATAATTTAATAAAGAACTGTTGTTTATGACTACTCTTATTTGTTTCTTTGTATTCAGGATCAGGATTCTGGTGGGGCCACTCCGCTCCATCTCGCTGCTCGGTTCGGGAAGGGGGAAGCTGTCCACTGGCTGTTATCTCATGGGGATGGAGCAGAAGTAGAAACAAACTGCGGTGCTCTTCCTGCCCACTATGCTGCAGCAAAGGGTGACCTCACCTGTTTGAAGCTGCTGATTGGTCAAGCTCCAGGGTACAGTGTTACAACTCAGACACGTACTAATGAAAGAGATAAATCTTGTGTGGCAGAGGTGGATGAAAGGACCATGTGACAAATTGTTGTGGGTCACACGTCTTGAGTTATTTGAGTACAATGAGTGTCTTTTTAAAAACCAATACAATTTCTTTTGGTAAGCACAGCTTAACATTTATCTGAAGTAGATAGACATTTTGGTTCAATATGGTGATTTGTTGTCCATTCATGTATTGACTGCACAGAGCCATCTACACGTTTCAGAGCTCAGCCACTTGTATTTTGGAACAGCATGTGCCAAAAAAGCTACTCAGTAATGTTTACAGCTACCTATTATATTTTTTTTATATGATTATGGCCTGGTTTCACAGACAGGGCTTTTGTTAAGCCAGGATTAGGCCTTAGTTCAATTAGGACATTTAAGTAGCTTTTATAAACATGTTGAAACAGCTCAAAAATGCATTTTCTGGGACTAGGCTTAAAGGGATAGTTCACACAAAAATAAAAAAATTGTCATTAATTATTCACCCTCATGTTGTTCCATACAAGTAAGTCTTTCGTTCATTTTCGAAACACAAATGAAGTTTTTTTTTTTTTTTGGCAAACAGGTAGTTCAGAAACGACCTCTGTGGTTGTGTCAGGGCAGATAGGAGATTTGGGGACGACCTCCGTGGTCGCATCAGGGCAGACAGGAGACTCTTGTGGCCCAAACACACAAAATGTCTGTAATCACTAAGACTTTTTGGAAGTCAAAATCACCGTTACCGGGAGTGTAACTGCCTGTGGGACCACCTCTGAGACACCCAGACTGAAACATTGATGTGGCGTCCATGACGGCTGAAGACTCTAACGTAGTGTCCATGATGGCTGGAGGCTCTGGTGTGAAATCCATGTTGTAAACAGGCTCTGGTGTGGCGGCCATGTTGTGGACAGGCAAATAAGTCAATGAGAGCATAGTCTGGGGGGTCAGTGAAATTAGCAATACCTAGAAAGTCCTGGATGTGGTCATCGAGCAAGCAAGTTCGTGACGAAGGCGGCTGAGACGTACTGCTGGATCCATGATGTGTCTAAGTCTTCTGTCATATACTGCTCCGAAACATATGGGTTGAGGATCCAAACGCAGTATTTATTAAAAAGGTAATCCACAATTGTAATCCAAAAAACAGGCAATTAGTCCAAACAATAACATAGTCCGGGGCAGAAGCAAAACAGAGAAATCCAAGGGAACAGGCAACCAAGACACGGGAAACTAGGAGAATGCTCAGAAATGCAGTACAGACACATACAAGACTTAGCAATGAATGAATGAATTGACCAGGCTTATGGTACATTCAGGTTCTCCTGGGAAGTTTGTATTTACAAAGTGGGAAGTTGTGTTTACGACTGCTGGTGCGTTCAAGTCTTTCGTCAGAGTACGATGGTGGTGTATTTTCTCTTAATTAATTACAAAAAATACAGCAAGGTTCTTAAACTCTACTTCTAGAAAATGAAGAACAAATAAATGTGCATCAGCTGTGTTTTTCTTTTTTAGGTGTTTAATTACTTTATGAAGCCACTGTAAACTTTAACATTATGGTATGTATTGTGGTATTCCGCCATGTTTCTCACTGAAACGCCCCCAACTCAAAAAGATCAGGGTTTTAAGAAAATCCAGAGCTTCTCACTCGTACTTATGACATTTTGGTGTCTTTGGTGTCGTAAATACGATCTTTACTACATGCCTTGAACGCATGGGTGAAATAATGATGCTAATGAGACACAGCTGACAACAATCAGGGATGATGAGTCCGAGCAGTGAGTTCTGGGAAATGTAGTCCATGTGTGAATGACAATAAACAAGATGGGAGTGTCCTTTGGTGGACAAACAGGGCACTCCAGCTGGTGATCGTGACAGTGGCATGGTCAGGATGAAATAGAACCATGTTTGTGTAAAGGATTACAGACATCCCAAGTCTCCCGGAAGTTCCGTGAGTCTCCCGCATATTGATAGCGGCTCCCTGATGCCCGCAAATTAGTTCAAATCTCCCGGAATCTAGAGCTCGCGAGCTCCAAACCGTGTAGCGCGCGCTCGGCATAGAGGGAGAGAGCGAGAGACCTTGTGTGTGTGTGCAAATGTGCGTGTGTGCCTCTTGAAGCGTGTGTAAACCCATCACCCCCCCGTCAACAAAACCGAACACCCCCCCGTCAACAAAACCGAACAACACCCCCCCTCCCTCAACAAAAAGAGATACCTCCCTGAAATGACTTCTTGCAGGTTGGGATGTCTGGGATTAGATAAACATAACATACAGCCAGGGGAATGCATATATTAGCCTCAGGGGTTAGACAATCCCATGTGAGAGCCAGAGAGCTGGTGTATAATGGATGTACCTTATCTGTCACATGTCACAACATACTGGAAGTGAACTGTTTTAGCTGCTTCTAACTGTTACTGAACCCAAAGTCCAGAGCCCTTCACACCTCGAGAGATCGGCACTGGGTGAAAATGTTAGAGCTTTTGGAAAAACAGTTTACTGATTTATGATTAAAATAAGGTTTGTATAATAAGCAAAGCAACTACCAAATATATGTATATTTACATGCTTGGCTAATAGTACAACATTTATATAACATTTACTTATTGTTTTAATCAAGTTCCAAATTGCCTGATAGCCAGTCAGTTGCTCCTGAAAGATGTGTATTTCTTGAAGGCTGTAGCGGTTTCTGCTGGTGAAGGTTCAGAAGAACCTTCAAAATTTTAAAGTACGATTTTTTATTGTTTTAAAATATTTTGTTACTTTTATTCTGTAAGGCCACATTACATTGATCAAAAGTGACAGTAAAACTGTATAATGTTACAAAATATTTATATATAAAATAAATGCATCCTTGTTGAGAATTAGAGACTCGCCCTTCTTAGTGACTAAAAACTGCTATTCTAAAAAAAACATAGAAAGCTCCAGAGGGAACCTATGGTAAATTAGCCTTCTGCGTTGGCCTACAAATTGATGTCACGACTGAACAGCTCTATTGAACTTTGCATTAACTTAACATTAAAGTGATTAATATCCAGGTTGTAATTGGTTTAACAGTTGTAGACATTCTGACTGAAAAAGGTCTTCCTTTGCTCTGTTTACCCTTATAAAATAGTTGATTTACCAGACCTTATATATCGAGATTTCTTTAGCACATGTTTGAATCATGATTAAATCCAATGAGTGAATCTCAAGTCGTTGGCCACACGTCGAGATGACCAGTGACACAGAGGTTGATTGAAGGAGTCATGCATGTCTTGCATGTCATCCATAGATAAAGACATAGGAATACCAATAGCAGAGAGAGATTTCACTTCAGTTTTTCACATCTTTAGTGTGAGATTCATGTCAGCCCTCAAAAACCAACTTGAAATATCAAATTATGCTTTGTGATTTAAATGGACCTTTTTTTTTCAGGTCTGTTAATCGACAGACTAATATGGGTGCCACGCCGCTGTACCTGGCCTGCCAGGAGGGACATCTGCATGTTGTGGAGTATCTTGTGAGAGACTGTGGAGCTGACGTGCATCTAAGAGCTCAAGATGGCATGACGCCATTGCATGCTGCAGCTCACATGGGCCATCATGCACTGGTGGTATGGCTGGTGGGTTATACATTTACCTACACACATACGCTTTGGTATGATGTTGTTGTAGAGATCTACTACAGGTTTACAGGTGCATAAAACTTGTTTGGTCTATTGCAGGCATCCTTCACTGACGTCAACCTGTCTAGCCAAGATAATGAAGGGGCGACCGTTTTACACTTTGCTGCCAGTGGGGGGCATCATTGCATCTTGGAGACATTGTTACAAATGGGATCAAAGGTCAAAAAGGATTACTGGGGCGGCACTCCTCTACATGATGCAGCAGAGAATGGGGAAATAGAGGTGGGTTTAAATTAGGATGCGAGTCTATTGTGTGGTGTCTAAAATACAATTGATGTTAATTATGCATTCTAAATCTTAACTACAGTTATAACATTGCTCTGTATGAATACTTTTTAATAAATGAAATGATTAATTATAATATTTTTCCAGTGCTGTCGAATCCTACTGGGTCACCAGATCAGCCCAAAGGAAAGAGACATAGATGGATTCACGGCCGCTAATCTGGCTGAATACAATGGGCACTTTGAGTGTGCCAGATACCTTCGCTTTGTGGAGAAAAATGTAAGGGTTATTTCTTCCTTCTGTTAATCAAAAAGGTTTAGGGATTGTTGTTACAAATGTCTTTCTAAATCAGCCTGATTGACACATAAGACAGTGGTATTATTTGGAATTTCATGCTGCTCATGTCTTGATTGTGGAAATACTGAAATAGGTGACTTGGCATAAATCAAATCAAATAAGAAGTCATATATATATATTATTTGTTTGTTTTGCCACTGACTTCAAAAAGCACTGTTCAAAATGATATTAAGTTCAACAAAGTCAGAATAATGTTGTAACGTTGTAGCGACAATGAGTCTTACATTAAATGCATTAACATTAGCTCAAATGATATACAGGGAATTTTAATAATTAATCATGAATATGATTAATATTGCATATTACAGTTAAATTATCGAAGTTGAAAATAGATTGATTATATATATGAATGATCAATCACAACGAATTATAATTCCTCATTCATATATCAATGGTCCCCTTCCAGATCGATTATATGAGATAACCTTTAATGGAATTAATTTAGCTATCGAACAATCTGTTTGTCCAGCAAACGGCCGTAAGATTAACTTATCAACTTCTCAACAAGGTTATCCCTTCCTTATAATTCCAAAAAAGCTATTTTCTGGCCATGAAAATTCACCTTCTTGTTATTATAAAATTTAGGTTACTGAAATAGTAACGAATTGTAAAGCTTTGTAGCTAGATCAAACATTTCATTGACTTTGTAAAAATGAGCACGATTGGACAATTAGCAATCAAGAATATAATGGTTTTAATAAAATGAAACTACGGATACAGAATTCTACATTTAAACACGGGTTACATGTATGTACAGTAAACAGTCAAACTAATGAGACAGACGAATAACAAACAGGAGTGAGAGAGAGAGAGAGAGAGAGAGAGAGAGGGGATGAGAAAGTGAAACTAACGGTCACGATGAGAGAGATAACCGGGGTGATCGCAGCATGGCAAAAATCACAGACCGCGTAACCCTTAGAGAGACAACAAGAAATCACATCAATCAAATCAAATCAATAACCTATACTTGCGTATGGTTCTCTTTGTGTTGCTGAGGAACGCAGAGTCGTGTGCGTGTTTGTCCTTCGGCGCTATTAGCTTGTTCTCTCGTGTCTTCCGGGTCGAGCAGACTCGCGGGAAGTTTTAAAGGTTCACCGAACGTGAAGTTACCAAGGAAATAATTCAGAGTTCATCTCCCTCGTGGAAGGAGAGGCGAATATGAAAATAAAACTTAGTAAAGAAAGGAAAAACGGAGATGAGAGCTCATACTCCCATCTTCTTCCGTTGAGCGCAGCTTGCGTGTTTCCTTTAAGAGCCGCGGGGATTTCAAAGAGCCCTTTTAAAGTTGAAGTTGCAGGCTGTTCATTTCACTGAACGTAGGAAAGGTCCGAAGACGAAAATAAAGAAAAGACTTAAAGAAAAGAAAATAGAAACGGAGGAAAACTCCCTAACGGGAGTCATGGGTCTCCTCTCTGGAAACGTAAGTGCTCACTTGTGCTCTGGTGCTTCGGTGCTTCGGTGTTCCATTTTCTCCCTGAGAGAAACTTCTGTGTCAGTCTTTTATGGAGAGGAGGGGTTCACGCCTGCTTCGCGTACGTGAACCAATTATCTTAGAGTATCTCGAGCGGGAAAAGTTTTTCTTTGTCCTGTCAGGATAATTTGTGATGGTATGAAATTTTGTCATTTCTACCCAGAAAGATTGTACACACAGAACAATACATTTTACTGTAATATCCTATGTATGACTTGTTTGGTCAAAACAAGACGGTCAAACAGGTACCAAGAATGGCCGGAAAGAGTAGAAGAAACATAAAGTTACATTCATATGCAGAATTACACACATTTAATGTTCACTCACACGACTATAAAGCCATAATACTGGCTACCATGACCTAGGAAAGATCAAATTCAGGTTTATACATTTCTTAAGTGGTTATACTTATAGAAAATATAAGATTGCAGAGTCTATTCCTCTTTCTTTATCAGAATTCAAGTGGGAGCTGTGACTCCCTTGGAATTTCTTTTGGGGGTCATAAAGTTTATGACCTAGCAAGAGGGATAGTTGCCGAAGGTGATACTGTTAGGGAATCTTTCTTTGGAAGTATACTTAAGATCCGAAGTTACAGAACAGTCTCAAATTTCATCTATAGAATAAGACAAAACTAATTAGATATGCATGCATACAGGAAGGTCAGATACAATTCTGTGTTATATACATTAAGGACATTTTTATCCTAAGTTGCACACAAAGGACGTTTGTGTGCGTGTGTGTGTGTGTATCACGAGTTCAGTCAGCGCTTCCTCCGGGGAATTCTGGGTGTGTACCACGAGGGTTTAGTTCGCAAATGGTTGTCTTCAAGACAAAAGGGTAGTGTATGTACATCCCCTTATCAGTCTACGGAGACATAATAATTGATGAGGGGGGGGGGGACTAGCTTGAGACCCTGAATGGATCAGTTCTTATTTTTTTTGTGACTGAACACAAATTGCAAGCAGTCTAAGGATTTGAGAACAACGGGGACCTGTTTCTTGATTGCGCAATGCGTCATAAATTGAGTTAATCAATGACCTGCTGGCAGACATTGGGGCACCATTTCACATGATTCAAGGTTTTGTGAATTAAACATATATGTGTTCATATTTGCTCAGTAGTGAAAGGAAAACAGGATTCGGTCAGTCGCTACAGATTCCCCCTTTTCGTCGGATGAAGTCCCTGTGTGAACATCATCGGACGACAATCATCACAATGGCCGACTGGCAGGTGAATCCTGATAGTAGGATGGCAGGTGGAACCTGTCGGTAGGATGGCAGGTGGATCTTAAAGCTGAGGATTCAGCTCGATGAGGTTTGGCGTGGTCTCTGACTTGGCACCCCCTTTCCGGGGATTCCGTCTGAGACCTTCAGGCACGGCTTTCGTGAGCTCGGCTGTGTCGCATCTGGTTGAGTCTTCTGTACAGAATGAATGCCACGCATAGTGTCAGAGTGTGGCTGATTACCTGTAGAGATGCACAGCACAATGTCGGCTGAGGTCCCGGCTAGGACCGCAGATGAAGTGTTCAGAACGGACAGTCGAGACAGTGCTTGGATGGCTGTGTTGACCGGAGCAAGGTCAATGAATTGGGACCCCCTTTCCTCGATCCGGAGTTCCAGTCCTGGATCTAAGATGAAGTTGTAGTTCTTGAAGGACGGGAGTTCCAGTGCTGTCTAATATGCTTTGCTCGGAAGATGGTACAATGCCAGATCATTCAGGTGGAATATGGCACCTTTCGGGGCTTGAATCCACGTACTCTGGTTGAGCATGTTGACACGGCTGGTTGTGTCATGCTGGTCGTAAGTGAGAGTAGCTGTACGCACAGGTGTGTTAACGAGCCACCTGTCACCTACAATCTCTGCTTGCATCTCTGTGACTTTTGCTCGAGGCTTAGCTTCGGAAGGGCAGCGTGTGTGGCTGACCAGGGGTTGCAACCCGTAGGTTCCTTCAGTGTTGTCTCTGAGGAAGGGTTTGCTAGGGCAGAGATAGTGAATGTCTTTGGTGAGGTACACATGTGCAGGTTTGGGGCCAGGTGCAGCTGTGTGTCGCTGTTGTGGGTGTTGCTTTTCAAAAACCTGACATTGGCAATGTCTTTAAGTCTGTAGACTTGGTTTGACTCACTGATGGATTGGTTCAAGAGCACATCCACTCCCCTCTGCTCGTGATCGACGTAGAGTGGGATGGCGTTACCCAGAGAGTAGGCCAGGTGTATTTGTAAGGGGATCAGTTGGCCTGGTAATGGCGGAAACCAGCATAGTTAGCACAAGGCTTAAGGGTTTCAAGTACGGTGGGATTCTACCCGTGGCTGGGCTGTCATTTGAGGAGTTAACCTCCCACAGCATGTCTGTTATCAGGGCTGTAACCACCTGAGTTTGGGCAAAGTCATTCTGGAAGACAGTAAACAGCGGTTCCATGCAGTTCATGGTCTGATTCAGCAGGACGCTGTGAATGCTGAGAATGACCATGTTCTTCTCAATGTCTTGCCGATGTTTTGGAAAGATGCACCTCTGCGTGGTGAGTTGCTCTTTTAGCTGTGAAAGTTCAGTCTGGATTTCAACCACATGCCGTTTCGCCGTGGCTATGTTTGCTGTGTGGACACTTGGCATACCAGTGTCGAAAAGAGTTCTGGCGGCAGCTACGGCTCCGAGCAACACTCCCAGGAACTGTTTGGAGTGTTAGTTGGTGCTTAGGAGTCCTGATTGTGTAACAGTCACTTTCCCAAGTTGGACATGTGTTCGACCTTGGCCTTGGCGTGAGAGAGGGAGTCCTCTGTCCATCGGGCACTTGCCCAGCCGTATTGGGCTACGGTGCTGGGGTAGTGTGCTCTGTAGGCCTTGTGGGGCTGGATGAGTCGAACATGCGCTTGATGGGTGTAGGTCCTTCAGTCGGTGATCAGGAGTCTCAGTTGTTCTCTCGGTGGCAGCTGTCCTCTGGATGGCTGACAGCACGGCATAGTGAACCACAGCAGCAACCTGGTACAGACAACAGGGAGAGAAAGAAAGGGGAGGAAAAAGCCAGCGAGGGTTGTCTTTGGTTGGACAGGGCAGTCTTTTTATTTCATGGGTGGCAACTAGGTTTAGCTTGCCTTGGCCCATGTTTTGCCACATCTTGCTGCTGGCATGTCGCTTGCTTCAGTGTATTGTCAGTGGCTCTGGTGCTGTGGTTTGCAGCGCATGATGCGTCATGGACGTACATTGGCCTTATCCCCCCTTTGCGCCGTTGCATTACACGTCTTTGCGTTGTGGTGTCAGACGGTGCACATATAGAATGTTGTTCTGTGCACGCAGCATGTGCTTGGTGTCATGCAGTGTTCTGAGTAACTGGTTGTCAGTGAGTGTAGACGGCATTCAAGGGTTGGTTGGAGGGGTCTGAGAGGTGGTGAAGCAAGTCTTTATTGTGTCAGAAGCCCGCATGTTCGTTATGTTTGTCTTTGTAAACAGCGGAGCTAGCGTAAACTGCTCTGAGGTAGACAGTTTAGTTTGTAAAGTTCTTATGCTGTGTGTAATCACTTCAAACTTCAGGGTGGGTGGGCGGGTTTGAAGTGACCACAGCTAGTCGTTTAGTGCGCCAGGCTTGACGAGGGTATGGGTTTGGTCATGTAGCTGCAGGTCAGTCATGACCTTTGGGCAGCAGGTGTCAAAGTCTTTAGTGAGCTGTAAGGTGCATGGTAGCAGATTCGAACCTACAGTTGGTGCTGAGTCTGTGTCTTCATGGCTGTGGGAGTTTCCGTGAACTCTGTGACTTGAAAGTCTGGTTTTGGTGGAGTTCCCGTGACCTTTGTAACCTGACCGTCTGGCTGTGACTGGAGGGGGTCAAGTTCTCGTACTTGAGCCCAGACTTTGAGCTATTTCAAGTCCAGTAACGGTTCAAAGCGATCTAGAAGGTCTCTGCCGCTGAGGAACGGGTAGGTGTCCATTTTTGAGATGAACACTGGATGGACTAGACTCAAAGGACCAATTGTCAGGTGAATGTGAGCTAACTGTTCAAGCCTGATGTCATTTTGGCTGTATGACTGCACGTTCAGTTCACAAGTTTGAGGTGTAAGAGTTCGATCTTGTCTCTTAGCTTGAAATTGGAGTCTTTTTGAAAAGTTGAGATGAGCTCACCGTAAGATGTGATGCTGTGTGTTCCCTGCTCACTTCCTTTTCCAACGTGATGTTCAGGAGGAGTTACCGGCCTACCCCCTTTTCGACCAGGTTGCCCAGGAATGTTGTCATTGGGGCAGGTGTGACGATCAATGGGTGGTTAGGACCGGTTTTGTGTGGCTCTCTGCGGGTGCAGATAGCCAAAACAGCATTTTCTGGTACCTTGGGATAGTGGTACCTGATATGAGGAAGTGTGCTGTCTCATTCAGGGTGTGCAGCTGTCAGCTGTGGAGCTTGGGTGATGCTGTCACCTTGTGATGTGACAGTTAGCTCTGTGGTCTGTGGCTGACGAGCAGTGTTCGGGGTGCTTGGCTCAGTCAGTTGGTAGTCAGACAGGGGGTTGGTTTCAGTTCTTATGCTTAGACATAAGATGTGTGGTTTGTCTTTCTTGCGAGTTTTCTGTAAAGAAGCTCTTTCAGCCCCCTCAGGATCTCTGCCCTCTCTGACGTGGCTGCACTGTTTTGATCTGATGTGGGCTCAGACTTGGGCTTACCAGTGTCATGTTGAGAGGGGTTCCGATGCCGGCTTTCTGGGCTTGATGCTCTGGACGATGGGGATCGGCTATTTCTGGGTCGCCGGCTGGCTTCCCAGGTGGCTTCACCCCTTGGGTTGTTGGATGGGTGTTGTTTTTCACAGTCTTTCTGGACACAGTCTTTTGCTTGACATAAGCTTTGTGAGCCAAGTCTCGTAGCTGTTGGGCAGACATGGTCCGTGAACAGGCCAGGATGCCCATGTGATGACTCACTGTGGGATGCAGGTTTTGGAGAAACAGAGTTCTAAAGTTTGAAATCCTCTTCCATACCTGGCTCTTTCCGTGCTCCGAAGTAGGGTTGTCGGAATCGGCCATAGTAGGTCTGTGGGGTTTCAAGTCTTGTCTGCTTGAGGTCCATGGCGATGAGGACCCCTTGGTCTGATTCTGGATCAGAGAAATCTTTAATCAAAGATTGTCGCAGCTGCTGGTAGTCCGTTTTGACAGTCTCTGGTTGACGATATAGGAAGCTGCGCATGTCACGGCTAGACGTAATCCTTAGCAGGTGAAAAATCTGTCACAAGTAGTTACATTGGCTACAGTCTGTGAATGAAAGTCATTGTCTTGCAGGGTTCGGAGTGAACGTAGGGATGTTTCTGGCCAGCTTGACGAGTTCTTTGGGGGCCATGCCATGGTTAGCGGCAGGGGTTCTCTGGAAGCTGGCTGGTGACATTTTGAGCAATGGGCTTTTAACCCCCCCCTTTCAGCTCTGAGTTTGTGGCTGAAAGGTACGGACCGGCTGATTAGGGGAAACTTTGTGGTGTGCGTTTCCCCTTCCCGGTCATTCTGCAGTCTATAAGAGTGTTTCAACTCTTCGTGAACAATGTCAAGTTCGTTTTTGAGATCGTGTCTCTGCTGAGTAAGCTCGTGGATTTCAGCTCGGGCTGCGTGCAAGCGGTTTTTGCAGGCCTTGGCTTTAGCATTTCTTTCTTTTAGTTCAGTCTCTGCTCTTGCAAGGAGAGCTTCACCTTGTCGGAGTTTCTCGTTGAGTTCCTCTCTGGCGTTTCTCTCCGCTTGCTTTCTTTGGTCTGTGTCGAGGCGAAGATCTTGCAGGGCATTTTGAAGTCTTTCTACTTCTTTCTGTAGCTCTGGATCTGTGTCGTCCTCTTTCTCGCGCTGGTTCTGGGTCTTGAGGAGGAGCTGATCAAGACGACTCTGGGTTCGGGCCTGGTCCTTCCGGGCCTCCTCCGCTTGAAGCTTAAGCGCTGCTGCTTGCTGCTCCAGGTCGATGTTACTCCGTTCTCTGAGCCTTGCCTGGGCGACGAGGTTGTGTGCGATGCCTCAGACGATTCTGGCCCAGTCTTTGTAGTCGTAGCTCTGCGTCGGATCGTGGGCCATCAGCTTGTCCACGTCGGCGTCCTTAGGCAGGAAGGAGGTCGTCATGGCTCTCGACCATGACTGTAGGACCGGAACATACTGGCTCACTGTGGGCGAGAGGAACACAATGCACACAAACAAAGAGACCAATGCAAGTTCGTTCTAAGGTTTAACAAGCTATACTCATACGGGCTATGCCGTTTATGAGAATTTTGGGGCTAACTGATGTAAACAGTTAGCGGAGCCAATTAACTTGGGTCAACGAAGGACCCGAACTAGAGATTTGACAGGCAGTAGCCTAGCGGGTCACGTGATGACACCGGCTGCTTGGTTTGTCGCTCTATTATTATTTAGCTTCCTTGGTGGCTCTCACAGGTTACTGTCTCTAAGTGAAATGAAAGAAACAAATCACAACAGAACACAAAGATAGAAGAGATCAGAGTGAAAGGAAACAATGAAAATGAATAGGTCTGAAATGAACTGGAATAAATACTAACACTGGAAGTGTTAGGGAGAATAAGGAGGCCTAAGCCTACTACCGCTGATGGGGTTTAAGATAGGGCCTACGAGTGAGTGGGGTTGTCGGGATAGCAACCTAAGAAGGTGTGGCTTGGAGAAGAGATGGGCCAAACACTTAAAATATCTGGGAGATATCTAGTATTTTGTGGCTTATAGTAAGTGGGATGTTTTTTTTTTTAAATTAAATTTAGTTTACCTGCGGTGAATTGAGTCCACTCCGGTGAGAACCAGTGGCATGGTCAACCTCCCTGGCGCTTCCCAAACACTCAACCGCGGTGTCCTCGGCCCTCCGTTACTCTGTGTCGTGTTGCGCCCTCCCAAACAGTCTTTTTGACTTTAAAAACAACTCGGCAACGCCAAGATGTCAACCGCCAGACAACACTACAAAATTGGGCTGTTCCCCAGAACCCTCCCGGAGGAGTGGCCTCTTTTTAGGCCCCGGTTTAGGTACTGGTCCCAGAAATTGCCTTTTTGTGTCGGCTGGACTGGTTGACTACCTTTGGAGTGCCAAATTGCTGATGTCAGCACTGCGGGCCGCAACGACGGACAGAGATAAGAGAAACCGAGATTCACGCACAACCAGTGTTGGTAACGCTGGTCGGACAACCCTGCTGGCCGGAACACCACCAGAGATGACTTCAAATCACCAAGGGAATTACTACAATAGATACACAAAAAAGGATGAACAAGGGAAGCATAAAGTGAATTAAGGCTTGTTTGTTTAAACCAAATTGAGTAATTATTTATGTAGCAATAAGAGTCGAAGGTTTTACTAAATAATAACAAAAAGAGGGAGTTATGATAATGTTGGTAATTATCAAAATACAAAATTCAGCCACTAGGACTTCCTACCAAGT
Organism: Gila orcuttii; assembly: GCA_026230005.1. Taxonomy (NCBI): domain Eukaryota; kingdom Metazoa; phylum Chordata; class Actinopteri; order Cypriniformes; family Leuciscidae; genus Gila; species Gila orcuttii. Next base: position 28,065,071 of record JAPDVR010000011.1, read on the forward strand.
GGGCTCACGATAGGCTGGGATTTTAATATAAGTTTTAATTCAAATCTTGTTTGACCAAACTTAAAGTAAATGTACCAGTCAAAAGCAGAAAAATTTGTCTACCACAAAATAATATTCGCACAAGCAAAGCTATAAATGCAAATAATTATTGAGAATTTAGACAGGCTAATTCACAGGGAAATGAATTCAGCAGTAAAGAGAGCATTACCTGAAACGGCCACGAGATGGTGTAATTGTGCTCATGCATGCTGAAGTCAGAAGGCGGGGCGTAATTTGAGACTTCTAAATACCTAAAGGAACGCCCTCTGGTGTTTAGCGAGCGGAATTACAACCGACTTTAATGTGATTCAAACTAAGAGCTTTCAGCTCACGCCGTGCGCTGATTTCCTACAATAAATCACAAATAAACAAACAGATCTCGGTGGATCTTTTCGGTGCTATAGTGCACAAGAGCGTGAAACAGGATTTCTTCGCTGTGAAAACACGCGGATGTGAAACAACAGGAATTAGATTTACATTAGATTTACATTTAAATGTATCAGATCTTTAATTGGGTAGCTAAACCAATTTTGACCAGGAGTTTATCGTTTCTGTTGAATATCACTGAGTTAACCACAAATTCAAAAACGACATGTAAGTAAGTAAGGCCTTTTACCACTGAACAGAGGAAACTCGCTCTCGATCAGATTTACGTCTTGCTCTGATAAAGAGATTCTCGTCTTAATCAGGCGTTTAAATAATATTAACATGTACCAGCTGCAAAGAGTTTGCTTCGTCTTTACAGGGACAGGTATAATATTATGAACTGCAGTTTAATTTAGCAATTAACAGTGTTCACATGTTAAACATATTTCACAGGGTCAATTTGCTTAACTGAGTTTGGCTTCGTGCCGATCAGTTCTTCAGTGGGTTGCGTTGTGCGACTTTCACTGGAGCGCGCATAAAAAAAAATTAATACACAATATACTCATAGATTAAAACTGAATTTGCTCATAAAACAAAGTTTGAAATGCCCGCATTCTCCACCAAATATGTAGCGACAATGAGTCTTACATTAAATGCATTAACATTAGCTCAAATGATATACAGGGAATTTTAATAATTAATCATGAATATGATTAATATTGCATATTACAGTTAAATTATCGAAGTTGAAAATAGATCGATTATATATATGAATGATCAATCACAACGAATTATAATTCCTCATTCATATATCAATGGTCCCCTTCCAGATCGATTATATGAGATAACCTTTAATGGAATTAATTTAGCTATCGAACAATCTGTTTGTCCAGCAAACGGCCGTAAGATTAACTTATCAACTTCTCAACAAGGTTATCCCTTCCTTATAATTCCAAAAAAGCTATTTTCTGGCCATGAAAATTCACCTTCTTGTTATTATAAAATTTAGGTTACTGAAATAGTAACGAATTGCAAAGCTTTGTAGCTAGATCAAACATTTCATTGACTTTGTAAAAATGAGCACGATTGGACAATTAGCAATAAAAAATAAGGATGAGAGAGATCACCGGGGTGATCGCAGCATGGCAAAAATCACAGACCACATAACCCTTAGAGAGACAACAAGAAATCACATCAATCAAATCAAATCAATAACCTATACTTGCGTATGGTTCTCTTTGTGTTGCTGAGGAACGCAGAGTCGTGTGCGTGTTTGTCCTTCGGCGCTATTAGCTTGTTCTCTCGTGTCTTCCGGGTCGAGCAGACTCGCGGGAAGTTTTAAAGGTTCACCGAACGTGAAGTTACCAAGGAAATAATTCAGAGTTCATCTCCCTCGTGGAAGGAGAGGCGAATATGAAAATAAAACTTAGTAAAGAAAGGAAAAACGGAGATGAGAGCTCACACTCCCATCTTCTTCCGTTGAGCGCAGCTTGCGTGTTTCCTTTAAGAGCCGCGGGGATTTCAAAGAGTCCTTTTAAAGTTGAAGTTGCAGGCTGTTCATTTCACTGAACGTAGGAAAGGTCCGAAGACGAAAATAAAGAAAAGACTTAAAGAAAAGAAAATAGAAACGGAGGAAAACTCCCTAACGGGAGTCATGGGTCTCCTCTCTGGAAACGTAAGTGCTCACTTGTGCTCTGGTGCTTCGGTGCTTCGGTGTTCCATTCTCTCCCTGAGAGAAACTTCTGTGTCAGTCTTTTATGGAGAGGAGGGGTTCACGCCTGCTTCGCGTACGTGAACCAATTATCTTAGAGTATCTCGAGCGGAAAGAGTAGAAGAAACATAAAGTTACATTCATATGCAGAATTACACACATTTAATGTTCACTCACACGACTATAAAGCCATAATACCGGCTACCATGACCTAGGAAAGATCAAATTCAGGTTTATACATTTCTTAAGTGGTTATACTTATAGAAAATAAAAGATTGCAGAGTCTATTCCTCTTTCTTTATCAGAATTCAAGTGGGAGCTGTGACTCCCTTGGAATTCCTTTTGGGGGTCATAAAGTTTATGACCTAGCAAGAGGGATAGTTGCCGAAGGTGATCCTGTTAGGGAATCTTTCTTTGGAAGTATACTTAAGATCCGAAGTTACAGAACAGTCTCAAATTTCATCTATAGAATAAGACAAAACTAATTAGATATGCATGCATACAGGAAGGTCAGATACAATTCTGTGTTATATACATTAAGGACATTTCTATCCTAAGTTGCACACAAAGGACGTTTGTGTGCGTGTGTGTGTGTGTATCACGAGTTCAGTCAGCGTTTCCTCCGGGGAATTCTGGATGTGTACCACGAGGGTTTAGTTCGCAAATGGTTGTCTTCAAGACAAAAGGGTAGTGTATGTACATCCCCTTATCAGTCTACGGAGACATAATAATTGATGAATGGGGGGGGGGGGGGGGGACTATCTTGAGACCCTGAATGGATCAGTTCTTATTTTTTTGTGACTGAACACAAATTGCAAGCAGTCTAAGGATTTGAGAACAACGGGGACCTGTTTCTTGATTGCGCAATGCGTCATAAATGGAGTTAATCAATGACCTGCTGGCAGACATTGGGGCACCATTTCACATGATTCAAGGTTTTGTGAATTAAACATATATGTGTTCATATTTGCTCAGTAGTGAAAGGAAAACAGGATTCGGTCAGTCGCTACAACGTTGTAGGTCCAACTAAGATGATCAAGATACAAAAAGGTTCAAACCAAAAGTATTTATTTAGTAAAACAAAATCAGGTAATCCACATGAAATAAGGCAACGTAACAGCGTGTAACATACAACTGCAAATAGGTGTGATCGTTCAATGAGTGTCCATGGGAACTAATGTCTGGTAGGAACACAGGAAAGAGGTAACTGAAAGTCTAATATGAAAACGAAAACAAAGGCAAAATGTGAAAAATGTCTTCTAAACCTGTTAAAATTGACCTAAAAGATAATTTGTGGTCAAATGCAGGAGACTAGTTCACCCAAAAATTTAAATTATCCCATCATTTACTCACCCTCAAGCCATCCTAAGCATATATGACTTTCTTCTTTCAGTGGAACACAATCAGAGTTATATTAAATAATATACTGGGTCTTCCCAGCTTTGTAATGGCATTGAATAGTGCCCATAATTGAGTAGTGAGTTTTTGAAGCTCCAAAAAACACATCCATCATAACATCCATACGTAATCCATACGACTCCCATGGGTTAATAAATGTCTTCTGAAGTAAAACGATGGGTTTTTGTAAGAAAAATATATAAACTATAATCACTGGCTCCTGCCAATGGCCGTACGCTCGTTCAAGCATTGTTTCACCTTTCGCTTAAATGAACTATTCCTTTAACCCTCTGATGGATTAGTCATAATTAAATAATTATTTATTTTCAAATGACATTTTTGGTGTTTTACAGATCTGTCACCTTGCGTTAAAGGTGTAATGTAAGTCAATGGCAATTTGTAGATAATATAGAAATATGACCATTTAAACCATTAACCTACTTTATTATTAAAAAAAATGGAAAGTAATATTCCAACGTCATTACTGTGGATGTATTGTCAGTTATGTGTATAACAATCCATGAATAATTGCACAATGAAATTGTAACTTTGATCCTATTCTACAGAAATGTTTTTACCTCACTTCATTTGTTGGAACAAAAGGTATATGTTTGCAGATGTAATGCATCGGATGGTTAAATATCTTTCATGAAGTGTCACTAGACAAACTCAGAAAGCAAAAGCAAAATGTATTCAAATTAATTTCTTGACTTGAAGGGTCTGAAATCAGATTTCATGATCGATTTGTTTTGATTGACGTGTCCATTCACATCAGCAGCGTCTGTGAAAATCAGGCCAGTAACTTTTGAGGTGTCATGTAGCCTCCACTTTCTAAGAAGAGGCTTTTGTGTGCGGTGTACCTTAATGGCCTTTCAGCCTTCTGTTTCTTGAGGTAAATAAGATGCTGCTCAATTTAAGTCATACATTTTTCAAGGGTGAACATGGTAGTGCTCATGAGGCGGGCACAACCACTGAACCGTATAGGAAAAGAAATTAATTCCACATTTAGAGCACAAAGTTGATGGATCAGTCTATGGGGTATTCTGCTGTTCTGGTGATTTACAGTACTGTATTTCACAACTATGCGTTCTTTCTTTTCTGGTTTGAAGATGTCCATCTGCATTAATAGGCGGTAGAAATAGCAGCTGTTTTTGCTGTTCCCATTCAAGTTTTTGTCTTGGATTTCCTCCAACATACCTTGCTTAGCTGATAAAACACGTTTAACGAGCTAATACTGAATGTTTGAGCTAAATTCCATATGAAAATTTTTTGAGGAACTGAATATTCATTTTCGTTAAGTAAACATGTTGTATAGAGAATAGGTAATAAATTTATTTTATTTAAACCTTATGGATTTTGTTGGTTACTCAGCTGTTGAACAGTAAGAATATTACTGACAAACTTATGACAATACAAGCTGATTTTTTTTTTTTTTGTGGAAGATTTGCTAGTTGAACCTACAAATAAAACTTTACTTTTTTTTCAGTTTTCCAAGTTGAACTGGAACCATAAAGGAAGTTCTTGAAATAAATGTGAATGTTTCATATGAATTGTACTCAAAGTTTGAAAAAACAAAGCCAGATCTAGGACTTGAAGCCATGTAATGTAAACAGGTTAAAAACCAATTAAAGCCAATAAAGAATTCAATCAAGTTTCATTCATTTTAAGGTACCGTATCTGTGATTCCACAGAATTAATGACATGGTCTCCAATAACCTTACTCACACTCTTCCATAGATCTAATGCAGAAATATAAGCTCCCTGTCAACATGGGCATGAATAAATCAGCAATTCATTGCTCCTATATCGATGTGAGGCTCAGGGTGCCACTAGACGTCAAAAATTAAGTCGACCTGTCCCAACAATAGAGGTCTAATTAGTGAAGGGAGGCTGTTGAAGCATCAGATGCTGCCGTTCGCAGTCTCTCTATGTACTGGGGGTGTATCGGTTACCTTCTCACCAGCAGCCTAGCTCAGGTAGAGGGCCGGGGGCTGAGCTGGTTATGGGATCCACAGGGTTTGGTTTCAGGGTTTTTACCATTCTAATGCTTGGAAACAGATACTTGATCTATCAAATCAGTTGGAGAACAGGATGTTTGTTGGCTTCAAACGTGCATCTGATTGAAAACTACCATTACCACTACCATTAAAAAGCCACTACCTTTATTTTTTAAAGGTCACCTATTATGCTACTTTTTACAAGATGAAAAATAAGTTCTGATGTCCCCAGAGTGTGTATGTGAAGTTTTAGCTCAAAATACCCCACAGATCATAAAATTGCCACTTTTTGGGGGTGAGCAAAAACATGCCGTTTTTGTGTGTGTCCCTTTAAATGCAAATGAGCTGCTGCTCCCGGCCCCCTTTCAAGAAAAATAAGTTAAGTTTATGAAGTTTATTGTAGGCTACATCACACAAAAGATCAAGTGTCCGTTTTCACTCCAGAAAAACACTGTAAGAGCTGAATAAAATCACAGTACAAGAAGTGCGCATTAATCTTATCCATAAACACTCTCTCTCCTTTTCATTATCATCATCAAAATGTCACGCAAATTACACAAAACCACTCGTTACAATTAACAGTAAACAAATATATACAAACTTTATGCCTTTTCAGTGGTGCTTAATAAACTAGTAAACTTATCCGTAAAACAACTTCTATGAACTGTAATAAAGTGCTCGCTCTCCCTTTCATTACTGCAGTGACCAGTTTCACTACAGAGACTGTAAGCTGGATCACGAACAGTTGGTATTGATCCATCCTCAAGTTACAACTTTTAAGCAAAACTTGCCTTTTATTGCCCCTCGTTCACAAAGCAGTCTGGAGTAAAATGATTTGCGCCGATATAAACGAATTTAGGTATATTTTGGGACGCATTACCTTCAGAAATAAAACTAATCTTCTGCGTTCTCAGTGGCAGATGTTGGGAGAAAATGAAGACTCTTATGTTCACTCTTACATCCAACAACAGAACACCAGGATTGCTTATGAGACATTGTTGTCGCTCCAGCTGCTCCAGCGTGGAGAAAATGGCGGATAGCGTACAACTCCCTGAGGGTGGAAACTGTGGTAATGCAGGACTGTCAGTCAGCGGCCCGTGGGCGGGGTCTGAGCAGTATGATGTCACACTGCTCAGAGAATCAAAAAAGGATGTCTAATGAGACTGCTTTGGTTTAATGGGGATTTAAAAAAAGGAGTGGGTATTTTTATCACTGTAGGGTGATTGTGTTCACACACTGCCAACACACATTAATGTCTAAACACCATGTAAAAGCAGGGCTCTCAAGTGTCACGCATTGAGCATGACAGTCACTCATTTCGGTCTTTTGCCACGCACTCCCGCCACTCATTGTATTTCTCATGCGGAAAAACTATTTATAATATATATATCTTCCGAAAGTTTCGTCCACCCACAGAGGAAACCACTGGAGCTCCAAACATCACTTTGAGTAACTCATGATCTCCTGTTTTAATGTTACAACAAATTCACATGACACAAACAATGACAACTTGACTGCTGTTAGAGAATGTTTCCCAGATAATTAGCATCAGTTTTTCATGAGTGTCTGTAACTTAGCCAACAGTTTTACAGCCTGTTCACTGACAACACCTGCTCAGAACAAGTAGTCTAGGCCTAGTCATATTTTCGTTACCACACAATGACCGACATATTGTCATGAGACAACCCCCCGTCCAACCCCGGGGGTGTCACTCTTGCTGGTCTTCATAACTTGAGAGCCCTGTAAAAGTGGATTTTGCATAATGGGTGCCCTTTTAAGGAATTAATACTTTTATTCACTAATTAAATTGATCAAAAGTGACAGTAAAGAAATGTATAACTGTTCATCAAAGAATACTGAATAAAATGATAATAATAAGAAATGGTGGTAACACTTTACAGTAAGGTTTTATTATTAACTACTTAACTAACTAAGAATGAATAATACTTCTTCAGCATTTGTTAATCTTAGTTCATGTTAATTTCAACATTTACTAATACATTACAAATACAAAGTTGTATTTGATAACATTGGTTAATGCACTGTGAACTAACACAAACAAACAATGAACGACTGTATTTTTTATATGATTTCATAGAGAGAACCCCTGCAGACCCTCATGACTGTGTGTCAACAAGTCTCTTAAAGTCCCTCTGTAGTCAATAATTTTATCCTTTAAAACTCATCTTTGATCACCAAAATTACATATTTAAACGTTTTTTTCCTTCTTCCTTGAATATAACTCTACACCCTTGCCTCATTTAGTATACGCGATTCTATAAATATGCAAATTAGCCCCACCTCCACTCACTTACACTAGCTCAGAGATCCACTCGTTGATTATCTCGCATTGACATGATTGGTTACAAGGTAGTTTGTTGCTTCTGAAACACCAGCGATTTCAAACCATGTTTTTGAGACTGTCTTTGGTTCTCTGCAGTTAAGGAGAAAATACTCAGCAATGGTGGTGACTTGTGAATTTGCACATAGTTTGTCTTAAAGCATATTAAAAACACCACATAGACATATAACTAACATTAAAACTTGATTTTCACCACAGGGGGACTTTAATATATGAGATAATTTTACTTTTTTTATGACAAGGCAAGGTTAGAAAAACGCATGAAAAGATAAAAAAATATTTTTCATTTAAGATATGTATACACCTTGTGTGTGTATACTCAAATTAATTCAATGTGTAAGGAAAATATGTTATTACTTTTTACTTTTTAGAGTTTTTAAATTGAACCTTTTCTTGAAAATTGTAGAATTTCTTTTTCTAAATCACATGAACCCTGCAAGAATGCAAAAAGTACATTTATAAGAACTTGCCACATTTTTTTAAACCAGACTAAAGATTTTTCTTTTCTTTTTTAATGGGCACTCTTATATTGACCCAAAAATGATTCCCATGCAGACCTCCCACTGGAAATAACTCTGAATGGTCAATATAAGCATTATTTCTCCTGGTCCGCTTGCAGTATTGCAAGTTGTAGTGTACTTCACAAGGTTTTATTCCACCTCAGAGTGCTCAGGACAGGCCATCTCATTTCCTAACAGTCCCTATAATGGATTGTTTGGGCTTCTGGCCAGAGAGTTGCGTGCTAGGTATTTCCTCATGTTTTGGTTTCATCCCAAAGAGGTCACCCTCCCTGAGCACGGCCCTCTGCTCAAAGTGTGAGTGCCTTCTCCCTGAGACAGCTGCAATCAAATAAACAGATCAAGGGTTTATTTTACAACACGCATATATGCTTTCCTCCCATCCTATTCAGGCAGGGAATTGAGAGGCCAGCTGTATGTGTCTCTTCTGGTTTATTTCAGTACAACAACAAAAATTGTTCTAGATTGGGATTTGTTCTTAGTGCGATGTTCAGTTTAGCTCTGTGGTTTGTTTATTGCGGGTGCTTTCAAGCATTATAAAAAATACTTTGGGTTTGGATCAGCAGGAAGCCTTTATAGAAATGCCAGTGCTAAATGGCCACTAGGGGGTGGTAAGGGAGCTATTTGTTTATGAGCTTACCCCCATGAGAAGAATCTTTCAACGTGTTTCTCATCAAACGTTCAGTCATATTTCAAGAATGCTCTGATTGCTTTGACCTTTAGTGGTCCGCTACACATGGAACAGTGTTTGCCACTTAACTGAGGATGTGCACACAAAAAGTTTTATAAATGCTTTTTGAGCACCTGTAGATTCAGGCTTTGCAATAAGAAATCTTAATTTCACAATTTCTTCTGTCTTTGTCCTCAAAGGGAGTTGTTCTCATGTCGTTTTGCTTTGGGAACCAGTTTGTACAATGCAGATGTACATCAAGTGCCTCCCAATACAGTACCATATTTGTTTATCCTCCTTAAAAACAAACACTAAAATATATTAATATTGGCATGAACTTTACATGAGTTGTTTATGGTTTTAACAGATAAGGGCATTGCTGCATTTGAATTCTTCTACTTTCATATGCTCTGAATTGGATGGAGAATGTACTTCTCGCCCATTAAAAAATGTGTACGGTATGAACACATTCTCGGGCAATTTTACATCCGCCATCTTGACATTGTTCTTTGTGACCTGTGTTCCTTGACCTATGACATACTAACTTTCTTGGTACTTATTGCACATACAGGCCATCAGGTTATTATTCACCTACTGAATCATGAATACTGAGAATTTGGACATTCTCCTTAATTGACTTGCTGTTTTTTTGCATACTGTATAATCGCGAAGTATGCATATCCGGATGTAGGGCATGTCCTATCTTGACTAGCTTCTACTAAATGACAAATTAATTTCCAGCAAAATAGAATAGATTATAGTATTTACTATTTAGCAGTTATATTTATTGTATTTTTACTAGAGGGTTCCTTCTTTTCTATTTTCATCATTGATCATTTCTAAAAAGCACATGGGTCAATGTCATATAAGAAAAAAAATCTTTTAAAAATCTTGTTTAAAAAAAATGTGCCAAATTCTTAGAAATGTAATCTTTGTATTTGTATGTTGGTGTAATTTTTTTATGTTTTTCAAAGTAAAAAGTTTTTATAAATATGATACATTATTAATTCCTATACATCATAAATTCTTAACTATCAATTACAACTCAAACGCTCACATTATCTGACCTAATGACCTTGAAACAGTCATTATGCAGTCTGCGGGGGTCCTTTTGACGATATCATTTACTTTTTCCCCCCCCTTTTTTTTTGTTGTTGCATGTTTCTCATGTTGGTTGGACCACATGACCTTGTTGGTCACACTATTTGACTTTGATTTTGGTGTACTTTTTATATTAAAAACATTGAAGCAGGTTTGTCACAATATTTCATTTAATTTAAATATATATATATATATATATATATTTTAAAGAAATAATAACAAATTATTATACCATGCTACTAAAGGTTTGCTTTTAAAATTAAGCCTTTTTTATTTCATTATGATATCAGGGCCATTGTATCACCCATTAGTTATTTTACACTCTTAATTCTATAATAATGAATAATGCATTTTAATTCACAAACTTTATTTATTTTTTAATACAATAATTGGCAGGACACGTGTATGTCTGCATGCTGATTTTTATGATGCTGGAGTCAAGTGATCTGAGTGCATTGTCACCTATTTTTCCAGGGCATGCATTATTAAGCAAATAATGGAAAGGTTCTCCTCATACAAAGCCCTGTCATGCAACACCTTTTTCATTGATTAGTGTTGATGTGTGTTAGGTCACGTCCCCAGTTTAATGCTGTGTCAGAGACCAAAAAACAACAACATCAACAACATCTGAATGAAAGAGATACAGTGTCTCTATCCGTTTCTTCTGATTTGACAGTCTCCTGCTTCCTATCACACCGCTCGCTTGTTCACATGTTCCTATTGGTTTGTTCATTAGTGACATTGCCGGCTACCCAATCCACTGTATAAATTATTAAGTGCATTCTCCTATCAGAGTTTATTGTTTATTGTCTGTTGGGCCATGGCCAGTTGTTAGGATGGTGTTGCTTGAGTCAAGACGTCTCTGGGTTTGGTGTTCTCACCGTGTGTCACTGTCTAGTGACACAGAGTGATCAGGTGCTGCCTGCTATCAACCACAACTAAGAGGACGGTAGTTTGTAAGTAACTATTGTGCTTTTTGTACATGTTGTGTTTATGGAGATAATGCAACGTTGCTATCTGTTTTTTGAACAATGCGTAATTATTTGTTAATTCCAGATGTATCATCTCATGAATTGCTGTATTTGAGCACTTGGTTTGTCTCTAAACTTTTGTAATGTCGAAATAGCTTTTTGTTTCAAAACGGATATAAGTTCCTTCTAATTGTTTTCATTTGATATGATCTGAATATGCTCATAATTCTGATAAATATTTTTCACAGCATGACTACTGAAGGTTTTTACATGTTGTAGTCTGTCTTTAACTTATAATACTCATCACTGAACAATTGGAATTCATTTTTTTATTTAATTGGTTGAAGAGTCTGTGGATGGTTATTATTAACTAATTAGGGAACCTATATTAAAATGCTGGCTGATACTTTTTTTCATGGCTTATAAATGTACCAACTACGTTGTCTAAATACATTGAAAAATTAAACATTAAGAATTAAAGCATCACAAAATGTAAAATGTATATTCATTTTGAGATTTGCCAAAGATTACATTTAAAAGTAACATTTAAATTATTAGTGATTTTAAATATAAACTCTAAGTTAACATTAAATGATAGCAAAGATAACCTAAATATAAAAAAAGGGAAATGTGCATCCACAATTAAAATTCCATTATCAACCAATACCGATAAATAAAGAATAATAATAACAATAAACCTCTCTAGGCCTGTAACCAATATACCAATACATTGTATACGCTGTATTTACAGTATGCTTGATTGAACAGCATTGAACTTGATTAGTTTACCTGATATTGCTTGCTTGTAGTAACAGCATTCTATTTAAAACAGCTAACATAGAAAGAATACCATCTTCAGCTCATTCATCATCCTTTCTCCGTTTCAACATAAACTTTACAGCACACAGGATTTACTGCTGTAGACACCTTGGACGGTTTTCACTCTAAATTCAAGAACTGTCAAACATGATCATCAGATGTTTTAACTGAAGGTGTAAATGTGATTTAACATAGAATGTATTGCTTACGTGTCAACACAAGTGTGTGGTCTTGAATTCCTTTTGCAAGCAGAGATATATGTGGAGGGTTTAACCTTACCAAACCTTTATACAAACTGTTTAGGCCTACATAGTTCTACCATTTCTGGTTATTTTCTTTCATTCCCCCAATTATTTAATTTAATGTATTAGAACAGAACATTGAGAAATATTCCACGGTTTCTATTTGTTTCAACTCTTATCCCCCCCGAGTAACTCTCCAAAGCAACCAGTGAAAAAGAAAGACTTTAAATTGTTTTACACCGGATTTCCACCATCTTACTACCATATAGGATTTATGGATTTGGTGCTTTTGCTGTAGTCTCACTCTCTTCATCAGCATTTGTGTGGCCTATAAGACAGAGAAGAGGATGCAAGGACCGTGTTTTTCCAGCATCCACTGCCTAAGCCGCAGAAGAGGATAGCTGATGGAAACCAAATGTGCCATGGTGTCCACTGGCTTTGATTAAACCTTCACGCAGAGACAGATGCATCCTGATCGTGAGCGAGGAACTGAACTGCTGCTCAAAGGTCAAAAAGGAAAGAGATTCCACTTCGCTATTGAGTTTTGCCCCATATACCCACTTTACCCCTCCCAAAGTTGATCTATTTATGAATTGCACAACTTCTGGGAAATGTATTCCTGCCTTTGCCCAAGCCGTGTCACAGCACATTTCGTGCTGTTTGGACATCAAAGTGCCGTGCAAGAGGAAATTGGGAGGACCACCTTGCAGAGACAAAGCAAAATAGCATGCTGCGGCATATCAGTGTTCCCTTTGATGCTCTGTGCGTGTGTGTGTTTTACAGAGAGCCCTTTGAGAGCCACATTTGATATGCATTCTGCATGGAGTCCATTAGGATATTACAGTTTCATCAGCGGTGATCTAAATGTTTCCATATACTCTGCATTTTCCCTCTAGTAAAGTGGGATCTAGATGTTGGGCTCAGGTACAATTATTTTGCCCCCTAGCTAGGGCCCCTTTTACTGTAATGCTCACATATTGCTACGCGGACCACAACACTGCACAAAAAACAGACCACAAATAGCTGTTTCTCTTGTGTATGATTGGGATATTCTTCCGTGTATCGAATGGCAATAATTGGGCTTTTATTCCATTTTCCTTACGTGAAATAATTTGCTTTGATGGCACACTACCTGAGTCGGTAAATAGTATATGATAATAAAAGGATTGTATTGTATTGCAGCTCTGTCCAGCTGCACAGCCTCTGGAAGAGAACTGTCCTATAGAGGAAGAGCTTAGAGAGAAACCAGCTGTGTGCCGGCAACTTAGCTCTGATTATTACAGACAGATTACTAATCCACACAATAACATGGACAGTCTTAAGGTGAGTCTTGTACGTTTATGAAAAATAACACAATATTAATGACAAAGCATGCCATTAGTTCTGTTCTAAAATTCAGTGATCTGTTTCTCTGCTTAATTCCTACATTGGTAGCTGCCTTCCAAGGCAGCTTTTTAACTGCGTTACACCTCTTAAATGACTGATTTTAAATGCTATACTTTGAAACAGCTCCATGCGCCACACAAAAAGGAAAAACATATCTGTCAATAGATTTCAATACAGTTTGAAATAGCATGTTGCTAAGCTAACTGTGCAATACATAAGTATTAAAATACACAGTGCACAGAAATATTGAGTAAAATCCATAACTTTAATAAAACCAATAACTTGTTTTTGATAAATTTTGGTACTGAATGTATTCAAGTATACTTTGGGCTTTAGAATGTAACTTAAACTCCCTCTATGAGAAGCTCACTAGAATTTATAACAGAGCAATTATTTACATTTTGCATTAAATCAAAAAAGTGTGCTTTAAGGCATTAGTATCTGGCTGTAGTAAGTGTCGACATTCAATTGAGTGCCTTTCCATTTCATTTTTACCCCACCAGCACCCTGAGACAGAAGATTCGCCTCAAGCCCGTTACCCCGCTCCACCTCTTTCACCTCCTCCACCCCCTTCCACCACTACCTCCTCGGTCAGATCACCTTCATCTTCTATCCCACATGGGAGCGCTTTACACAATGTCCACATGGCCACTACTGGTGAGAAAGCCCTGAGGGGGCTGTTTAATATGTTTTATGTTCTGAGAGAATTTTGTGGCCACTGCTGTTACCATTGACTCATCCTTCCTAAATTTTACTTGATGACTTAATTCCAGTTCAATGAGTAATGGTAATCAGCCTATGTGAATATGATCAGAACGTAACTGGAAACAGATGAGAGTAACAAATTATGTTCTTGTTCTGATTGTCATTGCAGTGGTGAAGAACCTTAGCTCCACTACGCCTGCAAGTAAGCCAGTACCAGAGAAAGGGAAACTGCTAGTGGGAGAAATGAAACTGGGAGATGTGAAATCGATCGCCAGCTTTAAAAAATCTGTATTGACTGCAGATTTGACATTTTCAGTTAGTAAATTTACCATACAGTTTATCATGATAACTATGTCTAAAGGCCAACTAAACTGCCAAGACAGACGCAGACCAATGGCGACAGTCACCAGAATAAAGCATGTCACTTCTCAGATGTTCCAAGACAGAAAAATGCTGATTCAGCATGTTCAATCGGCAAAAACAAGCTCCGACAAACGCTAACAAACTCCGAGAAGGGTGACACACTGATCTGACAAAACCCGACGAAATGTCTGTTGCCGTCTGTCTGTGCAGTGTAAATTGGCCTTAAAGCTGTGTTCAACCTAGCAAAATACTGTTGTCAGTCCTTTGAATTCTAAATGTAGTTACATGACCTATCCTATCCATAAGTCTGAAGTCACATGATGTCACGTTTCCAGATCCAAAGGCTCCTTGAGATCCCAAAGGCAAACCATAAACAGTGCTAATACACACTGACAGTGCGCTGTAGTACTCCCAAAATATCATGATCCTAACCCTTATCTCCAAATGGAACTTTCAGATGGCCAGACAGTGATTCATCTCTGAATCTTTCAAATATTAGTTTTTTGGGATTCTGTGAGCCCGAAGATTGTACACTGTGAGTTTTTAAAAGTTTAGCTTAAAAGTGTGATATAATTGAATATTGCTTATGTAACGCACGTAGGCCAGTAGGAGCTTTAAACCTCACTCCCCTGGCTTCAAGAGCCACGCTAGTGACTGATGCTAGCGGCTGCGGTCTTTAGCATCCTTGATAGCGTTTCTGCTTCCCACGCCGGACAAGCCCAGTTCAAATCTCGATCAAATGCTGCACTTTACACTCTAAGCAAGATTTGCCGCATGAACTTGAGACTCGTTTGCAATCGTTCCTTAAATAATATTGTGCCATTTGAGGCTTCCGGACATCATGGAAGTCCCAAAGTCAGGATGTTGCTAAGCTAACTGCGCAATACTCTAATAAGGATAAAAATACTGTACACAGCACCACTGGCCCATTTAAAAAAATATACTGTATATATATTGATGCTAAAGCTGTTGTGTGAACAGAACACTTAGAGGGTTGTCTTTGTAAATACAGTTGTCAGAGACGGTTGACCATGTGAACATAGTTTATTTATTGACTTTAACTTTTATGAAATTTACTGAAGCACTTTATCATATATGTAGAACAAAACCGCATTATTATACAAAAAAGAACCAGGTTTATTAAATTCATGGTTTCATATTAGCCAAGCAGGATATTGCATGTTTTTGTTTTTTATGTACTTGACAGCTTAAGCCTTAAGGGCACCAGTACTTGCCAATACATTATTGTCTTGCCTTTTCCATTTTAGAATAAAATGGTTGTGTTACCGACAGAGGAGGCTAATTTGTCTGATATTGATTACCTGGTACCCATGCACGATGAGAAGGGCAGACCTATAGCAGAATGGAAGAGACAGGTGATGGTACGACAGCTACAGGCCAGATTATTTGAACAGGAAACCCAGAGGATGAAGGTGAGCTACAAATAGTGCATTAAATGTCTGACTGCAACTTTCTCCAGGTTGGATTTTAACTGGATGTATTGTATCTTATTAAACAGGAGAATGGTAGTAGATATTCAAAGATGGATAGTTGGAGGTTCTCCCAGGCTCACAATGCCATCCTGGGTCCATTTGGAGAACTTCTAACAGAAGATGACCTCATTTATCTCGAGAAGCAAATTAAGAGTGTCTCAATGCATAAGAACTGCGAGGGCTATGAAATGGAGCTTGCTCATCTGGCCGAAGAACTTCGAAACATTCTCCCTGCACCGATAGTCAACATCACAGTCAACACCCAGTACAAAAACTCTACACAGACTCCCTTACCCGTTTGGTGCAACCGTATTTCAGGGATTGTGAAGAGTATGTCACTGCTTATGACCAACCTAACAGACCAGCCCTACTGCAAAATGCCAAACACAGAGCTTGTTAGTGTCTTCTCTCAGGCTTCAGAGAGGCAAGCCTCCACCAGAGGCAGGAGGGAGAAGATAGAAAATGAGATTCACCAGTTTGGGGTCTCTGTGAGGAACCTGAAGTCCAACTTTGAGAATCAGAACGAATCCTCATTGGAGGATTCAGGGAGAACAGAATCATTGGGTGAACAAGAGAAAGAACTAGCAGCGACTGGTTTGGATGAGGTCTCTCAAAAACAAGAACAAAGACCAGAGATTGACCAGAGTGATGATTCAGAGATCGACTATGTAGTCAGCGATGCCATGGAAAGTACAACCCTGCGAAAGGAACGTATTGTGGTATTGTTCCTGGGTCACTGGAAGAAGTCAGCTTATACTGTAACCGTGAGAAACGCTCAGAGAAAGCAAAGTGTTGATTCGCTGGAGATATCTATGAAGCCAAAGTGTGAACGCAAAGCTAGCTTAGATATCTCTCAGAAGAGGACCATGGAGAATGGTAAACTGGGGCACTTTTTCAAGCAGAGAAGTGCCATCAATAAGATGATTGGGAACTGGAGAAGCATGATCTCATTTGTACCATCGCGGCAGATCCGAAGACTCAACCGGCAGCAGGCAATTTACTCACCTGAGCAGTTCCTCCCCCGTGTGGATGGATCTCCCGTTGACTACGACACGCTGACACTCGACCTCTTCATGCTCGGCTACTTTCACATACTGGAGTTGGATTTGCCAGCAGATGAGAGGAAAATGAGACACCTGCTGTGCTTTGAAGTGTTCGATCATGTGGGGCGTTTTACCTGGGAAACTGTCCGGGATTTTCACAAGGCTGTAATTCAGGACATTGAAGCTGGAAACCGGGAATGGAAGGATGGATTTGAGGACATTAAGGTGAAGTTCTTTGGAGATGGATCAGGCCAACCAGAGCTTGAACACTTAGAGCAGACAACAACGGTAGACAAGAGACCTGTGCCTAAAGTCTTTGTACAGACACCCACCCCAGATGAGGGCGGTGTCCTGAAAAATAATGCAGATATTAGTTGTCTGACTAATGATGAAATTTGCAAATATATTGACCGTAGTTTTGCTTTCTGGAAAGAAAAGGAAGCTGAGATATTTGATTTCGAGGAATGACAATAAGCCGTTTGGGGGGCGGATGGAATGTACATAGATTTCTTATAATCTTTAAGTATGTCTATTTTTTGGGGGGGGGATTTGATATAGAATTGGCACCAATATTTATACTGTTGTAACAGTAAAGGCATGCTTTTGCCATTTGCCGGAAGACTGCCATAAACTGAAGTGTTTGCTATTCTGTTCTGATTCTTTCTCAGAATTTTGTGATTTCAGTTGAGATGTTTTTTACACTTTAAAATCTGACATTTAGAGACTTACAGCAGACTGGTGTGCTTTATTTTGCACCAATATGGAAGGTTGCTTACTCTAATGATTAAATAAACGATCATCTGACTGTTTACTCTTGTACAGAGTGTTGTGTGTGTCGCTTTAAGAGCAGCTGGGAACTTAACTCTACTATTTTGACTGGCCTAAAAATAGCAGTGTGAAAGACAAGCATGCTCTCCCAGTGACTCTGCAGAAGACAACGTGTCCCCCATTTCAGACAGCAGCAACAAAATATACTGCCTTTTAAAAAAGTACTGTGAATAATGTATGGTTTCTGCTTTCATTCGCAGGCAGGTAAGTTTAATTCAGAGTATTTTTTGTCTTAAAAAGAAGAAATTAAACTTTCCAAATATTACAAGTACTGTCAGTTACTCCTTGGACAACAAACTTTGTATTTTAAGTAAATGGACCTAAACATTATTTGAAGTGTCTGTTATTTGAGAAAATGTTAAAAGATATATTTGTGTTGCACATTATAGAAAACAATTAAAGAAAATTATTTTGAATATTAAGGGGAAAGTGTATACTTTTCAATTTACTTGGAGTCATTTTTGTTGTTCTGATTAAAGCAAAGTCATAGACGGTTTGTGCAAAAAGCCACAGAGTAAGCTATCGTTTCATTAGATGTGTGCAGTTCTTCAGAATCATAAACAACAATCATATTGGAAATCCACCAGAATGGCTATTTTTTTTTTCTTGTTTAACATTCTCTGTTGATTCGCCAGTGATATAATTTTTTTGTGTGTTATGTGTGCAAACTCTCTAACAGGCAACGAAATTCATTTTGAATGGTAGTAAGTTTAATTCTCAGAATTATACTCTCCCAGCGTGCCTTTCAAATATATTGTCTTTGGCAAGAACCTGTTTTTAACTTTGGTGAAAATCATCTGATAATTTGACTTATATTGATGTTCTAACATGACTTCATTCTCTTCCAATTTGTTTCTGAAATGTTCTGTTACCAAGCACAAAGACTGAACATTTGTCCTCAGGTCACTGGAGGCTCCACACTGCTCTGATCATGAATGTCGCAATCAGATTTCATGTGACTGATTATACCCATTTGTCTTGTCCGATCTAGGTAAACACTGAAAACATCTGTTGGTTGGCCCTGAATGCATTAAGGCCATAGGTCAGAGTGTCGTCATGGTGCGTAATGTAGACGACCTAGACTTCTGCCTCTCTTCCCACCCGCAGAGCATCTTAGAGGGTCTGCGCTCCCTCTGTTCTCAACCCAAACTTGTGGATGTCACCCTGAGCGCTGGTGGACGGGATTTCCCCTGTCACCGTGGAATCCTTGCACTCTGCAGCCATTACTTTCATTCCATGTTCTCAGGTGATTTCGTGGAGAGCATTGCTGCTCGTGTCGAGCTTCATGATGTAGATCCGAATGTATTATCAACACTGTTGGACTTTGCTTATACAGGGAAACTCACCATCAACAAAAACAATGTGGAGGGACTCATGTGCACATCTAGCCAGCTCCAGTTCCACACTGTCCGTACTGTATGCAGCCGATATTTGCAGCACCAGATAGATGCCACAAACTGCTTGGGAATCCTTGAGTTTGGAGAGATCCATGGATGCCCTGAAGTGGTTGCTAAAGCATGGGGCTTCCTCCTTGAGAACTTTGAGGCAGTGCAACAACATGAGGAGTTTTTGCTGCTGGAGAAAGACAGGCTGGTTGCCTGCCTGAAGGATGAGGATCTGCACATAAGAGATGACCGGTCCTGTACCGAAGCAGTTTTGGCCTGGGTCGGACATTGTAGAGAAAATCGGATCTGCCACCTGCGAGAATTGTTGAATTTGGCTAAGCTTTCCCTCCTCCCAGAAACCTACCTCACTGACAAATTGCTCAAAGAGCAATTGGTGCAGAACTCGCTAGAATCCAAAGAGTTGGTGGAGGGCATATGTAGAGAGGTCAGACAAATCTATTTTATTGAGGTTTCTTAAATATAATGTTTCACTCTACAAAATACATTTTGTGTTGTTGTTTTATTCTTCAGAAACGAGATATTACAGGAGGTGTGTCAGAGCAAAGAGTCACTCAGAATGCCCTCAACCTGCAGGAGGTTTTATTTGTGATGGGTGGTCCCTCGCTGGATGACTCGGACGATGAAGACGAGGATGAAGATGAAGACACAGATAGAAGGTTGCACCCCAGAAATTGTTGTTTCTACAACCCAAAGCTTGGTAAGGACAACTTCAGCTGGCACATCAACTTCATTAGGGAGAATTACCGTAATGTGGAACACTTAAGATCTGATGTGCATACTACCAATCAAATCTGAATACACTTCAAGGGGTAATTCACTGCTAACAAGATGCTCTTTTAATAAACTTTGGCTGTATGCAGTAGAAAAAAAAATGTCTGTGGTGTTCCCTTTTGCCAAAAATGTAGGAAACCTAGACAACACCCATAATGTGAGCAGGATTTTGATATATACAAGTTGATATTCTGATCATATTTTTTTTCCAAACTACATCAATCTTAATAACTACTATTCATTTTGTATTTAATCATTTTTAAGTGATATTTAATTGTTAAGGAAGGCTGGAACTGAAAACGCCTTATATTCAGGTATGCATAATTATTAAGCAGGTTTTCTTTTACAGTTAAAATGGGCCAAAACTGAAAATTAAGGTGTGACCAATGGACAGCAAAACGCTCATTAGCTTAGCAGTGTCATAGAAAAACAGACCAAGAAGAAATAACACACGTTAACTACAAAGAAAATTAAGAATTAAAGTGAAGAATTAGATTTGAAACTATCAGTAACCCTTTATTCTCCAGTGTCACCATTTCCCAGAACGGCAACCTACCTGTAGTCTCCAGAAGTACAAGGTGTCAGGATCTCAGAGACTTTGCTATGGTAAAGAATCCTGAAATATGACCCACACTTAATACGAATCACAAGCTGAAGTGTTGTGAAATACATGAAAACTGTTTATAGACAACCTATCTGTCTGAAGGCTTTATAGACAGATAGGTTGAGAGTGACTCTTGAGGGACCAGCACCAGTTCAAGCCAGACAACAGCAGTGGTGGCGACTGAGTCGTGCTGTGAGCTGCTACAATGAGCAAGTTTGACCTTCCAGGGTAGGAGATGGACTTAAAATCAACTCCCGAAACTTACTGCCAGATTCTGGAAGATGAATTCTTCAAACAGTGGTACAACAGGATGTGGTGCTGGTCCTTCAAGAATCACTCCCAACCTATCTGTCTATAAAAAACAAGTCTTCGTGTATTTCACAACACTTCAGCTTGTGATTCTTATTAAGTGTGGGTCATATTTCAGGATTCTTTGCCATAGAAAAGTCTCTGAGATCCTGACACCTTGTACTTCTGGAGACTCCAGGTTAGGTTGCAGCTCTGGGAAATGGTGGCACTGGAGACTAAAGGGTTCCTGATGGTTTCACACCTAATTCTTCACCTTAAAGGGTTAGTTCACCCAAAAATGAAAATTCTGTCAGTATTTACTCACCCTCATGTTCTTCCAACCCCGTAAGACCTTCGTTAATCTTCGGAACACGAATTAAGATATTTTTAATGAAATCTGAGAGCTGGATCACTCCTCCATAGGCTTCTAAGGGATTGAAACTTGCCAGCCCCGAAAAGTTATTAAAGATATCGTTAAAATAGTCCAAGTGACTACAGTGGCTCAATCTTAAGTTTATCAAGCGACGAGAATACTTTTTGCGCGCAAAA
The DNA here is from genome assembly GCA_026230005.1 of Gila orcuttii. Taxonomy (NCBI): domain Eukaryota; kingdom Metazoa; phylum Chordata; class Actinopteri; order Cypriniformes; family Leuciscidae; genus Gila; species Gila orcuttii. The sequence continues at coordinate 28,086,701 of JAPDVR010000011.1, forward strand.
AAACAACAAAAATAACGACTTTATTTCAACTATTCATTTCCTTCTCTGTGGGCCTCTAGTCAGTTAACTTAAGGCGCTTTTCCCCTGCATGGTACGGCTCAGTACGGTTCGGCTCGCTTCGCTTTTCCACTGCGTGGTACGACTCGGCTCGGCACGGCTCGGTTCGCTTTAGCTCGGTTGCTTTTCCACTGCAGTTAGTACCGCTTCAAAGTGGGTGGGATTATGACTGATCGTTATAGTTTATCCGCTCCTCGGCAACTAACAAGAGGAACGTCTGCGCTTCTCGTCCACTGACCACGATTCAGCCATTTCTTTTTTGGAAGTTTTTTTTCTTCAAGCAAGTCAAGCAAGTAGTTTTAAAACATTGGAGGCTGTTACTGGCTATTTAAATCTAGCGGGTTTGATGTTTCTCGCAAATACAATGACGCTGCTAGTGACGATTCTGTCTGTCTGACCAATCAGTGATCTACAGTGCTTCCACGTCACATTTTAGTATCAGTACGGTACGCTTGGAACCTCAACAGAGGTGGTACCATTTATAGCGAGCCAAAGCGTACCGTACCGTACCATGCAGTGGAAAAGCGCCACAAGTGAGCCGTGCCGAGCTGAGCCGTACCGTACCATGCAGTGGAAAAGCGCCAAAGCGTGCCGTACCGAACCGTACCGTACCATGCAGTGGAAAAGCGCCATTAGTGTGATAGCGTAGAGCTACGTCATACGTAGGCTCACTATTGGCCGACGCTGGTCATATGTGTGATGTGTGTGACGTACAACAACAGAAGAACTGCACTATATCACTAGTGAACTGACTCGAGGCCCGCAGAGAAGGAAACGAATAGTTGAAATAAAGTCACTATTTTTTTTTTTTTTTCACAAAAAGTATTCTCGTCGTTTGATAAACTTAAGATTGAGTCACTGTAGTCACTTGGACTATTAACTGTTAACGATATCTTTAATAACTTTTAGGGGCTGGCAAGCTTCAATCCCTTAAGAAGCCTACGGAGGAGTGATCCAGCTCTCAGATTTAATCAAAAATATCATAATTCGTGTTCCAAAGATGAACAAAGGTCTTACGAGGTTGGAACAACATGAGGGTGAGTAAATACTGACAGAATTTTCATTTTTGGGTGAACTATCCCTTTAATTCATGCCTTAATTTTGCAGTTTGTAGTACTGCATTAGTATTTCATTCTTTTCATTATAATAATATAATTTTTGACTTTTCAGTTCAAGTTAAATCTGTTTTTTGGCCCATTTTACTTGTAAAAGAAAACCTGCTTAATAATTTTGCACACCCGAATATAAGGCTTCCACTTCCACTTCTTTCCTTAACAATTATATATCACTTATAAATGATTAAATACAAAATTAAATTGGTAAAATTTGCTGTGGGGAAAAAATATGATCAGAATATCAACTTGCATATATATGTATATATATGGTCTGTAGTTTTCACAAAAGCCCTAGTGCTGACAAATAAACAAGTAACATGGAGAAAGAGTACACATTGTTCATTTATATACAGTATGCTTTTTGGTGTTCCTAGAAGATTTATTTCCTGTTTATCTAGAAGCTTGTAATTAAATGCTTGAAATTAGTTTTGGAGAGAAATTTGCTCATGTATAAATTTCTTTACCATATTAAAATTGTAATTTTTAAAAGGGTAAGTACGATGCTTCACCTCTTGATGTTGGTTAAAAAAATATGTATTATTCCATATCCTTTGATGACCTTTACTAATTCTAAAATGTTAAAAACAGTAATAATAAAAAATGAGCATGTATATCCAAACTTTTAATTGGTAGTTAACAACCATGTTATACTTCACACTAGATACTGTATACATGTGCATTTTTAAGAAGAAAATGTATTTTTCCCCATAGGGCAGTGGTTTCAGTTACCTGATTTTCCCAACTACAATAAATGGGGTTATTCTGTTGTCTCCTTAAACAGCAATGTGTATGTCACAGGTGAGCTGAACTCTTTTCATAAGATATGTAACCATTACCTGAGGGTTGTAACCCCGATATCATCTTAGACAAAAATGTTTTCTTCACAATATTTTTAGTAGTATGGATAATTTGCTGATTGGTTTGTTTGGTCTGTATGCCTCAAATCATAATGACAAGGAAAGAGAGACTGAAGAAAAGAGAACGAAATGATACAAAAAAAAGTGCAGGACACAACTTCTATTTTTACCTAGAGAAAACAATCCAAAGATTTTGATGGTATTTATAGAGCCTGTGCCCTTTGGGGAAGGATCAGTAAGATTTATAGTTATTACACACATGAATGGAACGTCATCTCCAATTAGGATTTGGAGATGCTGAGATAAAACAGTCCCATGTCTTAATATAGACAATCCATTTTTTATTCCATTTTTTCAATCCAAATTTATTCAAATAAATCAGCTAAGCCTTCATCTGAATTTACATGGAATGGAAAAAATACCCATTTACAAGACTTGTTATATCTCTCAGGAGGATCAAGAGGGTCTCAGTCCAACACGTGGTCCACCACAGAGACCTGGAAGTTCATCACTCGTGAGGGCAAGTGGGTCACAGTCGCCCCAATGTTGCGGCCCAGGACTAACCACTCTTCTGCAACTCTCAATGGAGAGATTTATGTAATTGGTGGTAAGAAAACAAATCAGTTTCCAACTGCATGCTTCAGACAAAGGTATTTGTGTAGATTTCCCTGCAGAACGGGACATTTTTATGTAACATAAGACATTGCGTTATTTTTCATTGACAGGAACTACAATGGATTTTGTTGAAGTTGAACATTATGACCCATTCAGTAATTGCTGGACTCCCACTGGCCCAGCACTGAAGTATGTGACTAACTTTACAGCCACATCGTGTGAAGGAAAGCTGTACCTCATTGGTTCTTGTGCTGTTAAATATAATGCCCTGACTATGCAGTGCTACAACCCTGTCATAGGTAAGAAACAACACATGTCAACGTGTATTACATCACAAGTATCAGTAAAAACAAACCACATCTGTCATATTAGAGCCTCTAGTAGTTTGCAACTAGTAATTCAGAACAATTTTATGAGTCATTTTACAAGAGTGTTCACTCATGGAGCCCTGCCAACATTGAAGCACATTTCAATAATATTTAGTCAGAGTATACTTTTGTAAATGAAGTTTCTCTTCTTCAACAGATAGCTGGTGTATCATCTGCTCTCCTTTTATTCCTAAATATCTCTCTTCTCCCCGCTCTGTCTCTATGGATGGAGTCATTTACCTCGTAGCAGATAACACCAAAAAGGTCTATTTGTATGACCCAGAGGGTAATATGTGGGAAAAAGTGAGTTTTACTGGAACTTTTGTTTGTTTGTTTTAACACAGAAAATTAAGCACATATAAAGTTAGCCGAACCCTCGTGTACTGTTTTTATGTTTGCCATTTTTCTTCCCAGATTCAATTTCTGCACACTCTTCATGAGAATGGGGATTTGGTGGTTCTAGGCAGGCAATTGTATGTGACTGGAGGGCACTGGAAGGGAATGGAGGGGGATTACGGTGTGGAAGTGGAAGTATACAACCGTGCCTCCAACACTTGGAAGGTGGACGGCTTTCTTCCCAGACTCTGGTCCTACAGTGGCTGCTGTTCCATCTTCCTGGACACTTCCCAGTGGACTGAATTCTTCCCTGAGGAGACTTAATATCTGTCCTGTCCCCTAAATCCTGACTTAAGCTTTGGTGCAAAATGTCCACTTTTCTCAGAGTACACTGGCGACTATCAAAAAAAAAAGGAATTACAAAATCAGTTTATAACAATCATAGCCCAGAGAGCACACATACTTCTCCAAGATGTGTTAAAGAGCAGTTCATCTGGAAAGCATCTGCTGTGTACAAACATCTGATAAACATCTTTAAAAAGTCAGTTTACATACATTCTAAATCATACATCTTTAAGACATTTTCTGAATGACATATGATAGGAAATGTCTTAGAGACATATTGCAAAAAAAAAAATGTGTGCTAGGGAATGTGAGGTCACTAATTTGTTTTGCTCTAAAGATAAAATCAATTATTGCTTTTATTTGTGTAAAATTGCGTTTTGTGTATTGTTAGGCTGTAAGTATTTGATATGGGGTATGTTTTTTCAGCCTTATATGTAGCAGCTAGGTGTTCTTTGCCTTCATGTGGCCAATAAATATTTATAAGCATTATTGTTTTTGTATAAGTTGTATCACATGATTTTTCCTGTAAAATTCTAATTCAAATTTTTTTATTATTTCTTTTGACTGAATTTATTTCAAAATGTGTTTTATTTTTAATCAGAAAAATGTTTGATAATGTTTATCATCAACATAATGACTTTTTAACAAAGTTGCAACAATGACTGGAATAACCAGTGTTGTATTTGTTCAGTCGTGACCTGCTGCGTTTGTAACTATGGAAGCCGAAAAGCTTGCGTTTTAATTCTCATGACAACACACGAGAGCGTCCGGTTTCCCTGGAAACCATAGGCACCCACCTCAAGATTACGCTGTGATTGCAACTTTTACACTTGTGGCTTCATACCAACACTAAATAGATTGCGTTTAATATGCTTTTGCGCGATTAAAGCATTGAGTGCAAAGCACTCTGCAACCTTTTTGTCATATAGCGCAAAGCTTTTAATGCATTTAAAACTGTAACGTTATTAGCTTACATAGCAACTTGCTAAACCCAGTTTAAGCGTTTAAAAGCACTTGAAGTCTCAGCAAGAAGTGAGGACAATTGGAAAAAAGTGGTTGTTCGGTTATTAAAGTGCATTGGATCACTACCAGTTTCCAGATGAGTTGTGAAGGGGATCAAGGACTGGAAGCTGTGATTCAGGTGCGTGTTTTCCAGCAGGAAAGCTGATCTTCACCAGCTGTAACTTAAATAGGTTATTGCACTGTTACTTATTCAAAACAGCATGTGTGAATGAAAGAGGAGAGAGCTTGATTTAATATTAACGAGCCTTGCGATGTTTCAACAAATTAAAGTCGATCAGTGGGTCAGTTTCAGGTTTTTCTGTGAAACTTGAAGACAGGTGACTCATTTCCTTGTGCTATTGTGATAACAGATTGAAACAGACACGACAAACTAGTTGCAATAATAAAAACAAAATTGTAAATGAATTACCTAAAGTTTAATTAACAAACACCAAAGCTTCTCAGGTCTGCAGTGAAACTAAGTCACCTGATTGTAGTGTGTGAGCCTCTCTCCATGCACTAATATTGATAATGCAGAAGCTGGAGGAGTCACTGCTTAACCCAGATAGCAGTGCTGAGGAAAAGACTTACTCTCTGCGTGGGGATGAGGAGGAGTCCAACGCCACGCCAGTTCCTGCCCGCATCCGTGAGATCATCACCAGAAACCTGGCTGATACGCCCACAGGTATACTCTACACTCTGAATGAGCTCATTGGTGACGGGTCTGCTGGTATAATTAGAACACATGTATATTCTATCATTTCCTGCCATGTTTTCCTCTGGTGATGTATCAGACGAGAGCAGCAAGCTGGAGGAGAACCGGCTGCCGAAGGATCTGCCTTCTCAGATGTGCACAGACAGAGACCAGCTGCTCAGCAAGCAGGCTGCTCTCACTAGCCGGGTAGGAGCACATGCACAAACCTCACACATTATTTCCTTGGGTCTCTGGACTTCCAGTTCCTCTGGAAATCTGACTGATACTGTACAGTAAACCATTAATGCTTGGATAAGCACACTTCACCACCTGATGGTGTGTCACTGTGTATAATGGACTGCATAATGCATATTTAGTATGTTCATCTCAGATAATAAGCGTATTATTGCCCTAATGAAATGTCACAAGTATCTACCTAATTTTTATAGTAAGAGCCATTTTAACTTCTGGTGTCAGGCCGCTTCTAGTTATTTTAGCTGTACAAAAATATGCTACTTCATATTGCAGACTTATGTTTTTTATCATATGTTAATTTATTGTTGGAATCACTAACACACTTTATTCTAGTTTTACTTTATTCTATTCTAGTGTATTACTTCATTCTAGTTATTTACCTATCCACCTTTTTCCAAATGAGCCTACTGCTTTTTAAATTATGCTTGGCACTTCCGGTTTAAGGAACTTCCACTTAAAATAACTGAAACAAATAATTTTAAAAAACTAAAAAAAGGTTGCGCTACAAATAATGCTCCATTTTTATCAGTCAGGAAAATAATGTAGCTCTTGGTATTTTATTGTGACATTGGTATCACAAGAATATCTGTGACAAAAGTTATTTTTAGTCCTTTAGCTGTGTTCTGTTCTTCCTTTCTTTTTTCTTTGTATTTCATATTAAAATGTAGTATATTTTCCCCCAAAAATCCTCACTCACATCTCTTTTCCTTTTTTCACACGGCACTTAAAAATGTGGGTTTCTTTTTCGATTTATAATCCCTATCAGCAGTTTACCGCTAAATACAACATTTATCTGTCAAAATGAGGAAAAGCACTTTGAAATATCCATCAATGTTCCAGTTAATGAAGGAACATTTTTTATTAACTCATCATAAACTTATGTTATATAATATAGACTTACATGTATTACTATACAGTAATATTGTCAATAATATTGTTGCTAAAAGACTGCTGATAGTAATTTGTTAATGCTTTTACACTTTTAAGTTTTCTTTTGATGTTCACTGGTTGAGGGGTGAATGACACCTCATTGTAGTCAGTTTTTGCAAATTATTAGTATTGCATTTTTTGAGCGAACCTTTAAACAAGTGTATTTGTAGTCACTGATTGTTTATAGATTAACGAAATTTACTCCCATAATTCACACAAAGCATTATGGGTCCGGGATAAAAGTGGGTGGCGACCAAGCGGCAACATTCTAATCTGAAAAATGAAGCCTACCCGGAAGTGCGAACAACTGCAATACATCGAAAATCCGCTAGGGGCAGGTCCCAAAAGGGCGCAAATGTCCATAGACCCCCATGTTAAAATATCCGTTTTCACAGCATAAATTCATGTTTTTACAGGTTGGTAACATGGACTTTTATTGTATTTTTTGATAGGTTCCGAGTGCCTGACAACTGTGAGGGGGGTGAATTTTTTTCTAACTCGTTAGTTTAGATCGTATTTAGATAAAAAATGTATGACAAATAAGGGTGTGGTTAACTTTGATTGACAGCGTGATTGACAGCTGATAATGGGCTGCGCCGAGTGGAATTCCTGAAATTTGACGTCTCGGCCATGATCTGACACAACACATCATACCACCTCTGTATCCTTTCTGAAAAGATTTTCCAAGATGGCGCCGCCCATACCCCCCATAAACGGCCCCCCCATAATGACGTCACAGACGCTTTGTCAATATTTTTTTACAGTTTATGGTGGCAACTAATGAATTGGAAGTCTCCTAAATTCACAAGAAATAGCTTACTTCCACGTTGAAAAAAAAGATGGATAACACTGTTCCATGATCTCATAACTTGCATTATTCATGGTTTCTCTCCTTTTCCCAGTCCTCCCTTGTCTATCAATCTTGTCAACCCCACCCAAGTGCATTCCCAGAGGTGCATCAGAAATCAAACCGAAAACAACCTGATATCGATGGGAATGTGATCTTGGCCTCTGGCAGTATGGTGAATATCTCTAACACACAGTGCCTAATAAAATCATAAGCCTCCATCTGGTGTAAGCATGTGATTGATGCAAAGTTTCTGAGACCTGCATATTTGCCTCCTTGTGTGGAAGTCAAAACATGTCGGTATAGTGTAGATTATTGCCTTAAAACTCTTGGCTTTGCATAATGGACACTGAGGGATTGTCGATCAGTAACCTGGTGGCGGGGGTTTCATGTACTCTGAACTAATGCAGTCTTGGTCCAGGAAAAGATTTTAAGTGAGTGTTTCCCTTCGTCCAGCAGTTTTTGAGGGATTGAAAACAGAGGAGGGACCATCACTAATAACGTGAGAGGTTGATGGAGCACCTTTGGACCCTGTTCCTATTTTCCTTCATTTTTTTCTGCACATGTTGGTGGATAGACAGATGTGTGTGTAGGGAAGAGATCAAGAGAGGGAGTTACAGAGGCTCTTTGACAGAGAAAGAGGGAGCCACATGGCTTTGAAATGGAATATGTGCACAGCAAACATCAGAGCCGCAGTGCTCTTTCCGAGAGGGAAAACCCGTTTGGAGTTTTCGATAAACAAACGGTGGTAAAGGGCCATGTGAAAATCAACTGTGTCACATGGAATGAAATATATTTATTTCTGCTTGAAGCTGGACTTTAGCTTTGCGTTTATGAAGGACTGATGTAAACTGAGCCATAGTTTATTCTGCATCTACATTTCATTACATGTGATCAAAGTGGCAGCTCTCTGACGTCAACATTTTAGAATCAGAAATGAACACATAATTACGTTTCACAGTGTTTTTATTGTAGAGATGTGGGTGCACTTCATGAAGTCCCTTTTGTATGGCAATCGAGATCTTCAAACCTAATTTTAGTTTAATATATTGGCATGACTGTTTCTGTTTTGGCAAAGATTAAATGAAAGATGAAAATTAAAAATGAATAACAATTTTGGAGAACATAAAGAAGTTTGTAGAAAAGTTCACTTTCTTAAGTTTACAGCATCACCTTGGCACTGTCTTTCTCCCCCAACCTTGCTGTTTGGGGGAAAATAAAAAGGTCATTGGCCTTCTCTCATGGGACTGTGAAAGAAAAAGCTCATTTTTCATTGAACACAAAGCTGCCATTTGTGATAACAGTGCACTCTTTTTGCTGAGGTAGTTTAATGAATGCCAACTGTGCACATTGCCAGTTGAGCCTATTTTAAGATATGAGCTATATATAAAACCTAATTAGTCTGGTTGGTATAAATAAGTCTTTTTTAATCCACACATTTATATTTTTGGAGAAGAAAGGCCTATGTCACATGAACTCTGAGTCTCTCTCTCTCTCTCTCTCTCTCTCTCTCTCTCTCTCTCTCTCTCTCTCACACACACACACACACACATACACTCTCTCTCTCTCTCTCTCTCTCTCTCTCTCTCTCTCTCTCTCTCTCTCTCTCTCTCTCTGTCACCAATTGAAAATGTTTTTTTCCAGTGCGAATGTGCTGACATTGTGAAGTCAAATGACACCATACATTTGAATGTAAACTTTAAGTTGTTATGGTAACATATCACAGTAACTATACGCTGGGTGCCAGTATATTAACATGAGGTAATGAGTCCTATATGCTTACTAATTCAAAGTCTGTATTCAGCCTCAATCTGTCTTGATGTGGGAATGACATTCTGGTGGAGAATGATCCATATAATTTGTCATTCCCAATTAAAGTATCTGTCATAATGTTTTCTGTGTGCATACCACAAAGAGCAGCATTAGAACATGGAAAAAGGCCAGTTCACACCAAGAATGATGACTATAAAGATAACTATAGCGATAACTATTTTAGTGTCTACACCATAGACTGTAAAAGGTCTACACCAACGCACGATTTTGCCCTGTTTATTATAAGCACAAGCTGCAGATATGTTGTCTGCTGCTTTAAATGATTGAGCTCTTTAAAGCAGGATGGATTCTGATTCTTTTGTTCTGAAAGTAATTCCAACAATATTGTTATAGTTGTGTCTCTGGAATTCTTTTATATTTAGAACGGTTTTATGCTGCAAGGATCCATTAAATTGATCGAAATTGAGAGTTAAGACTTTAACATTGTTACCAAAACTTCTATTTAAAATAAATGCTGTTTTTTTTGCACCCTCAGATTCCAGATTTTCAAATAGTTGTATATCGACCAAATATTGTCCTATCCTAATGAACCATACATCAATGGAAAGCTTATTTATGCAGCTTTCAGATGACATATACATCTCAATTAAAAGCAGACCCTTGTGACTGGTTTTGTGGTCCAGGGTCCACATATATATATATATATACAGGTGCTGGTCATATAATTAGAATATCATCAAAAAGTTGATTTATTTCAGTAATTCCATTCAAAAAGTGAAATTTGGATATTATATTCATTCATTACACACAGACTGATATATTTCAAATGTTTATTTCATTTAATTGTGATGATTAAAACGGACAACTAATGAAAATCCCATATTCAGTATCTCCGAAAATTAGAATATTACTTAAGACCAATACAAAAAAGGATTTTTAGAAATGTTTGCCTACTGAAAAGTATGAACATGAAAAGTATGAGCATGTACAGCTCTCAATCCTTAGTTGGGGCTCCTTTTGCCTGAATTATTGCAGCAATGCGGCGTGGCATGGAGTCGATCAGTCTGCGACACTGCTCAGGTGTTATGAGAGTCCAGGTTGCTCTGATAGTGGCCTTCAGGTCTTCTGCATTGTTGGGTCTGGCGTATCGCATCTTCCTCTTCACAATACCCCATAGATTTTCTATAGGGTTAAGGTCAGGCGAGTTTGCTGGCCAATTAAGAACAGGGATACTATGGTCCTTAAACCAGGTACTGGTACACTGTGTGCAGGTGCCGAGTCCTGTTGGAAAATGAAAGCTGCATCTCCATAAAGTTGGTCAGCAGCAGGAAGCATGAAGTGCTCTAAAACTTCCTGGTAGACGGCTGCGTTGACCTTGGACCTCAGAAAACACAGTGGACCAACACCAGCAGATGACATGGCACCCCAAACCATCACTGACTGTGGAAACTTTACACTGGACTTCAAGCAACGTGGATTCTGTGCCTCTCCTCTCTTCCTCCAGACTCTGGGACCTTGATTTCCAAAGGAAATGCAAAATTTACTTTCATCAGAGAACATAACTTTGGACCACTCAGCAGCAGTCCAGTCCTTTTTGTCTTTAGCCCAGGCGAGACGCTTCTGACGCTGTGTCTTGTTCAAGAGTGGCTTGACAAAATGAATGCGACAGCTGAAACCCATGTCTTGCATACGTCTGTGCGTGGTGGTTCTTGAAACACTGACTCCAGCTGCAGTCCACTCTTTGTGAATCTCCCCCACATTTTTGAATGGGTTTTGTTTCACAGTCCTCTCCAGGGTGCGGTTATCCCTATTGCTTTTACACTTTTTTTACCACATCTTTTCCTTCCCTTCACCTCTATATTAATGTGCTTGGACACAGAGCTCTGTGAACAGCTAGCCTCTTTAGCAATGACCTTTTGTGTCTTGCCCTCCTTGTGCAAGATGTCAATGGTCATCTTTTGGACAGCTGTCAAGTCAGCAGTCTTCCCCATGATTGTGTAACCTACAGAACTAGATTGAGAGACCATTTAAAGGCCTTCAGGTGTTTTGAGTTAATTAGCTGATTAGAGTGTGGCACCAGGTGTCTTCAATATTGAACATTTTCACAATATTCTAATTTTCTGAGAGACCAATGTAGTAATGACGTAGAACTGAAAGACACACAAGGTTTAAATACACAGCAAACAAAGGAACTAATGAGACACACCTGAATTGAAACTTAAATCAGTTACCATGGACAGGCAAAGGACAGAACTAATTGGCAAACTAGAAAGCTAACTAAGAAACCCAGACATTCACAGAACAGGAAAACAGATCAGAAACAAACTCAAAACGTGACAAACAGACTCAACATGACAATACCCCGCCTTCCTGGAAGGCGCGTCCTCGCACCGTATTGCATCCACAGGGGTGGAAGACCTGGAGGCAGACGAGGACGTGACTTTGTAGAACAGGAAACCTCTAGGTGCCGTGGGGGCAGTTCAGGGGGCCATGAAGGATTGGCCTCCGTGGCCTTGACACTAGGCTCGGCCACGATGGCTGGAGATGTATAGCCCCACGAGACACACCTGAACTCAAACTCGAATCAAATCAGTTATCATGGAAACAAACAGACAAAGAACAGAACTAAGTAACAAACTAGAAACCTAACTAAGGGGCTGTTTACACGACACCGTTTTCAACTAAAAACCTAAAACTTTTTATGCGTTTTGGCCTTTCATTTACACGACAATGGCGTTTTGGGGGCCTGAAAACGTAAACTGTAAACACAAAACTCTGAAGACAATGACGCCATGCACATGCGTATTACGTGTTCAGTCTATAGCAGAGTATGTGAGCGGAGTGGAGTGGGAGCGGAGCGAGGAGTGGAGCGGTGTGATTTTGAATGGAGTGCGGAGCGGATTTTTTAAAAGTCGGAGCGTCGTGGTTTTCACTCGCTCCGAGAGCGCTCCACTACCGCTCCATCACGAGTACAATTCATGCCAACGGCTCATTATAGAACTGCATTTTTAGTAAGGATTCACACGTTAAACACATTACGCTAGCATGATACAGATGGATCACTCAAATCAGAAAAAAATGTGAAGGTTATGATGACGCCGATGGACATAAGTGACTGCGGGAGGTTCTCAAGCCTACTGAATATGACCGGGCAACACGATCTCATGAAAGTGCGTATATATAGCACGAATTTTATTTCTCGTGCCGTTTATACGCCAAAAAATAGTTTTTGCGTGCAAATGAAACACAAACCCCTTGGTTAGGATTAGGGATGTGAAGTGCGTGCACGCCATAAAGTGTGTATCATATGCACGCGAAAACTGCTCATAGGCTATGCAAGCAAAAAATATTTTTGTAAATGGTACAAGAAATAAAATTTGTGCTATAGATACGCACTTTCATGAGATCAGGCTGGATCGGGTGAAAGCACATTTTAAACAGGGAACACTTAATCACACACGCAATCGCTTTCTCACTAATGCATTGCATTCAAACAAATGTAATCTTACAGTGCTGTCGGTAGCCTATTTGATTTCGAATGAGCAGAAATCTGTAAGAAATGTAGCGACCCGTAGATGAAATAACTGATGAAAACGTAGTTATTTTCCTCTTTCCAAACAAAATGTGCTCTGCAAAAAGCAGCAATGATATTTAACTTTTAATGCTGATAACCATGTAATAAGTATAGCATGGCATAGGAAAAGTTTGCACACTATCCAATAAACCACATTGAAACTATTCTCCTAATGTTGTTTTTTATTTATTTTTATTTAATATGCCTATATATTATGATGAGGAGAAATTTTGTGAGATTTCAAAGCATACTTAAATACTTCATTCGCAATTTCCTCGGGGAGCGAAGACGGAGCGGTGTGTCTGATATCAGTGAGCGAGGAGTGGAGCGGGAGCGGTAAATGGTGAACCCGGAGCGGAGCTGGAGCGGAGTGATTATTAAATGCTTGGAGCGCGGAGGCGAAATTGTTGCCGCTCCACTCCGCTCACATACTCTGGTCTATAGTGTTTCATCTGCATCTAACCACCTAGCAGCAGAATATAGCGTTGTTAGTTGTTTTCACGGATCTGTGTAAATGGGGATCGTTTTGACAATGGTGTTGTCTGCACGTGGAAAACTCAAAGGAAAAACTTCTCCCTTTTAAGCATATCGTTGTCGTGTAAACATACCCTAAAAAACACAGACATTCACAGAACAGGAAAACAGATCAAGAAACAAACTTAAAACGTGCCAAACAGACACTTACAGACTAGATCTGAGGCCAACTTAACTGTGAAACTGCTTATAGAGTGCTACTTACCTGCTCTAGATGGTTTTCCTAAATTGTGTTGATTTGATTTAGACGTTAGGCTCCAAATCACAGACTTAAATTTAGATGGATTCATGTGTGCTCGTTTTACTGTTAACCTTTTTGACTTGGTTTATTTGACTCAGCATCTCTGCTTAAGTAGGTGATGAAATGAGAATTTATCTCTTTTTATCTCTTCAGAGTGTGTGGGTGTGTTGGTCGGTTAACTTTAGTTGTCCTTTGAGATGTTTCTTGTTCTTTAGTCTGGCAAATACCTTAAAGAAGTTGAGATGAATTGGCTTTAGCGGCTCTGATCTGTAAGCGTTCCCTCTCTGTAACTGCTGGGGAGGGTCCCAGCGCCATTGTGGCGCACTGTGGCACATCTTACGACACTGGACTAATTGAAAAGGAGAGGCAAACCTTCTCATGGCTCTCGGGACAGTTTGAGTGTGGCCTCCTAAACAAGAATAGGAATGGAAATATTTGGGCTGGGAGCAAGGTTTTGCTCTTGAAAGCACACCTCTGTCTCCTGGTAAAATCGCAGCAATCTCTTGTGACCCTTGAAAATTGCCCCTGAACCGGGATAAACCTTGACCCAGTTTGAAAAGCTGCATCGTCTCAGGAGGACGAAGAAAATGTTGATGTGAACTTTGACATTTCTGCGTTGATATTGGAAAACTGCCAGCTTGCAGTTTCTCAGGCACTGGGGCCATGTGTATTTGTGTGGTAGTGTGTAAGTTTGTATGTGTGGGTGTGTGTCAGGGAATTGCGTGGGTATATATTTTACAGCTTCAAGGCAGTTTTTGGACCAGGATTGTGTGAGACAGTCTCCCTGTGTGTTTTTGTAGGAGTTACCCAAATGTAGAGTTAGATGTATGATAAAACAGAAATGTTAACCTAATGGAACACTGTAGAAAAACAACAATCACAGGCCTTTTAAGCTGAGAGATAAATCACCAAACAAGTGAAAAAAGGGTTTGCAGCTAAAATGTGATGCTATTTGTCAGAAAACCTTTCTCTATTAATCCAGACTTGCAGACTAGTTGGAGACTTTTTGACAAAGAGCATGGCAGCTTCCAGCCTCTGCGTTTTTGACCTAATCCCCACTCCTTTTTGCTTTAAAGGTCTTGTCAAACATGATTGCCACTGATATGGTTGTTTTGTTTGAGTGAAAATGGTGCACTGTCTTTGGCTCAATGTTTAAAGTTATTTTTTTCGTCTACATAAAGCTGCTAAGCCGAGCAGAGGTCGCTAGTGGAGCTGAGCCAGTGAGTCTGGATCTGTCAGCTGTCTATGAGTCGTAAAAATGATTGACACTCCAGAGAATCATTCCTCAAAGTAGGGATCATCCCAAAGTCCTCACTACATTAAATTAAGTGTCATTTATCTTTTTCTATATTCCTCTCTCTTTTCCCTGTTTGATTGTTTCTTTCTTTTTTTCTTTTTTGACTGTGGGAACAGAAGAGCGAACTTCCTAGAAAGTATTTTACCATTTGCTAGCCATTTAATTTAAGCTTGAAATCTAATCAGCATAGTTGTAGCTAAATAGCCATTGTTCCCAAAGGAATAGTTAAATAAAATGTAAATTCTGTCATTTACTCAACCTGCATGTGTTTCTTCCAGAAAACACAAAAAGAGACATTTTGAAAAATGCACTGGTGGTTCTTTTCCATGACATTAAAATGAATGGGGACTGGAACTTTCAAGCTTTAAAAATAATACAAAAGTACAATAGAAGTGTCACAAAGTGTTCCAAATGACTCTTGCATATATTCCAGTTCTGCGTCCGAAATAGTGTACTATGTAAGTTGGTACTACATTTGAATTTATTTCGCAACTATATGAATATAAGTACGCTCTATGGGCTATAGTATGAGTATTGTAGTATGAATTAAATTCGGTCGTACTACATCCGCCATGTTGTTACTGTTACGTGACCTATCGGCGTCAGTTGTGTAGCTTCACTTCCATTCATAAACCCCCTCCCGTGGCCTCACGGGATAGTAAAGTGTCCATTGAATGCGCACTTCAGAATCTCGGTGGAAGTAATA
Source organism: Gila orcuttii (assembly GCA_026230005.1). NCBI lineage: Eukaryota > Metazoa > Chordata > Actinopteri > Cypriniformes > Leuciscidae > Gila > Gila orcuttii. The sequence continues at coordinate 28,102,247 of JAPDVR010000011.1, forward strand.
GGTTATCCGGGGACTTTTCCTTCTGTTTTTCGAATACTATGTATTCGGAGATACTCTGTAGGCATAGGATACAATGGGGCTAAAGGACTTTGACCCCAAATACCACAATTTTACATTTTCTTCTGTTATTGAAAAACTGTTGCTTTAATTAGCTTGGACAAAACTTAAAATCCTTAAGAAGACATTTGTCTCAAAAAACATTAAATCATTTTAGCGATTCTCATTTGCTATTTAGAACAGAATAAAAATATTAGATCAAATTAGCAGAGAATCAACTTTACACTGCTCCCCACGATCTCGTCAAGGATCATGCAAATTTCCAGTTGCATCTTGAATAGCGGATGTTTTGGAAAGTGCTGCAGCAAGTTATTTATGAAATATTGACTTGCACCTAGCTCTTCTTATGTTCATGAGAAAAGTAGTCTCTTCTGAGCTTGATCTTATCAATTAATCAGTTGATTCAATTCATAAAACCAGTGCAAATTTTTTGTTTAGAAATCAAACTCAATGACTCAGTGATCGAGTTGCAGCATTTTACAGCTGTTTGAATTTCCTTTTCAGTCTGTTGGTTACACAAAGCTGTAGTATGGCTTCAGAAGACTTGTAATATAGTTCACTTTCATGATAATTTGATGGTATGTTTGCATGCTTTTTAAAGCTTAAAGCTGCAGTCGGCAAGTCTGGCAGATTGAGTGGACTTAGGCAAAATTTTGAATGTTTACAACTCTCATGTCCCTCCCCCACTATCAACGAATACCCTCCCACCGAGTTCATGCTCGTCAGTGCGTGTGCAACAGATTTTCTGTGAACGCGCCCGTCTCAACAGCATCCATCAACACCATGAAGTATTTGGAGCTAGTCAGATAGCACACACAATAACAGTAGCTTTACTACTGTTCTTACTCTCGTAAGAAAGATAGAGTAGCATTGATTCTTCCAAAAAGCCGAACTTTATCCCTTCATCTGGACATGTTTATCCACCTAAGTTACGTTCACACGGATTTCAGTGCAAACAAAGCTAACGAACCTGCCCAACAAGTGCTAACGTTAGCTATCCATACCAACACATTTGGGCAAACATACTTAGATTACTAACATAACACTAAGAAATAAAGTAACTGGTTGATAAAGCACAATTACCTGTCAAGAAGAAATGTTGCAAGCTCTGCATCCAGCTTGAACCCAATTAAATCACGTAACGTTAAATCTCTCCACCTTTCAAATGCTGATCCGATGTTGATCCTGGTTTATTTACGGGCACGGTCGCTTTCTTTCTTTACTTCTTTCTTTTCAGCAGGTGTTCTCTTTTCCTGTGTTGTTTTTGACCTCCTAGCTCTTGAGGTTAACGCGAGGAATTGGAATCTTTTCCGCCATCACTCTTCCTCACTGCGCGAACTTCAGGCGTGTGCATGTGATTGTAACGTGCGCAAAGGGTGGCGTGTACACGACCTGTGATTGACAGTCAGATATCACCCCCCCCCTGCGCTGATTGGACCCGATGATCCGGGAGCGGTGGATTTTTGCAAAACAAATAACACGCTCCAGGTGGAGTTAGAACAGTGGCGGATCTAGAAAATTTTACATGGGGGGGGCAAAGGGGTGGCAAGAGGTCTTGGCAGGGTGGCAGGGGTAGACGGTGGGAATCCCTATGTGAATTGCTTTAACAAAACAAACACAAAAACACAGTAGTTATTGTTTAATCATGCCCTTACACACTACAAAGGTTTTTAATTCACAACAGGAATAAGCTCAGTGCAGTGTTCAAACAAAACAAAACTGTGCATCTTTTAAAAAGTAAAAGTAGCCTATAAAAAGCAAAATGAAAATATAAAAAAAAGTACAATAATTGTGTCCAAGGACTTTTAGCCTTAATGGTTTGGCTCCAGCTACTTTCTTCAACTACTCTTGCCTGCTAAAGTCAATATGTGAAAACCTCTGGTTATCCTTGTATTACATTACACTGTAGGGCCATGTAGCTAATAAGTAGCCTATATAACATAAAATCAGAAAGATTTATCACATGCACACACACCAGTTATGTTTAGACTACTTAATATAATAATCCTAATTGTATTTGTTATTTCCCCAGTTGTAACCTGGTTTCATTTCTGTGATATCTGAGAGGAATTGGATTTGCTTAGCTAATCAAATGATCGATCTCCTAACTGGCACTGTATTGTGTGTAACGTAACGTCGGCGTAACGGCGACCATCAGTAAACGTTATGGATACAAACCATTTATATTTTTATTAAGCTGTTCTTGTCTTTAAAATCAAAATTAGTCTAAAATCAAAATTAGTCTAATCAAAGTGAAGAGTGCTCTTAAAATCACGAG